>CM041294.1:161059349-162259349 GCA_023052935.1 Piezodorus guildinii | reverse complement strand
TAAACATTAGCTTCTTAATCAATTACCTTCTTTTAAGTATACCTCCAAATATGAACATGGAAACATACGATTTTCGAGTAATATTTCTGTACGAGTTTAAACTCGGCCATTCGGATGCTGAGGCCGCTAGAAATATTTGCAAGGCGTTTGGGGAAGGGAGTGTTAATGAACGGACCATTCGCCGTTGGTTTGCTAAGTTTTCAAGTGGGGATACCGGCTTGGAAAACTTGCCCCGAGGAAGACCTCCGTCCGTAATAGACAACGATGTCCTCAAACATACAGTAGAAGGAAACCCCTACCAAACAGTTAAAGGACTCTCAGAACAACTAAATGCAAGTACATCTACCGTTTCCAGACATTTAAAGTGTATTGAGAAAGTAAAAAAGCTCGATACATGGGTACCTCATGATCTCACTGAGCGGCAGCAAGGCCCCATGTTTCTAAACATATTGAGCAAAAATTGAAAGAACTGGGCTACGAAGTTCTTTCGCACCCACCATATTCTCCCGACTTGTCTCCAACAGATTACCACCTGTTTAGGAATTCAGACAACTTCGTCATAGGAAAACTTTTTGAAAATGATGATCAAGTGAAAAGTGCGTTTTCAGATTTTGTTTCACTTCAAAGCTCAGAGTTTTTTAGTTCGGGGATAAAAAAGTTGGTGTCACGTTGGGAAAAATGTGTAAAAAAAGAAGGTAAATACTTCGAATAAAATTATCTTCTTTTCATATCGTATTTTTAATAAAAATCCTTTACCTTGAAAACAGACATTTCATGACACAACCCAATAGTTTTATATAGGTTATTTTAATCAATTTTTTAAAAATTCACCTTTAACAGACCTAACATCTAGAACTTTATGATTGATACTTAACATCTAGAATTGTCTTTGTTATTACATATAGGTTGTTCTATGTCATATTAAACATTAGTCAGGAACTCAGCCCCTCAGAAATCAATAATTTATGTACTTATAGATAAATACAATATTACTGTAGGTAGTATTGTGAGGTACGATAAAAATTTCAATATTTTTTTGTTAAATTTTTATGTTCTACATAAATGAGAATAAGAATCTTAAATATTTTTTCTGTCTGTCTGACTGCAGGTTACTTAATTCTGTCCAAACTAATAAAAACGTATGTAATAAAGAGACTTTTGCAATTTCGCTTCAAATTGCTAGTTGCATTAATAGTTCCGAATTCAATAAACTTTATTTGATTCGCAATGGCGACCACGTTCGTCCTTGAAGGCAATATTAGCTAGGTTTGTATGAAATTAAAAATCCTTCGAATCCGATTTTTTTTTTTTTTTTAATCATTGAAAAATCCACAACAAAATAATTGTTCTAATAATTGTGGGACTACGATATTTATTGAATAAAAAATTGTTCTACCGTGTAATATATTCCATAATTATTTGTTAATTTTAGTATTTATTTGTTGTTATTAAAATTTAAAATAATATTACTATTAAAGTTTTATAAAACATTTGACTTAAAATTAGAATAATAGTTAGGCTTTATATTATTATTAGTTTGTACAGGCATATACTTTATTTTTTAAGGTAATTATTTTAATTGTTTGTTTTTTTGTAATATATATATATATATATATATATATATATATATATATATGTTTTTTAAAATTTAAATAGTGATTTATTTTTGACGTGGGTATAGAACTAGTCTGTTGTTCTCCTGGTATCTGGTTCGAATCCAGGAAGTTACAGAATTATTTTATTAGGCCGTAGAGGAGTATAGAGACTCTCTCCTGGGTCACACTCAGCCTCTATAAAGTGGGTACCCGACAATTGGTACGGAAACCCTGATGGCTGAGCGTGATCTAAGACGTAGGCACCCCTTGCATAGCCGTTGTTCGTGAAACAGTCTCTTGGAGGTACTCAAGACAGTACATGAAGAATACTCAAGACCTTTCATTAAATATAATGGCATATTAAATACTCGTAATATATTATTATAATAATTTTTGGTTAATTATTATTAAAAATGAACCTTTGTAATCGACTACATAAATAACAACGAATTACCACTCATCCCTAAAAATTTGAAGGTTTGCGTTTCAAAATACCTAGAAAAATGCGCTTTTTCTAGTTATAAATAAACACTAAAATCATTGAAATCGTTTCAGAACTAGCAGAGATATTGCGTTCTGTAAATAACAGTGATGATATACCATTTTCCTTTGGATTATTTATTGCTATTCATTTTAGCTAATTGCTTATGAAAAGCTATATAAACATTTATAACTTAATATAGTTATTTGGAAATAATTTACAATTGTGTGATGATTTGCAGCATTTTTACTTTCACTTACTATATATAGTAAGGGAAAGTATTGCGATCGTGAAAATTTTCGGACTACAGTTTTCAACGGAAATACACGTTTTAGGGTCCCCTGAGTCCAAATAACCAAGTCCCGCAAAATGTGTGTGTGTGTGTGTGGTAACTCCCGGGCGGAAACGAAAAGTCCTTTGAACTGAAATTTTATATTTCAGACAGATATACGCCTTAGACGTTACAAACCCTTTTTCATCAAAATGAGCTTACCAGAAGAGCCACTTTATACTAAGCATTTTGCACCTTTCTTCGATTTCCTCAAAAAAAAAAGTCCGACGATTATGATTAAACTAAATATCATTTAGGTTTCATTCTGATTCAAATGGTCTGACAGGGCTTAAATGCCGATATTTTAACTTGTCTTTCTCTAATGTACCTTTAATTTTGTTGATTCTATAAAAATAACTATATTATCTTGTTACCACTGATGAAAAAACAAATAAGTAACTTGTGCGAATTTAAAAACAAAAAGGAGTAAATTGAAAAACAAAATTTTTAGTGCAATTTTTTGTTTTTGAACATAAGAGCAGTAATATAAATATATGAAATACCGTTGGAAAGCAATAGGTTTTATAAAAAATATTATCTCATACACAAGCTTTTAAAAGTTAAGAGAGAGTGATGAAAAGGAGGTAAAACTAACTGTTATTTTAGATAATAATCTAATAGATTTTTTAATAAAACACATGTTTCTATAGAAACTCAATTTAATTAATTCTTTAATAGTTTCACGTATTTTTATCTCTAACTGTATTTGAAAATTCTTTCATTAATTTTAAAAATGGAGTTAAGTGAGTCGTGTGTTGCCCGCAACAGATTTTTTTTTCGGTCGGATTTAGTGAAAATAATTGTGAGACAGAGAATTAATATAACAAGAAAACTGAAATATTAATTTAAAAATGTTTAACAGTATTTAAAAGATTATCAGAGTATAAATAGTTAGAGTTTTTATACGTTTAATAACTGACACTATATTTTTTACACAACAAAACTATTAAACGGTTAAAATAGAAATCATTAGGGAAATTCTAGCACTTACACATTTTTTTTTTTTTTTAATATTTTCTAAAACTATTGTAGAGGAATTTAATTTCAGCTGCTGGAATTTCTTTCTATGCTTCCTAGATCTTTATTATTTGTTTTAGTATACTTATATTTCTATATTATACAATTCATTTAAGAAATGTTTTCGGCATTCTTTTGCTCATTGTTATGCATAACGTATGTATATATATAATTTTTTTTAATTTTTTGTGGGGGAGGGTAGAATTTTATTTATTAATTATGGTCATGATTCAAAAGATGTTTCAGTTTCTTATGTATCAAGCGACATCGCCTAAGATGGGCTTGACATGTGACCACGATGGAGGAACATGAAACTCCTAAAAGATTATTGAGATAGACCATGGCCAGAGGAGAACTGGTTCCCCCGCCCTTCATGGACTGACTGTTTCGCCGAGGATGCGAGGGGTTTGGGAGTCCACAACTGGATGGCTGCAGCACAAAACAGAAACTTGAGGTTGCTGGTTGAGAAGGGCTGGACGCGTCAACGTGTTTTAGCGCCAAACCAATAATAATAATAACAATTATCATGCTAAGGTTTATAAAAACGAGTAGATACATAAGTTGAACTAATGTGATAACCTAACAAGAGAAGAAAAGACCAAACATTTTTTTTTAAATTCTTTATTTCAAACATAAGGACAGTGATATAGATATATAATATAATGTTGGAAAGCTAAAGATTTTAATAAAAATGTTATATCATATACAAAGTCGTAAAATGTAATAGAGAGCAATGGGGAACGGATAATGGAAAATTATTTATTTAAACACATGCTTCTAACGATTCTAAATTGCAGCAAGCGGTGACTGAATGGCAAGAAGAGCTCAGACGAAAAGGGATGAAAATAAATACCAGTAAAAGCAAGATACTACAAGTAGGAAGGCAAGAGGAAGATTTCCATATATACTGCAACGGAGAGGAAATGGAAGTGGTTTCGGAATACACTTACCTCGGCACAGTAATAGAAAGATCTGGGAAAGTAGACTCAGAGATATCAAACAGAATTAGGAAGGCAAATGCAGTCTACTATCAGATTTGCAACACTGTAATAGGGAAAAGAGAGGTGAGCAGAAGTGTTAAGCTCCATATCTTGAAATCAGTATATTTGCCCATACTCTTGTATGGAGCTGAAAGCTGGATATTGACGGACCGGCAGGAGAGCAGAGTCACAGCTGCTGAAATGAAGTTTCTGCGAAGAACAGCAGGAAAGACAAGAAGAGATCGTGTCAGGAATGAACGGATACGCCAGAAACTGGAGGTTGCGCCATTAAAAGAAACTCTGCAAACCCGTCAGTTGAAGTGGTTCGGCCACGTAATTAGAATGGAGGAACACAGAGACCCCCTAAAAACCATGGATTACGTTCCAGATGGGAGAAGGCCTCGGGGTCGACCAAGGATGTCCTACCTGGAGTACGTCGACAAACTTTGCAGAGGAAGAGGAAAGGATCTTCGCCAGGCCAGGAACCTCACTGGGGATAGAGAGGATTGGATCCGGTGGTTAAACGCTTCCCTACGCTGACACGGCATTATAGGGAGAAGCCAAAGAAGAAGAAGAAGAAGCTTCTAACGAAGCATAATATAATTCCTTAATTTTTGTGATCTCAGGCTTTATTTCAAAGTTCTTCGCTTGATTTTAACAACCGGAGTAAGTTAAAGTCGTGTGTTGTGTCTACACCAGATTTTTTCTTATACGAATCTTAAATGCATGTATCCTAAACATGGGTGTTATTTTTTGGAAATGAGCCAGGGTCAGTAAGCCGCCGGATTAAGCAGGGTAAAGAGAAAGGAAAGTGATTACTGGCCCTGGAGAGAGATTGTGGAGTGAGGAGGATTACAACTGCTCTGGAGCCTTCTCCTCATTACTCCAGCCGCTGTCTTCAACTTCAATTGCCAATCAAACTTAGCCTCCAATCTAAATCTTTAGGTCTCTTCCATCTTTTCAGTCGCTTCTCTCAATTAACGAGAATTCATTTCATCTACTTATCCTATTGGACTAAGATAATAACGAATTAAGATCAAATAAAAAATTGCTCTCAGCCTAGAAAAAACATACAGAAAAAAAGAAAACTTGTTTTTTCTGGCAATATGATTTGGCTTCTCGCTTTAGAAAAGTTTAAAATCGAGTTTTCAACTGATATACACGTTTTAGGCGCTCCAGAGTCAAAGCGACCTAGTCTCACAAAAGGTTTTGTGTGTGTGAGTTAAATGTAACGTACAAAAACTTAAAATGTAATCGGGAATAGTTGTTATATCCCGAACGTATCTCATGAAACTTTGTAAACGTAATTTATTTAAAACATGATATAAATATTTCTGAGGCAGCGGTTGTTTCAAAAAATAAATTAACTCATTTATTGGGTTGTGTTACATGAAATGTCCGTTTTCAAGGTAAAGCATTTTATTAAAAATACGATATGAAAACAAGATGATTTTATTCGAAGTATTTACCTCCTTTTTCTACATATTTTTCCCAACGTGACACCACCTTTTTTATCTCCGAACTGAAAAACTCTGAGCATTGAAGTGAAACAAAATCTGAAAACGCACTTTTCACTTGATCATCATTTTCAAAAAGTTTTCCTTTGACGAAGTTGTCTAAACTCCTGAACAGGTGGTAAACTATTGGAGACAAGTCGGGAGAATATGGTGGGTGCGGAAGAACTTCATAGCTCAGTTCTTTTAATTTTTGCACGGTATGTTTTGAAACATGGGGTGTTGCTGCCGCTCAGTGAGATCATGAGGTACCCATGTATCGAGCTTTTTTACTTTCCCAATACACTTTAAATGTCTGGAAACGGTAGATGCACTTGCATTTAGTTGTGCTGAGAGTCCCTTAACTGTTCGGTAGGGGTTTCCTTCTACTGTATATTTGAAGACATCGTTGTCTATGTAAAACTTGGCAAACCAACGGCGAATGGTTCGTTCATTAACACTCCCTCCTCCAAACGCCTTGCAAATATTTCTAGCGGTCTTAGCTGCTGAATGGCCGAGTTTAAACTCGTACAAAAATATTACTCGAAAATCGCGTAATTCCATGTTCATATTTAGAGGTATACTAAAACGTGGGGAATTGATTGGGAAGCTAATGTTTATAATACAAAGGTAGAGGATCAGTAACTGTTTACTTTAAATATGTAAACATTCGGAAGAAAACAAAAGAGACCTGCTAAATCCTTTTAGGATTTCAGAAACTATAAAAACGGACATTTAATGTGAAATAACCCAATATTTAATATATTTAAAGACTATACTTTTCGGAACCATTGGTGTTCTTTTTCAAAGGTGCCGTGTTTACAAATATTAATTATGCAGGAGAAGATTAAATTAAACAGATTTCAAGTAGACAAATTATTATAAAGCACAACTAATACACATATTTCAAACCTAATATGGTTGAGAATGCTGAGAAACTCGTTATTTCTAGCTTTGCCATACAATATTACAAAAAGTTACCTTAGGGCACTTTAGTCGGTTAGCGAAGATGGAATTTGTCTCAGGCATCTCCCAGCATCCACGACTCCGGTCTCAGATCTCTGGCGGCCTCTGCGGAAGGTCTTCAACTCTTGTTCTTGTAGATAGAACACGACTCCCTCTCTCGCTGGACTTCAATTGACCTCTTCTTGTAGATGAAACACCCTCGTCACCTTTATTACCTCTTCTTTTTAAAAGTACTATATTTTAGAAATTGATGATCTCCTATCATGAAAATGGGCTGATATGGGAAGTGCCCGAAGTCGGCGGTTCAGCGTTTGTCCTTACTGTTGGGGTCCAAATTCCTGGTGTATCGCGGGGTGCCCATGTGAAATTGAAGGTGGAAAGGAAAATCCTTTTGAACATTTTCCGACAAGGTTATTAATATTAAAATGTGTGAGGATAGTCCGGCGAGTAAGTTAAAGATTATTACAAAAACTGTAAAGCCTCGGTCCACATCAAGCCGTAGCAGCCGCTGGGAGGAAGTTGCATTGACCCGGCTGCGGATAGGACACACCCGACTGACACATTCCTACCTTTTCGCTCGCGAGCCTGTACCCCTGTGCCAACATTGCAATGGAGCCCTCTCGATTAATCATATCATTCAAGAATGCCCGTATTATACGTCGCTGCTTTACAGAATGGGACTCATTCCAGATACATCGAAAGTTCTGGGAGATAATGTGGATTTAATTAAATTAATCTTTAGATTTCTTCGGAAAAACTCCTTACTACCTAAATTATAAACTTTACCATCTTCATCATCGAAACTTTATTCCAAAAACAAAATTTTGTTTTTTTTTGTTGCAACTTTATTTATTGATCCTTAATTAGCTTTTCGCAACTTTACACTTATCTTTATAAATTAATTTTGTCATTCATACTTAATTGATTTCCCTATTTATACAGTTTATTTATAATTACTATTATTTATTTATTCGTTCGTATAGGCGTTGATGACCTTTGATGTTTTACGCCTTAAAGCCCTGATTAAAATTATTTAAAAATGAACTTACTCCCCTCAGTATCCTCATTACATAACAATATGCATATATATATATATATATATATATAATATATATATATATATATAATATATAATATATATTTATTGAATGTCTCACATTAATACTTCACTCTTTTTTTGGGGAGGGTAGAGATTTTATGGAGAAATAGAACAAGCTGCCACCACACTCAAGGGTGATGATCAGTATTGGTAGTTTATACAAGTTCATATATATAAACAATAATTATAAAAAAAAATAATATTAATAAAATAAATAAATAACTAAATTAAAAATACGAACATCATGATCCATATCAAAGAAGTCAAAAACAAATATAAACAAAATAAAATAAAGGAGCTTAAAAACATTCTTACCTATATAAATAATTTATATCTCCTAAACAAGCATTGTTTCCTGCTTGTTGATGAAGATACTGGGCTTCAGGAAATTTAAGTTTTTCCGTCACAGCAACTGACAAATTTCAAAATTTAGTATTAAAGCCAGTGGAGGCTGAATGTAGTGAAGATAATGACCGTTATCAGGACTATGGCAGCTTCATTACTGAAGGAATCGGGCCCACAGCCGTTTCGATCTTCAAATAGGATGATGATTGAAGCTTTATTGAGATTTCGCTAATGGATTTAGGTAATAAAATACGATGGAAAATGTAAAATGTAAAATGGATAATACGAAAGATGTAGATAAATATTTAAACATAAAACTAATCTCCTATTATATTTTTTTAAATTATGAAAATGCTTTCATCGTGATTTGTAAAATGGATCATAATACTTCTTTCTCTTCCTCCTTAATGTGTTTTAGCTTGGAAGTGGAGGAATACAAGAATGTAAATTAAATAAACTAAAAAACCAAGGACTTTAATGGAAAGGAGTCAGATATTTATTTTCTTTCAGTTTCCTTGATTTTTTGTGATAAACTGAATCAAGGAAGAAAGACATTCCTAAACTCAATAAGGAACTTTGCTAGATCAAGACTTCCTCTAACCACCTTCTGCTCCTCGTTTTAGCAAGTTCGTCCCATCCTTGGATCAAACGAAAAGGAAAGAGAAGAAAGGAATTAGTACCCCTTTGTTGCTATTTACTTAATGCACCGCTTTGCCAAAGGAACGCTCTTCAAGGTTAAAGTCTTCTACTCTTTGTGTCTCTCCAGCTGAGTGGATGGAACATCATGGGGACAGTATTCGTTTTATAGGTGAACCTTTTAGAGGCTGTGGAGTATGTCGCTATTAAATTAGACCATACGGCAAAAAAAGATAAGGCACTTATGTCACAGAATAATAAAATCTGGTGCGCGCAACTGAATCAGTTTAAGGACTTTTAATTAAAGTTAATGTAAAAAAAAAAAAAATAAATAAACAACCATATTAGTTTCGAGTAGGAGCATAAGGTTGATATTCACCTCTATTGATTGCTCACAATCTAACGGCCTTAACGAAAGATTGAACCAAACTTTGGTTAACAGGATCCGTTGTGAGATCAATAGCGGTGACAAACGTGCTTGGTCGAGAGTAGCCAGAGATTGTGTAGTGGAATATAACAAGTTTACTCACTCTTCGACGAAATTCGAACCAGCCTATTTGATTTTTGGAAGTACATCCTCGATTAGTCCAGTCGGCATGGAAGAAAAAGGCAATCCTGCCGAAGATAGAGAAGAAGCTTTTCGAAATTCGATGAAAGTTTTGAGAAAAACAAATCTTGAGTGGACAAAAACAGAAGGGAGTTGGAATTCAAAGTTGGAGATTCTATCTACGTTGAGAATGGGAGTAAGATGAACAGGAGGAAGACCGATAAAGTAAGAATCGGGCCGTTCAAAATTCTCAAGATGATATCTTCTTCCATGTATGAAGTCGGCTGTGGAAAAAAGAAAAAAATATCCAATGTCATTCACAGTACTAAACTGTCTCTTTTCTCTCCAAGAAAAGCCAGCTCAGGGGGGGGAGGTGTAATTTCCAGCTGGTGACTTATTGTATCATTGTATATTGACTCTTATAGAATAACGTGTAATTTAATTAATCTTTACAGATTAATAAAATCAGTTTAAAAGAAACTTAAACATTATTATACACAACATAATGAAGGGCTGATTGCTTTTAAAATTTAATATTTATTTTTAGTTTTTACTTACCAAATTTCAAAACTGTCAATAGATTTATACCCTTTGGTAAAGTAGAACGCGTAGTTGGCTACAGACGTTTCTTCAATGGAAAGCCAGGAAAGAATTTGACATATAAAATTATATTGACGTCTAACTTAATTTTTCCAAATGATAAACCATAATGACGTACTGCTCCGAAGCGAGATACAATTGGGGCGTTGATTTCCAAAAGGTACTAAAGGACATTCTTTTCAAAGTCTATATTTTCACATATTTGTATTCTAATGGCTTAGTTTTATCTAAATCCGTCATCAAATTTTATCTAAAATACATAAAATCCTTTAAAAAAGTATTTAAAAATTGCATTTCATTCCAAAAGGTACTAAATCCACATTTTATTTCATTCCAAAAGGTACTATATCCATGTTTCGTTCCAAAACGTACTATATCCTATGTAAACAGATATAACCTTTCCTTTCATTTCCTTCCTACTATATGGCAGAAGCACCTAATTCCGTAATACATCATTTTATGCATTTTTATTGGTTCATTTCATGTCTTGAATCACGGCTTTATTTTAATCAATAGTTTTAACGTAATAATCAGTTTTTAGGCCGTTTTACACAACTTAATTGCGTTACTTCGGTTCTTGTAGGTTGTCATTTAAATTAAGTTTTTTTTTTATAGTATTTCTTCTTGCAGCAACATAAATTTGGTTTAAAATTTTTCAGAAACTCACATTTTAATAGAATAATGGCATTTGATGCAGCAAATAGTTGGAATTGGCATTCCACGAACTTGCTAAATATGTGAAGAAAATATGTGCCTAATCTAACTTGGTAGTCGATTTTTTTATGTGAAATGAAAGCTCAAAAGTTATTATTTGCCGGTATCTATGGTTAAATATTGTTTACACGTCTTTAATAATATAGTTAAATTTGCTAAATTCACACAAATAGTAAATACAAGTTCAAAACAAACTTCATAATTACATACTTTCTTATTATAGTGCCATAAATAGATAAATTGTCCTTTGAATATTCACTTTCTTTATGAAGAATAGATAATAAATGTAATTGAGAACAAAGAAAGATATTTCTCAGAGGGAGAATAAGGAAATATACGTAACTTAGTAATTAACGATATAAAGACGTTAGTTATCACTATTGTTGTATCAGGAAGGTTATAGTGACTGTTACCAATTTACCTCGCGTTATATTCTTCCAAAAAGTACTATATCGCTTTTAATTCTTTCCAAAAAGTACTATATCGCTTTTAATTCTTTCCAAAAAGTACTATATCCATGTTTCGTTCAAAAAGTACAATATCCATATTATATTCTTTAAAATCATCGGAAAAGTGCAATAATTTGGAAAAATGAGTTGGCAACACACTTAAAAATCAACTTTTGATTTTAATAAAAAAATAATCACGTAAATTGGCCCAATAATAAATAAATGACAGATTTTTGCGTTTCCTGTAAAATTTTCTAAAGTGGATATAGTACCTTTTGGAAATCAACGTCTCAATTATGAATATCTTTGTGTAGGGTATTTTTGTTATTTATTTTCCTTAAATTTAATATTGGGTTGATGCAAAATTAATGCAGGTTTTCTCTATTGCAATATCTTAATTCCAATTGTGTAAACAAAGCTAATCCTAACATTGATCATTATTATACCAAAACAAACCTTATCTAATACTCTCTCTTTCACCATGAATTTGTTTAGTAAAATCGTTTTGTTCAGTGTGTTCAAAGGTCTTGAATCGAAAATGTCAAAGTGCGATTTTCGTCAAATTTATTTTTACGAATTTAAATTAGGGCGCAGCGCTGCGCAAACGGCTCGTAATATTAATGAAGTGTGGGGTCAGGGGGCTATTAATGAGTGCACGGTGCAGCGTTGGTTCCAGAAGTTTCGCAGAGGAGATTTCGACCTCGAAGACAAGGAAGGTCGGGGCCGTCATCTTGCTCTGGACAACGACCAGCTGAGGTCAAAAGTGGAAGAAGACCCAACCAAAACCACACGAGAAATGGCGGCGGAACTCGGAACTCAAAAATTGCAACGTCTTTGCCCAGCATTGATGAATCGGAAGGGGCCGATCCTGCTCCACGATAACGCCAGACCACACGTTGCACAACCAACGCTTCGACGACTGCACGAGTTGGGCTACGAAGTTCTCCAACATCCGCCTTATTCACCTGACCTCTCTCCTACGGACTTCCACTTTTTCAGGCATCTGGACAACTTTTTGAGGGAAAAAAATTTTCAAAACCAGGACGACATTGAAAATTCTTTTCGTGATTTCATTGAGTCCAGGGATTCGGATTTTTTTTCTGGTGGAATAAGAAAGCTTGTTGAACGTTGGCAAAAGTGCATTGATTCAGATGGAAATTATTTTGATTAAATATATATGGTTAAAGTAAAGATATGGCGTATTTACAATACCTACTAAAAACCTGCATTAATTTTGCATCAACCCAATATATCAAATATGCATGCAATGAATACAATTTAAATAATAACCTAGCATTTCAGATTAGATATAATGTATATAAAAAATAAAGAAAGAGAAATCCTTCTTCGAAAAACAATACAATGTCGAGAAATATCAACAAAGAATTTTTTTCCTTCATTTTATGCCGAAATATTGTTCAGGATCAAAGTATTTTTGATGAGTAGGTTAAGTTGCTTCTCCATTGACCACTTGCAAGGAAGATCTTCATATCAATATCATGCATAATGTATCAATGTAGAGAAAAAGAATTTTTTATCACGTACTTCCTGCGAATGAAACCGTCACTTCCATACAAGGATCCTCCCAACCAGACCCGATCGTTTGAACCGAGTCGAAAAACGAAAAGAGAAAAAAGGGATGGAATAGGAATGGTCCAATTTTCCCTGAGGATAATGGAAGCTCTCATTTTTGAGCTAACACGTCCCACCACGTTTACCTTAATCGCCTATATTAGTCCTATCATCTGAAATAAAAAATCTGGTGCGGGCAACACACGGATTTCACTTACAACCGTTAAATAAATGAAAGAACTATTTAATGAAAAAAGATTGAAAAATCTTTAAAATAATGGAAAAATTGATCTAGATGTCTTCGATCAAGTTGTCTTCGATGGAAACATATGTTTAAAATGATATTTGTTTATTATAGATTGAAATAATCAGGAGTCAGTCTTTTTTTAAATATTTTAATTTTGCCGACGTTCCGGCTCAAGCTTGTATGTCATCATTAGGGCTACAAACATCAGAACATAAGAGATACTTATTAATGTGATAATGAAAATTTGTAGTGACAATGATAACATTTAAAATAAAACAGAAAATATACCAACATCCTAAAATATTATAGATACAACTAATGATAATATGATAAACAATATGATGATGATTAGCATAAAAACAAAACTTTAGACTTAAATATAGCAGGGAAAAAAAATAAATAAATAAATATATATATATATATATATATATATATATATATATTATATATATATAGTATATTATCAAACGTACCATTACTGAGCCATGTTCAACCATAAACTGAGGAAAACTAAAAACAAAAATGGTATAGAGGGGTTTTGTAAAAACCCTGACGGTTTTATCTTCTAAATATAAATACTACAGATTTTTTTTATAATAGTTTTACAAGTTCTTTTACATACCTCAGATTCTAGTGTTTATAATTTTCTGTTAAAAATGTTAATCCTTATGGTACATATTTTGTTTCTGTTTTTCCTTTGTATAATTTTTTTAAAACTATTATAAAAAAAAAAGACAAGCTTTAATTAATTGGGAACTCAGGTTTTACAACCCCCCCCATACCACTTTGTTTGGTGTGGAAGCACTTGTCAGGGGCATTCTGTAGCCAACCCAGCCTCAAGCATAACCTATGTTTTTTGGTGTGTGACATTATCGGCATCGGCTCAGTAAGCCTGATGATGGATCACAAGTTGAGCCGAAACGTCGGCAAAATTAAAATATTAAAAAAAAGGCTGACTCCTGATCATTTCCACCTATAATAGTTTGTACAGTCGACAATACATTCTCAACATTTGTTTATTTACTTCACATCGCTTTATGCTACTTTAGCTAATCGGACGAACTACAGTGGTAGTCCTATCCAGGTTTAATTAGGGTTAGGGATCTACTAAACGAGTAACTGGCATCGCCAGGCTCGAAAGCCACCTTTTTACGTTCCCTCCGAAGGACGGCATAACTAAGAATTTTTATTCCCATTAAAAACAATGTTATGTACAACATTCACTTAAGTTTATGCTCTATTCGTCACTTAATATTACTTTTCACAATTTTTTTTATTTTATAACATTTTTCTCTACAATATTGAGCTTATGCAACGGCATTTTATACGTATGTATTACTATTCTTGGGTGAAAAAATGTACAAAAAAAAACAAAAAAAACAATAATATATGTGTGTGTTGTGTGTGTGTGTGTGTGTGTGTTTTGTTTCTCCTGAGTTGGTTATCGAATTCGTTCAACTTGTATATAGTTCGTTTTTTATCAATGAAATAAGACGATATGTTTATTTTTTGGAATCTACAATATGAAAGGCATTTTAGTAAAAAATAATATTTAAAATATCGACATTTAAGCCCCGTCACACTACTTAATTTATAATAAAACAACAAATATAAAAAATAAATAAATTTTATATAGATATAGGGAATTTAATCTAAATCGTTAGAGCCATTTTTGAGAAAATCATATAAAGGTGCAAAATGAATGGTGTTCGTGTCCATTTTGGTAAAAAGTTGCTGTAACATCTCAGGCATAAAACCTTCTTTTCAACAACAATTTTATTGAGTAAAATTACAATCTGTCCAATTTGGACATCAAAAGTAGTGGTGAAAGATATAATACATACTACATTCATACAATATTTACACAGCATAAAATTACAATAAAATATATATCCAATAATGAAATCAATACAACAAAGTCAAGAAATCACTATACCTATATACACATACACACACACATACATACATACATCACATTGAGTGAGAATCTAGCCAGTGCTAGAACTCCAATATATTTACAAAAGGTCGCGAGGCCACTGCCGTTTCAACCTTCTAGGTGGGTTGTATGGATGAGTGGAGCTGGATAGGGATTGAGCTAGAGGATTAGGATGACGAATGAGGTTCTGGTGGAATTTGGAAAATTTGGATGGAATTAGAACTGAAATAAATAGAACATTAAGGTCTTGGTGCAAGGTACAGTTGGAGACATAATAAGGAGCATTTACTATTGTACGGAGGACTTTGGATTGAAAGGATTTAATGCGTTTGATGTTAGAACGTTTAGCTGTCCCCCACAGTTCAAGTCCGTAGGTCCAGATAGGCTTCAGTATTGTCTTGTATACTAATAATTTGTTGTCGACTGTAAGTTCAACTTCTAAAATATGAAATTTCTCCTTGGATTAACTTATCGTTTTCCTGCTCAATTTACAACACATTTGTCAGACTAAACATCATACTTCGCTAAAATTTCAAACCTTTACCCCTGATTGTCCTCTGTGGTTGCCCTGATACGTCAGGTGTAAATAAAAAAAAAAAAATAATAATAAAAAAAAAATATATATATATATATATAGATATATATGCGTAATATATATATATATATATATATATATATATATATATATATATATATATATATATATATATATATATATATATATATATATATATATATATATATATATATTACGCATATATAGGGCAACAACAGAGTTACTTTTGAAGATAAAGTTGACATTTTATTATAAATCAGTTATTTTATACAGATATTTATGAAAAAAATGAAATGAATATGTACAAACATGAGAATATGATAAACTTTTGTGTAATAATTTACAGGTATTTTTTAATTTATTTGCGTTCGTAATCTCTTAAAAAATAAAGCATTTAAGAGATAAAAAATTACCTTAAATATCTCACTAGAGCGATAAAGTAGATAAAAATATATCAGACTGGTAATCTTTCAAATTGTGGGAGAGTTTGATGAGTTGCCGAGAGTAGAGTCAACTACACTTGAGGTGGCCTAGTACTCACGCTCTCTTTGCCACCCTCCTCCACCCCCCCCAAAAAAAAATAACGTAAAAAACAACCCAGTGGGGAATAACCATGGCCTAATTAACAAGCTCGACTTCATTAATTTCCAACATGTTTCCGCGGCGAACCAGCGGTAGCAAAAAATATTTTCATTTATAGTAATTAACTTCTAAAATCAAACTGAATAATATACATACACACACTTTTATGTTATAATAGGGGTACTCAATACGTTTGCTATATTATGCTATTTGTGCTATTTTGCTAAACCCATCAATTTTATGCAGGAAATAACTGTAGAAACTCGACGGGTTTAGCAAAATAACACAAATAGCATGCTATAGCAAACGTAGTGAGTACCCCTAATATCAGGTAAAATCGACATTCCTTTTTTTACTTTCACTTACTATATATAGTAAGGGGAAGTATTGCGATCGTGAAAATTTTCGAATTCCAGTTTTCAACGGAAATATACGTTTTAGGGTCCCCTCAGTCCAAATAACCAAGTCCCGCAAAAAGGTCTGTGTGTGGTAACTCCCGGGCGGAAACGGAATGTCCTATGAAACTGAAATTTTATATTGAAGACAAATATACGCCCGAGATGTTACAAAACCTTTTTCTTCAAAATGAGCTCACCAGAAGAGGCACTTTATACCATGAATTTGCACATTTTTTCGATTTTCTCGAAAACGGTTCCGACGATTTTGATTAAACTCGCTATATCGATGTAAAATTTAATGGGCTTTAATATCATGTAGGTTTTATTTAGATAAAAATGGTCTGACAGGGCTTAAATGCCGATATTTTAAATTTGCTTCCCCTAAAGTACCTTTAATTTTGTAGATTCAATAATAATAACTAGATTATCTTGTTAACGCTGATGAAAAACTGGTAAATATATAAATTGAATAAATTCGATACCCAACTAAAGGAGAAAACAGAAAAAATATTTTTTAAATGCAATTTTTCGTTTTTGAACATACGAGCAGTAATATACATGTATGATATACTGTTGGAAAGCTAAAGATTTTAGAAATATTATCATCTCATACACAAGCTTTTAAAAGTTAATAGAGAGTGATGAAATGAACATAACACTAACTGATTATTTTAGATAATAATATAATAGATTTTTGAATCCAACACATATTTCTATAGAAATTTAATTTAATTAATTCCTTAATAATTTCACGTATTTTTATCTCTAACTGTATATGAAAATTCTTTCATTGATTTTAAAAATGGAGGTAAGTGAAAGTCGTGTGTTGCCCGCACCAGATTTTTTTTATATTATTATTATTATTACTTTCACTTACTATATATAGTAAGGTAAAGTATTACGATCGTGAAAATTTTCGAATTCCAGTTTTCACCGGAAATACACGTTTTAGGGTCCCCTGAGTCCAAATAAACAAGTAACGCAAAAAGGTCTGTGTGTGTGTGTGTGTGTGTGTGTGTGTGTGGTAACTCCCGGACGGAAACGGTAAGTCCTATGAAACCGAAATTTCATATTTAAGACAAATATACACCCGAGACGTTACAAAACCTTTTTCATCAAAATGGGCTAACCAGAAGAGCGATTTTATACTATGAATTTTGCACCTTTTTTCGATTTTCTCGAAAACGGTTCCGACGATTTTGATTAAACTCGCCATATACATGTAAAATTTAATGTGCTTTAATATCATGTAGGTTTCATTCTGATTAAAATGGTCTGACATGGCTTAAATGGCCATATTTTAAATTTTCTTTCTCTAAAGTACCTTTAATTTTGTAGATTCTATAAAAATAACTATATTATCTTGTTACCACTGATGAAAAACAGGTAAATATATAAATTGAATGAATTCGATACCCAACTAAAGAGAGCACAAAAAAAATATTTTTTTAATGCAATTTTTTGTTTTTGAACATGAGAGCAGTAATATACATGTATGATATACCGTTGGAAAGCTAAATATTTTAGAAGAAATATTATCTCATACACAAGCTTTTAAAAGTTTATAGAGAGCGATGAAAATAAGATAAAACTAACTGATTATTTTAGATAATAATATAATAGATTTTTTAATAAAACACATGTTTCTATATAAATTCAATTTAAATAATTCTTTAATAGTTTCACGTATTTTTATCTCTAACTGTATTTAGAAATTCTTTAATCGATTCTAAAAACGGAGGTAAGTGAAAGTCGTGTGTTGCCCGCACCAGATTTTTTTTAATCTGAGTTTGCAGTTGACAATAAATTATTAATCTACAAGACCATACTGAAGCCCATCTGGACCTACAGACTTGAACTGTGGGGACAGCTAAACGTTCCAACATCAAACGCATTCAATCCTTTTAATCCAAAGTCCTCCGAACAATAGTAAATGCTCCTTATTATGTCACCAACCATACCTTACAAAACGACCTAAATATTCCATTTATTTTAGATCTTATTCCATCAAAATTCTCTAAATTCCATCAGAACCTTATCCATCACCCTAATCTGCTAGCTCAACCCCTTTCCAGCTCCACACATCCTTACTATCGCCCTAGAAGGTTGAAACGGCAGTGGCCCCGCGACCTATTCCAAATATATACATATTGGAGTTCTAGCACTAGATTCTCCACTCAATGTGCTGTATGTATGACGTGTATATAGGAATAAGTGATTTCTAGACTTTATATATTTTATAACTGTGTAAATATTGTATGAATGTTATCTTTCAATCACTATTATAGATGTCCAAATTAGGACAGATTGTAAAATTACCCAATAAAAATTGTAGTTTATTAAAAAAAAAACGATATATTATACATGTATATTACTATACTTACGTTCTAAAACTAAAAAATTGCATAATCAAATATTTTTTATTATATTTCCTTTAGTTGGATATCGGATTCCTTCAACTTATATATTTACCCGTTTTTTTAGCAATGCTAATGAGATGATATGGACAATTTTATAAGAACTACTAAATTAAATGTACTTTAGAGGATGAAATTTTTAAATATCGGAACTTAAGCTCTTCCAAATGATTTTAATCAGAATGAAACCTACATGATATTATATGCCATCCAATTTTATATTGATATAGCGAGTTTAATCAAAATCGTTAAGTTATAGAATGATACCTAACTAATAAATAATATAGAGTAATTATTAATAACTTCATTTTCCATAATCGAAGGCTGTCATAAACCAGCTACCTAGAAAGGACAGACCAAGTACCGACAAAGAACACATACCTGTACTTAGGACCCAACACCTGTAGGCCCTTCCTTTGTGGTGCCCATCATGCCGCCTTCTCAACCCCTCTACAAAACCTTGCTATATATACCCTTTGATCCTCAAAACTCATCACTCTAGTTGTAACATTTACTTGTGTCACACTCATAGAAGGAGACCTCGGAATATACACTTGTAATCACTCTAACTCCTCAGCACAGTTTATTGTATTCTGTATTTGTATTTGTATTATTTTGTTCTGATAATAAAAGCAGTATTTTAATATCTTCACTGTATGTGATTCATTAACTGTTAGAAATGTTTTGGAGAAAATCGTAAAAAGGTACAAACTGCATGGTAGAAAGTGGCTGTTCTGGTTAGTTGATTTTAATGAAAATGTTGCTGTAACGTATATGTGTCTTAAATATGAAATTTCTGCTTTATATGAGTATTCATTTTCACACTCACATACCTTTTTGCGGGCTTTTATAATTTGGACTCAGGAGACCCTATAACGTATATTTCCGTTGAATACTGGAATTTGGAAATTTTTACGACCGCAATACTTTTCCCTACTGTAAATTTCATAAATAGGTAAGTGAAAGTAAAAATGTTATTTAGTAATATTTGAAAATAAAGTCAGCTTCAATATTACAAGATAATACTGGGATTACACCAGACTACATTGTCCGGCTTGAATGAGGAGTCTTTCCTGTCTCAACTATCGTGCTCCGAAAAGCGCTGAAATGGACCAATAAAATATTAAACATGGAAGACTCTAGGTATCCAAAAATATGCCTTACCAAACTCAATAAATTAGTTGAGAAATTACCGAATACCACAAAAAATAATTTTTTACTACAACTGAGACAACAAATCAGCACATGTAAAAAAAAAAGACACCATTACAAATTGTAAGGATGCAAAAGAGAGGAAAAATATAATTCAAAGTTTAATTCAAAAGCATACAAATCTCTTAAAAATGTCTGATTTGACCAAAATAGAAATGTCGAATTACTGTCCAAATTATATAGAAATGTTTAATGGAACCCAAATAACAAAAAAAAATAAAAAAGCTCAAATCCGGACTGCTATCAATAAATTCCAGCAAACCACTATGAAAAACATAACGCACAGATTCAATCCAATAGAAAACTGCACCATCTGCAATAAGAAAGAAGCTGACAATATTCACCATTTCTTCACATCATGCCCAGCCTACTCCTCCTACCGCTCAACCGTCATACCAGCCATAGCCCAGTTAACACCTTCAAACTTCAGACTATATCTCAAAAAAAATTTTTTTTTATTTTTTTTTTAGTGGCGCGACAGGCCGTGTAAGCCCTGGGCCTCGCGGTAAACTCCTGCGAGTTTACACTCACGTTTCGCGATGCTATTTTTAGTGTAGGGTCATCACTCCCAACGAATAATTTTGTGAGTGGCCATCCTTTGGCTGACGGGTCTCACATACCCGGGGGAGAGATTGTGAGTGAATCCCCATTTTTTACATCCTTATAAAAGCCCCGCCGGGACTGGGATTCGAACTCAGAACCTGTAGCATGATAGATTAGCGCGCTTGCCACTCAGCTACGGGCTCCCCGTTTAATTAAATCTCAAAAATATAACCTCTGAAAATACTAAAATACTGTACTTTTACACCAGAGCAAGTCCAAATTTAAGAGGTTTTGTGATAGATCACTAACTCAAAAAAAATGTTATATATTTTTTGCTAATAATATTGTTTATTTTATTTTTTTTTTTTTTTATTGTGGCTAAATTTATTTTTATTGTACTCATATATGACTATGTACATATATTTATTATGTATATAATATATATATATATATATATATATATATATATATATATATATATATATATATATATATATATATATATATATATATTATATATCTTTAGTTTGTTACACCAAAAAGTAGAAAATTGTTTATAAAAATATGACTTATGTACACACTCCTATTGTATGGGGACTTTCCCGATTGCAATAAACGTATATTCTATTCTATTCTATTCTAATATTTGAAAATAAAGGTGTAAAATAGTCCAACGCCTGAAATCAATCTAAAGCGGGACTCACTTTACTCGATATGCTTAATGAACTCTTCAACCACCAAGAACTGTGAAACTGTTGTGAAGGATTGTACCGTTCTAAACAATACTCTTCCCCCGAAGCACTCCAATCCTTTGGTCTATCGCAACTTCCATCGCAGCACACTCGCGACTCCTGCACAATACTCCTGTATACAATGGGATTCCACTTGACGGGAGGAACAGTCGGCATTGAGATCTAGGACAACTGCAAGTAGCTACCACTCGAGGACCACAATGGAAAATTAGCTTCTGCCGGGATCATCTACAGGACTAGTTTTTGGATTTGATGAAGTAGGTCGCAGGTTATTTGGGGATGGTTTTGGTTAATTTTGTAATATGAAAAAAAAAGTTCGCAACGCATCACACAAATTTTAGTTATTTTTCAACTTTGAATTAATTGTTCATTTATTTTTAATAATAATAATATTGCTTTATTGAGAAATAATACAATCTGGCACAATAAGTATTAGGGCTAAAAGATGTCATTCATTTCATATGTACAAAGTAAAAAACAAGACGTAGCAATAATAATAATAAATAAATATATATATATATATATATATATATATATATATATATATATATATATATATATACACATAAAATAACATAAGATGAAATAAAATAAGTAAACTTAACTAACAAATGAAAATAAAAATAAAGTAAATAAAATCTTGTCCACATTCATACTGTTGGGAAGAGGGGCGACTAACGCGTTAGTTCGCAGCCTCGACCCGGTCGTTATTATGAGTCGCCGAATTTTCTGTCAATCCGTGTACTTTTGTTGAGGGTAAATGAATGATATAATAAAAGAGAGAACATGAACAATCTTATATTAATTAAAATAAAACAAATACTGCTTATAGTGTGCAAGCGGTGATTCTTTCAATCCTTGATCACATCCTTCCCCCTCCCGTCTGCGATGTTCCTTCTTTCCTTTAGCGACTCCTACTCCATGCGACAATTCTCTACTATTTTCTATGACATTTGATTTTCCTCGATGAAGTGCGATTTGAGAACAATAAGACACATCTGCGACTACCAACTTAATTAAACATCGTCTACACTCGCGAATGACTCTATTAACTCTCCCTCACAATCCCAGAATGCCCTCTCCCCGGTCACTTAACAGCTGATTCAAATAGAATAAAACAAATGCATGTCGTGCTTGCACATAATAAATCACAAAATAAAATTACAAATGGAGAGATATATACATAAGACTAATTCAATTCTTAACACATATCTATATAGATTATTTACATACTCCTGGCATCGTCCGATTAGCCTTAGTAGCATAAAGCGTTAAATAAATAAACAACAACAACAAGCCGGCCAATGAGATAGTAGGCATCGTCCTTGACAGGCACCTCACACTGTCTAACCACTGCCTTAAAGAGATTAGCTTTTGCTATGTTCTTGAATATTACAATTAACGCAAATACCTTTAAAACACTTTGTCGGCTGGTGAAGGTGAAATCAATCATCATAGGCGCCCATTCTCTGCTTCATCCTCCAGCTGCTCTCTCTGACCCCAGACGGACCTCGCTCCTTCTTGAGGATGGAACTCGACTCTCCTCTTGCTGGAATAAGACTCATCTCCTTTAGGATAGAACTTGACTCCCTTTTTCGAATCTTCTCCTCATCGTCGTCACCTCGGGCGGGGCTGATCTGTGAAGTGCCCCATGCCAGAGGTCCTTTGTCCTAGTGTTATTTATGCACTAATATTATAATTTCAAAAGGTAACAAAACAAAATAAAACAATTTCTTTTTTTTTTATACATTATAATTTATACACAACTTTTTGCTATCTTGCATAGGCCTTTCCTTAGGAGTAATAGTCTTTAACACTTTCCTGGGTGACTAGCCCTACTGGGAAGCGGGATTTCTGACCTCTAACCATTTTTCTTTCCACACGTCTCTGTCCCTAGCTGTTCTCCACCAGAGAGGTCCTGCCAGAAGCCTAAATGGATTTCTCCATCTCTTCATTTGTCGGCCTCTCATCCTTTTCCGGTCATATGGAGTCCATTCGGTGACTATTTTTGACCATCTCTTGTCGATGCATCGCAGAAGATGTCCAGCCCATTTTCATTTGCCTTTTCTTATTTGCGAGAGTGTGTCTTTGAGCCTTGTTTCTTCCTTTATCTTCTTGCATCTGATTTTATCCATCTTTTTTTTTTTTTTTTAATATTAATCTATAAATCATTGATTAAACAGGTCTACTTTTCTTGCTATACTTTTTCATAAATATCAAGTATTATCACAAAGCTATTACCCATTATTAGATAGGCTGAGTTTCCCTGACAGCTGGATCGATTCTGGCGAACGTCAATCTAATAGTGGAAGGAGCCTACCTCGAAGAAGAGCAATATAGAAGTGCTTCTCCATCGATCTCATCTCTGATCGAATTATAGGTCCTTCCGCTTCGTCATATTTAATTGAGTAGCCGGGGAATTGGAAGGGGATCGGCTAATTTTATATAGAGCTATATAAACATTTTTCCGGAAGGTACCTGACGTCTTGCAATAATAACTTGGATCTGATAAAAGCTTTTATATCTAACGTTTACCGTTCAAATGGAAGGATAAACAATTTTAAGAAATGCTGAAGAAATATAGTAGTAAATTAATAAGTATTTATTAGCAATTTTATAAGGATTTAGGTGTTAATTTACAATAAATAATAATATTTAATTTATATTTTTATGTTGTATATGTACAATTGATTAAACTATAATAAAACAAATTAATGCATTATATATAATTAATGAGACTAGCTGAAAAGGTTTGGATTGAAAAGGGTTTGTATGCACCTTAGGGATTAGGGGATGGTGAGAGGAGTGAGGGTAGCTTTGGATTACACTCGTGAATTCTATTGGCCGGATCCCAAATCCTCCGACCAATCATCACCTTGCTTTGTAATCCTCTTACCTACACAAATCCGAATCTGACAGGGGTCAACTCACTGAGGACTCTTTGGATAAACTAAATGTAAACGTATACATTTTCTACTTTAACTTTATTTCTTAATTTATTTATTAATATTTTCTTCTATATTAAAATAATGAAAGAGTGAGCACATTATAATCTTAAGATACATAAGTATTAAGTATTTTTTGCAAAGATCTTATCAGAAAATGATTATAATATATTAAGCAATTTTTTTCTTACATTTTATTTCAGTAAAGTTGGTTTTTTGATATTTCTGTATGTTAAGAATTGAGAAATACTGATTTAGTTTATATATATGTGTATATATGTATATGTATGTATGTATGTATATATTTAGTAAATATTGAGTTCAGACGCAAGAGGGGGGCACTATTTACCTAAAAGGGATTAAGTGATAGTGACCGCTCGGGAGGGAGAGTGCTCTGGGAACCAGAGAGAAAGGTCGCTTCGCAGTCGCTACTACCCTTCGTCGCTCGCCATCGTCGCCCGCGATCGTCCTTGTGACTTTAAGTACAGTACACTCATGTTTATAAGTTAATTTTATTTGTTCTTTTGAATTTTGTTTTCCTCAATATATATATGTTTTACAAAGTTAGTAATCTTAATAAACCCATAACGAAACCTAATCAAGTATGAGAAATTCGGCGACTCAAAATTAACGTTCGGGTTGAGGCTGCGAGCGAGTGTGTTGTCGCCCCTCTCCCCAACATAAATTTGGAGGCACCGGCGAGATTGCCGAATTTTCTCGATTTGTTTAGGTTTCGTTTTGGTGACTATCGCTTTGAAATTAAATTGATTTAATAGGTTACGCTTTCGCATTATTTTATTCGCATTTGTTTTATCAGTTAATTTGTTTCTTAATCTTTAGCATCCTTTTATTTTATAAATTTTATTTGTGTATAATATAGTAGAGAGAACTATTTTCATTTTATTTCAAATCTTTGTGCATACATGCTTTCATTCTATTTTTAATTCTTTGTATATATATGTTTTTCATTTTGTTTTAAATCTTTATATATATGTTTGTTTTTTTCAATGATTTATTTGATTATTGCAAATCTTAATTTCGCTAATACTACGTAGTGCACTTTGTACATATTTATTTTCTTTATTAACTCACTGTGTATTATAAAGTATATGTTTATTTCTTTAATACTATACGTAAGTCACTTTAATGCATATTAATTTAATTATTCACTACGCATTATTCATTTTAATTTTATAATATTTTGTAGGTCATTTTTTATTTTCATCTCCATTGAATATTTGATTGATTATTATTTAACTACACCACACCAAAGCTTTATTATAATTAGTTTGCAATTAATTTGAGAAAATTATTTCTATTTTAATATTTTCTTTGATTTAAGTTAGTTATTTCCGTCAAAATTATTGTTATCTAATATGCCGCCCAAAGCTGATAAAGGTTCTAATTTAGAAAGTGATGAACTTAAGTTACAATTTTTAATGGACGAATTTAGTGATTTATATGAGGACATTAAAAACACTAATAATCTAGGTTTTATTTCCACCACAGATACATCTAAGAGGGCATTATTTAAGGCACGCTTATCGCGTATAGATGGTACTTTTGAGAAGTTTTCTCAAATATTTCGAGAAATAAAATCGCTTGCTACACGAATAGAAGGTTATGATACTTCGCTATGCTTAAAAATGAAACATGAGGCTAGAGAAGCCTACTACGAAGCTTTGTCTTATGATGTACACGAAAATCAAATCTCTATGAAAAATAATTCGATCAGTTCTACGCCCGTTCTCCAACTACCACCTATAAACTTACCCAGTTTCGACGGTAATATTTCAGATTGGGGGCCATTTAAGGACACTTATATTTCGCTGATTCATCATAACAATGATTTACCTAATGTGCAGAAATTTCATTATTTAAAGTCTGCATTAAAGGGGACCGCCGCTCAGATAATAGCTTCTATTCCGATATCTGACGCTCAGTACCTGCATGCTTGGGAAACGCTTTCTAAACGATATGAAAACAAGAGATCACAAGCCATTACATTTCTTATGAAAATATTTCAATTTCAATCCCTTAAAAATCAAAATTTGGCTTCCTTGGAAACCTTTTCAAATGTCGTTTTAGAAAATATTATTTTATTTCAGAACTTGAAATTAGAGGATCCGGCGGGATTTATTCTTATGACGTATGGCTTGACTTTGTTAGATGAAAAATCCCGCGATCAGTTTGAGACAAAATATTCTTCTTCGACCACATTACCCACACTTCATAATTTTCAGAACTTCATTCAAGAAATTTGCATAAAATTACAAACCAAAGCCTTAACTTCTAACCGCTCAGTAGAAACAATAGTCCCGCAACAAAAATCTAAATATTTCATTGAACCAAGACGCGTCTTTATGTCAACTAGCTCCGATAATGCTTCTCTAAAATGTTTTAAATGCCAACAGAACCACCGCATTTATGAATGCCCCCAATTCAGAACTTTAAGTCAATCACAAAGATACGAAGAAGTCAAGAAACTTAATCGATGCTTTAACTGCTTGTCTTCGGGCCACCCTGCAAAAGGCTGCCCCTCTCGCAATTCATGTCGTTCCTGTGGTAGAAAACATCACACACTATTACATTTTTCGCCATCAAATCGTCTCGCATTTCATTCTAAACAGGTCGCTAACGAACAAACTTCAATCAGTCGCTCTTCATGTATCAGCCAGCCTAAAACATTTTGTCCCGTGGACGCCAAACCAGCAACTTCAAATGACTCAAAGGAAGTAGTACTTTCTACTGCAAATAATGGAGGAATTAATGTCCTACTTGGAACTGCCTGCGCCGAAATTAGGGACCAAGAGGGTAACTACCATCCAATAAGATTAGTTATAGATAGTGGGTCACAGAGATCTTTCATAACCACTCATTGTTCGCAACGCTTAGGATTACCCCTTTCCAGAAACCCTCATAAGATCAGTGGCTTTGCAGATAGTCAGATTCGTGGTGGAGAACACCAAACAAAATGTATTTTACGCCCGTGCGGACTGGATCAACCACTATTGGAAACAAATGCCATATTAATATCGCATATTACCGATAAATTACCCACCCGCTGCTTATCGCCAAAAATTAAAGAAATCTTTAATAAATACGATCTAGCTGATCCTGGCTTTGACAAACCGTGTCACATAGATTTTCTTCTCGGAGCTGATTTGTTCAGTAAAATATTTACAGGAGAAACCATCAACACTTCCTCAGGTTTTCCGAATGGATTAAAGACGATTTTTGGTTTGGTCATAACTGGTCCTGTAAGTGACACCTTAACTTCGCATATCACGTACGCTAAGAATAACCAAGAATTTGAAACTGATCGTCCCTTAAATAATTCACTGACTAAATTCTGCAATCCAGGACTCGTCAAGGTGGGCGGCAGATTAAATGCCTCGCTATAGTACAAGACAAATATCTTTGGTTTAACATATACATCTACCAATAGGACAAGATCGCTCTATTAGTAGTCTCAGATATGTCTAAAGAAGCGTTCCTCGCCTCATCGGATCACCCTGGAAGAATCATCGACCAAACATCGCTCATCCCCGCTGTACTTTACTTAATTTTATCACTTAATTCTGTCCCATGTCACAATTCCAAAATTTAAATTTTATGTTATAAAATTGGTGGGCGGCATGTTAAGAATTGAGAAATACTGATTTAGTTTATATATATGTGTATATATGTATATGTATGTATGTATGTATATATTTAGTAAATATTGAGTTCAGACGCAAGAGGGGGGCACTATTTACCTAAAAGGGATTAAGTGATAGTGACCGCTCGGGAGGGAGAGTGCTCTGGGTGCCAAGAGAGAAAGGTCGCTTCGCAGTCGCTACTACCCTTCGTCGCTCGCCATCGTCGCCCGCGATCGTCCTTGTGACTTTAAGTACAGTACACTCATGTTTATAAGTTAATTTTATTTGTTCTTTTGAATTTTGTTTTCCTCAATATATATATGTTTTACAAAGTTAGTAATCTTAATAAACCCATAACGAAACCTAATCAAGTATGAGAAATTCGGCGACTCAAAATTAACGTTCGGGTTGAGGCTGCGAGCGAGTGTGTTGTCGCCCCTCTCCCCAACACTGTACTTATAAATATTGTTAGGGATGAGCGCCTGGCAGCTAAAAACCGTTGCGTTTAATTCTCTGCCTCCTATTCATATGTTTTTTTTATAGTTTCATGAATATCTCAAAAAATATCATGTATATTTCTAATGTTGAAATAATCAAAGTTAAAGAGTTTTTAATATTATGGTTTTTACTTTCACTTACATATATATGAAATATATAGTAAGGGAAAGTATTGCGATCGTGAAAATTTTCGAATTAGAGTTTTTACCGAAAATAAACGTTTTAGGGTCCCCTGAGTCCAATTCCTTCCAGTCTCGCAAATTGGTCTATGTGTGTGGGTGTGTGTCCGTGTTAGGTAAGTCTAGAGCAGAAACTAAATCCGTACAAAACTGAAACTTCATATTTAAGACAACTATTCGCTCGAGATGATACAGCACCTTTTATTTTTTTTTATCAAAATCACCTAACCAGAAGAGCTTCTGTAAACCATGCATTTTTCACCTTTTTTTGATTTTCTCAAAAACAGCTCTAAAAAATTTAATGGTAAAAAATTGTACAATTTAATGGTATTTAATATGATGTAGGTTTCATTCTGATTAAAGTAGTCTGACAGGTCTTAAATGCCGATAGTTGAATGATCTTCCTCTAAATTATCTTGAATTTTTTAGATTCGAAAAAATCAACCGTTTCATGTTAGCATTATTAAAAAACTGCTTTATATAAAATTGTAACGTAATTGATTATCAACTAAAAGAGGAAAGTGCAAAAGTATTCGTTAATGTATTTTTTTTTTTTTTTTTAATGATAAGAACCATAATATATCGTTGAGAAACTACATTTTAGATAAAATATAATCTTCTACACAAAGTTGTAAAATGTAATGGAGAGTGATAAAAATTGGATAAAATTAATCGATTATTTTTATATAATAATATAAAACATACCTGTTTGTCGAAAATAAATTTAATTAATTCTTTAAACTTATTTCATCTCTTACGGTATTTAAAATTCTTAAATTGATTTTAACCAAGGGGGTAAATGAAAATCCAGTGTCGCGTGAACCAGATTTTTTTTTTCAAATTTTATTTACTCGGATTCTCGCTGAAGATACTGACATTATCGCTATAGACGTAGTATCCTACGAACAGTACAGTACACTCTCAATAAAGTATTATTCTGGAGGAAATCTGTGTAATTTGTATACGCTGGGCTATCTGTGAAAGAATAGTACTTCCAAGTGACAACTCAAAATTGAGGGTGGTTCTATTGAAATAAATTAGTGGACTGTATAGATTTAAAATAAATAAAAATAATGAAAGCAAACGACGAATCACAATACATTTAATACACTGAAATACATATAAGGATGATAAGAAACAAATTAACCTAATAAATTTATATAAGAAAAATTAACCTAATTATAATTAAACAGCTGTAAGAAAATGTAGGAAACAAAATAAACCTAATTAAAATATTGTAAAAATAGAAGAAACAAACTTAACTTAATTAATGCTTAAATATGTAAAAAAAAATAGTTACCAAATTAAACAGTTTCTTGAATAAGAATTAAGAAATTAAATGTTCCATTAATGGATAAAGATAGGTTATATTCACGTAAAGATGTCCAGTTGAGTGTTGAAGAAAACGACCGCAGGGCGGCTTGAACGAAGTCGTCTTGAGTATTAATGAAAATTACCGCAGGGCGGCTTGGACAAAGTTCTCTTGGGTGTTGAAAATGACCGCAGGGCGGCTCTTCCAAGTTCCAAGGGGAACGATGAGAGGATGAAGAAATTCGTTTCCAAACGTTCAAACGTTGAGAGGATTCTTGGGTCTATATACGGCACATCTTCACCGCTCAGACTCTAGCTTAACACTCGACTGGCCACGAGGCAGTCAAAAAACAATTGAAAACGATCGTCTTCTTTTTCTTTCTCTTCTACTCAAAACTTTTAATTATATTTATAATAACTATTTTTAAAAGAAATTAAAAAATAAAGATTTAAACAAAAAAAATGATCTTATTAGAAATATCATAAAATTATGAACTTATCATTTTTCGATTGAAAAACTATAAAAACCTTATCTGGCCTACCTATCAACCTTATGTAACATATGGCGTGAACAAATTATTTAAAAATCCATTATCCTTTTGGGATGAACTGTACAAATACTAGTTTCCCCCCTAAAAATCCAGAAAGAGCCACCCCCTGACTACTCCCAGAACGGCCTCCAATTCCGGAGAGCCAACTCATTTAGTATTCCATTCCGGCCCAAGGTCCCACTAACGACGGCAGCCTCGACTAAGTGGTAGCGAGATCAGGCGCACAAAGACCTCCACTTCCCATCTTCTGTTTTCTCTTCAGTTGCGACTAACTCGATTGTGCGGACCTCCAACCGGAACATAAAGAGTTCGTTAGGAAATGGAAACTTTCAACTGTGGGGTGGGAGCCTCTCGGAATAAAGTGCTTTCAGAAAGAGACTTAGACGGTTCCGTCATTACCTAATAACTGAGTAGCCGGGTGAAAGCTTGCTTAATTACCCATTGTTTTCCGAATTTGCTAATTTAAAGTTAACTCAATTTTTTACGAATATTAAATTAAAAAATTCTTTATTATCCTGGGACATGTCACTTTAGAATAAAATATACAGAATGCACAAAATATGCTTTGGAGTCTTAGAGTAAATTAAATCCAAATAAACAGTTAACAATTATTGAAATATAATAGACATATTTACCTAGAAAGTTAGTAAACCAAGTAGAGATGTGTTTGTCGGAAACATTCCATAAAGTTATAATCGGTCATAATTACTCCGAGAGATTTGAGGTGCGATCGGGTTTGAAACAGAGTGACTCCCTTTCACCTGTGTTATTTAATATAGCTTTAGAATATCTCATAAAAAAGATGATGTGTACCGAGAAAGGTTTAAATATGGGTGACAAGATTCCGGTTTTGGGTTATGCCGTTGATCTGGTACTGCTAGGTGAAGACACGGAAACCATACAACTAAATACTAGTGTGTTAATAAAAACCGGTAAAGAAATAGGACTCGAATTAAATACCGATAAGAATATATGATTAGTAGCAGAAACGGTGGCGACCTTGGTGATATTGATTCATCAGGGCATACTTTTGAACACGTAGAGAAATTCAAGTATTTTGGTTCAATGATAACAAGAAAAAATGAAATCCAGGAAGAAATAAAGTCCCGATTAAAGGTGGGAAATGCACGTTATTATTCAGTTGCTAAGTTACTTAGTTCGCAGCTTCTATCTAAAAACTTAAACGTTAGAATTTATAAAAATATTATTCTTCCGACGGTTCTTTACCGATGTGAAACGTGGCCGCTTACTTTGAAGGATGAACAAAGGCTTAAGGTTTTTGAATATAAGGTACTGCGTAAAATATTTGGTCCGAAGAGAGATGAGGCCACTGGGGAGTTTAGAAGGTTGCACAACGCGGAATTGCGGAACTTGTATCCTGTGAATATAATTGAGTTGGTAGCATCGCGGAGACTCAAATGGGCGTGTAAAGTTGTTGGGCTCGATGAGGAGCGGATTCCGAGAAAGTTGGTATTCGCTGATGCGACTGGTAGACGCCCAAAAGGAAGGCCGAAGCGTCGATGGGAGGATTGCGTTAAGGCTGATCTCGGGGGCTCGGGCTTGAACGGTGAACATTGGACGAGTCTGTGTAGACAGAATTTGGTGGTATCGGCATCGAACCTTCGGGTTCGGTAAGCCTATTATTATTAATAGACATATTTAAATGAAAAGAAAAAAAAATCTTATTTACAATTCTATTGTGCCTGGATAATCATTTAATTGTTAAATATGCGGGATTTGTATATAGAAAGAGAGTTGGTATGACGAATGGAAGGGAGAATATAATTCCATAGGATTGAGGATCGAATGTGAAAGGATCTATGGAAATGTGCAGTTCGGTGGGCCGAAGTTTATTAATTATGAAGGCCTAGAGCGCGTACAACGGTGAAAAACAGAATATTTGAATTGTAGAAGGTCGAAAATATATAATGGACGGCGAGATTGGATAACTTGATAAAGGAATGACGCAAGGAAATATTTGCGACAGTTGAAAGGGTTAAGCCATCTCAACTCGCCAAAAATTTAGATATGTACCTACGGACCCCGAAGATGAATCGAACAAAGCAATTAATTGAGCCATTTATTTTTACCTCGAGATCCACTATATAAACCACCGTATACCGTGGTCAAAAAAGTACGACGGAAGATCTTACCAATATGATTCATTATTTATTAGTCAGGCGTCACTCAAACTGCAAATTCTTTTATTATTTGTGAATCGTTATAAAGATATAGATAAATGCTCTATTTCATTAATACTACACAACAAAACAAAATAGTGCTGCTCAACTGTATTGGGTCACTATTACACACAGCGCACTCGTCAATCGCATGGCATAATGTTATCATAGTGGATGTAATTAGTTGACCGTTGAGAATTACTGGAAGGAATTAGTCCGGGTGGCGGTCAGTTAATGACACAATTAAATAGTTTCAACTATTTATTGTCTGCCAACGTTTCGACCCTCATTGTGGGAGATCATCACAACTAAAAAGATACAAAACAAATACATTGACAGTAAGATTAAATACAACATTTTATAAACTATTCAGCTAGAGAATGTCAATGTTTAAAGCATGAAAAAGAAATATATGTGTAAAGAAATCGATTAATTAAATTACAATGACTATAGTGTAGGTAATGAGAGGGCCATACAGAGCAGATAATGACTAAAAATAATATCCAAAAATATCCATATTCACATAAAATATGAAACATTAAAATGTGGTGTAGAGTGGATATACTTACCGTATTGTAGTCGAATGGAAACTAGGTAAAATTGGTATAATGGAACAGTATCGTACAGTTTTACTAGATAATACGTCTTCCATCACTGTTTTTACTATTGTATAGGTTTATACTTTTTTCATTTTTTTATTGAGGCGACAACCACCAGGATCATGTTCGCCTTTGCACCGTTAGACACAGGTTACATGAATATAGGAATAGAGTGAGAGTATAGTTTAGATCTTAGAGTAAAGATGGTGTGGCTTTAGGAAGTGAGTGATGTTAGTTATATGAGGAGAGGAATCAGAGAGAAGAAGCGACAGATCGGTGGGGAGGTTGAAAAGAATACGTGAAGCGGTATATTGTCGGCATTCTGTGAGGATGTGGAGTATTGAGAGAGGAACCTGGCATGATCGACAGAGAGGCGGATGTCCACGGGCCATGAGATAACCGTGGGTCAACCGAGAGTGTCCTATACGAGGTCGCGCGAGCACAGCCTCTTCGCGTCGAGACGGCCGACAGGAGGACCCCCAAGGGCCAACACGTGGCCGAATATGGAGAAGCTTGTTGTTCCCGAGGGCCGCCCACTCCCGCTGCCAGCAACCCAAAATGATCGATCGAATTGATGTGACAAGGTCAGGCAGGCTCACACCTTGAACTTTAAGACCCTCGGAAACCGCATTACGTGCCGCTAGATCAGCCCGATCGTTCCCCACGATCCCCCAATGTTCCGGAACCCAGAAGAAAACAATGTTGACCCGGGAGGAAAGGGATGCAAGTGTGGTATGAATTCTTTGGATGAGGTAGTCAGAGGAATATATGTTGAGGAGAGAGTGGAGAGGGAATCGGTGCATATGATTACTTGAGAGGTAGATTGCTGGGGAAGGGGGGACTGGAGGATGGCAGTTACTTCGGCGGTTTAGCTACTCGATATAGAAGGGAGGGCGAACATATTAACTTGGGCCTCACTCACAACTACAGCTCCAGCGCCTAGTTCTCCCCGAGAGCCGTCTGTGTAAAAAACATTTACATTATGGTACCTTTGGATAAGCTTTAAAAATTCTTGCTGGTATACTTTTGGTGGAGTCGTGAGTTTTGGAAGTTGTGTGAGATCCAGTTGATAATGGATAGACCATTGGGACGGACCAAGGAGGGATAGGGGACGGCCCGATGGGGTATAGCTGCTCCAAACTCTGGTGGAAAGACTGAATCGCATCGTGGACCCGAGAGGGAAGAGTAGGCATCAGCGGCCGTTCCCGCAAAGAAAGAAGAAATTGAGGTTTTAGTGGGTGATGAGAGTTGGCGAGAACTTTAAGGAAGAATTTAACCTCCATTTGTTGCCGACGATAATGGGATGGTAACTCCCCAGCTTCGCCAAAGAGACTGATAATGGGGCTAGAACGAAACGCGCCGATAGCTATCCTCAGTCCTGTAGTAACGATCACTCTAAGCGCATATAGACGAGTCGGATGATTGCTGTAGATTTGGCTGAGGAAATTTTAAAACCGTTGTTTGAACACCAGTTCTCCACAGTATAGAGCGCAGGCTGCATCGATTCGGTGAGTTCCGTAATTTGTTTGCCTCGAACACAAAGCAATAGGTCATCTGCAAATAGCAGTGCCTGGACAGGTGGGTGAATATTACCTAAGATGCCATTAAAAGCTTAACAAAAGAGAATAGGACTAAGGACACCTCCTTGGGGAACACTATTCTCTTGAACCAAACGAGATGACATTGTATTTCCGCAACGTACTCTGAACGACCGATCACAGGTAATGCCGAATAAAGGAAAGAATAGGACCATGAATACCACACTCCTGTAGAGAGGAGATGATGAGCCATCTCCAAACTCGATCGAAGGCTTTTCAACGTCAAGCAACAACTCGTTCGCGCTCTCCTAATGCTGTAAGTATTTCTTAGGAGAGGAATACAAGATGGTCTTTTAAGTTTGTCTGTTTCCTTAATATTGTCTTTAAGAATTTAGTTTACGAATTTAGTTTTAAAAAATTCTAGTAACATTATTATATTATTACTATTATATGTTTAATCTGATTAATTCTTTTCATCAGTATTACATGAGCGCCCTGGTGTAATTCAACAAATATTTAAGTCTTGACAGGTAAAGAAAAACCTGTCCCAGAGTGATAGAGAGGGGAATGAATGATAAGATAGGCACTCTTTTATAATTTAAACAAAGAAAACACTGAAAACTCGTTTATCATTTCTGAATTGTTAAATGTTTCGAAAAAAATCTTTGAGGAATAAAAGTAAATATTAATGTGTGTAAAGACTTCTTAAAAAAAATATGTGTTTCATTCAACAACAAATCATTTCCTGTTTCCTTTATAGTCCCTTTGAATTCTGGGCCCCCTTCAATTTTAACCCTATGAAGACTTGATTGAATAGATTCTGTAGTCAAATGTACGTGCCATATTTTTTAATGTTGCTGAAACCTTCATACAGAAAAGAAGAATAAAAAACATTCCAAAGTGAATACGGAGAATTGTATAAATCTGTGGTGAGAGAAACGCAGGAGCACTTTGGAGGAAATTAGAATAAAATAAAAATGTAAAGACTAGGAAATCCGTTCTTAGAAGCCATAAAAGGTTGAAAGCTAAAACAGCCGTTAAATAGGAAACAAAATTAAATTTTTAAAAAGTTTTTTCCCTCCACCAATTTATTTAAATATCGCGTTTTGGCTGATACGCTATTTCCGGATGGCAACAATTTTTCTGAAACGAAAGAATATAATTCTAAAATTAACCACTATTTTAACGAAGGTTTTAAAGTGTTGAAAATTTCTAACCTACATTTTCCAACTTTGTGTAAGGCAAATTCGATTTTCTTTATTAACCTGATAACTACTGTTATGAATAACTGAGCGGAAAAAAAAAACACAAACTCGAATTCGAAGTTATTATTTCCAAATAACTATATTAAGTAATAACTGTTTATATAGCTGTTGATTGAGAATTAGCTAAAATGAAAAACAATAAATAATTCAAAAGAAAATGGTATACCACATTTGTTAATTTCAAAACGCATTATCTCTGCTAGTTCTGAACCAATTTCAATAATACTTTTATCATTTTTGGGAGAATTCAATTCTCTATGGCATGGTACTTAAGAAGAAAAATTTCGGTATCTATTTTTTTATAAAAAAAAAAAACGGATTTTTTTTTATTATTCTTTGTTCGGGTTTTACGTATCTTGAGACGTAAATCCTCAAATTTTGAAGAGGGGGGGTAGGCAATTTATTTTTATCTGTTTGGGCGATTAAAAAGGTCCAATATTGAAAATAATAAGCCAATAATCCACAAATTCCACTTTGATTTTATGAAATAATAAAAACAGTGTGAAACGACATAAAACTAGAAAATGCCTTAAAGGTGCTTGATGGCCGATATCTTGTGATTTAAGTTGGTCTAATCCGCACACAAGACTGAAACGACAAGCTTACTTCAATATTATTGGACAGACGCTCTAACCTTCCACTTTACTACAAAAGACTCATTTATATCACCATAATAAGGCCTATCTGGACTTACGGAGTAGAGCTTTGGGGCTCCACTAAACCATCAAATTCTTCCTGTATTCAACCCTTACAATCCAAAATCCTTAAAAAATTCCTCAATGTTCCTTACTTTGTCATGAATAAACTAATAAATAAAGACCTTAATATCCCATATGTTAATGATTTGGCCAGTAGAAGGTATCAATCAATCCTTCCATGACAAACTCCACTCCCACTTTAACCCACTAGTTTCAATCCTTGCTTCCTCTTCCATTCCTGACAATCCTCCGAGGAGTCTGAAAAGGAGATGGCCTCGAGACCTTCTAGTTTAGATTACCAACGGGAATGCTGTCAACGGTCATTTTCTCTTCATGTATTTTCTCTGTTAGCTAATTTACTTGATGTATTAACTAATACAGTTGTAAATTTCAATAAATTATAATTAAAAAAAAAGTGATCTAATCAAGTCTTGTAGAAAGTTCTGATAGCTGGTTTATTTTTCCATATGACGAGAAACTCATTATTAAATGTGTTTTTCCCTACAATGATTTTAGCGGGTCCGAGTAAATATATAAAACAAAATGAGAATTTCTTTTATTATATCTCATAATCTCTCACTAGATAGCGCCAGCTAGATTAAATAAATGGTATTAAAACCTAAAATAAAAGCAGCTACATTTGAAAAATAATTCATTTACCGTGACATTGCCTTGTGGAATTATTTCACATTTATAATCCTCTAACCTCTCTCTTTTAATATATTTTTCTTCCTTTTTGTTCTTTCACTTCTCCTCATTTCCATCTCTTCTTATTAATTATTATTCTTTTCTTTTTTTAAGACTAAATATTATTTGATTTATGGAGACGTGAATTAAAATAAGTACCTATTTATTTAACAGGTAGAGGGGAAAGATCATATATTGTTCCTATCATGTAATGATCATTATCCGATCCTCGTCCGTATGGAACTCTATTCCTTCTCATATCCGTTACTCTAATACCCTTCCAACCTTTAAATCCCGTCTATTTAATTACTTCCTATCCATTCAATTTCCTAGGAATCTCGACAATAACCATTTTTAATTGAAAATGTTCAAATAAAAAAAAAAAATTTAAAATCATGGAAGTGTTAACATAAAAGTTATTTTTTTCTCCCGTTTTTTTTGTTTTGTTTTTTAATTAGATATGAATTGTATATAATTATTTTTTGATCAAAGCTCTGTACAGGAACAGAAGGATAATTGTATATTTTATTTTATTTTTTAACTATCATCTAATTAGTTTTATGTACACATATATTATTATTTTTTTCTCTCACTCATTAGAATGAGAAGTCGATTTATTATATCCATCAGTTTGGTTTTCTATGTTATCTGTGTCTTCTGTTTCTATTTTCTACTTGATCACATCCTCCCTCCTACATACTACCTCATCATCCAGACCTACCTCTCTGGAATATCCTTCAAAATAAACCATAATAGTTGCTATTCCTCCCTATTTACTCAGTATGCTGGCGTTCCTTAAGGCAGTATCCTAGGACCCCTTCTTTATTTACACAGTTTATACAGCTGATATCCCAACCCATACTAACACCTTCCTTTCTACCTATGCTGATGACACCTGTGTCTTATCAGTCAATAATGATCCTACTATTACCTCTCAAACTCTTCAATCCCACATCAGAGACCTTGAAGTATGGTGTCAGAATTGAAGAATCAAAATCAATTCCAACAATTCCCACCAAATTACCTTTACCAGAATAAATAAATAAATTATTATTATTATTATTAATGTCATTAATAATTAAATTAAAAAAAAAAATCGGATTAAATAAATTTAATTTCTTGATGTGTTGGCTCCATATCATTATTCTGTCAGCCAGTTACATTCACCATCAGATGTGTTGGCTTGACATTCGACTGGAGATATTTTATTTTTTTTTTTTAATATTATTTATTTTATTCGAATTTGCAACTGTATATTTTAATACAACAAGTAAATATGCTGATTTGTGATAATATCCATAAAAAAAAAATGAATAGAACTGCCCATTGGCAGCACTATAGTAGCGAATCTAAACAAGAAGGCATGGAGGTCATCTTCTTTTCAGAGATAGTGAGAGAATTATAAGACGTTCAAAATATTTTGGTTTATTACTTTCAATAATGAACGCCAATCCATTGCTTTTCACCAAAACTGCTGGACCTATATTTTTGAAACTAGCGCATTGAACCATAATCCTAACAGTTAGGCGTTGATATCCGATGGGTAGTTTTAAAATGGCGGCTGATTAAATATGATTTAATTCAATAACTTAGTTGTTTTTTAAGATATAGAAAAAAATATTAGTGTTTTCCAACTAAGAAACCGCGAATAATTATTAAAAAAACAAATAATAATAATAGGCTTAGCGAACCCCCTATACCACCAAATTCCGCCTACACAGACTCGTCCAATGTTCACCGTTCAAGCCCAAGCCCCCGAGATCAACCTTAACGCAATCCTCCCATCGAAGCCTCGGCCTTCCTTTCGGAAGTCTACCAGTCGCATCAGCGAATACCAACTTTCTTGGAATCCGCTCCTCATCGAGTCCAACAACTTTACTCGCCCATTTGAGTCTCCGCGTTGCCTTATTTTGGAACACCTTAAGCCGTTGTTCATCCTTCAAAGTAAGCGACCACGTTTCACATTCGTAAAGAACCGTTGGAAGAATAATAGTTTTATAAATTCTAACCTTTAAGTTTTTAGATAGAAGCCGCGAACTAAGTAACTTAGCAACTGAATAATAACACGCATTTCCCACCTTTAACCGGGACTTTATTTCTTCCTGGATTTCATTTTTTCTTGTTATCATTGAACCTAAATACTTGAATTTCTCAACGTGTTCAAAAGTATGCCCTGATACATCAATATCACCAAGATCGCCATCGTTTCTTCTACTAATAATATATTTCGTCTTATCGGTATTTATAAACACACTTGTATTTAGCTGTATGGTTTCCGTGTCTTCACCTAGCAGTACCAGATCATCGGCCTACCCCAAAACCGGAATCTCGTAACCCATATTTAAACCTTTCTCGGTACACATCACACATATTCTAAAGCTATATTAAATAACACAGGTGAAAGGGAGTCACCCTGTTTTAAACCCGATCGCACCTCAAATCTCTCGGAGTAATTATGACCGATTCCAACTTTATGCAATGTTTCGGTTCAGAAATAGCAGAGATATATTGTTTTGAAATAAGCAGTGATTATTAACTATTTTATTTTGTACTACTAATAATACTTTTCATATTAGCTAATTGCCTTTAAAAAGTTCTGTTAACAGATATACCATAATATAGTTATTTGGATATATTGTAATAGACCATTGTATTAAGGCCAGATGGTATGATTCCGTACGATTCCACTGTGCGATTCTCGATGTCAGTTGTAACCCTGTTTGATGGGATGATCACTTCCTATTCAAGATATGTATGCATATACATTTTTTTTTTTATGGCATTACAACTCTATGTGGGTCTTAGCCTCCTCAAGGAGCCTTCGCCAGGTGGCTCTATCTAATGCAGTCCCCCTCCAGTCACGGACGTTCAAGATATTCCTCGAATCTTGAGCCACAGCATCCGACCATCGCAGTCTCGGTCGTCCTCTTCCTCTGCTACGGTCCAGCTTTCCCTCGACCAATCTCTTAATAGGATCATTGCTACTCATTCTCGCCACATGCCCGGCCCATCTGAGTCTGTTCATCTTCATCCAGGAAACTATATCAGGCTCTCCAAACATTTCGTACACTTCTTTGTTAGTGCGACTTCTCCATTGGCCGTTCACATAAATTCCTCTGAAAATCCTCCGTAATAGCATTCTTTCAAAGACTGCTATGTCTTTTTCTTTGGTCTTTGATGCGGTCCATGTTTCGGAGGTATACGTCAATAGAGGCCTAATGAGGGTCTTATACAACATTATTTTAGTTTTCCTAGATAAAAATGAGCTCCCCAGATGTCTCCGCAACCCAAAATAGCATCTATTGGCATTGAATATTCTTTTCTCTATTTCGAGGGACACATCATTAGAAGCGCATACGATACTTCCTAAATAAGTGAAACTATTTACTTTATGAAATTTATAAGGACCCATTTCTACAAACCCCTGGATTCCATTGTTTGTGGACTCACCAGTCCTCATATATTTAGTTTTCTCTTCGTTGATGCACAGTCCCATTTTATCTGCCGCCTCCATCAATGATAAAAATGCTTCCTGCAATGCTGAAAATGGACGCCCGACAATATCCAAATCATCCGCATATCCTAACAGTTGTACAAGTCTATTATAAATTGTATCATTCTCTTGGATTTTAGACTTCCGAACAATCCTTTCTATAACCAAATTGAACAATATGCATGCTAGGGCATCCTCCTGTCTTAGGCCTCTTAAAGTCTTGAATTCAGGGGAGAGTTCCCCCTGCATTCGGACTACACAATTGGTTTCATCCATAGTCATTGCAACCAGACGTATCGATTAAGAAGGTACTCCTTACTCCCTCATAGCCTCATAGAGTTTGTCTCGTTTGATGCTATCATCCACATAAATTATTACTATCAAATTAGGGTAATATTCCTCAATCAATACCTAATAGCAAACGTTTTAAAGATTGAAATACCTACAATACAAAATCATCTTAATTTTGTTTATATCCTTACTTTATAACTGTCATTTCATTATCATATTACATTTAATTTTATTTATGTTCCCATATTATATTACTGTCATATTATCATATTATATACCTAACGCATTATTAAGTCTATATATTACATTGGTTGTTATCTTGTTTCTTTTAGCCCTGATGAAGGCCCACATTGTAGGCCGAAACGTCGGCACTTATTTTAAATGTGTGTTACCATTTTCCCTGGTTCCCTCATACCCCCAACCATCTTCCTCATCTAATTTCTCAACGGTCAACAAAACTCCATCACTTTACTATTTACTATGTACATGTTCATGTGTTTTTGAATACATCTTATTTATTATATTATATTAACATATATAGATATTATTATACTTATATATTTCCCTACAGATGCCTGACGGAGGAGCCAGCCCCCGAGAAGCAGGCGAAAGTGCCTCCTCCATTGCTGCGGTCCCGGACCCTCCCTGCCATCGTAGTCCCCGGCATCAACATCTTGCAGGCCCAGATAGACTCCAAGGCCAGGGAGGGTAAGTCACATTTATATAGAATTGAAAACTTAATTGTTTGCAAGAGCCTTTGGAATTATAACATTAGTAGTCGCAATCTAAAATTAAGTAGAGAATATTTTTCCTAAATAACATTTGTCGCTGAAACCTGCAGTTTTGAAGCTATGCTGTTTTAAATGAAAAAAGTTACGTTTTTCCGACATTTTTGACCCATTGGTGTTTTTTTGATACGTTGGTGCTTTTTTGACACATTCTATCTCTGTTGATGTTCCTTGAATCAAAATTTTGAATACAGTTTCCTTTTCAGGAATTTATTTGAAAAGATGTTTGTTATATAACGCTTGATGCTAAAACCTACAGTTTAGGAAATATCGGGTTGTAAAATAATTTGCGAATGTTTTCCTATATTTCAATTTAATTATCTTTATGTTTATAAAATCATGTTAACTTGTTCAATAATGTTTATATACTCTAAAAAAGGATTAATTATGGTACTTTTATACATCAGCTTCAAACGAGATTACTTATTTTTAAGTGGTGTTTTGCTTGCTCAATATAGAAAAAAAAAATCATCTTTGTCATTTAATTTTTTTTCTATTTCCAAAAAAGAAAATCCGATACTGACAATATTACCGAAATTTAAGAACTAAAGTAAAAAAAAAACATGAAATAGATCAAAGTGGGTCATACATAATTAATTAAAAATATTCAAAAGAATCTAAAAGTTTTTTTTTTAATCACCAGTAAAAACGCTACAAACTTATTTTAAAACCCAATATATTAGTTTCAAATAATTATTTTAACATGGAATCCGCACACCAGACTGAAACGTCAAGAAACTGCTCGCCGCTTTCGGTTACTTCAACATTTACTAGACAAAACATTAAACTCTAAACTTTCACTTAACTACAAAAGACTCATCTACATGACCATCATAAGACCTATCTGGACTTACGGAGTTGAGCTATGGGGCTCCACTAAACCATCAAATTCTTCCTGTATTCAATCCTTACAATCCAAAATCCTTCGAAAAATCCTCAACGCTCTTTTTTTTGTCACGAACAAGCTCATCCTATAACGACCTTGATATTCCCTTTGTAGCTGATTTGGCCCGAACCAGCTATCAATCCTTCCATGACAAAACTCCACACACACTCTAACCCACTAGTTTCAATGCTTGCTTCCTCTTTATCTGACAATCCACGAGGCGTCTGAAAAGATGCCTCGAGACCTTCTAGTTAGATTCATAGTGGAGTTATGCTAGTGGGCATTTTCTCTTCATGTATTTTTCATGTATATTATCTGACAGCTAATTTACTTGATTATTTACTAATAAAGTTGTAAATCTCAATAAATGTAAAGAAAGAAAATAATTATTTATTCAATTGAGTTGTTAATTTAAGTAATTTGATCACTTTAACTTTAAAATTAATGAAAACCATTAGATTATAGGTAGATTTATCTACGATATATCGCTTTTCTCAGTCAGGCAGAAGGCTTTTCTGTTTTTGGCCTAGAACTCCTATAAGATACTACTTGATAAACAAGTAGCTCATTGTTCCATCGGTGTCGAGTTAATCCAGGAATCCAGGCCATCCTTGAAGACGATCCGCCGACTAATTGGATACTAGGTCCTTCAACCGATCCCTGGTGTTTAGGGATAGATCCTCGCCTTATCCTTTCCGCATAAATAAGATGCCCCTCTGCAATAATCTGGTCCATTCGGTCGATTTATTGGAGCGTCCGAGCTGAAACTAATAAGTACGGAGTGTCATTGGAGCTGGAGCTAGTGGACACCGAGTCCCCTCTGACCTGATTCCTCCAGGCCTCGCCCATGTTTAGAACCAGGGCTCTTAACTTGGATTGTTAGCTCTCGGATCCTCAAGGTGTGGTGATTTGATGAAGCCCAACTTACGGGCACCGCTCGTGGAACACTTAAAATGTTAATGCGACATGCCTCCAGGTACTGCTTACTGTAACCAGCCTATTTCAGATTAGCTATTACGATCATAGGACTGTCATAACATAACAGTGTGCTTTATCTTCTAATTTTCAAAACATTACTCAGAAAAAATTAATGTTAATCAAATGATAGAAACTGATACAAAAATCCATGACCTGCATTTAGAAAAAGTAAATTTTTATTAAAACCCTTTAAATTACTCATTATAATGTGTTTTTTATTTTAATCTCAAATGTTTTTTATTAATCACACACTGTCAATAAATGAAATATTAATTTAAGAAAAAAAAATATTAATTTTCACTTACGTTACCTTTCTGGTCATCACAGCATCTCAAAAACTAATGTGGCTGTGAAGCTGAAATTTTTCCTGGAGGTTTCCCTTGAAGTATGTAAGTGTGATAATGCTGGGTTCTAAAAAAATCGTCCTCTAAGTAGTTAAAAAAAAACATCAAAATCATTCACAAAAATTTTTAAAAGTTCTAACATTTTCTTAAAATTACAAGTACCTATTTGAAAGATACTTAGATTTCTAACATTTATTTATTAAAATAAATAAAATATATATATATGTATATCATTATAAAGTAAATTAAATATATTAAATACTAATTATTTACTATTGTACTCATTATTATTATTGAAATACTCACGGTCTATAACATGATTTTTTTCTGATTTTATACCTTTTTACAATTCTGTGTTTGCAACATGATTATGACTTGGTTTATTTTCTATATATACCTTAATTAACAGATTCGGACCCTCTACAAACGTTTTCAAAACAATTTACACGGACATACTAACACACGATTAAAAAAATACGTCACTACTATTCACGTGCCAGACAATACCCAAAGAAGCCTGAAAAGAAGTTGGATGAGGGACCTTCTAAGCTAAATCCGTAATAGGAAGCACGTCAGGAAGAGGTGCCGCTGGGTATCTTCTCTCCATCATGCCTGTTATGCCAGACATTGATTGACAAGTGTAAATTAAAAAAATTAAGATAAAAAAAAGAAGACTAAATAAAAAAAACACCTGTACCTCTTCAACACATGAAGGTTCTCAGCTTCAGTACACATAGAGATTCGTACCGTTTCACAGCAAACGGCCATGTAGAAAGATGATTGGGCCTGTCACTCTCAACCATCAGGTTTTTCTCCCAATTTTAGGTACCCAATTAAAAAAGGCTAGGTGTGCCCCAGGAGGGTCTCTAAATCTGAGGGTCTCTCCACGGCTGAAATAACAAACAAATACTTCTGCCTCAGCCGGGGATCGAACCTGGGACCCGAAGAAGAGTAGCCTAATGCTCTATCCATGCTACTCCCTCTTTTATATCCATAATATCAGCATATAATTAGTATGAGATATGTGTTATACTCATTCAAATAATCCCGCAAGACTTAACTGTGGAATAAAAAAAATTAATCCCCTGAAGTACCCTTAAGATTTTTAATTTGGAATAATTAAAAATTAACGGTTGCTATTATCAATAAACATGGATAAATATTTATTTTAAAATATTTTAAATTCAGAGTTAATTAAGTGAAAGTCGTAATAAGTGAGCTAAAATTCAAAAAATATCATTTTTTATTTTGTATTGATTAAAGAAAAAAATAAAGTATATATATATATATATATATATATATATATATATATATATATGTATGTGTGTGTGTGTGTGTGTGTGTGTGTGTGTGTGTGTGTGTGTGTGTTACTAATCCACTTCAGACAATCTCTGCCAATCTTTGTTTTCACCAGCTGTGTTTGAAGCCTCCATCCGTCTCAGAACCACAATCTCTCAATTCCTCATTCTCTATCTTTATATATATATGCACTTAACTAACTATGAAAATATAAATCATTCAAATCGTAAGATTACTTTAAAATAGCTCCTTCAACGTGAATCGATACGTTCCATTCGGCCCGTGTTACTGAACAATATTGCAGGTCTGGTATTTACACGTTCACGCAGGCGCGGAACACAGCTGGCCCGTCACTAGTCTATTTTACCACCGGTATTTATTTCCATACCCAACTTATCTATTTTTTTAAATGGAAAAAATTAAAACAAAAGTTTAAAATTATCCAGGTTGTTAAAATTTCTGCTGAATTGATTCATAATCATACGAAATGAACTTACTCGCCCATTTGAGTCTCCGCGATGCTATCAACTCAATTATATTCACAGGGTACAAGCTCCACAATTCCGCGTTGTGTGACCTTCTAAACACCCCAGTGGCCTCATCTCTCTTCGGAACAAATAATTTTCGCAGTACCTTATTTTCGAAAACCTTAAGCCGTTGTTCATCCTTCAAACTAAGCGGCCACATTTCGCATCCGTAAAGAACCATCGAAAGAATAATAGTTTTATAAATTCTAACCTTTAAGTTAAGTTTAATTTAGCAACTGAATAATAACACGCATTTCCATCTTTAACCGATATTTTATTTCTTCCTGGATTTCATTTCTACTTGTTATCACTGAAACTAAATACTTGAATTTCTCTAGGTGCAAAAGTATGCTCTGATATATCAATATCACCAAGATCGTCTCTATTTCTGCTACTAATCATATATTTCGTCTTATCGGTATTTAATTCGAGTCCTATTTCTTTACTGTTTTTTTTTAACATACTTGTATTTAGTTGTATGAATTCCTTGTCTTCACCTAGCAGTACCAAATCATCGGCATATCCCAAAACCGGAATCTTATCACCCATATTTGAACCTTTATCGGTACACGTCGCCTTTTTGTATGACGTATTCTAAAGCTATATTAAATAAAACAGATGAAAGGGAGTCACCCTGTTTCAAACCCGATCGCACCTCAAAGTTCAAAAAATAAAAATGAAACTATAAAAGTTACCACCAATGATGGGTCTTTTCCTTTTCTTTTATGACGCCGAAATCTGCTTTAATCCGATTGCATAAAAAAAAGAAATCCTTCATGAAAACACTCGGGATAAATGTAATAATTTACAGAAGGTACTATCTTCTGATTTTATTTCTCTCCAAATCATGTTGTAGGGGAAGGGGCGGTGTTAAAATATTTACCACTATCCTTCTTCCCTATAATAGATGCTGGTTCAAAATTTGTAATGATTTTACTTATAATTAAAGTGATGAAAAGAAATAAAAAGGCGAAAATTATTGTTATACACTTTTAATGTAATAAAGATAACATAAATTGATATTCCTAATTATTAACATAAAAAAATAAAATAAATCTTTAAAAAACTGATAAAATTATTTAAACTAATAAAATTATAGAAAAAAGGTTAAACACTAAAAATTAATATATAATAAAAAAAAATGTCAATGTACTACGATTTGTACACCTGGTGGCTCCCTCGCTGCTGCGTGTAAGAAAAGGTCGGCGTGCCGATATATTGGAGGCCGGGCCCGGTTAGGTTGGATTCAATGTCAATGGTTGCAATAGCATAAAATGCACAGTGCACTATAATGATATCTTGCTGGGGCGAAGACTGGGCGAGAAGAGAGAGATAAGCGGCTGAGGCGAGCGTGGAGGGGACGCTAATACTACTGCTTGTTTACATTTATGGTATAATAGCTGTTCAACAGGTGTGTTGCTGTTCAAATAATACTCTTATATAAAAAAAAAAATATATATATATATATATATATATATATATATATATATATATATAAAATTTTAAAGGATGAGCTTGAACACATGTTTAAAAAATTTGTTTTCATTAAAAAAAAAAAAGAAAAAATAATGCTGTGTTTATGAAAATAGAAATATTCTGAAAAAACAAAACAAGAACAACAAATGAATAAGAAATCTTTAAGTTTCATTATCGCTATACCAAATGGATATATATTTACGAAATTATTGCTCATATTAGTGAAAACGTTGTGATTGTGGCTATGGCGCCCTCACTTAGCTTCCGCTGGCTCTCACCAGTGATGCGGCTGAGAGGGAGGCGCTGGGATCCTTTGGACTCTGCTTGTCCTTCCACAAGTGGGAGGATAAGCCCCGTCCGGGGTTCCCTAGCTGATTGTAAATATTGTACATACATATGAATGTGAAATGTTTTGTTTTTTGTTTATTTATTTGTTAACTTCATTTTTTTGTATTTATTTTATCTACAAATTTTGTTATTGTATACGTTTATTTAGTTTGGTTTCATTTTATGTAATTTGTTTTTCCTTTTTGTTTATATTGTAAATATTGTATAAATGTGATCCTTTATCGATATTATTATTGTCCAGTGTGACAAATTGTAGTACATACGAATTAAAAGAAAAAAAAAAAAAAAAAAAAAAAGTGAAGACGTATCGTTTCCGAATATATGGTTGTGCTAATTTTTCCTCCGATATCTGATCATATTGTACAATAGCCTTTATAAAACAAACATTTCAGCATGAAATGCCGATAATATACCTGAAGGACCATTTAGAGTAGAAAGGATTGCGAGAAAAGTCATTGTGAAGAGATAGGAGATGGGGTGTAACTAAAGGGTCAGATCCATCATGCTACCTGCTCCCTCCTGGTGATGTATTGTGCAGATAAATAACCCATATCTACTCTTCTCCCGAGGTCATTCTTGTATTTTCGGTTTCAATTCTCGTAAAATAACGCTGCTGATAGTAGAAGCAGGAGTCGCTCATTAATGAATCTATTATATATATATTGGGTTGTGTCACATGAAATGTCCGTTTTCAAGGTAAAGGATTTTTATTAAAAATACGATATGAAAACAAGATAATTTTATTCCAAGTATTTACCTTCTTTTTCTACACATTTTTCCCAACTTGACACCAACTTTTTTATTCCTGAACTGAAAAATTTGAGTTTTGAAGTGAAACAAAATCTGAAAACGCACTTTTCACTTGATCATCATTTTCAAAAAGTTTTCCTTTGACGAAGTTGTCTAAATTCCTGAACAGGTGGTAATCTATTGGAGACAATTCGAGAGAATATGGTGGGTGCGGAAAAACTTCGTAGCCCAGTTCTTTCAATTTTTGCACGGTATGTTTTGAAACATGAGGTCTTGCTGCCGCTCAGTGAGATCATGAGGTACCCATATATGGAGCTTTTTTGCTTTCCCAATTCACTTTAAATGTCTGGAAACGGTAGATGCACTTGCATTTAGTTGTGCTGAGAGTCCTTTAACTGTATGGTAGGAGTTTCCTTCTACTGTATCTTTGAGGACATCGTTGTCTATTACGGACGAAGGTCTTCCTCGGGGCATGTTTTCCTAGTCGGTATCCCCAGCAGAAAACTTAGCAAACCAAAGCGAATGGTCCGTTCATTAACACTCTCTTCCCCAAATACCTTGCTTATATTTCTAGCGGCGTCAGCTGCTGAATGGCCAAGTCTAAACTCGTACAAAAATATTACTCGAAAATCATGTGTTTCGATGTTCATATTTGGAGGTATACTAAAAAGTGGGTAATTGATTGGGAAGCTAATGTTTATAATACTTTGAATATGTAAACATTCGGAAGAAAACAACCGAGACCTGCAAAATCCATTATGTTTTTTAGAAACTATAAAAACGGACATTTCATGTGAAACAACCCAATAGTTTTGTATAGGTAATTTGCAATTATTTTTTTTTTAAATTCACTTATAACAGACCTAACGATTGATACTTAACATCTATAATTGTCTTCGCTATTATTTATAGGTCGTTTCATGTTATATTAACCATTAGTCAGGAACACAAACTCTCAAAAATCAATGCTTTTATTTACTTGAGTAGTATTGTGAGCTGTGATTTAAAGTTCAATATTACTAGTTATTTTAAAGAAATGTAAATATTAATCATATAACCTTATCCTTTGATATTTTCTCTATTCGTCTGACTACCGGCAAAATCCTTATATATTTATTTCAGAAACTATAAAAACGGGCATTTCATGTGAAACAACCCTATATATATATATATATATATATTTAAATATTTATATGTTTTTGACCGACTGCTTTTCTAAGGCAACGGTGGCTTAAAAAACTAGCCTATTTGATATATTTAATGTATAGACTATTATTTAATGAAACCATTGGATTTCCTTTTTAAAAGTATCGTGTTTACCAATCCCAGTAGATGGTGTGCAGGGTAAGATCAAATTAGACAAGTTTCAGTAGATATTATCAGAATAATCAGGAGTCAGTCATTTTTTGAATTTTTTAATGTAGTGACAATGATAAAATTTCAAATAAAACAAAATATACCAACATACTTAAATATTATAGATACAAATAATGATAATATCATAAACAATGTGATGATGATGAGGATAAAAACAAAACTTTTTACTTTATTAATTATTTATTAATAAATTTAGAGCCCTCAGCATCCTCAATTCATAACAATATATATATATATTGTATGTATATATATATATATATATACACACACATATATATATATATATATATATATATATATATATATATATATATATATATATATATATATGTCTTTTTTTTTTTCTCTCTTAAAATCTTTATTTGTAATTGTCCAAAGGGCAAGCACGATCAGCAAATGTGAATAATCAGCAGATAAAGTTGACATGTGGACATGTTTACTCAAATAAGCAAGCCTTATGTGAGATTTCACAAAAGATAAGATGAAAAGCACAAAACCGATAAACAGTGAACTTTAAAGTAAAGTAACTTATCTGGAAGTAAGATAGCGCCTGTCTAAAGTAACGTAATACACTTACTTAGAGACCCGAACCCCCCGAGAGATACAGGACTCAATCAGAACCAGTGATCGATACATGGCAAATGTTAGCAAGGTCAATATGTGCCTTCCATATCTTCTGTCTTCTTCGGATAGGCCCAATATCTTCCTTCTTGGCAGTCTTGTTCACGAAGATCTTCCTACTTCTAGCATTGATGGAGGATCTTATTAGCGTTTTGAATTATCTTTATAATACTAATTTAAATATCGCATTGAAATACATCTTATGTAGCAGTATATTAAACTTTAACTGAAAATAAAACAATAATTGAAACATTCTTAAAATATGTATCCTTTAAAATAATCCTTTTATTGGGTTAAATGTTAGGATACTTTTTACTTTCACTTACTATATGTAGTAAGGGAAAGTATTGCAATCGTGACAATTTTCGAATTTCAGTTTTCAACGGAAATACACATTTTAGGGTTCCCTGAGTTCAAATAACCAAGTCCCGCAAAAAAGTCTGTGTGTGTGCCCCGCCCGAGAAGAAGATCCGAAAAGGGCAGTCTTATTCCATCCACGAGAAGAGAACAGCCGAGGTCCATTCTCAAGAGGATGCGATGTTCGCCGGGGGTCGTAGAGCAGCTGGAGGATGAAGTCTAGAAGGGGCGCCAAAGACTACATCTTCGCCAGCCGTCTAAGTGTTTTGAAGGTATCTTTAATTGTTGTAATATTGTATGGCAAGTTTAACTCTGTATTGTCCTTCAGTATTCTCAGACATCGTGTAAATATATTGTAATATGCTTAAGTTAAGTTAAATAATAATGTATCAAATATATGTACAATAAGGCTCAACATTTTTAACAGAAAGTTATAAACACTAGAATCTGAGGTATGTAAATATGTCTTATATTAAAGTTTAGTTTTTATGCTTATCATCATCATATTGTTTATCATATTATCATTATTTGTATCTATAATATTTAATGTTTAATATTTCAAATGTTATCATTGTCACTACATTCAAAACTTTCACTATCACATTAATATGTATCTCTTTTGTTCTGATGTTTGTAGCCCTGATGACGGCTCACAATCTTGAGCTGAAACGTTTGCAAAATTAAAAAAATGACTGACTCCTGATTATTCCACCTATAATATCTACTGGAACTTGTCTAATTTCATCTTACCCTGCACGCCATCTACTGGGATTGGTAAACACGATAGCTTTGGAAAGGAAATCCAATGGTTTCATTAAATAATAGTCTATACATACATTAAATATATCAAATAGGCTAGTTTTTGAAGCTACCGCTGCCTTAGAAAAGCAGTCGGTCAAAAACATAGCAATATATATATATATATATATTATATATATATATATATATATATATATATATTGGGTTGTTTCACATGAAATGTCCGTTTTTATGGTTTCTGAAATACATACAGGATTTCGCAGGATTTAACAAAGAGTTTAAATAAATTACAAATAAGGGGATCACTTGTAGCAGAGTGGTTAGCATATCAGCCTCCCATACCGAAGGTCACGTTTCATACCCGCAGTTGGTCCTAGGATTTTTTAATGTTAGACATTTAAATCAGAATGAAACCTACATGACGTTTAAGCTTATTTAATTTTACATCGATATAGCGAGTTTAATCAAAATCGTCGGAACCGTTTTCGAGAAAATCGAAAAAAGGTGCAAAATGCATGGTATAAAGTGGCTCTTCTGGTAAGCTCATTTTGATGAAAAAGGTCTTGTAACGTCTCGGGCGTATATTTGTCTTAAATATGAAAGGGCCTAGCCGGATAAGCATGTGAAATCTGCCCCCGCGTGTATTAGAATCAAATTTATACCATTGAGTCACGCCTATGAGAAACAACCTTACGCACATTTTTAGCCCCTTAATCCTAACAGGGGGGAAGTTATGGAGAGGGAAAAAAATTGTTTTCTCCTGAACAGCTCAACCGATTCTCACGAAAAAAATATATGTTATGGATTTTATAAATAGGTTTCAAAAAATATTTTTTTTAATTTTTTTCCACGAAAATGTTGGTCCCAAAACATTTTTTGAATTTTTCAAAAAAATATTTTTTGGTTATGATGGTTTGGTACACCTCCAATTTTTCGCTACTTTATTTCATTATAGGATCCTCCGTAACATGTATTTTTTTCAATTTTATCGGAAGTGTACCCCATGGTGAAAAATAAAAAAAACAATTTTTTCTCTTGAACGAATCAACCGACTTTCACGAAAAAAATCTATGTTAATGGTTTTCTAATAGAGTTTCAAAAAACATTTTTTTGAATTTTTTATTTCGAAAACATGAGTCAAAATTTTTATTTTTAATTTTTCAAAAATAAATTTTAAATTATGTTGGATTAGTACACCAACAATTTTTTACTAATTTGATTCATTGGAGAGTCCTGCACAATATTTTTTTTTTTCCAAGTTGGTCTAAAATGTACCCAATAAGGGAAAATAAAAAAAAAACAGCATTTTTTCAGCTCTCTGAGTAGTAGCTGGTCACGCATGAAGAGTAGGGATAGAGCCATAGGGTCGTAATGTCATTAGATATCACTTACACACTATGCACATACATACTATTTATTATACCTATTATTATAAGTATCTTATATTGGATCGAATATATATTTTCTTTTTTTTGTATTTAGTTAATTTTTTTACTTGGATAACTACTACACAGCACTATATGCTATATTTATATAAAACGTAACTAAAAAGATTTTTTTTAATATATATTTTTTCATATTATTATATGTTAATCAAAAAAGTTAACAGTCGACAGGCTTTTTGTCGAACACTTCATGCAAGTCTGTAATCATAACTTTTGTTAACTGTTAGGATTAAGGGGCTAAAAATGTGCGTAAGGTTGTTTCTCATAGGTGTGACTCAATGGTATAAATTTGGTTGAAATACACGTGGGAGCAGATTTCACATGCTTATCCGGCTAGGCCCTTTCATATTTAAGACAAATATACGCCCGAGACGTTACAAGACCTTTTTCATCAAAATGAGCTTACCAGAAGAGCCACTTTATACCATGCATTTTGCACCTTTTTTCGATTTTCTCGAAAACGGTTCCGACGATTTTGATTAAACTCGCTATATCGATGTAAAATTAAATAAGCTTAAACGTCATGTAGGTTTCATTCTGATTTAAATGGTCTAACAGGGCTTAAATGCCAATATTTGAAATGTTCTTCCTCTAAAGTACATTTAATTTTGTAGATTCTATAAAAATAACTATTTTATCTAGCAAGTTGAGCGAATTTGATAAACTACTCAAGGAGAAAACTGAAAACAATTTATTTTTTTTTTTGCATTTTTTTTTTAACATAAAAACATTAATATTGGCGTGAATATGCGGTAGGAAAGAGAAAGATTTCAGAAAAAATATTTTTTTATATACAAGCTTGTAAAAGTTAATTGATAAAAAGCCGATAAAACTAAGTTATTATTTTAGATAACATTATAATAGAGTTTTTAATAAAACACATATTTCTATTTTAATTCAATTTAATTGATTATTTAATGGTTTCTCTTACTTTTATTTTTAACTGTATATGAAAATTCTTTAATAGATTTTTAAAACGGAAGTAAGTGAAAGTCGTTTGTTGCCCGCACCAGATTTTTTAGTATATTTTTATATTATAAAAATCAATGAAATATCATTTAATTTCTGTAATTAATTTCATTGTCATTAATTATTTAAGTTCTTTTTCTGGCCAAGTATTATATTTAATGATTAAATGTAATTAAATATATATATACAGTTATATTTTTAGCTTAAGTAACATATAAATATATATAATATTTTCCTCCAAATATGATTAAGTAGCAAGCAAAATGACATGAAGAAATGTTGAGATAGCGTGGTAGTTAATGACCCATCCATCACAATAAACCACCACCACCAGAATTTTTTTTTCTTTCTTTCTCTTCCCTTCTGATCTCAGGAAATGCTGGCGGGTTTCTTATACCTTCTTTTTCTTTATATATGATCAAAGAATTTCGAACTAAAGTAAATGGACCAGCACAGAGGGGCTTGTAAGAAAAAAGGTCCGTTGATTTATCATGTACCATTGTAAAGCCAAAGATTCTAAAAAAAATCTGACACAGAGCTGTAGAAAGTAATGGAGAGAAGTGAGAAACTCACAAACTTACGTGATTACTCTAGATAAAATATTAGTTCGTAGAGACATGGCCTAGTGTATAGAGCACTATATTACTGTTTTCCATGTCTCGGGTTCCAACGTTGTTTGTGGCTTAATTCTCATTTTTTTTTTTACTATTTAGAATAGAATAGAATAAAAAAAACCTTTTATTCTGGGACTTAGCCCCTTAAGAATAGCATGAGATTAACAAATAAAGATAGCACATCTGGAGAGGAAACAATATACAGATTAAATTATTTATATAGATAAAAGAGGTATAGAAAGAAATTTATATAAATGTATGTACATACACACATTTATGAACAGGAGAAAAGAAAAAGCATAAAGTAAATTTAATAAATACAGTAAGTGAAAAGTAAAAAACAACTAATTATAACACAAAAAAATATATATAAAAAATAAAATAAAGAATATATATATATATCTTTATTATATATATATATATATATATATATATATATATATATATATATATATATATATATATATATATATATATATATATATAAGATATTCAGTGATTATAATGATTTAATTTTAATGAAAAATCGAATTTAAAATTAAACATCAACAAACGTCAGTTTGGAATAATCGGTGTTGGAAAAGGCTTTTAAGATTCACAACTGCATTATATAATACATTAAGTAAATTAGCTGTGAGACAAAACACATGAAGAGAAAATGCCCATTGGCAGCACTCCAATAGGTAATCTAAACTAGGTCTAGAAGCCATCTTCTTTCCAGACGCCTCGGAGGATTGTCAGGAATGAAAGAGGAAGCAAGGGTTGAAACTAGTGGGTTTATGATGGGAGTGGAGTTTGTCATGGAACGGTTTAGAATAGAATAAAATAGACAAATGAATTCTGGGGCATAGTCCCTTAAGAATAACATTGATGTTACAAATAAATATAGCTCTTCTGGCCAACAAACATAAAATAGTTGTTTACGACGTACATAGAACTTTTAAAATCGATTAAACATAAAATGTGTTAAACAAATGCTATATATTGGTCTCATCAGAATGTTTTTTTTCCTTGTGTAATACTGACAAAAAACATTTCCTTCATATAATATTCCGAGGGAAGTGAGTTAAGGGGATTATTAATATGCCTAAACAAATTTAAGACAGGCTAAGATATGAGAGACTACATACGGTAGGAGCTGATGGATGAGAGGAACAGTTACTCTAATGCGGCCATTTGTCCCCGATAACTGCTACTGACAAATCACTGCTACTCTTATCGTTCCCGGTCACCAGCTTCTACTGAACTAGTTTGTCACTCCTATCTATTCCCAGTGCTACCTGCCTATCTACTAGCATATTAATGAGGAATATTTTTTTGTTCGTACTTTATTCAAAAGTCTCTTGAATAAATCGTGAAAATTGTCCTATCTGTTCTTTATCATAATATATTTTGCATTTCTTTCCATTTTAATCCGAGGGTTATGTAGCTTGAGAACAAAAGATATATCAGCCCTATAAAACTTTCGCCTTCCTCAAAAGTATAGTAGAGAAAACTATAACGAATGTGAAAATACGCAATGATTAATTTTACGAGAGAACTTTAGTTTATATATATATATATATATATATATATATATATATATATATATATATATATATATATATAAAATTATTATTTTCATGTGCTTTTCTTTAATTTTCAATTTATAATATTATTTTTTTGTGTAATCAGCATATTTTTTTAAACATGCAGTTATGTTTAGTTTTATTAACATATTTTTTATTGAATGATGTAATTTCTAAGACCACGACTGTATGTTTGTTTTCTAAAATGTTCGATAATTTAAACTCAAATTTATGGTCCATTTGCATACTGTGTTGTGCTAATGTAGTCGTGTTAATATTTTTACAATTACTATTAAGTTGTGTTCTAGTTGTGATTGTTTTATAAGTTTCTCCGATGTACATTTCATTATAATCTGCCCAATTAATTTTATATATAACATTTAATTTAACGGAGTAGAGCTTTGGGGTTCTACTAAACCATCAAATTCTTCCCGTATCCAATTTCTACAATCCAAAATCCTTCATAAAATCCTGAATTCTCCTTACTTTGTAACTAAGAAACTAATCCATAAAGACCTTAATATTCTGTATGTTGCTGATTTGGTGCGAACCAGGTATCATTCCTTTCATAACATACTCAAACCCACTCTAATCCTCTAGTTTTAATTATTTCTTCCACTTCAAATCCTGATAATCCTCCGAGGTGTCCCAAAGAAGATGGTCTCGAGACCTTCTAGTTTAGAATATTTTTAGAGCGCTGCCGCTGGGTAGATTCTCTACTCGTCTTGTTCATGTCTATTTTTTTTAGTCTTTTTACTAGATGTGTTGTAAAATACAGTTGTAAATATTAATAAATAATATATTTAAAAAAAATTGTCATTTGGTAAATAGGGTCTTTAGTATTTGATAAATGGTTACTGGATTGAATGATGGTTACAAAGTTGTAGGTTAGGATTTAAATATATTTTCTTTTTCTTCTACAACTTCTTAAAAATATCGATCTTTTTTAGGATATCAATCGTTTTCCCAAATTTAATAGTTTTATCTCCAAGTAACTGTTCAATACTTCTTTCTATTTTTGCTTCACGGAAATGGTTTCGGTATAACGGACATTCATCTAGGATATGGACGATCGTCAACTGCACATCACATTTCGGTGGTGTAGTTCTTTTTATTAAGAACTCATGTGTTAGCCGTGTATGCCCGATTCGCATTCTAGTAATTACTACTTCTTCCCTCCTGTTGCTACGATCAGAGCTATGCCATGCTTTGGTTACCTTTTTGATGCTTTTTAACTTATTAAATTTTTCTGAATCCCAAATATAGTCCCAGATCTTTGCAGCTTGGGTCTTAAGAAAGCTGCTTATGTCGGATGGGGTGTGAACACTTTTTTTTTTTTTTTTTTTTTTTTGAAGAAGAAGAAGAATATTTACTTTTAATTTAGGTTTAATACATTTGACGGGTTGTAAAAACTTAGTGTAGGATTAGAATGGAAATTATTACTATTATAATGAAATTAAGTAGAAACATGAGGTGCTTCTAGGCCGAACTTTCTACCTACAGATATAGAGCGTTGAGTGCTTGAACCCTGAATCGCACTTAGGAGTTCGCAACAAGAGAGGTCAACACCAGGATAGACTTTGTTGTGGTGCCATTTGGATCGGCTCAACAACAGTTGAACAACTTGTCCACAAACAGTGTCGCAACTTTATCTCAGCAGCTTAGCTGTTGTCTAACTTCCTGTTTGTTGTTTCAGCAGATTTCTATCTTTCTCGTATGGCTTGTCTCTGTATGAACAATATAATATTGTATTTGTGTATTTGCTTATTTTTCCATCTTCAGTTACTTATGTGAAATATATAGTAAGGATATTGTAATGAGTTGTTGTATATTTCGAGTTTTTAACGGAAACAGCCTATAAGGAAGTAACAGAAACAAGTTTGTGAGCTTTTGGTAATTTACGTAAAAAACAAACTTTTGTACGAAACTAGTATTTTATGTTTAACAAGCAGAAGAGTCCACATGTATCTCATCGATTTTGATGTTGTTTTTTTTAATTTAATAAGTGAATAAAATATTATATTGTGTGAAAAATCAGATGGAAACGTTTCCCATGAGTCATATAAAAAAATAAATAAATAAATAAAACAAGGCAAGATAACGTGGGAGAAACCCATTTCAATTAATGATTGCGGTAAAAAAAAAGCTTCTATTTCCAAGTGAAACAATTAAATTTTGTCTTGTTTTGTAGTAAATTTAATGTTTTATTGAACGGTTTTGGGTATGTAGTTATTTATGGATTCTTATCATGGACAAACGGATTTTTTTTTCATACGTTCATTTCGTACGTTCATACTCTACATTTCTTGAAATGTATAAGAATGTAGCGGATGCTTTGAAAAAGCCAAGGCTAGGTCGCAAGCCCTTTTTTACCCGACAGCAACAAACTGAAATTGCTGAATAAGTTTAGTAGCTGGACACCCTGAAAAATTTTTTTTTTTTTTTTTTTTTTTATATTTAAAACAATTCTTTATTGAATAATATTACAATCTGTCCAATTTAGGACAACTGAAAAATTAAAAAAAAAAAAAAATCCTACTAGTAATAGGTCAAATATATAAGTTTTTGTTGTTAAATTGTTGATTACTCGATAATTAAAGACTTTGTTACATTTCATAATTTTGATTTATAATAAATAATTTAAAAAATATACCATTTTTACTTTCACTTACTATATATAGTAAGGGAAAGTAGTGTGTGTGTGGTAACTCCCAGGCGGAAACGCTAAGTCCTATGAAACTGAAATTTCATATTTAAGACAAATATACGCCCGAGACGTTACAAAACCTTTTTCATCAAAATGAGCTAACCAGAAGAGGCACTTTATACCATGCATTTTTCACCTTTTTTCGATTTTCTCAAAAACGGTTGGGACGATTTTAATTAAACTCACTACATCGATGTAAAATTTAATGAGCTTTAGTATCATTTAGATTTTATTTAGATTAAATAGTTTGACAGGACATAAATGCCGATATCTTAAATTTTCTTTCTCTAAAGTACCTTTAATTTTGTTGATTCTATACAAATAACTATATTATCTTGTTACCATTGATGAAAAACAGGCAAATATATAAATTGAATGAATTCGATACCCAACTAAAGGAGAAAACAGAAAAAATATTTTTTTAATGCAATTTTTTGTTTTTGAACATAAGAGGAGTAATATGCAGGTATGATATACCGTTGGAAAGCTAAAGATTTTAGAAAAAATATTATTTTATACTCAAGCTTTTTAAAGTTAATAGAGAGTGATGAAAAGAAGATAAAACTAACTTATTATTTTAGATAATAATATAATAGCTTTTTTAATAAAACACATGTTTCTATATAAATTCAATTTAATTAATTAATTGCCCCTTTTTATAGGAAAGTTATTTTTATTTCCCATCCTAAATATTTTTTTCCTGACAGACTGTTCCATGCGGTGAGGATATTTGAACACTCCTGGTCCCAAAGGTGGTTCTGTGACCCTAAGTTGGATTAGGTGTCAGCCAGGAGATAGCCTGGGGTGTGGGTGGGATGACGGACAGTGGCGTACAATATCTGATGATTACCATCTCGGCTCACTGCACATAATGCACTGCCAAATGCTCTCACTCAATAGTAGCTCATTACAGGGTTTTCAATGGCTTTAATTTAGCAACAGAGCCTCTAGGTTATGAATAAACATGTGAGCCTCTTGTTTCATCAACTTTTGGTGAAAATCATATTCCATGTAGGTAATCTTATACTTCTATGATAGTTTCAATTTATCCCTGCTTAAATATAATTTAATGAGGGGTCACCTGTGGTGTAGAAGCTAGCATAACGGATTATGTAGCCAAGGACACGGGATCATTATTGACGATTGCGTTTCAAAAACATTTGTCTACTTTCAATCTCTTATATATGTAGTATATAATAAGTATGGAGATGGTGAAAATTTTCGAATTTGAATTCTTATCAGAAATGCGTACAAATGACCAAGTCCCAAGTGTGTGTGTTACAGTTACTTTTTCAATAATATCGACAAAACTTTATACCATGCAAATTGTATCTTTTTTACTATTTCATCAAAAAGGCTAAATATTTTAAATTTTCTTGGTCTGAAGTATCTTTATTTTTGTAAATGCAAAAAAACAAAAAAACAACTATATTATCTAGTTAGCATTGGTAAAAAAAAAGGTAAATATATAAGTTAAACTAATTCTATGTCCGTCTTAGGAAGACAAGAATAACTTTTTTTTTTTTTTTTTTGGTATCGAATTTATTCAATTTATATATTTACCAGTTTTTCATCAGCGTTAACAAGATAATCTAGTTATTATTATTGAATCTACAAAATTAAAGGTACTTTAGGGGAAGACAATTTAAAATATCGGCATTTAAGCCCTGTCAGACCATTTTTATCTAAATAAAACCTACATGATATTAAAGCCCATTAAATTTTAATTCGAAATAGCGAGTTTAATCAAAATCGTCGGAACCGTTTTTGAGAAAATCGAAAAAAGGTGCAAAATGCATGGTATAAAGTGCCTCTTCTGGTAGGCTCATTTTGATGAAAAAAGTTTTGTCACGTCTCGGGCGTATTGTTGTCTTAAATATAAAATTTCAGTTTCATAGGACTTACCGTTTCCGCCCGGGAGTTACCACACACACACACACACACACACACACAGACACACACACACACACAGACCTTTTTGCGGGACTTGGTTATTTGGACTCAGGGGACCCTAAAACGTGTATTTCCGTTGAAAACTGGAATTCGAAAATTTTCACGATCTCAATACTTCCCCTTACTATATATAGTAAGTGAAAGTAAAAATGGGGAGCCCCTTCCTGAGTGGCGAGCGCGCTAGTCTCTCATGCTAAAGTTGTGAGTTCGAATCCAAGTCCCGGCGGGGCTTTTATTGAGGATGTAATTTAATGGGGATTCACTCACAGCCTCTCTCTCGGGTATGTGAAACCCGTCAGCCAAATGTTGGTCACTCACAAAATTAGGCGTAGGGAGTGATGACCCTACCCTAAAAAATGGCATCGAGAAACGCGAGTGTAATCTCCCAGGAGATTGCACCGCGAAGCCTAGGGCCTGCACGGCTTGTCGCGCCACTGAAAAAAAATTATTAAAAAATCAAGTAAATTTAAGGAAAATATTACATATTTTCATAATAAATAAGAAATTCTAGGGCCCATCTTCTTTTCAGACTCAGCGGAGGATTATCAGGAGTCAAAGGGGTCTTGGAATAGAAACTAGTGGGTTTGAGTTGAAAAAGAGTTTTTGATAAAAGAATGCTTGACGTTTTCCTCCGTTTCAATAATTACAAGACAGGAACTTCAACCTTCCTGAATTGTGGAATTTAATTATGGTGCTCTACTAACTTATCGGATTCCTCTAAATAAATAAGTGCGGAAAATTACGGTCAAGTGAATTTTTGCGAGTCAAGAATTGCTAATAAATTCAATACAAAAAGATAATATTATCTACGACAAAATTACTTATTTCGTAAAACAAATATACCTTTATTTTTCATGAAAATCCTTTCCTAAACAAGCTTACATTATAGGACATAATATTTTATACATAGGCCATTATATGTTGAAATTACGAAAAATTTATAAGTTTTGGAATGTATATTGGTCTGTTAGCGGGGTGTATAAAGTTTTTATCGTGTAACTTTCAGATCGAATATTTTTCCGACAGTTCCTTTATCAAAAATTCAATAGAAAATATTTTTTGTACGATAAAGAGCATTTGTAACATTTGGACCTTCCGTATATAATCTATATTGATTTGAATAAAAAAAAGTTAGTTTTCATAAAATTTCTAAGTTTTGAGGGGTTTTTTACGCTTTGTAGTTTTAGGTGTTGCTCTGGTTAAAATTTTGCTAAAACTATTCTAATCGGAAATTTCATAGAAAATATATTTTGTTAAATAACTCTAGGACCTGCCATTTAGGAGCTAAATCAGTTTGAATAAAAACAGTTATTAATGTACCATTGGCTTAAATCTAAAAAGGTGAATATAAATATTTTTTAATATATTTATTTACCATCCAGCAGTGCCATCGTGGTGGATGTAGTCCCTTCTGCATTGGAGCGCGGATTGTACTGAACGGGAGTCTTTCTCGACGTGGAACAGGCCTTTAACCGAGTCTGGCACCCGGGACTGCTGTACAAACTGCTGTAAAAAATTCCTCCCTCCAACATACTTCCTCATCCTCCAGTCCTACCTCTCTGATAGAACATTTAAAATCAACCACAATAGTTCCTGTTCATCCACTTCTACTCAGTCTGCTGGTGTTCCTCAAGGCAGTATCCTAGGACCCATTTTTTTCACAGTCTATACAGCTGATATCACAAACCATCCTAACACATTCCTTTCTACCTATGCCGATGACACTTGCGTGCTATCAGTTAATAAGTATCAGATCCTAGTATCGCCTCTCATACCCTTCAATCCAACATCAGAGACCTTGAGGTATGGTGTCAGAACTGGGGAATTAAAATCAACTCCAATAAATCCCTCCTGATTACCTTTACCCTTCGTCGTAAAGCAATGACATACTGCCCTACAGTATTCTTTAATGATATTCCGCTTGTCCCTGTTGAACAGATCCGTTATTTAGGCCTCCTGCTTGACAAACGTCTTACATGGAATCCGCATACAAGACTGAAGAGACAAGAAACAGCTCGCCGATTTCGGTTACTTCAACATTTACTTGATGACAGACGCTCTGTATAACCTTTCACTTTACTACAAAAGACTAATTCACATGACAATAATAAGGCCTATCTGGAATTACGGAGTTGAGCTTTGGGGCTCTACTAAACCATCAAACTCTTCCCGTATCCAATCCTTACAATCCAAAATCCTTAACGCTCCTTACTTGGTCACCAATAAAATTATCCACAAAGACCTTAATGTTCCATATGTTGCTGATTTTGTCTGTACCAGGTATCACTCCTTCCATGAAAAACTCCACTCCCAATCTAATCCACTAGTTTCAATCCTTGCTTCCACTTCAATTCCTGACAATCCGCCGAAGCTTCTGAAAAGAAGATCTCCTCGAGACCTTCTTGTGTAGATTCACTACTAGAGTGCTGCCAATGGGCAGTTTCTCTTCATGTTTTTTTTTTTTCGTGTGTTTTATCATTGTAGCATATTTACTTGATGTATGAACATACAGTTGTAAATTTTAATAAATAAATTTAATATATATATATATATATATATATATATATATATATATATATATATATATATATTTATTAATCTTATTTACTTCATAAATCTGCCTATTCAACCATAAACTCAACTTCTTCCTGATTGAAAAAATTAGCAGATTTAAGATAGACATTGGGGATCACCTGTACGAGAGTGGCTAGCATAACAGACTTCGATGCCCAAGGTCACGGGTTCAAACGTGTAAGTGGCCCCTAAGATCCTTAGGAGAGGACGTAAAAAGGTGGTCTCGAGCCTATGTGATGACAGGTAATAATTAAGATGTAAGATTCCTATCCTAATTAAACCTGGATAGGCAAAATTTAAAACTTCCACTGCAGCATCGTCCGTTTAGCACAGTATTTAAACCTTCTAGGTATCTTCTTGTTCTTCGATGCTTGGACGGTAGTTTTTCCTTTATTTGCCATGGGTACGCTAAAAATCATGAATTCCTTAAGTGAAATTATTAAGGAATTAATCAAATTGAATTTATATAGAAACATGTGTTTTATTAAAAAATAGAATATATTATTATCTTAAATAATCAGTTAAGTTTTATCTTCTTTTCATCACTCTCCATCAACTTCTAAAAGCATGTGTATGAGATGATATTTTTTCTAAAATCTTTAGCTTTCCAACGGTATATCATTCATGTATATTACTGCTCTTATGTTCAAAAACGAAAAATTGCATTAAAAAAATATTTGTTCTGTTTTCTCCTTTAGTTGGGTATCGAATTTATACAATTTATATATTTACCTGTTTTTCATCAGCGTTAACAAGATAATCTAGTTATTATTATTGAATCTACAAAATTAAAGGTACTTTAGGGGAAGACAATTTAAAATATCGGCATTTAAGCTCTGTCAGACCATTTTTATCCAAATAAAACCTACATGATATTAAAGCCCATTAAATTTTATATCTATATAGCGAGTTTAATCAAAATCGTCGGAACGGTTTTTGAGAAAATCGAAAAAAAGGTGCAAAATGCATGGTATAAAGTGCCTCTTCTGGTAGGCTCATTTTGATGAAAAAAGTTTTGTCACGTCTCGGGCGTATTGTTGTCTTAAATATAAAATTTCAGTTTCATAGGACTTACCGTTTCCGCCCGGGAGTTACCACACAGACCTTTTTGCGGGACTTGGTTATTTGGACTCAGGGGACCCTAAAACGTGTATTTCCGTTGAAAACTGGAATTCGAAAATTTTCACGATCGCAATACTTCCCCTTACTATATATAGTAAGTGAAAGTAAAAATCTAAATTGGCTGAACTAATTATTGAGCAAAGGAATGGATAGAATTCTAAATTTAGTGCAGTAAAATAATTAAAATTCATGGACACAAAGTCAATGCTGGTTGATTAGCTAAATGTTTACACTTGATGCTTTGGAGTGGAAATCGGTGATTAAAGGGAAAACCTGCGTTAGTAAACCGGTATTAATCGATTATTAACCTGCCTTTGGTAGAGTCAAACATTGGATTATATAAAATACATGTTATTTCGGCTTTGGTCCCGAATTAATGTTCAGCGGATACGGAGAAAATGTCATCCATTGGAACGGCTTGAATCACTGATATTTTTACGATTGTTTAAAAAATATTAATTATTTTAAAGGTATTTAAAAAAAACGCAGACCTATGACTTCCTGCTCTCCCCCTCCCCCTCAGTATCCTTTAATAAGATTAAACTCACTCCTGTTGAACAAATCCGATACCTAGGTCTCCATCTTGATAAGCACCATGCTTGGAATCTTCATCAAGAACAGAAACAACAAGAAACTGCTGGAATGTACAGATTAACATAAACGTTCAAAACTTCCAGTTTATTACAAAAAACTAATTTACATTACTATTATCAGCCCTATTTGGACATATGGAATCTAGCTTTGGGGCTCTACTAAACCGTTAAATTCCTCCCGTATACAATCCTTACAATGCAAAATCCTTCAAAAATGACCAATGCCCATTATTTTGTCACAAATCAATCAAATCAACTCCTCCATAATGACCTCAACATCCCATTTGTTGCAGACCTAGCTCGTGATAGATATCACTCTTTTCATTCCAATCTTTCCTTCCACACAAACCCTCTTGTCCGTAATATATTTTCTTAAATATGCCTGATGACCCGTCTAGGCCATTGAAAAGAAAGTGGCCTCGGGGTCTAATGCCTTAAAATTGTTAGTGAAGAGCTGCCACTGGAACTACCCATTCTGAAGATATTTTCACTACTTTTTTCACCCTGCATAATTACTTATTGTGTTAGTATAGTACAGTTGTAAATTACAATAAAGAAAGAAATTAAAAAGAAAAAAAAAATTTGCTTAGCGTTGGTTCTTGGATACTCTGATATAAATTGCGTATTTTCATAGTATTTCTACTTGCAGCCACATAAATTTAGTTAAAATAGTTTAATAATTCATATTTTAATGTATTAACTTGATTTAATTTAATATTTTATATATTAACTTAATATTGAGAAAGGAATAACATGTTCGACCAAAATAAAAAGAATAAATCATAATTTTAAAAAAAAATGAAAAGAGAAGCTTTGATGTTATTAATTTACCAGTTTTTTTTTTTTTTTCTACAGTTAAATATTATTACACGTCCTTTTATACTTTAAATACTGGCTCGGCGTCAAAATTTTACGTCTGCTCTGCAAGAAGGCATAAAAAAGGATTTTTTAACTCCCATCCTATGGACATCTGCCAAGTTTTATAGCGGTTGTTTCCCAGAAACCTTAAAAACACAACTTGGGATAAAATAGTAACGATTTTGAGGCTCGGTGCCTGGGTACTTTTAGCGAGCAGCAAACCTCACACAAATTCTGTTAGTGAAAGTGAAAACCTCAATATAGCCTAAAAAGGCGAGGTTTTAGATACCAAAAAATATTTAAAACCGTGAACATGGATATAGAAGACTGTCATAAGCCACTATACCTCAAAAACCTCTACATTTTTATATAACAGCTAATTGATGCACTAACGAATTCATGACAGATTTTTAGGTTTCCTGTAAAATTTCCTAATGCTGATACAGTATTTCATGAAAATCAACATCTCAATTGTGTGCATTTCGCTAATGCATTTTACAGAATGTTAGGATACTCCTATAAATGTTGCTGGGGGTTCATTTAAACCGGAAATATTTGTCTTAACATTGCTGAGTTTGTCTTAACATACTCAGTCAGTATTGTTTTTCATGTGTTTCCAATAGGCGTAAATTTTAGAAGCTGTGTCTTACAGCAAGTATCTCAGGTACCTTTCAGGCAGTAGCTTCTGATCGTTTGGTGAAAGTGTTTTCCTGCAGTAAGTAAGTGATTTATGAGTTTTATTCGAGTTTGTGTCCCCCACCATACATTGGTGAACCTTTTTTTACTAAAAATGTTTGACATTTTTACTATCACTTAATATAGTAAGGAAAAGTATTGCGATCGTGAAAATTTTTGAATTCCAGTTTTTAACGGAAATACACGTTTTAGGGACCCCTGAGTCCAAATAACCAAATCCCGCAAAAAGGTCTGTGTGTGTGTGTGGTAACTCCCGGGAGGAAATGAAAACTCCTATGGAACTGAAATTTCATATTTAAGACAACTATACGCCCGAGACGTGACAAAATATTTTTCATCAAAATGAGCTAACCAGAGGAGCCACTTTATACCATGCATTTTGCACCTTTTTACGATTTTTCAAAAACGGTTACGACGATTTTGATTTAACTCTATATATCGATGTAAAATTCAATAGGCTATGTGATCATGTAGGTTTCATTCTGATTAAAATAGTCTGACAGGGCTTAAATGCCGATATTTTAAATTTTCTTCTTCTAAAATACCTTTAATTTTGTATATTCTATAAAAATAACCATATTATCTTGTTAGTATTGATAAATAAGAACTAAATATGCATGTCGAGCAAATTTGAGAAACAACTGAAGGATAAAGCTGGAAAAATATATTTTTAATGCAATTTTTTGTGTTTGAACACAAGAACAGTAATATACATGTATGATATACCGTTGGAAAGCTTGAGGTTTTAGAAAAAATATTATCTCATACACAAGCTTTTAAGAGCAGAAGAGAGTGATGAAAAGTCGATAAAACTAAGTGATTATTTTAGATAATAATATAATAGATTTTTAATAAAACACATGTTTCTATAGAAATTCCATTTAATTAATTCTTTAATGGTTTCACTCATTTTGTCTCAAACTGTATTTGAAAATTCTTTAACCGATTTTAAGTGAAAGTCATGTGTCACCCGCACCAGATTTATGAGTTTTATTGGAGTGTGTGTCCCCCATCATACATTGGTGAACCTTTTTTATTAAAAAATATTTTACATTTTTTAAAGTGAAAAAATGTCCTGGAATGGCTGGAATGTCCAATTAGGGATTCTGGAAGTCACGAGGATTTTGACCAATATTTAGAATATGATCATGATTCAAATTCGAATTTATATTTTGCGATTAATGACCATTGGGAATAACTACCTCCTCCCGCTGGCTTTTTCTAAAAGATGTGGCCCAGGAGCTGACATTGGGTTTGACGACTTCAGGCATGTTATTTCCCAATATATTCCAGGTCTGCTGACATTCATTTAAGATTTTTGCCTTTAGTGGCTTAAATTAGTCTGAAGGTACCTCTTATTTGTTATTTTGAAGTTAGACACTTTCTCATCACCAGTCATTTCGATCAGCTACTCGTTGTTATAATCAAATAACTGCCAATAAACAAAAAGCCTTACAAACAATATCGATATAATATTTAGCCTCTCCCTCCACAATCCAAGTTCTGAGCCGAAATCCCTGTAAAGTGGGAATATTTACGACGCCCATAGGCTAGCTGGCTAACTACACCGGCGAACTCCAGACCCCCCTCCCGGGATTTCCAATTTGTATTCGGAGCAGATAGGACAACTTTTCCTTTTTACGTTCAGGCAGTGGCAACCTTTAAGAAGGATTTTTATTGCTCTCTTCTTATTGATCCTTTTAGTACTTCCGCCACCTTTATACCGCCTCTATAAACAGCCACTCATTTCAAGTGGTGCCATTTTATTGTATTATTTAAATTATTGTAGCGATCAGTGGCTGTTGCAATGACGAATGGAATGTCTAGATCAGTATGTAGTGTCTCGTTAGATACATAAAAAGGGGCATTTACAATTTTCAGTAATTTTGATTGAAATGATTGGATAATTTTGATGTTTGACTTTTTTGCAGTTCCCCATAATTCGATGCCATAAGTCCAAACAGGTTTCATCAGTACTTTATAAATAGTTAATTTGTTTGTTGTAAATATTGTATGAATGTAGTATGTATGATATCATTCAGCACTACTATTAATGTCCAAATTGGGACAGATTGTAAAATTTTCTCAATAAAAATTGTTGTTGAAAAAAAAAAAAAATTTGTTTGTCAATGATAATTTTGAACGTTTGTCTAGTAACCAAGAAAGAAGTCCATATCGTTGATTCAGTTCTTTTCTTTTGCATTTGAGGTGGTATGCCCATGTCACTCGTTTGTCTAGGTTGTAACCCTCGTCTCATAGATTGCCCACACTCAATGGAGAAGGGTGTGGGTTCAAATTTGTCCTGGTCTATTATTCAGGGCGCCACGTTATTTTTTAATGTAAATAACGAAAACATTAAACTTAAACTTTAAAGTAAAACCAGTCATTATTTTATGTTAAAAGTAAATAAATTAAATTCTGGCTGTACCTATACACATACCATAAATAAACAAACATAAAATTTCCCGTATAATAAAGATATAAAAAAACATGTATATTTAATGAAAGGATAAAATAAAAAAAACAATTCACACATACAAAATATATTTACATCAACCAAAATAAAAAAACTACTCTAGAATATTATAAAAACAAAACTATTTATACTTAATTAAAGAAAACCCTGTAAACAAAACTTAACTTTACATACACAAATTATATTTTTATAAACAAATTAAAAATAAAAAACCCATAATATATCCCCTATTAAATCTATTATATACATTGCTTATTTCTATAGTCCTTATTCTCCTGGCCAATAGGATTATTTACAACACAAAACACAGGGAGGTGGGTTAATAGCGCTCTCCCAATTACCGTAAGTCCTCGAGTGACAGTTCTCCTTCCTCCGATCTCCTTTCCGGAAAAATCTCCCGGCTTCCTCACGAAGTCGTCGGGATGTGTAGTGGAGGAGAACAAATCCAGCGTAGCTGCCTGTTACTCGGGTGTCTTCCTACTGCCACTCCGTGCGCCTCTCTGTCTTATCGCATGTGTGATGCGCATGCACGTTCTGCGCCTCCCCACCACTACTTACTTGCGTATTTAGGTACGGCCAGAATATATTACTAATATTATTTAAATATACCGGTGTTATTAATATTACAACCGTAACAAGGTAAAGGCCTAAATAACGTACTGTGTCCGAAATTGGAATATTATTGAAAAAGACCTGAGAGCAAGAGTCATGTTTTAGAGAATATGTGACGAACAGGCTCTTTGATTTTCCATTTTTTTGGCTCTGCAAGCCATGTCGTCCAGATGTTCTTGCCTGAGAAGCCTTAGAGGCATGAAGGCTCTCTTGTTGGATGTAAGAATAGCTGAATCGTCGGCTTATTTTAATATAAATTATAGCAATGAATATATAATAAATATATGGGAGAAGGTAGCTGAAGGTGTAGTCAAATGAATACACAATTAATTATAAACTTAATTTAATGGCGCCGACGTTTCGACCTAAATTAAAGGACTTCTTAAGGCAGATTGGAGGAGTGAGTCACAAAAATGCAGTTCTTGTATTGCAGTTCTCCTTTAATCGCCCTGAAGAAGGGCTATAATTTAGGCCGAAACGTCGTCACCTTTAAATTTTTTTTTTTTTTTTTTTTTTCCTTTATTGAGATATATTACAATTTGTTACAAAATGAGCAATAATAATATTGATAACCTTTAAATTAAGTGTAAACTTAATTGTGTGTTCGTTTAACGGCACCCTCAACTAACTTCTCCATACACATTCTACCATTCTTACTTCACAATGATAAATATAATTTACAGCAATGAATATATAATAAATATAATTTAAATATAAGTTACAGTTAATCATTTTTAATTATTTATATAGTGGTTATTGGTGTACCAAATTTTTAAGCTTAGACTTCTACTTTTAAAGCAGTTTCAGTTTCAATGATAATCTCACTCAATAACTTTCATTATGTCTGATTTTAATTTTGATATACCTATTAAATGTATTGAATTTTCCATTTAAATCGTTGTAGTAAATAGTGCTATTGCTTAAATTACACCAAAGTCACTTTATTGACGGTTCACATATTTATATAAACCAGAACTAAATGGATAAAAAAAAGAATAATTTAATTTTAGAAAATGTAAATTAAAAAATGAAACTTCAGAGGACTTTGGGAAAGGTCTTATTAACATTTAATTTATTAAAAACGTTTTGAAATTATCAAAGACGTGGAAAGAGGGATATTTTATCTTTATGAAAACCGTTCTTCATTTCATTAGTTATAATCTCATAACTAACAATTTCTGAATGGCTTATATATATTTAAGCTATTCCCTGCGTCAGAAAATTAAATTTTAATATATCTATCAATATTCGAACCTATAAAGCAGCTATAGGTGGTTTTAATGCTAGCCACTGCACTACAGGTGACCCCGAGAGCTCAGTGTGGATCTTGGTACCAAGTAGTGGAGTCAGGGTTGTCTTAAAAAGTTTGAAGTCCTCGGGCTTAGCAGAATAAAGATAACCATAAAACTAGTGCTCAAAGGCTAATTACATGGCTAGCTTTTAGAGACCCCGGAGACAGGTCAAAAGCCCGAGGAAGGAGTAAACAAGAGGGGTCTAAGACTTCTGTTTGTCAGTCGTCTACTGCATTAATTACGGAAGTCAGCTATATTCTACAGTTTAGCATGCTAAATACGGTCTCTTAATCTATACTAAGTGTTCTGGTCTCACTCGTGTTAATTAATTGCGAAGAAATCTCAATTGCATCTTTTGTCTGGATATAAAACTATGTATAAGTAGAGCTTTTAAATATGATAGAGAAGTTGATTTGAGGTGCAGTCAACGAAACACTCCTATCAGTTAATTTAATTTATTCTGCTAACGTTTCGGCCTAAATTTTTAAGCCATCTTTAGGAATATGAAACAAGAAAGACAGCAACCTGTTTTATTTTAAACAATATATAAAAAAAGGATTGATTGAAAGTAGTACGACAGTATCATTAAGAGAAATTTTCATAATTAATGAGAAAGAAACAGAAAAATATTTTTGGAGAATTTTAGTTGAGGGTGCAGTCAAATGAACACACAATTAAGTATAAAGTTATTTTAATAGTGCCGACGTTTCGGCCTAAATTATAGGCCTTCTTCAGGGTGAGAATCACAACAATGGAAGTAACATCCATTTAAGCCATTGTTGACCCTCACTCCTTCAATCGCCCTGAAAAAGGCCTATAATTTAGGCCGAAACTTCGGCACTATTAAATTAATTGTATACTTAATTGTGTGTGTCATTTGAGTGCACCCTCAACCAACTTTTCCCATTTATATAAACAGTCAACCATTCTCACTTCAAGAAAAATATTTTATATGATATCAATATAAATAATAATTAGAAACAAAAGGGAACAGGAGAATTATTGTGATTGTGTTTTAGTGTTAGTAAATACTGTGACACAGCACAATTTATGATTATCATGGGAGACTTTATAAATTTATTAACTTTTGCTGAAGAAACAAACATGGTTTTAACTTATGACAAGGTACATAGAAGTAAATAATATCGTTAAAAATTTCCTAACCGAAGAACTGCAAAAGTTAATCAATTTATGAAGTCTCCTATGATAATTATAAATCTGATACACTAAAACACACAGAACTAGACAAACAGATAAGCAAATATTGTCATTGCTTATCGTTCATTTGTTTATCTTGTGTTTATTACCTTTTTATTTATATGTGGAATAATCAGGAGTCAACATTTTTTAAATATTTTAATTTTGCCGACGTTTCGGCTCAAGCTTGTGAGCCATCATCAGGGTATTAGTGAGCCATGTCCAAGCATAAACTCTTAAACTAATATATTATTCCCCCTATAATAGTTTCTACAGTCAGCAATACATCCTCAACTTTTCATTTAGTATTAAACACGTTAAACATTGTATAGTCAGTCGTAATTTAATAAATGAATAAAATATCTTTAACTTTAGATATCTTTTTAATCAATAAGTTTGAGATATATGTTAATATGAACCTTTTTGTTTATTTTGTAATATTGAAGACCTGCCAAAAATAGTGCTGTACAATCAAGAAACACTCTGTACATATGTATATATATATATATATATATATATATATATATATATATATATATATATATATATATATATAATTTTTTTTAATTTGTTTCTAATATATGTTATGTGAATTGAGCGTACATGGTTTTTGTTATACACTCTTCTTTTTAAATATTGTTCAGAATAATCCAAAATAAGACTTTTGCATTTGTCTTCACAAGGAGTTTTGTACACATTTGATTTAAGGTCTAATTTGTCAGAATCTTTAGTTTTTGTTTAATGAACACATATTAACAAAATGTCTGAATAATAATAATAAATACAAAATAAAATAAAAACAAATAAACAAAAGGAGAAAACCCCGAACTCCTGACGACATAAATATCGAAAATCCTCCATCCCTGAACTATTCCTTAGCATCTTTAATTCATTTTTCTTTCAAAGTTAATATTATATACGATTACATATGTCTATGTAAGACACTATCTTATCTCAAATTTCTAATAATATCTTTAATGTAAATTCTAATTGAAATATTTATTCAACTACTGTATGTCTATTCATTGTTCAATGTAGATAGATAGATAAATGTGTTTTATTAATAAATTTTACATTTTTCTTCACATTCGTCTAGAGAACACAAAATACTGGCATGGATTTCCGTCTGCCAGGAAGTTGGTTTATTTATATACATTATTAATAAACAAAAGTATAAGCTTACAATAACAAACAAATAATAAATAAACATTACACATTATTGTAAAAAGATAGAGGGATAATCTTTGTTTCCCAAATAGAATAAACAAAATATAATTACACTTTATCTGTGACAACATATTCTCTGTTTATTTGATTATTGTAATTGAATTCCTTTATTAAAAAGCTTCTGTAGTTAACAGCACATTTCATAAATTTATACAGTGAGTTCCAATTAATTCCATTCAAAATGTCTATTATTTTGTTTTCAGTCAAAATACTTTCTCCAAAATACTTTTTCCTAAAATAATTAAATGCCGTACATTTATCTAAAAAATGAATTATATTTTCGTCCTCCTTACTGTTACAAATTGAGCATGTGTAAACTATTTCCCTCATCCATGGTTTACAATTTAGGGATATCATTTCGGCTCTTGTATTAAAAACTATTCTTATTAATTCTATATTGTTTTTGTCATTAATGTAGATTACACCATAATCTAGCTTCTTATAAATTAGATGGTGTTCAGCACCCTTAACGGAGATCCCTAGTTCTTTTTTAATTTTTTTTTTTGGCTGCAGCTATTATATTAATCATTTGACTATTCCACCTCGCCACCGATACGAACTCCCTATCAAATAGACATCCTAAATCTTCTGCTAGTTTTACCCATTCGTTTAGCCAGCTACAATTTTTGTTTTTCATACCATCAAGAGCTATAATTTTAGGTAAGCGTACATCACTATAGTTTAAAATTTTTATAATATAATTTAAATGTAAAATTCTTGTACTAAAACACAACAGATAGATCCCTGCCCGTTTCTAGGTACAACATGTAGTTAGGTGTGTTCTTTGGTAAGTTAAAAAGTTTCTTCCAAAATAATCTATGAATAGTTTCTAATTGTTGGTAATTATGGTACCCCCAAAATTGCGCTCCATAGTACATTACAGATTCCACCACCGCCTGAAATACTTTATACTTGGCCGATATCTGAACATGTTTATTAATGAATACGTTACTCCAGATACTATTGATACTTAACTTGGCAGTCTGTAATTTTCCTTTAAAATGCTCATGAAGTGATAGATTATCAGAAATTGTCAGACCCAAATATTTATACTTCCTCACTACCTCCATCTCTTCTTCCTTATACCACCATTTATATTTTATTTTGGGTCTTCTCCTTTTCGCTTGACCAAAAATCATTATTTTTGATTTAGAAACATTCAGAGCTAATTTCCATTTATCCAAGTACATCTCTAATCGTGATTTTATTTCTCTTAAATTAAACGGCGAATCTGAGAAAACTACAATATCATCGGCAAAAAGCAACGAGTTAACTTTAGCTGTTCCCACTTTGATTCCCTCTCCTAATTCCTGCGTTATGTCATTTATAAAGAGAGAAAAGAGTTTGTTCAATGAATTCTTTTCTGTATCTCTAACAATAATAACATCATACATTAATTATTGTATACAAATTTTAATGTTCTGTTATTTGTTCTTCCTCTGTTAAGGCATGAATATGAGAACGATAAATTCTCGTAACGTTGCATCAAAAAAATTGTTTATTTATTGACTGAAACCTAAGAACAGTAGAAAACTTAATAAAAACATCAAAACTTTTTAGTTACTGTTAATAGCTGAAAAATATTTCGGTCAGGTATACTAAAAAAGCCTTTTAAGATTTAAATGAAAATTACAACTCGGTTTAAATCAAATTAACTAAATATTGAATGGAGGCTATTGAAGAGTTTAATTGAAACTTGCGCAAATCCGTTGAGACAATAAAGCCACTTAATTAAATATCCCATAGAGAATGGGCAAGGTTTATTACCACATTACTCTCCTTTAATTACAATGCAATAATAAATATTTTATATAGAATTAAATTTTTTTATAATAGCCTTTTATTTTATCACTTAAAGTTTATATTATTTGTTATTTTATCCATCACAATAACCTTTTATTGAATTATACAAGTTCCACTCCTTACAAGCATAATAAATGGTTATGAAATCGGAAGTTCATTTTAGTTTATAATAAATAAAATAAACAAAAAAATGGAAGCAACATAGGACTTTTACTTTTGCTTAATTAATAATAACATCAATTCAGTTCCATACCGCTTCCTTCATCAGACACAGTTCGGTACCTTGGCTTTTTACTAGACAAAAGACTGACTAGGAACCCACATAAAAGACTTAAAAGGATAGAACTCAACCGCAGATTCGGTCGGTTATACAAACTACTAAACAGAAAATCTCATCTTACAGTCGACAACAAATTACTAATATATAAGACAGTACTGAAACCTATATGGACCTACGGACTTGAACTATGGGGGACAACTAAACATTCTAACATCAAACGCAACCAATCCTTCCAATCCAAAGTCCTCCGAACAATTGCTAATGCTCCTTATTACGTTACCAACTGTACCCTACACCATGACCTTAATATTCCATTTATTTTAGACCTGGTACCATCAAAATTCTCCAAATTCCATCAGAACCTTCTTCATCATCCTAATCCTCTTGCTCAATCGCTCTCCAGCTCCACCCATCCCTACAATCCTCCTCGAAGATTGAAACGGCAGTGGTCCCGCGACGTTTTGTAAACATTTATTCTGGAGTTCTGACACTGGTCAGATCCTCCACTCATGTATACAGTACATGTTTGTGGCTATTCCGCCCTAGTTCGGCCTCCACTGGCTTACACCAGTGAAGCGCTGAGTGAGAGGCGCTGGGATCTCTTGGATTCGGCTTCTCCCCCACTTGTGGAGGGAGCAGCCGAGTCTAGGGTTCCTTTAGCAGATTGTATATAGTTAAGTTTGCTTGTATGATTTATATTTATTTCCCAACTTGAATTTATCTCTACTACAGGTTGTTGTTTTCATTTATTTGTTGTTGTTTTTATTAATTGTTATTTTCTTGTATATATTTGAATTTATTTATTTCCGATTTTATGTAATTTGACTTTATCATTATTTTCTATATATATTGTATGAATGTGTACTACATCACTATTACTACTGTTCATTATGTAACAAATTGTAATATTTCTCAATAAATAAAAAATAAAAAATTAATAATAACATCAAAATAAAAATAAATACAGACCTCAGGAATTAGATTAACGTAACAATATAACTAGCTAAGTACAAAGTTTGCAAGAGTAAAAACAAAATATAACAGTGAGCTAATAGTCAACTTTTAGAAGTGGATGTAGCAGTTAGATAAAGTAAATAGTATGTATATAAAAAAAAAGGTAATTTGTAGTTAATCGTATATTATGGAAAAAAAAATATTTTTTAATATATTAGACGAATTGAATAACAATGATAATAAAAAATATAATAGAAGAAAAAAATTGTGCTGTTTTCAATATGAAAAAAAAAAGAATCCTTGAAATTGGTTAAGAACTAGCAGAGATATAGCACATTGAACTTAGCAGTGCTGATATGCCACTTTCCTTTGGATTATTTATTGCTTTTCCTACTACTTAATTGCCTATCTACAACTTTAAAAACCGTTATACCTTAATAGTGTTATTTGGAAATAATAAAACCATGTGTAATAATTTGCAGCGTTTTTATTTTTTACTTTGACTTACTATATATAGTAAGGGGAAGTATTGCGATCGTGAAAATTTTCAAATTCCAGTTTTCAACGGAAATACACGTTTTAGGGTCCCCTGAGTCCAAATAACCAAGTCCCGCAAAAAGGTCTCTCTGTGTGTGTGTGTGTGTGTGTGTGTGTGTGTGTGGTGTGTGTGTGTGTGTGTGTGTGTGGTAACTCCCGGGCGGAAACGGTAAGTCCTATGAAACTGAAATTTCATATTTAAGACAATTATACGCCCGAGACGTGACAAAACTTTTTTCATCAAAATGAGCTTACCAGATGAGGCACTTTATACCATGCATTTTGCACCTTTTTTCGATTTTCTCAAAAACGGTTCAGACGATTTTGATTAAACTCGCTATTTCGATGTAAAATTTAATGGGCTTTTATATCATGTAGGTTTTATTTGGATAAAAATGGTCTGACAGGGCTTAAATGCCGATATTTTAAATTTTCTTCCACTAAAGTACCTTTAATTTTGTAGATTCAATAATAATAACTAGATTATCTTGTTAACGCTGATGAAAAACACGTAAATATATAAGTTGAATAAATTCGATGCCAAACTAAAGGAGAAAACAGAAACAATATTTTTTTAATGCAATTTTTCGTTTTTGAACATAAGAGCAGTAATATACATGTATGATATACCGTTGGAAAGCTAAAGATTTTAGAAAAAAATATCATCTCATACACAAGCTTTTAAAAGTTAATAGAGAGTGATGAAAAGAAGATAAAACTAACTGATTATTTTAGATAATGATATAATAGATTAAAAAAAAAAACATATGTGTCTATATAAATTCAATTTAATTAATTCTTTAATAGTTGCACGTATTTTTATCTGTAACTGTATTTGAAAATTCTTTCATTGATTTTAAAAATGGAGGTAAGTGAAAGTTGTGTGTTGCCGCACCAGATTTTTCAAAAATTTATTTAGACATGGTTATGACTAATGTTTATCGACGTAATCGGTAGATAAATGTATTGCGGTAAGTATAAATTACGCTGAGGCCTGATAGATTATTATTAATGCTGAAATCTCCTCCAGGCCGCTGAAAAGCTTTCCATCAAGTTGGATTTATATCAGGTTCGGGCGTCAGTTTTGATTGCCACTGTCAACTCCGTCCGATCAATACTCAATCTGGCAAATACTTAGAAATAAAGAGATAGGCAGAACTAATTTGGTTTTAAAATACATATTATAATGACATTTTTACTTTAACTTACCTATATATGAAATATATAGTAAGGAAAGTATTGCTATCGTAAAAAATTCGAATCCCAGTTTTCAACGGAAATACATGTTTTATGGTACCCTATTTCAAAATAACCAAGTCCCGAATAAAGGTTTGTGTGTGTGTGTGAGCGTGTACGTATGTGGTAAGTCTAACACGACAACGAAAAAACTTACCTATTGAAAGTATTGTGATCTCGAAAATTTTTGAATTCCAGTTATCAACGGGAATACATGTTTTATCATCCCCTGCGTATAAATAACCAAGTCCTGAAAGTAAATATATAAGTTGCAAGAATTTGTTGACCAACTGAAGGACAAAAGAGCTAAACTGTTTATTAATGTAATTTTTGTTTTTTTTTAGTAATAAAAACATCGAAAAGTCCTACAAGAAAGTGTTTGTGTCCGTATGTGGTAAGTCCAGCACAAAAACTAAAAGTCTTGTGAAACTGTAATTCCATAAATCAGCTAATCAGAAGAGCCACTTTATACCATGCAGTTTGTACCTTTTTATGATTTTATCAAAAATGGTTCTAATAATTTTGATTAAAATCGTTCTATTGATGTAAAATTTTATTGGGTTTTAATATCATGTAGGTTTTGTAATGAATGAAATAATCTGACAAGGCTTAAATGCCCTTTAATGTTGTAGAATCTTTAAAGAAAACAAAGCATATTATCTCGTTAGCATTGATAAAAAAAACAAAAACAGGTAAAGATATAACGAATTTGATGTCCAACTAAAGGAGAAAACTGAAAAAATATTTTTTAAATGTAATTTTTGGTTTTTAATCATATGTAATACATGTATAATATACCGTTGGAAAGAGAATCATTTTAGAAAAAATATTATCTAAAACATAAAGTTTTAAAATGCGATGTAAAGTGACGAAGAGGGCATAAAGTTATTACTGACTAATTTTTTTTTTTTATTTCCTATATATCCAAGTGGGTCATTAGCGTTTACTGATTGTTATACGTAATAATTTAAAATAGTTACATTACTTGATCTGAATCATACGTTTCCAACGAAACTGAACATACATCTGATATAAATTAACTTACAACTTTTTTCAACATTAGGTTTATATAATAGTTTTTAAATGGATTTTAACAACCAAGGTGAGTGAAAGCCGCACCAGATTTTTTACATCAAATATTCATATTTTAATGTGGTACCTGTCCGCCAGTTTACTTTAATTCCATTCCTATTCCTTCCTCAGATACAGTCCGCTGTCTTGGCTTACTACTTGACAAAAGATTGACGTAGAACCTACATACAAGACTTAAAAGAAAAGAACTCAATCGACGATAAGGACAAGTTATACAGACACATGGAGAAAATCTGAACTTACAGTTAACAAAAAATTATTAATTTATAAGACAATACTGAAGCACATTGGGACCTACGGACTTGAACTGTGGGGGACAGCTAAACGTTTTAACACCAAACGCATTCAATCCTTTCAATCCAAAGTCCTCCGAATAATAGTTAATGCTCCTTATTATGTCTCCAACTATACCTTGCACCACGACCTTAATGTTCCATTTATTTCATACCTAATTCCATCCAAATTTTCCAAATTCCACCGGAACCTCATTCATCATCCTAATCCTCTAGCACGATTTCTATCCAGCTCCACTCACCCATACAACTCACCTAGAAGGTTGAAACGGCAGTGGCCCCGAGTTTTTTTTTAAATACGTACGCTGGAGTTCTGACACTGGTCAGATTCTAATCTCATGTGCGGTGTGATTGTGGCTATGGCTCCCTCACTTAGCTTCCGCTGGCTCTTACCAGTGATGCGGCCGAAAGGGAGGCGCTGGGATCCTTTGGGCTCTGCTTGTCCTTCCATCTAGTTTCTTTAGTTTGGTTTCATTTTATGTAATTTGACTTTCCTTTTTGTTTATATTGTAAATATTGTATGAATGTGATCCTTTAGCGATATTATTATTGTCCATTGTGACAAATTGTAATACATGACAAGATAAGTATAATATAGGTTGGTTGTATATACCCTAGGTGGAGTGGCCTATGAATACGATTATGACAAAGATATAGAAGGCTATTAAGGAAGCACTGAGGCACCGAGACTGTAGATTTTATAATATAAACCTCACTCCTTACCGCTTTATCTTGTAGCTATAAGAATAGCTTTTCTTCCACTCTACATAATTTTATTATCTAGTATATTTTATCATTTCCTTACATTTTAATGTTGTTGTTTTTTTTTTAGTAAATTGATAAATATCTTATAAGCTTTTTTTTCCTCAGAGTAGACATATGATTATTATTTATTTTTGATGAAATATAACAATAAAAATCTGATGCGGGCAACTCACGACTTAAGAACTTTGAAAAATTTGAAGTTATTTAAATAAAATGTATATTCAGTTTCGAACATATGATTTAGGTTAATAATATAGCAATATCAAACTGTTACGTATAATTATCAGTAATCATTTTATGCCCTATTTGTCATTTGGATTGCCTTTTAAAACTTTCTACATACATCTATGTTAGAGAAAAAATTGGAATAGAACGGTGTAGTCCATCAAATTTATATCGATTTTAAAAAGGCTTATGATTCAATTGAACGTCAGAAGTTATATAACATCATGATTGAACAAGGAATACTCAGAAAGTTAGTAAACCTAGTAGAGATGTGTTAGTCGGAAACATTCCATAAAGTTAGAATTGGTCATAATTACTCCGACAGATTTGAGGTGCGATCGGGCTAGAAAAATGGTGACTCTCTTTCACCTGTGTTATTTAATATAGCTTTAAAATATGTCATAGAAAAGGTGACATTTACCGAGAAAGGTTTAAATATGGGTGACAAGCTTCCGGTTTTGGGGTGTGCCGATGATTTGGTACTGCTAGGTGAAGACACGGAAACCATACAACTAAATACAAGTGTGGTAATAAAAACCGGTAAAGATGTAAGACTCGAATTAAATACCGATAAGACGAAATATATGACTAGTAGCAGAAACGGTGGCGATCTTGGTGATATTGATTTATCAGGGTATACTTTTGAACACGTAGAGAAATTCAAGTATTTAGGTTCAATGATAACAAGAAAAAATGAAATACAGGAAGAAATAAAGTTCCGGTTAAAGGTGGGAAATGCTTGTTATTATTCAGTTGCTAAAAAACTTAGCTCGCGACTTCTGTCTAAAAACTTAAGGTTAGAATTTATAAAACTATTATTCTTCCGACGGTTCTTTACGGATGTGAAACGTGGCCGCTTAGTTTGAAGGACGAACAGCGGCGTAAGGTTTTCGAAAATAAGGTACTGCGAGAATAATTTGGTCCGAAGAGAGATGAGGCCACTGAGGAGCTTAGAAGGTTGAACAACGAGGAATTGAGGAGATTGTACTCTGTGAATTTAATTGAGTTGATTCCATAGGAGATACTTAAAAGGGCGTGTGAAGTTGTTGGGCTAGGTGAGGAACGGATTCCGAGAAAGTTGGTATTCGCTGATCCGACTGGTAGGCGTCCGAAAGGTAGGCCGAAGCGTCGATGGGAGGAAGGCTCTCGGTGCTTGGGCTTGAATGGTGAACTTAGGACGAGTCTGTGTAGGCAGAATTTGGTGGTATCGGCATCTAACCTTGGGGTTCGGTATGCCTATTATTAATAATACATCTATGTTGCTGTTCTTTTCTCCTTTAGTTGCTTTTCAAATTAGATCAACTTTTACGTTTAGCTGTTTTTTTTTTCATTCCTGATAAGATGATATGGGCAATTCTTCTGAATCTATGAAATTATTAGTGGTTTAGAAGAAGAAAATTTAAAATATCGGCATTTCATTCAGAATGTCCCTGTCAGAATATTTCAATCACAATGAATCATACATGATATTAAGGTCTATTACATTTTACATATATAGCGAGTTCAAACAAAATCTTTGTAGTTGTTTTTGAGAAAATCATAAAAAGGTGCAAAGCGCCTGGTATAAAGTGGCACTTCTTTTTAGCCGATTATGATGAAATAGTAACTGTAACATCTCGAGCGTATAGTTGTAAACATGAAATTTCAGATTTGCACTACGTTTCGTTTCTGTGCTAAACTTACCACACACAGACCTTTTTGCGGAACTTGGTTATTTGGACTCGGAAGCTCCTAAAACGTGCATTTCTGTTAAAAAAAATGAACATAATCGCTTTGTTTTACAATATATTTTATGTATAGGTAAAGAGTTATCCTATATAAAAGTTGTACATGGTAATAAAGAGTGGACAAATGCAAATAAAAATAAACGATCCTTGTAGATATTTTTTTTTTTTTTTTTTTTTTAACATTTTATTGATATTTACAACTGTACATATAATATATACAACAAGTAAATGGGCTAATTTACACTTATGGGCGTGATAATTTCTAGTGAAGAAACTACCCAGTGGTAGCACTTCAATGTCAATTTAATTACAGTAGGTCTCGAGGCCATCGTCTTTTCAATCGCCTCGGAGGGTTGTCAGGAATAGATGGGAATGATAAGTTGCGTACAAGAGGATTCTTGTGGGTTGGGAGTTTGGAATGAAAAGAAGCATATCTGTTTCGGGCTAGTTCTGCGACAAATGGGATATTTAGGTCTTTATGGATGATTTTATTCGTAACGAAATAAGGAGCATTTAGGATTTTGCGAAGGATTTTGGATAGTAACGATTGAATGCGAGAGGAATTAGATGGTTTAGTTGAGCCCCAAAGCTCGATTCCATATGTCCAGATGGGTCTGATGATGGTAACATAAATGAGCTTTTTGTAATAAATTGGAAGTTTTGAACGTTTGTCTAGTAAGTGTTGTAGTAGTCGGTATCTACGGGCGGTTTCTTGTCGTTTAAGTCGAGTATGGGGATTCCATGTAAGACGTTTGTCAAGATGGAGTCCTAGGTATCGGATTTGTTCAACAGGTATGAGTGGCGTATTATTAAAGGATACAGTGGGGCAGGAAGTCATCGGTTTGCGACGAAGGATAAAGGTAATTTGGTGGGATTTGTTAGGATTTATTTTAATCCTCCAGTTCTGACACCATTCCTCAATGGCTGTGATGTGAGACGGAAGGGTTGGGGATGCAGCGGATGGATCATTATGGACGGATAACACTCAAGTGTCATCCGCATAAGTTGTGAGGACAGTGCTAGGATGGAGTGGAATATCAGCTGTATATACCGTATAAAGGATGGGACCTAAGATTGTAGATAATAATTTCTATTATACGGTTGTTTTATATGAAGAAGATTTTTTCGAATCTCAATGTATTCTTTAATCTTTCTTTTGCACTAACATTTTTGACAGTTCAAATGCTGTTTTTAAAACACAGGTGTGTTACGTGCTACAGATTTTTTCTTAACTGTTCTTATTCAAGCCTGATATAGATATAATTATTAAGGAGAATATATAAACGTAGGCTATAATGACTATATTAAACATTGATGTATAATATATGTATACATGTAGATAAATATGTATATAGACAGTATATAACAGAGGATAGGTATCTCACCCTAATGATGGTATAGGTTATTCATAGCTATTTAGCTTCCCTCAGCCTAAGAATCCTTCTCTTTACATTTCCCTGCCTAATTACTATTTTCAACAGCAACCTCTTACCAGCTCTTCGACTAAATTAAAAGTCTCATTTTCTATCATAAAAAATTAATTAGAAAAAAGGAGGGTTCTAAGGATTGTAGAAATATACGAAAGTTACATTATCACCTAAATCATATAATCATAGATATTCAAAATACTCCGATATTTAGTACGAAGGTTCGTTGCCGATACCACTAAACGTTGCTTTTCACGGGTCCAGCCCAAGCCCTAGAGAACAAACTTAAGGCTAAGGGGACGACACTTTAATGTGTTTCTGAGACAAGAGATAGCATCGCCCTCCACCGGTTTTCTTTTTACCCCTGATCTCATTGAAATAGTTGTCCGATTATTAATTCAAAAAAATTTTTTTTCACAATCACGATCATAGATTTCAAATTTGTAAGAAGAAAATGTTCAAAAGCTTACCTACAATCTTCTCTTCACTATGAAAAAATGAATATTTAAAAAATAAAAATCGGACAATTATTTTGATGAAATCAGGGGTAAAAACCATTTGATATCTTCTGTCTCTCTCGCGCCATCATCCTTCAACCCTAGGCCCAACAACTAGACCTACCTCTCGAACGCCTATCAGTCGGACCAATATCAACATTTTCGAAATTCGTTTTTCATCGAGCCAAACAACGTTCCACGCATATTTCAGTCACCAATTTGCTATAAGTTCAATTATATTGATAAATCACGAGCTTCGTAATTTCGGGTTGTGTAAACTTCTGAATTCGCCAGTAGCCTTATCGCTCTTAGGACAAATCATTTTACTCGATACCTCCAAGCGTTTTACCTCTTTCAAAATTAACTGTCACATTAGACATCGGTCAATACGATAATAGTTTTTTAAATTCTAACCTTTCTTTTTTGTAATTTGACTTTCCTTTTGTTTATATTGTATGTATAAACAACGGTATGTATGTATATTACTGTTCTTATGTTTGTTTGTTTATTTATTTAACGTCACTTTATGCTACTATGGCTAATCGGACGATGCTACAGTGGGAGTCCTAAATTTTGCCTATCCAGGTTTTATTAGGATAGGGATCTTTAACGAGTACCTGACATTGCACAGGCTCGGGACCACCTTTTAACGTCCCCTCCGAAGGACGGCGTAACTAAGGATTTTTTACTCCCATTAAAAAATCCTAGGACCACCTGCGGGTTTGAACACTGTTCTTATGAAAAATTGGGTTAAAAAAAATATTTTTTTTGTTTTCTTTTCTAGTTTGGTATCGAATTCATTCAATTTATGAATTTACCTGTTTTTCATCAGTAGTAACAAGATAATATAGTTATTTTTATAGAATCAACTAAATTAGAGGTACTTTAGGGAAAGAAAATTTAAAATATCGGCATTTAAGCTCTGTCAGGCCATTTTAATCAGAATGAAACCCACATGATATTAAAGCCCATTACATTTTACACCGATATGGCGAGTTTAATCAAAATCATCGGAACCGTCTTTGAGAAAATCGAAAAAAGGTGCAAAATGCATAATATAAAGTGGTTCTTCTGGTAAGCTCATTTTGATGAAAAAGGTTTTGTAACGTCTCGGGCGTATATTTGTCTTAAATATGAAATTTCAGTTTCATAGGACTTTTTGTTTCAACCCGGGAGTTACCACACACACACACACACACAGACCTTTTTTCGGGACTTGGTTATTTGGACTCATGGGACCCTAAAACGTGTATTTCCGTTGAAAACTGGAATTCGAAAATTTTCACGATCGCAATACTTTCACTTACTATATATAGTAAGTGAAAGTAATAGCAATATAAATGTATAATGATATATAATATGGAAGGCTTATGATTTTGGAAAAAATGTTATCTTATATACATGTTATTAGTTAATGTAGAGTGATGAAGAGTGGATAAAACTAAGGTATTATAATGAATAATATTTTCTATTGTTAGATTTTTTAAAAAGAACTATAATATAAAATTAATCATAAGTTTCCAAGTCAATGTAATTCTTTGAAGTTTTGGTTTATTATTTTCAATATTCAGTTCTTGTGAAAGAAAAGGACTACACGAACCCTGATTGGATATATAAACTTGATGCCTGTATCAGCCCAAGCCATGATTTTCGCTGATGATATAGTCCTAGTAGCAAATTCACAGGAGAACCTACAACAAGCAGTTAATGAGTGGAGAGAAGAACTATATAGAAAGATGATGGCTATAAATGCATAGAAAAGCAAAATCATGAAAGTAGGGCGAGACGAAACAAACGTGAATATGACCTGCAATGGTGAATTGCTCGAAACTGTAAACACATACGAGTATTTGGGCACAACCGTAAGCAATGATGGAAGGATAGAACATGAAGTAAATAGCCGGATTAGAAAGGCCAACCTCGCATACTATCAAATCAGCCACATAATTCGAACAAAAGAAATAAGTAATGCCACCAAATTAGTCCTTTATAAAACAATTTTCCTTCCTATCCTGCTGTATGGAGCAGAGCACTGGACAGGCTCAGAACAAGTTATAAATAGAATGACGGCCTCAGAAATGAGATTCCTGCAAAGCATAGTTGGAAAAACAAGAAGGGACTGCGTTAGAAACGAAGTCAACAGGGAAGAATTGAAAGTGATGGCACTGAAGGACAGAAGAACGCCAACTGCGCTGGTTTGGGCACGTGTGCATACTCCCAGAAGACAGAAGAGTGAAATGGTTCATGGAAGCCAAACCAATAGGAAAGAGAATGGATGGCAGACCCAGAACTACGTATATGCAGTGCCTAGAGAGACTCGGAAGAAAGAGAGGCAAATCAGTTACCCAAATGAAAAATATGGCCATTCCAAGGGATGAGTGGAAGCGATGGACTGAGGCTGGTGGTCCACGCTGCAAGGCACTAAGGAGCTTGTGAAAGAAGAACAAGATTTTTTTAAAAAGAATGATAATCTAAAATAAATCACAACTTTCCTTGAAAACTCAATCTGAATCTTTGAAGTTTTGGTTTATTATTTTCAATAATCTACCTTTGTAATCGACCGAAAAAAAATCCCCTAATTTTTTTATAAAGTTGTGCTAACCAACTTAATTACCGTACAATACATCTCTCTACAATTATTTAAAAAAAATAATGTATTTTTAGGGGTCACCTGTGATCTAGTGGCTAAAATAAAGATTTAAAAAAATCTAGGTAAAACAAGATAAACTAAAATGAAATATTTATAATATTGTTAGATACGCCCACACCGTGCCGACAGAGAGGATACCGACTTATAACTAAGCCCCTTTGACAAGTGGATTTAGCGGCTTAGTTTAAATTGACTGTCACCGTGGGAGCCATTAGCATAAAGTAATAACTGGAATTTTACTCCTTCCATCAAGTCCTCTGCGCAACTTTTAACTCCTGTTTAGTCACCTCATCTCTCATCCTCCGGTAGGGTTGTATATTGTCCAGCAAATAAAGCAAGACAATGTTTTAGAATGAAAATAAAATATTATTCTTGGATTAAACAATGAAACACTTTCCTGACCTCGAAGCAACTTTTAAAAGATTATGAACATCTTACATTTTTTCTCTATTCTCAATAATAACCGAGTTATCGGGGAATCACATATCTTATAAGTTAAGGCTTGAATATATATATATATATATATATATATATATATATATATATATTTTTTTTTCAATAATAACCTACCTTTTGAGCAATTACATCTATTATAATTTGTGACAAATTTACTGATTCTAAACCTCTTCTCATATTTTTCTCTAGCTTCGCAATTAATTGAGTAATGAGAGTATTTATTTAAAGGTAAAATAAAAAAATAAAAAAGATTTCCTTTTTTAAATTTTTTTTTATAACTACTCGCAGTTTTTTACTTAAAAACTCTAATAATTTTTTTCTATATTTTCAACAATAATCGATGTTTAATTGAATCACTTTTAATCGGTCGCCTTTTTCGGTGTTTGTAAATTTATCTTCTTCGTGATCGTTTGTATATAGCTACTCTAAGACTCTAAAGTCCATTTTTATGTACTCTAGTATTATTCTAAAGGGACATTTCCCAGAATTAATAAAAAAAACCAAAAAAAAAACCTGTAACTCTACAACCCATGAAGGGTCTTGGGCTCAGTACGTGTAGAGATTCGTACTGTCTCTAAGCCGAAGGTCGTGCAATGAGGTGATTAGGTCTTGATCATGCTCAGCCATCAGGTTTCCCCCCAATTTAGACACCCACTTTTAAAGAAGCTGGGTCTGCCCCAGGAGGGCCTCCATACCCTAGGGTCGCCTCCCGGCTGGATTAAAAGAATAAATAATATTCTGCCTCAGGCGGGATTCGAACCCAGGACCAGGAGAACAGTAGGCTAGTGCTCTATCCACTGGACCACATGATAACCAAGAATGATTATTATTATTATGAAGTTTTTATATAAGATAACGTTTTGTCTAAAATTGGATTTAATTACTCAATATCCTAAGATAAATTTGACGATTATTTGAATGTTTTATGTTGAAATATAAGCCCTTAATTGAGGACTAGCGTTCGTCAAAAAAAAAAATAAAATAAAAAAAAAACTTACTAACTAATTAATTCGAATTTTTAAGCTCTCGTTTCTCTTTAAAACCTATTGCTATTCCGCCAGAGCCATTTTTCCATCTGCTAAAATGTTATTTAAAATGCAATCCTTTAATTTAGCGACTTCTGGGAATGCCTTTGCCCGAGAGACGAACTCATTACTCGAGATAAAAAAAATACTTGGAAAGGAAGCGAGCCAAGTCGGGACAATATTTATCGAGCTCGCCGCTGCCACTAATCGGATTCGAGATCCTTCAACCTCTCCTCAGGACAAACACGGGGATGTTTAATGCAATTACTTAATCTGGAGGAGTTGTTTTGCCGCCGAGTCGTGATCTTCCACAGCCTGCCTTGATTAGGCAACATGGGAAAGCGGATTAGGTCGTGGCAGGAAATTCGATAAGAGGAGGAGTATAGGGGAAGGGAACATCCCAGGGGAGCAGATAGCGGGGAGTCTCTAGACATATACGAGGGTAGTGGGTGTGGGGGTGTGTCTGGGTGGGTAGGGATGTCAACTGTCAGGGCTGGGGGATACATGTCTAAGCTTGCGGGGCCATCGGAAGGATGATACTGCAAAAAGCTAACATAAGATAGAATTTTTACTTATTTAACTAAACCAATTTTTTTTTATTTAATGAAATAAATTTGAGAAAACTGCGTTATTTTTAAGTTATAAGTTATTTCAATGTAAACTAACAAATAATTTGACTGGAGTGCAGGGTGCTTATATTTTATTTGTACTACAAACCATCCGTGTAACTATTCGAATTCGAAGAAAACTAAATGATCCTTAAAAGTCTCCTTCCTCTCTTTATCCTATTTAGGTTTTAGTTATGTGGTAGGGGATGGTGTTTTGGTTTATAATTTTTAATAACGAACCTTTGTAATCGAACGAAAATTTGAACCCGAATAACGAATTTTAAAAAATCCGTTTATCCGCCATCCGCCGTATGCCGTCCGCAAAATTACTTGAACATTTTTTTTAAATTCGCCTTAAAAATACTAAGGAATGCGTAACAAAAAAACTACGTTTTCGTTATTCATTAAAAAAACCACCGACTCCATTCATGAAGCACTTTAGACTAAGACATTACTCCCCAGAATTCATTTTTCATATAAAAATTTGTCGAAGCGTCGCACAGTGGGCTAAATCACCAATTTAGGTGGACAAAAGTCAAGTCAAAAATTTTCCAGTGCTTCACCTTTTTATTATTAGTTGGCAAGACTCTTAATACTAATATTTCCCGCCATACCGTGCTTACAAAGAAATAGTAAATGAATGAAATATTCCTGTTCACACAAGTGCCTAATAACCAACAGTGGGATTATTTTTATTCGATGGTAATTTATTCTGTTTAAGGTGTATTTAGAGCAAAGTCTTTTTGCTTTTATTTAAACAGTGGGCATTGCTTAGACAGGTAAGACATTATATTTCCAAACTTGTTATTGAATATAAATTGCAATCTCACCTGTAGAGTTGATTTAGCAATTTGTAAATGTACTCCCTTGTTCAATAACGAAAAACTATATAACCCCCAAGTTACCCCAAGGATTTGTTTATAGGTTTGTTTTACCAGTCCTTCTAGTATTTAGATATTACAAAGAATTTTTGCGTTTTGGGTGATACATCATTTTTTTCAGACACAACACTACGAATCAAATTTACAATCTATAATTTCAAGAATTTCCTAAACCATATAACATACATCTATTAGCAGATTTTAGCAACTCCGAGTCATAATTATATTTTTTGTTATGTATTTCCCGTATTCTGGGACTTCAAACTTAAAATATTGGGGAGTTTTAGATTTTAGTTTTTATAATTTTTTCTTATAATTTTTTTTAAATATTTTTTTCCGTAATCTGGGACCCCAAAGGTTAAATATAGACAAGTTTTAGAATTTTGTCCACCTAAATCGGTCATATTGTCCACTGTGCGCCGTACGCCGTCAGCGGAATAACTTGAACATTTTTTTTTTAATTCACCTTAAAAATACTACGGCATGCGTAAAAAAAAAAATTAACTACGTTTTCGGTATTCATTAAACAAATCACCGACTCCATTCATGAAGTTTAGACGAAGACATTACTCCCCAGAATTGATTTTCCATATAAAAATTTGTCGAAGCGTCGATGGGAGAATTGTGTTAAGTCTGATTTTGGAGCCTTGGGCGTGAACGAAGAGTAGTATTTGCTGGAATCGGCATTGAGCCTTCGGGTTAGGTAGTATTTTTATAAACATTTTTAATTAAAAAAAAAAAATGTTGCTTGCTTTGGAAGACTGTTTGAAATTTACGAGGCGACTTAGTGAAAAAACAAATAATCGCCGATGGAGGAACTTTTTCATGTTTTGACTTTAATGATATCTCATTTTTCTTTGAAGGATTGTAGACCTTCTCTGTCTTGTAACAAACAAGCTTTATTCTAAGAATACAGATCTTGGGAACAACCAAAAATGTAAATAAACCGAAATTCATAATGACGATTATCAGATCATTCGATTATTTCAATCATTCGAATTAATCGATTATCTGATTAATCGGTTCGGAGAAACGATTGATTATTCGAACTGTATCTAGCAACGATAACCGAGGGATTATAAGGGGTTGGGATAACCGAATGACCAATTTTATTATTTTTTATTTTTTTTCATTTATTTTATTTTTTTTTTGCTAATCACATAAATTATAGGCAGCTCAGGAATCATAGAGAGTGGAATTGTGCCATATTTTATTTCACAATTGATCATTTGATTATGGAATCATTCGATTATTTAAATCATCGAAGTCCGATCATTCGATTATGACGATCATCCGATTATTCCCACCCCTAATTCACACACACACACACACACACACACAGATCGTTTAGCGGGACTTGTTCATTTAAGTACTCCCACTAGTAAATCGTGTATTTCCCGTGAAAACTCGAATCCGAAAAGTTTACGATCTCAATACATTCCGTTGCTATATATTTCATACATATTATTATTCATCCATAAAAAAAAAATCAATCCCGAGAACAATTTTCTAATTTTAAAATATCTACAAATTTTGCTAGCTACAATTTTTTCTGGAATGTTATTTTGGAGTGAATGCTTGAGCCAAATATAGGCCAAAGTTTCAGATTAAAGAATGCCTCTTTTATTTGGATTTAGAGCCACCATCAGTTCAAACTTTTGGAAGAAATATAGCACAGTGACAAAATGTCACATGAAGTATGAAACGTAGTGCCTATGCAACTCCAACTCAATCCATTCTTCATCCTTTACGAAAAGTTACTTCTGATTCGGATTCATTGACGAGTGAAGTAGATTTATTTTTTTTTTTATAAAACTTATAATTTAAAAAAGTTATCATTAAATTAGCCTAACAAGGCTTAAATGCCGAGTTTGTGAATGTCGTTTCTCTAAAGTACCTTTAATGTATATCTCAAAAATCTGCTGCGGGCAACACACGACCTTCACTTACGTCCGTTTCTAAAATCGATTAAAAAATTTTCAAAAACAGTTAAATATAAAAATTAGTGAAACCATTAAAGAATTAATTAAATTGAATTTCTATAGAAACATGTGTTTTATTAAAAAATCTATTATATTATTATATAAAATAATCAGTAATTTTTATCGGCTTTACATCACTCTTTATTAACTTTTACAAGATTATGTATAAGATGATATTTTTTCTAAAATCTTTAGCTTTCTAACGGTATATCATACATGTATATTACTGTTTTTATGTTCATAAACAAAAAAATACATTAAAAATATTTTATCAGCCATTGAAGAATGGTGTCAAAACTGGAGAATCAAAATAAATCCTAATAAATCCCATCAAATCACCTTCACTCTACGTCGTAAGCCTATAACTTCCTGTCCCACCGTATCCTTTAACAATATCCTACTTACTCCTGTTGAACAGATTAGGTACTTAGGACTCCACCTCGACAAACGCCTAACATGGAATCCTCATACTACTGAAACGACAGGAAACTGCTCGTAGATACAGATTACTACAACACTTACTTGACAAACGCTCAAAACTTCCTACTTACTCCAAAAAACTCATTTATATCACAATTATCAGGCCTATTTGGACCTATGGCATTGAGCTATGGGGGTCTACTAAACCATCGAATTCCTCTAGCATCCAATCCTTGCAGTCCAAAATCCTTCGTAAAATCCTCAATGCTCCCTACTTTGTTACTAATAAAATCATCCATAAACACCTAAATATCCCATTAGTCCCGTTACAGATATACCTCTTGTCATTCCAAACTCCCTGCCCACTCAAACCCGCTTATCCGTGACCTCTCCTCCATATCTATTCCCGACAACCCACCGAGGCGCCTTAAAAGAAGATGGCCAAGAGACCTCCTAACATAAGACATTGGAGTGCTACCAATGGGTAGTTTCTTCTCAGAACTACCATGTGTACTAATCATATATACAGCCTATTTACTTCTTGTATTTATTTAATACAGTTGTAAATTTCTTTAAATAAATAAATAAAAAAGAAAAAAAAATATTTTTTTCAGTTTTCTCCTTATAATAGGGGTACTCACTACGTTTGCTATAGCTATTTGTGCTATTGTGCTAAACCCATCAATTTTATACAGGAAATAACTGTAGAAACTCGACGGGTTTAGAAAAATTACACAAATAGCATGCTATAGCAAACGTAGTGAGTACCCCTATTGTTTATCAAATTTGCTCAACTTGCATATTTAGCTGTAAATTATCAGTGCTAACAAGTTAATATAGTTATTTTTATAGAATCTACAAAATCAAAGGTACTTTAGAGGAAGAAAATTAGAAATTTCGGCATTTAAGCTCTGTCATACTACTTCAATAAGATTGAAACCTGCATGATATTAAAGCCCTTTAAATTTTACATCGATATAGGGAGTTTAATCACTTTAACTGGCCCTAAAAATGAGTCTCATGAGATCTCTTCCTTCATTGAGACCTCTGAGTACTGAGGACAAATCTTAAAAATATATTCATAATTCGTACATATATGCAAACTTATTATTACATGGATATACTAATAAACCTTATAAATGTAAATAATAAACCTTATTATCCTTAAATTATTTACTACCGCTAGAGAGCTAATGATGTTAAACAGAAGAGCCTAAGCCTATAAAGACCAAGTAAGCTGGGTAAGTTACTAACTATTGACCGCTGGAGCCGCTGACATCCAATCCTCTTCCAAGTCCCTCGTCCTTCCAGGAACATCCTGGTCTTCAACCTCTCCTTGTACAAACTGGAAATGAGGTGAAGTAAGTTATCTGAGCCAATCAATGTTTTGACATGATAGTTAACAGTTAAGCAATAATTTTACTTTCACTTACCTATATATGAAATATATAGTAAGGGAATGTATTGCGGTCGTTAAAATTTTCGAATCCCAGTTTCACCGTAAATACACTTTTTAAGGTTCCCTGAGTCCAAATGACCAACTCCCGCAAAAAGGTCTGTGTGTGTGGTAACTCATGAGAATTTTTCAATTCTGCAACTGCAACTTTTTCATCAAAATCAGCTAACGAGAAGATCCACTGTATGCCGTGCATTTTGCACCTTTTTACGATTTTAGCAAAAACGGCTTTAACGATTTTGATCAATCTTTGTATATCGATGTAAATTTAATGGGCTTTATTATCATGTAGGTTTTATTCTGATTGAAATCGTTAAACAGGGCTTTAAGCAGATTTTTTACCTCTAAAGTATCTTCAATTTTGTATAATCTATAAAAATAACTCTATCATCTATTTAGTACTAATAAAAACGGATACATATATAATTTCAACGAATACGATATCCATCTAAAACAGAAAAGATGAAAATAATTTTTTTAATGCAATTTTAGTGTGTTTTTTTACATAAAAACAGTAATCTAACTTAATATACCGTTAGAAAGCTAAAGACTTTAGAAAAATTATTATATTAGGGGTACTCACTACGTTTGCTATAGCATATTTTTTGTGCTATTTTGCTAAACCCGCCGAGTTTCTACATTTATTTCCTGTATAAATTGATGGGTTTAGCACAATAGCACAAATAGCCTGCTATAGCAAATGTAGTGAGTACCCCTATTATAAATTGTAAAAACTGATTTTCATGAATAATTATATGATAGATTATTTAATAAAAACACATGTGTGGGATCACTTGTAGCTGGGTGGCTAGCGTAACAGCCTCCCATGCCAAAGGTCACGGGTTCAAATCCGCAGGTGGTCCTAGGATTTTTCAATGGGAGTAAAAAATCCTTAGTTACGCCGTCCTTCGGAGGGGACGTTAAAAGGTGGTCCCGAGCCTGTGCGATGTCAGGTACTCGTTAAAAATCCCTATCCTAATAAAAACTGGATGGGCAAAATTTAGGACTCCCACTGTAGCATCGTCCGATTAGCCATAGTAGCATAAAGTGAAGTTAAATAAATAAACAAACAAAAACACATGTTTCTATTGAAATTTATTGTAATTCTTAAGCAATTTATTAATGATTGTTTAAAAAAAAAATCTGTAAGACTAATTAACTTAATTTTCACAACGGAGGAAAGTCTTGTATTGTGAGCACTTTTTTTTTTTTTTAAGAACTGTATTATTTTTAGTGGCTACAAGCCTCAGATTATTATTATTATTGTTATATATCAATTATATATACCCTCCATAGACCGTCAGAAGCTGTATATCATGATTGAGTGTTTGTCGGAAATATTATATAAAGTTGGAATCGGTCATAATTACTCCGAGAGGTTGAGGTACGATCGGGTTTGAAACAGGGTGACTCCCTTTCACCTGTTTAATTTAATATAGCAATAGATACACTGCTAGGTGAAGACAGAGAAACCATACAAGTGCTTTAATAAAGATCGTTAAATAAACAAGGCTCAAAATAAATACCGATACGATGAAATATGTGATTAGTAGCAGAAACGGTGACGATCTTGGTGATATTGATATATCAGGATATACTTTTGAACAGAAATTTAAGTATATAGGTTCAATGATAACAAGAAAAAAATGAAATTCAGGAGGAAATAAAGTCTTGATTAAAGGCTGCAAATGCGTGGTTATTCAGTTGAGAAATTACTTAGCTCGCGGCTTCAGTTTAAAAACTTAAAGAATAGAATTTATAAAACTATTCTTCTTCTGCCGGTTCTTTACAATTGTGAAACGTGGCCGCTTACATTGAAAGATGAAGAACGTCTTGAGGATTTCGAAAATAAGGTACTGAATAAAATATTTGGTGCAAAAAGAGATGAGGCTATTTGAGAGTTTAGAAGGTTGCAATACGCAGAATTGAGGAGATTGTACTCTGTGAATTTAATTGAGTTGATTCCATAGCAGATACTTAAAAGGGCGTGTGAAGTTGTTGGGCTAGGTGAGGAACGGATTCCGAGAAGGATGGTATAATGGTCAATTGGAGGATTGCGTTAAGGCTGATCTCGGAGGCTTGGGCTTAAACGGTGATCATTGGTTGAGTGTGCATGGGCAGTGTTTGCTGGTATCGGCATCCAACCTTTTTTTTTTAATTTAATAATTTATTTAAATTTACAATTGTATTAGTAAATACATCAAGTAAATTGGCTCATAATATAGATAATATACATACATGAAAAGACATGAATAGAATATGCCCATTGGCAACACTCCACTAGGTAATCAACACTAGAAGGTCTCGAGGCCATCTTCTTCTCAGACGAGAGGCCTATTTTTAGTTTATATGTATGACCCATTTTGATCTATTACATGTTGCTATCTATTATTATTTTTGATTGAAAGCTTATTCAAAAATTTAATTTAATAAAAAATTAAATACCTTTACTTTGCGTCTTCCAAGTCAAAATTCCCAGTTCTGAATCGAGCAGACCACTTACGGTCTGGTGCGGGCAACACACGACTTTCATATACGTCCGTTTCTAAAATCGATTAAAGAATTTTCAAATACAGTAAGAGATAAAAATGAGTAAAACCATTAAAGAATTAATTGAATTGAATTTCTATAGAAACATGTGTTTTATTAAAAAATCTATTATATTATTATCTAAAATAATCAGTTAGTTTTATCGGATTTTCATCACTCTCTATTAACTTTTAGAAGCTTGTGTATAAGATAATATTTTTTCTAAAATATTTAGCTTTCAAGCGGTATATCATACATGTATATTACTGTTCTTATGTTCAAAAACAAAAATCTGCATTAAAAGAATATTTTTTCAGTTTTCTCCTGTAGTTGTTTTTCAAATTCAAACAACTTACATATTTAGCTGTTATTTATTAATGCTAACAAGATAATATGGTTGTTTTTATAGAATCTTCAAAATTAAACGTACTTTAGAGAATGAAAATTTAAAATATCGGCATTTAAGCCCTGTCAAACCATTTTAATCAGAATGAAACCTACATGATGTTAAAGCCTAATAATTTTTACATTGATATAGCGAGTTCAATCAAAATCGTCGAAACTGTTTTCAAGAAAATCGAAAAAAGATGCTAAATGCATAGAATAAAGTGGCTCTTCTGGTAAGCTCATTTTGATGAAAAAGGTTTTGTATCGACATAGGCGTATATTTGTCTTAAATATGAAATTTCAGATTCATAGGACTTTTCGTTTCCGCCAGGGAGTTACCAAACACCCACTTTTCGTTTTAGTGCTAAACTTACCACACACATACACACACGGACAAAAAGACGCACGGACCTTTTTGCGGGACTCAGGGGACCCTAAAACGTGTATTTCCGTTGAAAACTGGAATGCGAAAATGTTCACGATCGCAATACTTTCCCTTACTATAATAGTAAGTAAAAGAAAGAAAAAATCATAATGACGAAAAAGAAATTTGTTCTCTTCCACCTTAAAAATAAGGAATCTCGGTTGAAACTGATGCGTAAAAGCACCTTGACCAATCCTTTTATAGAATATATAAATATTATTGACCAAGTCAACATGATTTTATAAACACTGAGAGGATTAAATTGAAATATTGGAAAACGCTAAGAACTTATTTTACGACCTTATATTTTCTTTGAGTGTGTCTCTGGTTACCGCCCGGTAATTCTAAACGTTCAACGGATTTATAACTTCTTTTTTTCGAAAAGCAAGAGAAAAGCCGTGACATTTGCTACAAAAGGATTTGACAGGATTCGACAACAAAAGGATTTATCTCGAAACGCGGAGATAGCCTTGACAGTTCCCACATTCCACTTCTACTTAACTTTTCAAAAACGTGGTAAAAGAGTTGGTATGTGTCAACTGCCTTGACATTTCTGACATTTATTTCCTTATATATAAATTTCTATTGAATGCGTTACTTGAGACCTAGACATAACTATACATTATAATAATATAAAAACAAAAATCAGAAACTATATGAAAAAATAATTTTGGATTATATACAACAGTTTTGCCAAGAAAATTCTATTATCCCTGTTCAACAAGCCGGTTTTCGGCCTCTCCTTTGTACGGAACATCCATTAGCAAAGGTTCAAAATGAACTTACTCACAACCTTAGGCGTAACCATGCGACTGCAATGATTTCAATTGATTGTTCCAAAGCGTTTGACTCGGTCTCGCATTCAATAATGCTTGAGAAACTAAGAACACTGCAATGCCCGGAACAGCTGTACTCTATCCTCCGTTCTTTTCTCGAAGGTCGTAATCTTACCGTATTAGTCGGCAATAGTTTCTCGAAAACGGTAAGCTTAACTTGTGGAGTACCTACCGCAAGGTGCAGTTCTTTCACCCACCTTATTCAATATATACCCCGAGGAAATAATTGACAGGAACTATGCAAATACCTCTGTCCTTACTACATATCGCCACATCATCGGCATATACCAGGACAGAGGTATTTGCATAGTTCCTGTCAATTATTTCCGCGGGGTATATATTGAATTAGGTGGGTGAAAGAACTGCACCTTGCGGTAGGTACTCCACAAAATTCAAGAACAAAGCTACAGCAATTCCAAAATGGCGTTTTAAAGAAAATTGCAAGCAGAACTACCTTTGAAAAAGAAAAGGTAGAAAGACTTGATTTGCTATTTAATATTCCTAAAGTAACATAATTCCTTGCGAAAAGAAGACATAATTTTTATAATTATTTAAAAGTGCTTTCAAATCCAGTTTTTAGTAGGCTTAAGGTTCCACTAACTCCTCAGAGGTGGCAACATAATGTAAGGTAGAGTTTAAGATTTAAGAAGTCCTGAGATGTCACAGCATATTTTTCACCAAACCAAATGAACCAGAAGTGGCACCTATTTAAGGAAATCTGGATGGAATTAGTCCGGGTGGCGGTCATTAAATGAAACAACTAAATAGTTTCAACTATTTATTGTTTGCCAACTTTTCGACCCCCTCTGTGGGTCATCATCAGGGCGCATGGTGGGAGAATGGAAACCATGTTTCCAAGAGTTGAAACTATTTAGTTGTTTCATTTAATGACCGCCACCCGGACTAATTCCTTCCAGTAATTCTCAACGGTCAACTAATTAAAGTATCCACAATATTTAAGAAAATGTTCGCATCTGGTGAATCAGATTGAGCTTGTTATATTGTTTCAAAATTAATTTACTTTAATAAAATGTAGTTTTTATCATTTTTTGTTTTTTAATCATTTAACGTCACATTATGCTTCTGTGGGCAATAGGACCTAAATTTTGCCTATCCAGGATTAATTAGGATAGGGATCCTTTACGAGCAGTTGTCATCACACAATCTCGGATCTGCAATTTTACGTTCCCTCCGAAGGACGGCATAACCAATGATTTTACTATCACTTACTTTGTTTGTATATAGTAAGGGAAAGTATTGCGAACCTGGAAACTTTCGCATTCCAGTTTTCAACGGAAATACACATTTTAGGGTCCCCTGAGTCCCACAAAAAGTTCCGTGCGTCTTTTTGTCCGTGTGTGTGTATGGTAAGTTTAGCACTAAAACGAAAAGTGTGTGTTTGGTAACTCCCGGGCGGAAACGAAAAGTCCTATGAAACTGAAATTTCATATTTAAGACAAATATACGCCTTAGACGTTACAAAACCTTTTTCATCAAAATGAGCTCACCAAAAGAGCCACTTTATACCATGTATTTTGCACCTTTTTTCAATTTTCTCAAAAACGCTTACCACGATTTTGATTGAACTCGCTACATCAATGTAAAAAGTATTAGGCTTTAACATCATGTAGGTTTCATTGGGATGGAAATAGAATGACAGGGCTCAAATGCCAATATTTTAAATTTTCTTCCTCTAAAGTATCTTTAATTTTGTAAATTCTCTAAAAATAACCATAATATGTTGTTAGCATTGATAAATAACAGCTAAATATGTAAGTCTTACGAATTTGAGAAACAACTATTGGAGAAAACTTAATAAATATTCTTTTAATGCAGATTTTTGTTTTTGAACAGTAATATACATGTATGATATACCGCTTGAAAGCTAAATATTTTAGAAAAAATATTATCTTATACACAAGCTTTTAAAAGTTAATAGAGAGTGATGAAAAGCCGATAAAATTAACTGATTATTTTAGATAATTATATTATAGATTTTTTAATAAAACACATGTTTCTATAGAAATTCAATTCAATTAATTCTTTAATGGTTTCATTGATTTTTTTATATAACTGTATTTGAAAATTCTCTAATCCAATTTAAGAACAGAGGTAAGTGAAAGTCGTGTTTGCCCGTACCAGATTTTATACTTTATGAATGTGCTTATATCACATTTTTTTAGAATATCTTCCTCTTTAATATTTGCATTCAATTCAATCAAGTACATCTTACAGCCTCATGTTACCCGCGTATACAGCGAGGTCAAGTGACTTCTTCCCTTAATCTAAGAAAATATTTCCTAGAATCATACATTTACTAAACCATTAACTCTCGTCATCCTCCCTGTATGTATACGCTGAGCTATCCGTGAAAGAACAGTACTTCCAAGTGATAACTCAAAATTGAGGGTGGTTCTATTAAAAAAAATTAGTGGACTGAATCACAATACATTTAATAGACCGGAATTAAATATCGGAACCCATATCGCCAAGAAGCATCCCAGGAAGGCTAACAATAACACACTGAGGAGCATAGTCAAAAATGTAACAGGCCCGAAACATGGGGAGGGTGAAAAGGTAAAAGAGGACTTTGCACAGTGGTCTGCCATGTTTAAAGGTCTTTTGGATGATAACAGAATGAATCCTGTGGATTTCGATGAAGCTATGAATAAGTTTCTCAAATTTCTTAAGGATATTAATTCGATATTGCCAGGTCCCCAGCATCCTGCCATAAAGTTTTATAGAATGAGAAAAAATAATAAAACCAACATGACAAGCAAGGGTGCTGGGAAAGTTTCGAATCCGCAGAGGTCCAACAAGGCAGACAGGAGATGTCAGCAAGAGAGATATCAATATGATGTTCCTCAATATAATTATTTTAACAGAAGAAAAACAGTTGTGCAAAACACCATGAACGCTGACGCTCCCAAGCAATGTCCTCCAAAGGTATCGGACGTTCGAAATCATTATAAGAACCTCTTTGAGACCGAAAATCTCCGCAAGCGTGCGGATTATGAAAAGGTTTCCCCAATGCCAAATTTGACGTCCATAGAGATTGGATCAGTAAAAAAGGCAATAAAATCAACGTCTTTGGATACATCGCCGGGGCCTGATGGGGTGTTAATCCGCACGATAAAATTATTCGATGTATCTCATATAATTAAGACAATTACGGAGATAATGTTGAAGGTGGCCTACGTACCAGAACCACTTTGGCAAGGGCGCACAATTTTAATATATAAAGACAAAGGAGAAACAACAAATATCTCTTCCTGGAGGCCGATCACCATCTATTCAATAGTGCGCCGAATAATAGCAAAAGTTCTAGACCAAGAACTCAGGAAGCAGGTCACCTTCAGCAGGAATCAAAGAGGCTTTATTATGGGTTTTCTGGGAACACACGTCAACGCGAGAATTATAGAGGCAATATTGAAAGATGCCAAAAATAAGAAAAGTATCTGCGCTGTTGTCTTTCTCGACGTTGTTGGTGCTTTTGACAATGTTGGGCATGCTCATATAACCAGGTCATTGGAAGCGAGAGATGTTTTACCGGATCTCAAAAACATGATATCAGCTCTCCTTTGCACCAACGTAATTAAAATTAACATTGGAACCCACATCACGAGCCTGATAAATGTTCTACGCGGGGTACCACAAGGCGGTCCCTTGTCATCGTCGCTGTTTAATCTAGCTATAGATCATTTATACCGGGACCTGCGCGACGTAGAATTCACAACAAAGTTTGGATACAGGTTAAAAAGTGACCAAGATTGCGTGGTCCTTACAGGTTTCGCTGATGATCAGGCGGTCACGGCGCATGACAAGGGTGCAGCGGAAAGGATAATAGATGGAGTCCAAAAGATCTAAGATTTTTTTATGATGGTGTGCTTTTTTAGTATGTAGTTGTTTTATGTATATATAATTTGTTGTTGTTTTTTAAATTTAATCTTTGGTTTATATGTATAGATTTAGATATATCTAAATATTGATATATATATTTGAAAGAAAATGTGAAACGGTAGAGAAGGAAAAGAGAAAAAAAAAAAAACAGGAAAAATAAGTAGGAAACAAAATTAAAAGAGTAAAAAAGGAAAAAAAATATTGTATTTATAGTTAAATAAAATATTAAGAATATTCCTGTATGAAAGAATCGGTATGCTGTGTTATAGCAACCCAATTAAGTTGGGCAGCATCATTTTGTTTGTTTATTTATGAATAAAGTGTATTCCTCTCTTTAATATCTTTAATGGTTCCAATCTGATTGAAATAATCTGACTGGGCTTATATACTGATTTTGAATTTAAAATCAACTATATCATTTTGTTATCGTTGATAAAAAACGGAAAATATAAAAGGTGAACGAATTCGATAACCGACTAAAGGATAAAAGATTTTTTTATTTCATTTTTTAAAAATTGATTCAACCTCAAAATTTGTTGATTAAATTATATTACATAAATGTTTTGATGTCGACCGTTGACCCAAGTTGGTTAATAACTTGTTTCGGAGAGTTAAACTCCATCTTGTATCATAAAGTCGGATGATAAATATATTTGTTTACTAAGTTATAATATTTTATGACCGCCAGCCGAATCAACTCATACTTCATATTTAACACAGGTCAAATATTTAATCTTAAATTTTATTTTCTCTGGCACGACAGGCTGTGTAGGCCCTTGCCCGCGTGGTGTAATCTCCTGGTTGAAAGTTTAATTTAATGAATAAAACCTTAAATGCATTTTCTAAAAACAAGTGACTCACCTTTGACGCACGTCGCCCCACGGGATAACTAAGCGTGAGCCACCGGTGGGTCACCCCGCCCACGGTACAGTCAAGTGTGACCCACCGGTATGTCACTCCAGGGTGAACGTGTTAATACACTTTTTACTTTATCTAATTATTAAATTAATCATGGGTTGCAATGGCACCATTTTTTTTCCTTTTTCCAATTCTACTGAAAAAAAAAAAAAAGAAACATAAGCAAGGCATATAGTTCCATGATCGATTAATTTATCATGAAATGGTTAATATACTGCAAAAAAAATTAAAATATTAAGATATAAAACGGATATTAAGTCATATTTTATTTTATCCACCAGGATATTTATACCTTTAAGTTCCTTGGACTTCGGCTTATATATGATCACAATAAAAGTCTACATTTTTAAATAATGCGAGAAATTATGAAAAACAATAGACGACATGAATGTAATATCGATCACTGATTTTGAAAAAAAGTGCGGTGGTGATTGGAGCCGACTGCTAATTTTGTGAAGGACGTAATTTTTCATTAGGGCGGGGGCCATTTGTTATCCCTGCCTGTTTGTCGCCCCCTCACCTTAAATTGTGAAATATTGTCTCTCCCGCCCTCGTGAATAGTTGTCTCGTCTCTCTTATAATGCAAGCATATAAAAAATTATGAACAGCCTTTTATTTTATTTTATAAGTATAAAATAAAAATATTTATATTAAAAAAAATCTGGTGCGGTCAACACACGACTTTCACTTACATCCATTTTTAAAATCAATGAAAGAATTTTCAAATACCGTTAAAGATAAAAATACGTGAAACTATTAAGGAATTTATTAAATTGAATTTATATAGAAACGTGTGTTTTATAAAAAAATCTATTATATTATTATCTAAAATAATCAGTTAGTTTTGTGTTCATTTCATCACTCTCTACTAACTTTTAAAAGCTTGTGTATGAGATAATATTTTTTCTAAAATCTTTAGCTTACCAACGGTATATTATACATGTATATTACTGCGCTTATGTTCAAAAACAAAAAATTGCTTTAAAAAATATTTTTTTCTGTTTTCTCCTTTAGTTGGGTATCAAATTTATTCAATTTATGTATTTACCAGTTTTTTTATCAACGTTAACAAGATAGTTTGGTTATTTTTATAGAATCTAAAAAATTAAAGGTACTTTAGGGGGAAAAAATTTAAAATATCGGCATTTAAGCCCTGTCTGACCATTTTAATCAGAATAAAATCTACATGATATTAAAGCCCATTAAATTTTACATCGATATAGCGAGTTTAATTAAAATCTTCGGAACCGTTTTCGAGAGAATCGAAAAAAGGTGCAAAATGCATAATAAGAAGTGGCTCTTCTGGTTAGCTGATTTTGATGAAAAAAGTTTTATAACGTTTCGGGCCTATATATTTGTCTTAAATATGAAATTTCAGTTTCATAGGACTTACCGTTTCCGCCCGAGAGTTACTACACACACACACAGACCTTTTGGCGGGACTTGGTTATTTGGACACAGGGGACCCAAAAACGTGTATTTCCGTTGAAATCTGAAATTCGAAAATTTAACGATCGCAATACTTTCCCCTACTATATATAGTAAGTGAAAGTAAAAAGGAACTAATGAGAATTTGGCCAAATGAGAAAGGTCTGTAACATTTTTTTTTTTTTTTTTATACCATCCTAAAAATTGGTAAAAAGTTTATTTTACATTTTTAATTTTTCATAACTACATATGAGATGTACAATAATGGAAAGTATTGCGGTCTTGAAATTTTTCGAATTCCAACCTTTTCATCCGAAATTTTCAACCGAAACACACGTTTTAAGGTTCCCTGAGTCCAAATAATCAAGTCGCGCGAAATGGTGTGTCTGTGTATCCGGAGAGGTGTGGTGTGCGTTCAGGGTTGAAAGGAAAAGACTCCTTAATACTGCTTTATACTTATGTTCTTTATAACTGTTTAAAAAAAAATCTGGTGCGGGCAACACACGACTTTCACTTACCTCCATTTTTAAAATCAATGAAAGAATTTTCAAATACACTTAAAGATAAAAACACGTGAAACTATCAAAGAATTAATTAACTTTAATTTATATAGAAATATGTGCTTTATCAAAAACAAAAAATTGCTTTAAAAAATATTTTTTTCTGTTTTCTCCTTTAGTTGGGTATCAAATTTATTCAATTTATGTATTTACCAGTTTTTTATCAGCGTTAACAAGATAGTTTGGTTATTTTTATAGAATCTAAAAAATTAAAGGTACTTTAGGGCAAGAAAATTTAAAATATCGGCATTTAAGCCCTGTCAGACCATTTTAATCAGAATGAAACGTACATGACGTTTAAGCCTAATAAAGTTTACATCGATATAGCAAGTTTAATCAAAATCGTCGGAACCGTTTTCGAGACACTCGAAAAAAGGTGCAAAATGCATGGTATAAAGTGGCTCTTCTGGTAAGCTCATTTTGATGAAAAAGGTTTTGTAACATCTCGGGTGTATATTTGTCTTAAATATGAATTTTCAGTTTCATAGGACTTACAGCTTCCGCCCGGGAGTTACCACACACACACACACACACACACATACCTTTTTTCGGGACTTGGTTATTACGATCGCAATACTTTCCCTTACTATTTATAGTAAGTGAAAGTAATATAGATTTAGGTTAATTCATTTTTTGACGTTTGAGGTATACTCCCTCAATTTTATATTTTTGGGGTTCTGCTGCACTATTTTGCATGTTTCAATGTTTTTACTGCACTTTTTTCGGCTTATAACTCCACGAAAATCCGGTCTCTAGTTATTAGGCTTAGTTATGAACGTATTCCTAAAACGTTAATATGTGCTGAACAGAGGAGTAAGGATCGAAGAGGTATAGTCAGACCTCATATATCCTTGAGATATCCCGTCAAATAATAATATCAAGTAGTTATTAATAAATGTGCCATTTTCTTGTAAATAAATAAAGTATACTTAATTTTTAAGATATTTGCTAAAGAATAATTTAAAGATATTTATAAAAATTTAAAACTCATGTTTTTTTCTTTTATTTTGTTGCAGGTACAAGACCAACGAGCCCTCATTTACCAAGATTTTCTTTTGCGGATACCAATACTCTTGGTAAGTGCGATTTGACAGCAATTTTTTACTTTAACCCAGTGATGGGCAAATACTCAGAAAAAAAGTTCTGAGTACTGTAATCAAAATAATGTACAGTACTCAGATCTTTTTGTACTTTTGAGTCCTTGTTTACTTTTTTATTTGAGGTCACCAGAGATAGGATATTACTTACATACATGAAGTATGGGCTTCATCCATTTTGAGGTTTATCGATAACTTATTTAGGCCATATTTTTATTTTTGATTATAAGATAGATTAATTTAATCTCTTCGGATAAAATATACATATGGTTCTATTACTATGTTTTTTTAAACTAGCGGAATCATACAGCACTATCGATTTTAAGGCCGCGCGCTTGTGATTTTCTATTTTATGCCTGAAGTCGCGGATTCAAACCCGGCAGATGCTCCTTTCATATTTTGCTTAATTTTTAACCAAAATTAAAAAAAAAAACAACATAGGTTTTGAAGAACGAAAAAACTATGAATTTTTAACTAGCTTAAAAAATTCTCAAGCCATCTGCCATGTTTGAAAGCGCGAACATAGGGAAATAATATAAATCCTTAATCACTATTTAAACCTTTTAAGGGTCACCGGTGGCATAGCAGCCATCTATGCCCTAGGTCGGTCGCTCAAACCCGGAAGAAGGCTCTATCATATTTTTTTTCAACTAAATTCATATCTTTTATATCTCTTTCGAAGGACGAAATAACCAAGGGTTATTTACTCCCTTAAAAATTGCTAGTACCATCTATTGGGTATGAGCCCGCGATCTATGGCATATTAAATCCTTAACCTCTTATTAAATCTCTTAAGGACCGCCTGTGGTGACGTGGCTAGCTATGCAGCAATCTAAGACCAAAGTCGCTGGTTCTAACCCGTTAGACACTAATATATTATATTTTTTTATTTATTTTCCAACCAAAATTATATATTTTTTTAAAACCCTTTCAAAGGAAAAAATGACCTCACTTAAAAAATAAAATAATTACTTTCTTAAAGACTATCAATATCCATATATCAATCCATGTATTGGTTATCTTGTCTCTTTTAGCCCTGATGAAGGCCCACAATGTAGGAAATATGTGTAAAATAGCACTTGTTTTAAACGTGTGTTTTTATTTAATGACCGCACCATCTTCCTCATCTAATTTCTCAACGGTCAACAAAAACTCCATAATTATTTTTGAAGATTGTTTTATTTTTTGTATTGTTTATGTATATATAATTGTAATGATTAGTTAATTATGTTTATTTTGTCTGTTGGCCAGACATGCTGTATATTTATAACTGTGCAAACCTGTTATTCTTAAGGGACCCAGTCCCAGAATAAAAATTACTTTATGTTCTATTTTATTCTATTATCTTCTTCTTTTTCTTTATTTCTTGGCCTACTCAATCATGCTGTCCCAGGGAGCTCTGTCCGCAGCATGTGCTATGCTCACTTCTACTAAGGTTTAGGTCTGAGAGGACACTATCCTTCCAAAGCGCTCTTGGTCTTGTACCTTCTGGTGTGTTCCTATATGGCTTTAGAGGGCCTCTGTTCCCTTCCATCCTCAGTACATGTTCTAACCACTTAATTCTCTGTAACCTGACGAAATTGGAGAGTCTAAAATCTCGGTATTCAGGCTTAGCGTTTTGAGTATAGGCCTAGTATCGTTTAATTTAATAGGTCCAAGAATGCGTTCTAGCTTGAGTGCGACAGACTTGTTCGCACGCATACGTCGATATAGGCCGTATAAGACGTTTATATATTCTTATCTTCGTAGCGTGGCTTAAAAGCCTGCTTTTAATAAGCTTTCATTGAGAAAAATATGCCTTATTCGCTGCTGCTAGTCTGCACTTTATTTCGGCTTTCTCTTCAATCTTTTCACATTTCGCTGATTTCAGGTATTGGAAGCTTGGATCATTCTCATAAGCACAATTTCATAATCTAACTTGTTCCGGAGCTGTCTCGTTTCTTTTAATGACCGTCATCTTTGTTGTGTTCTTCTTCTCAGTCTAATCGTTTTCACTTTGTCTTCTATTTTGCAGCAGGCTTCCTCTACAGCTTCTCTCTCTCTCTCTCTCGCTCTCTCTCTCTCTCTCTCTCTCTCTCTCTCTCTCTCTCTCTCTCTCCCTCCATCTCTCTCTCTCTCTCTACACACACACACACATATATATATATATATATATATATATATATATATATATATATATATTGTTTGATCAGTTCTCGACTGTTTATAATTTAAGTTTGTGTTGTTCTCAGGTTTCAGTCAATGAATAAACAATTTTATCTATGCGACGTTTCGAGAAAATTATTCATAATGAAAAAAAAAGCTTCCAACGAAATTTTAAAGAAATGATTACCATATAAAAATATAAAAATCGCGCCATAAATAAAAAATCGGATGTCCAAAACCTTAATGCATGTTACTCAAATTTGATAAACACATATTAAAATTTAAAGAAATGACATAAACGTTTTAATAATAATACGAAATAAAACGAAAACAACTCAACAATAGGAGGGAGAATACCCAGACTCCTGACGTCATCATAAATTCCTGGAAAATCTTCCATACTTGAACTATTCCTTTTTTTATTTTTTCAGTGTTCTTTCAAAGCTTGTAGGCTAAACATGTCTAATTAAGACACTATTTTGTCCAAAATTGTAAGTAATTTTATAATAATATCTTTAATGTAAATCCTAATTTAAAATATCTATGTACCTACTGTATGATTATTCATTGTTCAATGTACTCTTCTTTATATCTCTAACAATAACATTAAATATTAATTATTGTATAATAATATTAATGTTCTGTTTTTTTGTTTTTCCACTGTTAAGGCATTATTATGAGAACAATAAATTCTCGAAACGTCGCATAGAAAAATTGTTTATTCATTGACTGAAACCTGAGAACAACACAAACTTATATATATATATATATATATATATATATATATATATATATATATATATATATATATATATATATATATTATTTTCTTCAATATTTGATACTAATATATAAAGGACTGTTGCAGACCCGCGAAGACACTTGGCCCACCACCGCCTCAGCTCGCCGAGACCGGGGGCCAGGTGAAGGAGGGACCACCCCCCTCAGGCAGGTTGTCCACCCCCGCCCTCCACAGGATATCCAAGCTGCTTGGCCAATCGCCCGGCGAGCCCAGGAGGCTGTCCTGGGAAGGTAAATATCAACAATATTATTATTATTATTATATTTATCATATAAATATTGATGTAGAAGTAAAGATATATTATCTTTTTAGAATACGATTAAAATGTGTTGGAATTGATACAAATTCCATCAAAGGCAAACAGTTTATTATAAAAAGGGGCATTGACTGAATATCCTAAAATCCTCTATTAATTTCGAACAACTCATAACAACGGTAGATTGTTTTGAGTACGGTCATGTGCATTGGTGCTAGTTTTTATTTTCACTTGCAATCGTGAAAATTTTCGAATTCCAGTTTTCAACGGAAATACACGTTTTAGGGTCCCCTGAGTTTAAATAACCAAGTCCCGCAAAAAGGTCTGTGTGTGTGGGGGGAGGGAAGGGAACTCCCGAGCGAAAACGGTAAGTCCTATGAAACTGAAATTTCATATTTAAAACAAATATACGCCCGACACGTTACAAAACCTTTTTAATCAAAATGAGCTTACCAGAAGAGCCACTTTATACCATGCATTATGCACCTTTTTTTCGATTTTCTCAAAAACGGTTCTGAAGATTTTGATTACACTCGCTATATCAATGTAGAATTTATTGGGCTTTAATATCATGCAGTTTTTATTCTGATTAAAACGGTCTGACAGGGCTTAAATACCGATATTTTACATTTTTTTTCCTGTAAAGTACCTTTAAATTAGTAGATTTGATAAAAAATAACTATATTATCTTGTTACCACCGATGAAAAACACATAAATATATAATAAATATAAATATAATTATAATAAATATAAAGGAGAAAACAAAAAAAATATTTTTTTAATGCAATTTTTATATTTTGAACATAGCAACAGTAATATACACGTATAATATAACGTTGGAAAGCTAAAGATTTTAGAATAAATATTATCTAATGCACAAACTTGTGAAAGTTAATAAAGAGTGATGAAAAGCAGATAAAACTGATTATTTTAGATAATAATATAATATATTTTTTTAATAAAACACATGTTTCTATAGAAATTTAATTTAATTAACTTATTATTGGTTTCTCTCATTTTTAACTCATACTGTATTTGAAAATTGTTTTATCGATTGTAAAAACGGAGGTAAGTGAAAGTCGTGTGTTGCCCGCACCAGATTTTTATTAACTACCATGGTTTTTAAAAGAATAATATTGAAGAAATGGACACTGACGCGCAGATGAAAAAGTTTGGAGCAGTGCCAGAGAACTTTGACTGGTCAGTGTGAGGCCTCCAGGCCACCGTCCTATTGATCTTAACATCAACTGTATCTTTTTGCCAGAATAATATACTTTTTTACAACAATATAATAAAAAAAAATCTAATGCGGGCAACACATGATATACGCATACCTCGGTTTTTAAAATAAATTTAAAAACGATTAAATGAAGTTGGAGTTGAAACACTTTAACTCTGAAACTGGCAACGTATTTTATACTAAATAATATAATAACATAAAATTCTTACAAACAATAATTACTCAAGTTTATACCCTTTAAACTTCCCCAACTTTGCATATAATATAACATTTTCCTCAAATCTTTAGCTATCCAACGGTGTATTGTTCGTATATACTATTTTTATGTTAGGAAAAAAATACCCATAAAATATTTCTTGCACTTTACTCCTTTTTTGGTTATGAAATTAGTTTAATATATACGCTGTTTATTCTCTCTTACTTATATATGAAATATATAGTAAGGGAAAGTATTGCGATCATGAAAATTTTCGAATTCCAGTTTTCGACGGAAATACACGTTTTAGGGTTCCCTGAGTCCAATGACCAAGTCCCGCAAAAAGGTCTGTGTGTAGATGTGTTTGTGTCCGTATTTGATATGTCCAGCGCAAAAATGTCCTATAAAACTTAAATTTCATATTTAAGAACACTATACGCCCAAGATTTTACAGAAACTTTTTTATCAAAATTAGCTGATTGGAAGATCCTCTTTAAACCATGCAGTTTGCACCTTTTTATGATTTTCTCGAAAACCGCTCTAATGATTAAACTGGTCATATTGATATCATATTCATTAGGCTTTAATTCATATAGGTTTCATTTTGATTGAAATACTGAATCTGACAGGGATTAAATGCTGATATCATCAATTTTCTTCCTTTAAAATACCTTTAATTTTGTAGAATCTTGGAAAACCATATCATCCCGTTAGCATTGATAAAAAAAAAACAGGTAAATCTATAAGTTGAACGAATTTGATATCTAACGAAAGGAGAAAACTGCAAAAATATTTGTTTAATGAAATTTTTGGTTTTCGAACATAAGAACAGTAATATACATGTAGAATATACCATTGGAAAGCTAAAGATTAAAAAAAAATTATCTTATACAGGAGCTTGTAAAAGTTAATTAAGAGTGATAAAAAGCCGATAAAACTAACTGATTAAAAAACACATGTTTCTATAGAAATTCAATTTAATAAATTCTTTATTAGTTTCACTAATTTTCATCTCTTACTGTATTTAGAAATCCTTTAACCGATTTTAACAACAGAGGTAACTAAAAGTCGTGTGTTGACCGCGCCATATTTTTTATATATGCTGATAAATTTACATAATTAATATTTTTAGAATTTACTTAGTAAAAGTAAAGGTACGTAAGAGGAAAATTATTGGCATCTATCATGTTTCAGACTATTTCAATTAGAATGAAACCTGAATGATATTGTCGCCAATTAAATTTCACACCGATGTAGAGTGTTTAATTAAAAGTCATTAGACCAGTTTTATTAGGCTGTACTTACCTTACACTGATAAACACATAGACCTTTTTGTGGAACTCGGTCATTTAAGGACCCAGGGGACCTTAAAACGTGTATATTCGGTTATAACTTGACTTAAAAAATTTCACGATAGCAATACTTTCCCTTACTATAGATGACGTATATAGATAAGTAAAAAAAATCTAGTGCGGGCAACACACGACTTTTACTTACCACACTCTACGCTAGCTACCCAGCTACAAGTGATCCCTATATTAAATTGTTAATCAGTAATAAGTTTATTCCCTATTCGTCACTTTATATCACATTTTACAACTTTGTGTATAACAAAATCTTTTTCTTTCCAACGGTATATTATCTGTCTATATTACTGTTCTTACTATTAAAAAAACAAAATTACATTATAAAATATTTTTGCTCTTTTATCATTTAGTTGGTTATCAAATTCGTCCAACCTGTATATTCGGCCGTCCTTCATCAATGCGATTAACATGATATGGTTAATTTTATGGAATGTACAAAATTCTAGGTAGTTTAGAGGAAAAAAAATTAAAATATTTCCATTTAAGCTCTGTCAGACTAATTCACTCACAATGAAACTTACATGATATTACAGCTCATTAAATTTTACATCGATGTAGCAAGTTTAATCAAAATCGTTAGAGCCGTTTTTGAGAAAATCGTAAAAAGGTGCTAAATGCATGGTATTTCTTTAATATGAAATTACAGTTTCGTACGACTTTTTGCTTTACGTCTTAGACTTGCAGTAAGTGAAAGACGTGTGTTGCCCGCACTAGATTTTTTTTACTTATCTATATACGTCATATATAGTAAGGGAAAGTATTGCTATCGTAAACATTTTTTAATTCAAGTTTTAACCGAACATATACGGTTTTAAGGTTCCCTGGGTACTTAAATGACCGAGTCCCACAAAAAGGTCTATGTGTGTATCAGTGTTAGGTAAGTCCAGCCTAAAAAAACTGGTTTAATGAATTTTAATTAAACACTCTACATCGATGTGAAATTTAATTGGCGACAATATCATTCTGTTTCATTCTAATTGAAATAGTCTGAAACGGGATAGATGCCATTTTTTTCCCTCTTATGTACCTTTACTTTTATTAAGTAAATTTATTAGCATATATAAAAAATCTGGCGCGGTCAACACACGACTTTTAGTTACCTCTGTTGTTAAAATCGGTTTAAGGATTTCTAAATACAGTAAGAGATGAAAATCAGTGACACTAATAAAGAATTAATTAAATTGAATTTCTATAGAAACGTGTTTTAATCAGTTAGTTTTATCGGCTTTTCATCACTCTTCATTAACTTTTACAAGCTTGTGTAGAAGATATATTTTTTTTTTTTTAGATAACGGTAGATTCTACATGTTCTATCAAAAATTTCATTAAAAAAATATTTTTTTAGTTTTCTCCTTTCGTTAGATATAAAATTCGTTCAACATTTTTATTTTTTATCAATGCAAACGATATGGTTATCTTTATAGATTCTACAAAATTAAAGGTATTTTAAGGGAAGACAATTTATGATATCACCATTTGATCCCTATCAGACTATTTCAATCAGGATAAAACCTATATGAATTAAAGCCCAATAAATTTTACATCGATATAAGTTTAATCAAAATCTTTAGAGCCGTTTTTGAGAAAATCGTAAAAATGTGCAAACTAAATGGTATAACCTTCTGGTTAGTCGATTTTGATAAACAAAATTGCTGTAACATCTCGGGCGTATAGTTTTCTTTAATATAAAATTTCAGTTCCGTACGACTTTTTGCTTTTGCACTAGACTTACCCACACTCACACAACACACACACACAGACCTTTTTTCGGGACTTGGTTATTAGGACTCAGGAGACCCGAAAACGCGTATAAATTTTTTTCATATATAGGAAAGTGAACATAAAAATATAATAAGTAAATGTGAACAATTATGATTTGCTTATGGACTTGATTAGACGTGTGAAGAAACGACCATGTGATAGCACTTGAATGTTTTTATTGCAAAATTTTCCTGAATCACTTTTTTTTTTTTTTTTCAAAAAGGGAAATAAGAGGGACTTCCTTCTCTCCTTCCCTGCGTACCCGAGAGAGTATTATTGTTGAAAGCTTAGCGGTAAAATTTGTATTGCCTTCTTCATTTTATTACTTTCTACTTTTTATTGCGGTCTGTTGATGCATTAAATTGCCCTCTTTAGGTGTAGTAAGTAGTCTTTTAGTTGAATTTTTATTTCTATCGTAAGAGCTTAATTCCTCAAGACCACATCCTGGAATTAGCTGCGAGTAATTACTTTACCTTGAACGCTGTTATAAGTGTTTATAAAAAAAAAAGATTTGTACTGTTTCTTGGCCAACGGCCGTGCAATGAGGTGATTTGGCCGAGATCACACTCCGCCGCCAGATTTTTCCCCATTTTCGGGTACCCACTTTAGAGGCTGGGAATGCCCCAGAAGGATCGCCATATCCATACCCCAGGATCGCCCCCCCCTCCCCCCCGGCCGATATAACGGAATAAATAATATTCTATCACAACCGGGATTCGAACCCAGGACCCGAAGCACAGTAGACAAGCGCTCTATCCACCAGACCACGCCGCTCCCCAATTCTGGGGCTATATCCCTTAAAATTACAATTTTTTACAGTAAATATACTCTTTAATATACATGTCTAGCCTAGAGACCAATAAAGTTAATTTTTGTTTACAAATGATTAAAAAAATATAATTATATACATTATATAATAAGAACAGTAATATAGACGTATAATATACAACAGTTGGAAAAAGAAAGATTTTAGAAAAAATATTATCTGATACATAAAGTTGTAAAAGATAATATAAAATGACGAATAAGGAATAAACTTAGTACTGATTAATAACAATATAGTTATAATATTTAATCTAATTCGTAAGTTTCCAACGAAAATGAAAACACGTTTTATTAAAATCAACTTCAAATATTCTTCAAATTAAAGTATATTTAATAGATTTTGAATTGATTTTAACAGTCGAGGTAAGTGAAAGTCGTGTGTTACTCGCAGCAGATTTTTTATTGAGTAAAATAAAATATCAGTTATTTAAAAATTCAGGAAATACGTTGGGCTATAACTATCAAAATCTGTGGTAAAAATTTAAAATGAACTTTTTAGAGTAGATAACTAGTGTGAGGTTAATGTTTATCGAATCTTGCGCTAATCACATTTCACATATTCTTTATTGACATTAATGATCATAGAAACACACTGGTTTGGTCGTATGATTTCATAAGAAATATAAAAAATCTTGTGCTCGCAACGCATGACTTTCACTTACCTCCTTTGTTAAAATTAATTTAAGGATTTTTAAATACGGTTAGGGAAGAAATATACAGGTAAGTGTAATAAAAATCCTTTAAGAATTGAGTAAATTTTGTTTCGAGTGAAAAATATATTTTACTTAATAATATTATTGGGTTGTTTCACATGAAATGTCCGTTTTTATATTTTCTGAAATACATAAAGGATTTTGCAGGTCTCTGTTGTCTTCTTCCGAATGTTTACATATTTAAAGTAACCAGTTACTAATCCTCTACCTTTGTATTATAAACATTAGCTTCGCAATCAATTACCCACTTTTTAGTATACCTCCAAATATGAACATGGAAACACGCGATTTTCGAGTAATATTTTTGTACGAGTTTAAACTCGGCCATTCAGCAGCTGAGGCCGCTAGAAATATTTGCAAGGCGTTTGGGGAAGGGAGTGTTAATGAATGGACCATTCGCCGTTGGTTTGCTAAGTTTTCAACTGGGGATACCGACTTGAAAAACTTGCTCCGAGGGAGACCTACGTCCCAAACAGTTAAAGAACTCTCAGTACAGCTAAATGACAGTGCGTCTACTGTTTCCAGACATTTAAAGTGTATTCGGAAAGTAAAAAAGCTCGATGCATGGGTACCTCATGATCTCACTGAGCCGCAGCAAGATCCCATGTTTCAAAACATACCGTGCAAAAATTGAAAGAACTGGGCTACGAGGTTCTTCCGCAGCCACCATATTCTCCCGACTTGTCTCCAACTGATTACCACCTGTTTAGGAATTTAGACAACTTCGCCAAAAGAAAACTTTTTGAAAATGATGATCAAGTGAAAAGTGCGTTTTCAGATTTTGTTTCACTTCAAAGCTCAGAGTTTTTAAGTTCGGGGATAAAAAAGTTGGTGTCCGTTGGGAAAAAGGTGTAGAAAAAGAAGGTAAATACTTCGAATAAAATTATCTTGTTTTCATGTCGTATTTTTAATGAAAATCCTTTACCTTGAAAACGGACATTTCATGTGACACAACCTAATATTATCTGCAACAATCAGTTAGTTTTATCGTATTTTCATCTCTATCAATTAAATTATACAATTTTGTGTGAATGATAATATTTTTTTTTCTAAAATCTCTAGCTTTCCAACGGTACATTACACTTTTTGGACGACTTGGTTACGTGAATAACGTTGAAAAAACTGAAATTCTAAATTTTTTACGATCGCAATACTTTCTCTTACTACATATTTCATATAAACTTATGTGAAAGTAAAAAATCGATTAAAATAAAAAAATAAATCTTAGTTTATGAAATGTTTGAACTGTAAGAGACAGGAGTTGAATAAACCTATTTGAAAGGAGGTGGAAACTTCTACAGTTGTTGGACTCTGCTAGTTAAGTCATAACAAGTTTCTAGTTTTGTAAGGGCTCGCCTCCAACTTATTCTCTACAATATCTATCCGTGTGTTTGTGAAAGGGTTTTCATAATTCTAGAGATAGGTTTTTTTTAAAGTTTTGAAATGAGAGTTATGTGGACTTTGGAAATCAAGGAGCATAATTCTTTTGTTTTTATGCATTGAAGGAAAATAAAAAAACAAGAAGTAAGTTGTAATATAATAGTATTGATGACATGACTAGGCCATAACTTTTTCATTAGACAATATTTCACAACAAACAATTAATGCAATGTCTAATAGGCTACAATCTGTAGGTTTACAAAAATATTTACGAACCAGATGTTCATATGATGTTACAGTTTTAATATATCTGTTGGAGACAAGTCGGGAGAATATGGTGGGTGCGGAAGAACTTCGTAGCCCAGTTCTTTTAATTTTTGCACGGTATGTTTTGAAACATGCCGCTCAGTGAGATCATGAGGTACCGATGTATCGAGCATTTTTACTTTCCCAATACACTTTAAATGTCTGAAAACCGTAGATACACTTGCATTTAGTTGTGCTGAGAGTTCTTTAACTGTTTGGTAGGGGTCTCCTTCTACCGTATGTTTGAGGACATCGTTGTCTATCACGAACAGAGGTCTTCCTCGGGGCAAATCTTCCAAGTCGGTATCCCCAGCTGAAAACTTAGCAAACCAACGGCGTATGGTCCGTTCATTAAACACTCCCTTACCCAAACGCCATGCAAATATTTCTAGCCGCCTCAGCTACTGAATGGCCGAGTTTAAACTCGTACAAAAATATTACTTGAAAATCGCGTGTTTCCATGTTCATATTTGGAGATATACTAAAAAGGGGTAATTGATTGGGAAGCTAATGTTTATAATACAAAGGTAGAGGATTAGTAACTGTTTACTTTAAATATGTTAACATTCGGAAGAAAACAACAGAGATCTGCAGAATCCTTTATGTATTTCAGAAACTATAAAAACGGACATTTCATGTGAAACAACACAATACTTCCATAATATAAAATTTCATTTTTTTTTACAACATTGGACTCGAGGAATTCCTCATATTCCATTTTCCTATGACCGTCCAAATATGATGAACAAAAGGGGATTTGAGCTGTCTCCCTGCCTGATCCCTTATTCCATGGAAAAAGGCTTGAACTCTCTACCATAAATTCTTACTATTCCTTTTGCTACCTTATAAGCCAATCTAATTGCCAAGATCAGCTAGGACATTTTTCCCGGCAAAGCATTCCATATTTCTAGTCTTCGAACAGAGTCAAACTTTGAGGTCCAGTGAAACAGTGAGAGCCCGAAATCAAAAAAGTTCAAGATTGCAATATATAACTATTGCCTCTCAAACTCTCCAATCCCATCTCAGAGACCTTGAAGTATGGTGTCAGAACTGGATAATTAAAATAAATTCCAACAAATCCAACCAAATTACCCTTACCATTGACAGACGCCTTACTTGGAACCCTCATACAAGACTGAAACGATAAGAAGCTGCACGACGTTTTCGACTACTTCAACACTTATTAGTTAAACGTTCTAATCTTTCACTTAACTACAAAAGACGCATCTACCTGACTATCATAAGACCGATATGGACTTACGGAGTTGAGCTCTGGGGCTCTACTAAACCATCGAATTCTTCTCGTATCCAATTCCTACAGTCCAAAATCCTTCGTAAAATCCTCAATGCGCCTTACTTTGTCATCAACAAACTCATCCATAAAGACCTTAATATCCCATATGTTGCGGATTAGGCCCGTACGAGGTATCGATCCTTCCATGACAAACACCATTCCCACCCTAATCCTTTCTTCCTCTTCAATTCCTGACAATCCTCCGAGGCCTCTCAAAAGGAGATGGCCCCTGGACCTTCTAGTTTAGAATATTTTTAGAGTGCTTCCATTGGAAAGCTTTTCTATATGTGTTTCATGCCTTTTTATATTCCATTCAAATTTACTTGTTATACAGTTGTAAATTCCAATAAATAAATATAATAAAAATAAAACATTTCTTTACTATATATTTTCATATAAAAGTAAGTGAAAGTTATAAATCAGTTCATTTTCATTCATCTTAAGTTTCGTATTAAATATGATGTAATATGATTTGAAATATCAGCGTTTGAGGGTCTGCGTTATGTGAATTTAAGTTACAAGTGTTTTAGATAGAAGGAAGGTAGAAAATGTATGATATAGACTGAAGTATAAGAAATCCCTGGCCCTATATATGGCGGTACTAGCCCAAGGGCATCTCTTCAATCTTCCCATTTTTATATCATAATCTTTTTCACCCTCCGCTTCTTTTTCTATCTTCCTGTCCTATTTCTATTTCCGTTCCCATCGATTCCTGCCAAATAGTCTCCTCCTCAGATACAACCTCCTAACTATACAGTCCTCTCTAAAATGATAAAAGCAAGATCAACCTATTTTCATAAAAAATATTATTGTTTATAATTTTTTTTGTTTTATTATTTTCATCAAAAACCGCTTGTAATAAAAAAAAAAAAAAAAAAAAAAAAACCCCTCAAAATTTGGTTACGCTTTAAGATACGTAGAATCCGTATAATGAATATTACAAAAATCGACGCCGCACAGTGGAAAATATTACCGATTTAGGTGAATAAAGTTCTAAAACTTGTCCTTATTTAATTTTTGGGGTCCCAGATTACGGAAAAAAAATATGAAAAAAATTATAAGAAAAAAATCATAAAAACTAATTAATTTTTTAACACGATTGGCGAGCGCACCGTGGTTAAACATCAAATTTATTTCCTAAAATCTAAAACTTCCATACATTTTACGTTTAAAGTCCCAGAATAGGGGAAAAATAATACAAAAAATCTATTTATGGCTCGGAGTTGCTAAAACCTGCTAATAGATGTATTTTTATCATTTAGGAAATTCTTGAAATTATAGATTGTAAAACATTGAATTCGGAGTGTTGTGTCTGAAAAAATTATGTTTTACCTAAAACGCTGAAAATCCGAAAAATTCTTTGTAATATCTAAAGACTAATAGGATTGGTAAAATAAATCCTACAAACAAATCCTTGGGGTAACTTGGGGGTTATATAGTTTTTCGTTATTTAATAGGGGCAAACATTTACAAATTGCTAAATTAACTCTACAGGTTAGATTGCAATGTATATTGTATTACGAGTTTGGAAATATACCTTACCTTACTTCATAAAATAAAGGTCCATGGTTAAATAAAAGCAAAAACACTTTGCTCTAAATACACCTTGAACACAATTAAAGTTAAGTTTGATCAAAATCGGTAGAGCCGTTTTTGAGAAAATCGTAAAAAGGTCCAAAATGCATGGTATAAAGTAGATCTTTCTTAGGTCAGCTGATTTTTATGAAAAAATTTCTATAACATCTCGAGCGTATACTTGTGTTAAATATGAAATTTCGGCTTTTCGTTTTTGCCCGGGAGTTACCACACACAGAGACCTTTTTGCGAGACTTGGTTATTTCGACAGGATATAGGCCTGTCAGGTGTAGCTATAGTACTTATAAGATTGTTATTATGTCTATGAAAATTATTGCAGAATCGTCGAGGGTTGAGAAATGGGTTTCTCTTTAGAAAAGAGGCGATTTTAGAATGGACTATTCTTTTAGAGGATATTAATGTACTTGAAAAAAGCGGAATACTATAAATAGTTAGAAGTTTATGAGAGGCCTTGTGTGTTTCCATTCCAACATGTTGGACCCATGTCATGCTTAGGTCAAAGTTCTGTTCAAGTACGGAATCCATCCGATCTGGTTGTTGCTGGTGTAAACCAAAGAGAAAACGTTATATATTCCGATTGTTTGCAGTTGACAAGGAGAGGATACTAAATGTGTCAAATTGATTTTTATGAAGATTTTTTAGGTAAAACTAGACATTAAACCATTAAACTCTGCAAAATATAAAGGCCCAACGCTCTCCAGGAGTCCCGTAAAAAATCTGAAATTTTTAAACACATTTCATTTAACATTATTATTTAATATCTCTGGTTTTGATAAAGGTATAAAACATATTTTGGTGTCAAAATTATCCTATTTTAAACAGGAATCATACAAACAAAAATGTCATTAAAATATTTAAGTTTTATGCTAGAATAATTTAGGAAATGTATTTTATGGACACTCAACAGCCAAAGTCATGAGTGCCCTGTTTTAAATTGATTTTTGATCACAGTGGAGGGTATTTTGTTTTGGAATCATTATATAATTTGCATGCTGTTATGTAATATATAGAATATTTTATATAATAATACGTTTTAGTGCCAGAGGCAAGTTGTTACACTATGTAATAGGGTCAGAGGAATGTTGTTACACTATGTAATAGGGTCAGAGGAATGTTGTTACACTATGTAATAGTGCCAGAGGCATGTTGTTACAATATATTTTAGTGTCATAGGTGTTTTACATGTTATTATTATTATTAGTGGTCCAGTGTCTCATCCGGCAACCGGGAGTGATTTCCTGAAGTTTCACGTATAATTCCTGGACTTCTGATCTTGACTCTCTGAAGTGCGTTTTCCAGAAGAGGATGTCCTGCTTAATTTCTTGTGCTTTCATGCTTGATAAGAACCCTAATGATGTCAATATTCTCGTTAATACAGTACTTTTAATAAGTTTTCTTAAAAACTGTGCTCGATTAAAATTCCGCATTCCCATAAAAAGTTTATTTAAAAAGAAATGAACATAAAACTAACTGATTATTTTAGATAATAATATTATAGATTTTGTAATAAAACACATGTTTCTATATAAATTCAATTTAATTAATTCCTTAAGAGTTTCACGTATTTTTATCTCTAACTGTTTTTGAAAATTCTTTTATTGATTTTAAAAATGTAGGTAAGTGAAAGTCGTGTGTTGCCCGCACCAGATTTTTAAAGTTAATTTAATTTTATAATAATAATACTAGGCCTACCTAACCGGAAGGTTGGATGCTGATACCAGTATATGCTGCCTCCACAGACTCCCCCAATGATCACCGTTCAAGCCCAAGTCCTCGACACAAGCCTTAACACAATCCTCCCATCGACGCTTCGTCGGTTCAGAGAATACCAAATTTTCAGCAATCCGTTCTTCACTGAGAACAGAATTTAGTTGATTTTTATTGAATTTTTTTATCCCTAATTTTATTTTATAATTTATATAATTTTAAAAACCATAAATATTTTAATGTTTTTTTTTTCATTATTCAGCTTTGAAACAGGTTAATTTTGACACAAAAGTTATTTTTCTACTTTCTCTAGAACAAGAGATGTTGAACATTCCGATTTTTTTTAATCGACTCCTGGGGAGCGTTGGCCCTTAATATTTTTAGATACTAATTGTTTCATGTCTAGTCTAGTTTGACTTAAAAAAAAATCAACTACATCTGTGAGACATATTTGGGATCCACTCTTTATGAGTAAGATTTTCTATAACCTGTAATATTTAGAGGCTAGCATAAAAACCTTCTATGCCCAAGATCACGGGTTCAAACCCGCAGGTGGCTCTAGAACTAGAATGTTTTAATGGGAGTAAAAAATCCTTAGTTATGCCTTCCTTAAGAGTAACAAAAAAAGTTCATATTCCGATTTTCAAGGGTGAGGGAGGAAAATCAAATTTTAAGATTTTGGCTGTTATCTATGGTTTTTATCAGATGTAAGTTCCATCCAGATAAGAGATCTCTTGTATCAAGCAAACCATATTTAGAAATCTATAGTTTTCTATATACTTGTCCTATTCGTATAAAATAAGTGATGAAAAGTTGTTTTCAATAAAATTATTCGCCGAGGAGTCACCTGTTGCATTGTGTCTCGCATTTTATGTTTTAACAAAGCTTGTGTTTTCTTCTTTCTTCTCGACCTACTATTGGAAGTAGAGTATAATGCAGTACGAACCTCTAGAATTTAGGCTAGTAATGAAGATGAGACTCCGCCGACATGGGATATTAATGGCGTGTGCTTCCCTTAACGAGGACTGCTGCTCCGGCTTCCAGTTTCAATTATCGGCACTTACCTCTAATGTTCCGGAATAATTAATAATTAGTGCAATAACTAACGGTAGGGGTACACTTCTCGTAATTTAACTCTATGAGGTAGCTGTAATAGCGAAACTTTACATAGGTTGACTTTAGTTTGAATCAACAATACTAGTATGACAATCCGTTATCTGTCTAAAATATAAAAAATTTAGACACGGTATCCCCAGTAACACGACTTACTCTAACCTCCGTTTTTAAAATCGATTAAATAATTTTAAAATACAGTTACAGAGAAAAATGAGCGAAAATAATAAAGAATTAGTTAAATTGAATTTATTGGGTTGTTTCACATGAAATATCCGTTTTTATAGTTCCTGAAATACATAAAGGATTTTGCAAGTCTCTGTTATTTTCTTCGGAATGTTTACATATTTAAAGTAAACAGTTACTAATCCTCTACCTTTGTATAATAAACATTAGCATCCCAATTAATTACCCACTTTTTAGTATACCTTCAAATATGAATATGGAAACACGCGATTTTCAAGTTATATTTTTGTACGAGTTTAAACTCGGCCATTCAGCAGCTGGGGCCGCTAGAATATTTGCAAGGCGTTTAGGGAAAGGACTGTTTAACGAACGGACCATTCGCTGTTGGTTTGCTAAGTTTTCAGCTGGGGATACCGACTTGGAAAACTTGCCCCGAGGAAGACCTCCGTCCGTAATAGACATCGATGTCCTCAAACATACGGTAGAAGGAAACCCCTACCAAACAGTTAAAGGACTCTCAGCAAAACTAAATGCAAGTGCATCTACGGTTTTCAGACATTTAAAGTGTATTGGGAAAGTAAAAAAGCTCGATACATGGGTACCTCATGATCTCACTGAGCGGCAGCAAGACCCCATGTTTCAAAACATACCGTGCAAAAATTTAAATAGCTGGAATTTAGACAACTTCGTCAAAGAATAACTTTTTGAAAATGATGATCAAGTGAAAAGTGCATTTTCAGATTTTGTTTCACTTCAAAGCTTAGAGTTTTTCAGTTCGGGGATAAAAAGGTTGGTGTCACGTTGGGAAAAATGTGTAGAAAAAGAAGTTAAATACTTTGAATAAAATTATCTTGTTTTCATATCGTATTTTTAATAAAAATCCTTTACCTTTAAAACGAACATATGACACAACCCAATATAAAACATGTGTTTTATTAATAAATCGATTATATTATTATCCAAAACAATCAGTTAGTTTTATCGGCTTTTCATCACTCTCTATTAACTTTTACAAATTTGTGCATTAGATAATATATTTTCTAAAGCCTTTCTCAAGGTACATTATACGTCTATATTACTGTTCTTATGTTCAAAAACAAAATTGGCGCGCTGTACTTCATTGACAAGCCGCCAGGTTGCAGCCGACGCTTATATATAGAGTTTGATCAAAATCGTTAGAGCCGTTTTTGAGAAAATCGTAAAAAGGTCCAAAATGCATGGTATAAAGTAGATCTTTCTTAGGTCAGCTGATTTTGATGAAAAAGTTGCTGTAACATCTCGGGCGTATACTTGTCTTAAATATGAAAGTTCAGTTTCATAAGACTTACCGTTTTTGCGCTAGACTTATCACACACACACACACACACACACAAACACACACACACACACACACCACACACACACACACTCACACACACACACATACACTTTTTTGAGGGACTCGGTAATTTTGACCCAGGGGACCCTAAAACGTGTATTTCCGTTTAAAACTGGAATTCGAATATTTTCATGGTCGCAATTCTCTCCCTTACTATATATAGAAAAGTGAAAGTAGAAATGTTGTGACCGTAACACACGACTTTCAGGTACCTCCGTTGTTAAAGTCTTCAAGAACTTTAAAATGTATTGAGAGATGCAAAATGTAATTACATCGAGTTGCCATTGAATCTTATGTTTTATTATATAATCTATTTTATTATTATTTGCAGCAATTATTTATTTTATGGGGTTTAAGTCATTCTCCATTACTTTTTACAACGTTTTGTGTAAGATAACATTTTTCCTAAAATCGTTTGCTTTCTAACGGTATATTATATGTCTATATGTCTGTTCTAATTATAAAAAAAAAAAACATAAACTAATATGTTTGCTCTTTTCTCCTCAAATTATATATTTAGCCTCTTTTAATTTCACTTATCTAAATACGAAACATATTGTAAGGGGAGGTATTGCAATTGTGAAAATTTTTGAATTCCAGTTATCAACGGAAATACGCGTTTCAGGGTCACTTGAGCCCAAATACCCAAGTTGCGCAATACCGGCTGTGTCTGTGTGTGGTAACTCTACCATGAACGAATGAAAAGTCGCACGAAAAATATTTAAGACAGCTGTACGCCCAAGAAAACCCATGACTGAGTGGCGCGCTAGCCTCTAATGCTATAGATTGTGAGTTCCAATCCCAGTCCCGTCGGGGTGTTTATAAGACATAATTAATTAGGGATGGTTCTGGATGGACTTCTGTAGGCAAAGCTGTCACGTTGTCACCCCTGATGAAGGCCCACATTGTAGGCCGAAACGTCGGCACATAATTAAAATAACGCTTATTTTTAATTGTGTGTTTTAATTTATGACCGCAACCCCAACCATCTTCCTCATATAATTAATTAGGGATTCATTCACAGCCTCTCTCTCGGGTATGTGAGACCTTTCAGCCAAATGGTGGCCGTTCACAAAATTGGAGGGGGTGTTGACCCTACACTACAACATGCATCGAGAAACGTGAGTGTAATCTCCCAGAAGATTACACCACGAGGCCTAGGGCCTACACGGCATGTCGCGCCACTGATACGCCCGAGATGTTCCAGCAACTTTTTCATCAAATTGGGCTGACCGGAAGTGGTACTTTATGCAATAAATTTTTCTTTTTTTTTGTACGAATTACTCCAAAACGATTTTGATTCAACTGACTATCTTGATGTAAAATTTAATAGGATTTAATATGATTTAATTTTAATTCTAAAGAAATAGTATGACAAGGCTGAAATGACGTTTTTTTTTTTGTGTTTTTTTTTCATTTTCTTTCCCTGAAGTGCGTTAAATTTTGTACATTCCAAAGGATTAACATTATAGTTTTATAATCATTGACATATTACGGCTCAAAATAGAAGTTGAATGAATTTGATGACTAACTAAAGGATAAAAGAGCAAAAATATTGTTTTAAATTTTATTTTCGTTCTTCATATATTAAGAACAGTAAGATAGACGTATAATATACCGTTGGAAAAGAAAGGTTCTAAAAAATACAAAACAAACATTACAGTTGTAAAAAGTAATGTTAAGTGACGAACATAGCATAAACCTATTACAGATTATTATACTTAACAATTTAATATAGTTATACTATTTATTCTAAATCATATGTTTCCTGCAAAAACTGAATAAGATGTCTAATAATATTAACTTATAAACTTTAAGTTGATGTAATAATTCTGAAATTGATATTAAGTTAGGTAAGTAAAAATTGTGTGTTGCCCACACCAGATTTTTATCAATGCTAATAAGAAGATATGTTTGAATTTTTAGAATCCATACAATTGTATCTTTAATTGTATATAAATAAAAATTTGTGTTAAGAGAGAAAAAATAAATTAAATATCGGCATTAAAGCCCCGTCAGACTTATAGATATGTGGCATGAAAAATGTTGGAGTTCGTTCACAACTAGTAGAAACATGAGATTTTTAAAATATAGCCTTAACAAATATTGAACCGTTTTAGACAGACTTTCATCAATCATATTGGCTGATGCTTGGTCAATACGCAACCGCCACTCAACTCCGCCAACTCATCTTTATATAGTTTGTGATATTCTTGCCATTGTAGTATGGTGTAGAGATTTTAACACACTTTATAGAATAAAAATACAAAACTCTAGAATATCTAGGCGATTATGAATATGTTTACATGATATATCTTCGGTACCTTCAGGAGGTCGGCAGTAACCCACTTATACAATGAATTGAAGTGGCTCCTACCTTCCATACGTAGACAATATTCCCTAGGGACATACCTCTACCAAGTAATTAAATCTCAACATCCTCCATACATTCACAGTATCCTACAATTCAAATCCTCAATTCACTCACTGAAAACCAGGTTACGCCATTCTGACCTTTAATTCCTACTCATAGATGCAAATCTTTTGATAATTTCTTTTATATCCGCTCTTCATCTCCCTGGAATTCCCTACCTAATTATATTCGCTATGGTTCTTTCCTTCTCTCATTCAAATCCCATCTATTCCAAAACCTTCTAGCATCCGACATGGACGCACATAAACGTATTATATATTTATTTATTGAAATTTACAAGTGTACTTCATAATACAACAAGTTAATATGATAATAGAAAAATTACATGAAACAGACTTGTAGAAGAATTACCCAATAGTAACTATTTTAAACTAGAAGGTCTCGAGGCCATCTTATTTTCAGGAATCGAAGAGAAAGCAAGGACTGAAACTAGTGGGTTGGGTTGAGAATGGAGTTTGTCATAGAAGAATTGATATCTGGTCCGGGTATAATCAGCAAAAATTGGAACATTTAGGTTTTTATGGATAATTTTATTTGTGACAAAGTAAGAAGCGTTGAGGATTTTACGAAGGATTTTGGATTGTAAGGATTGGAATACGGGAAGAATTCGATACATACAGCCCTTATGATAGTCATGTAGATGAGCCTTTTGTAGTCAGTCTTGTGTGTGGATTCCATGTGAGACGTTTGTCAAGTAGGAGTCCTAGGTAGCGGATCTGTTCAACCGGAACAAGCGGAATATTATTAAAGGATACTGTTGGACAGGATGTCATTGGCTTTCGACGAAGGGTAAAAGTTATTTGGCAGGATTTGTTGGAATTTATTTTAATTCTCGAATTCTGACACAATACTTCTAGGTCTTTGATGTGGGATTGAAGAGTTTGAGAGGCAAAAGTTGGATCGTCATTGACTGATAACACACAAGCGTCATCAGCATAAGTGGAAAGGAAAGTGTTAGGATTGGTTGGGATATCAGCTGTATATACTGTGTAGAGAATGGGTCCTATGATACTGCCTTGAGGAAAAAGAGATGAATACACAAAATGTAAAATTGTTAATCCACTATTTTACCTTCAATGTAAGACATTTTTTATTTTATTTTATCAAAATTCTGGAGTTGTGGATTAATTCATTTAAAAATTGTTCAGCTCAATTATTTTATAGCAGATTATTTTCGTTTGTTTATATTCCATATATTGTTTATATATCTATATAATGTTGTTTTTTTAATTTACACATCTGTAAATAAAAATTTATTTTATTGGTCTTTCGGCCATTATTTTATATTGAGGTATTATATTATGTACGGCATTGTTATTCATAAGGGACATAGTCCCAGATTAAAGTTATTTTAATTATTTTAATTATTAATTATTATTAAAAATTGTATGAGCCGCTGGGGGGTCTCCTTACCAGAGCTGCTTCACTCACTGCTGATATAATTTAATAAATAAATATTCTGTCATAGAAGGTTTCGAAATGAGGTTTTAATGCCCTGTTCACTCCTTTAAAAAAATAGAATAAATGTTGAGAGTATATATTTCGTGTTCTACATGAGGGAGTTCTAAAGAACATATAAAGAATTTGCTTGGGCCCTACCTCCCTTGAGAAATTTACGAGGATTAGAGCCCAAACAATGGAGAGTGAGGAATTAATGAGAAGAGGGGTTTAGGACTCGTGGCCCGGCAACTTTTTAAACATTTTAAATGTTTATAATGAACCCCTTTTAGACGTTTGTCTTATTTATTTAAGATAACTCGGTCATTGAACCTGCTATATCGTGCAATGCATTATTACGTTTTTCTTTGAAACATTTATTTCATTACATTTATATTCCAAGTTTTTTGCTGGTGATTAAAAGAAAAAAAATAGATTCTAGTGAATATTTTTAATTAATTATATATGATAAATTTTCTTACCCATTAGTAAATTACCCATCTTTTTCTAGCCAAAGCAAACTCTCTTTGGAATTATATCCCTCCTGAGATCCGTCATGTAAGAACAGCTTCCTTCTTCAAGTCGTTCCTTTTCAACCACCTTCTCTTTATCCAGTAAAACAGACAATGACCTTAAACTGCAGATGCTATTATTACCAATTGTTTTTGTTGTTTTTTTGTATGTGTTTATATTAATTAAATTATCACTGATGAAGTAGCTGTTTCTGCTTTGTTTGTTTTTTCGTTCTGAGAGTCTGATATGTAAATATGTACATATATTACAACCTTAATTATTTTTTTTTGTTTAGTAATTTGTTGTTCAAAGAAATGACCACATTGTTCCGATCATAAATTATGTATTTTTATTTTATTCCTAAGGGACTTTAGTCCCGAGATAATAAAGAAGTTTATTCATTTCATCTTTCAGGCAATTTTTTTATTTCGTCCTCCAGATGTTAGCGCAATGAACTCCTCTGTTAGGGTTTTGCAGACCTCAAGCGAATTAAAGTGTTTCCTGGTAAGAGGGTTTTGAAGGGTCCGAAATATGTGCAAATCTGTTGGGGCAATATCTGGTGAATAGGGTGGTTTTGACATCACATTCCAACCAAACTCCAATAATTTTTTCCGGGTCTGCAAAGACACGTGAGGACGGGCTTATAGTGATGGCAACGACGATTTGCGATTAACCAATCATGGACGATTTTGCTCAACTGCTGTCTTTAATTGTTCCATCTGGGCACAGTATGTGACAGAATTGATGGTCTGGTTGGGCGGGAGGAGCTCAAAATAAAGGAAACCTTTGTAGTACCACTAAATGCACAGCGTAACATTTTTTGGGTGTAGGACTAATCCTACTTTTGGAGTCGTTGACGGCGGGTCACATAGTTTTCCATAGGACTTTTCCCTCACAATATTATTATGGTAAAGGTCTCATATTTGAAATATATAGTAAGGGAAAATATTGCGATCGTGAAAATTTTCGAATTTTAGTTTTCAACGGAAATACACTTTTAGGGTCTCCTGAGTCCTAATGACCAAGTCCCGCAAAAAGGTGTGTGTGTGTGGGTCCGTGTGTGGTAACTCCCGCGCGTAAACGAAAAGTCCTATGAAACTGAAACTTCATATTATGGACAATTATACACCCGAGATGTAACAAAAACTTTGTCATCAAAATTAGCTAACCAGAAGAGCCACTTTATAGCAGGCATTTTGCACCTGTTTACGATTTTCTCAAAAACGGCTCCAACGATTTTAATTAAACTGTCTGACAAGGCTTGAATGCCAATATTTCAAAATTTCATACCCTAGAGTACCTTTCATTTTGTAGATTCATAAAAGTTAACCATATCGTCTGATTAGCATTGCCGAAAACAGGTAAAAATATAAAATGGACGAATTCGATATGCAACTAAAGGAGAAAACTGCAAAAATATTTTTTTAATGATTTTTTTTGTTTTTGAACTTGAGAACAGTAATAAAGATAAATAATATACCGTAGGAATGATAAAGATTTTATAAACATTATTATATTATACATATTATTGTAAAAGTTAACGGAGAGTGATATAAAGCCGATAAAACAAACTGATTGTCGTAGATAATAATATAATAGATTATTTAATAAAACGCCTGTTTCTATTAAAATAGGTAATTCTTTAACAATTTATTTTTGTTTACAAATTTGTTAAAAAAATTTTCAATTGTTATAAATAATAGAGGTAAGTGAAAGTCGCGTATTGTGCGCACCAGATTTTTCATCTTCAGTTATCAAACTCTTTATAAATTGATCATAAACGTTGCGTTTCAGGAGCTAATGGAAATACTGTCTAATAAATTATTTTTCATCAAATTGCGAAGAACCGACATATCACTTAGAGAAACATATTCCGCAAACCCCCAAATGATGATTATATTTTACACGAGATATCTTAAGCGTTTCTGCAATATCTGATGTCGTAGAATAAGGGTTGGTTGTCTGTAACCGATGCTTCAATTTGGTCATCATCAACAGTTGAAGGACGACCCTAGCATTTTGCGTCTTCCAAGACAAAATTTCGGGCTCTGAACAGAACCACTTACAGACGGTGCTTTCTGTTAAGGCGCCATCTCCATAAACGCTCCTAATTTCGTTAACCATCTTTGGAGTGGATTTTCCTTTTTTAATGTTGAAAGATCATTAAATGACGACAATTAAATGTTTACTCTTTGGAGCAAGCAAAATACCACTTAAAGATAAGGAATCTCGGTTGAAACTTATCCATAAAAGTGCGATAACTAAGTCTTTTTAGAATACAAACATTCTTTACCAATTAAACATGGTTTTATAAACACATAGAGGATGCAATTGAAATATTGAAAAATGCTACCAACTCATTTTAAAATCTAATATAATATTTTTACTTCCGAACACAATCAATTCTCCGTTAATACCAACCTTTGTTCATCTTTGGTGAATAATTAACGTACTTTTCCGATATTATTTGAATGAAATTTCCTATGATATACTGTTGAATAACTAACAGATTCTGTTTAATATTAAAATGGTATGCGAAAGCTCACTTAAGGTCGAGTGTATTATCCGTAACTGATAGCTTTCAAATTTGGGACGCTGCCTCTCGGGCAGTGAGGATAATGCAATTATTCTGAGGGTGGGTATAAGAAAATTTAAATTGCAAATTGCAAAGTGAGGGGGGCCAAATAGATTGTTATGGCTAAATTAATATAAGGGCTGATTAGGGCAGGGACTGGGTTAGTGTAGCCGACCTTATTATAGGGCAAACCTGACCTACTTCACCTCTATATCCTACAGTTCTTCACCATCTGTCTTTATTAATATATATATATATATATATATATATATATATATATATATATATATATATATATATATATATATATATCGATAGATAGATACATGTGTGTTAATTCCAGCCGGTGACCTTATTGTGTAATTAGTTTAGAAAGGTTATCGTAATGTGATATAATGCATATTTAACGAATCAATCAAATTGAAACAGATGAATATAAATATCATTATTTAAATCTACCAATTATCAGCCGAAAAATTATTTGAATTTCAGGCATCCTAGTTGAAGGTACAAAAAAAAACAAATCACATTTCGCGTGTCTTCTCAGTTTTATTAGATGGCATGCTAAACAACATGCGATCAATTTAAGGACTTCAGTTCATGAGAGGCTTAACAACGGCTGATGATAATCTGTAAACATAAACGTTGTAAACAATAAAAGTTTACTGATTACACTAGTATTCGTTTTTATTTATTAATTGTAATTTCCAACTTTATGAAAATACAAAAAAATAAATGTGTAGGAGGAATATACGTCATGAAAATGGCTAAAGCAAAATCTACCATTGATAGTACTTCAATAAATATTTTACTGAAGTAGGTCCCGGACCACCTTTTTTTCAATCACCTCAGAGGTTAATTATCATCATCTCTTATTTATAATGATAAAGTTGTTTTTTTTTTTCCATTTGTGTGACAGGCCGCGTAGGCACTTGGCCTCGCGGTATAATCTTCTGGGAGAATAAACTTGCCTTTCTAGATGATTTTTTTTGGGTAGGGTCATCACTTACTAAGCTTGTTTTTCCGAGTGTTCACCAGTTGGCTGACCGGTCTCACATACCCGAAGAAGAGCCTGTGAGTTAATCCCCGTTTAATTAAATGCTTGAAGAAGTCAGTCCGAGATTGGGATTAGAATTCACAACCTTTAAGATTTATTTTTAGTATCAGAAATACGCAATTGAGATAGGTTGCGGACAAGTGGGTTGTGTGGGCAGCAAGTTTGAAATGCAAAGAAGCTTGACTATGTCGGACTAGATTTGCGACAACTGGCATGCTTAGGTCAATAGGGATGATTTGATTTGTGACAAAATGTTCTTTTAGGATCTTATTTGTAGGATTTTTGTTGTAAGAATTGTATGCGGAAGCCATTAGATGGCTTAGTTGAGCCTCAAAGCTCAAGTCTTGGTCTAAATGATAGTATTTTAAATAAGTTTTTTGTAATAAACAAGAAGGCTAGTTTTGAATCGTCAGCACGCCCCTCACCTACTCTCAACCGCCATTGTTTAGAACTCGAACACTGACAACATTAATAATAATAATAATAAAATACAATAACAATAATAAGGATTTGTAAGTATAGTGTCTAAATTCCTGAACTGGTGATAATCTGTTGGAGACAAGTCGGGAGAATATGGTGGGCGCGGAAGAGCTTCGTAGCCCAGTTCTTTCAATTTTTTCACAGTATGTTTTGAAACATGGGGTCTTGCTGCCGCTCAGTGAGATCATGAGTTATCCATGTATCGAGATTTTTTACTTTCCCAATACACTTTAAATGTCTGGAAACAGTAGATGCACTTGCATTTAGTTGTGCTGAGCATTAAAATTCTCTAAATTCCATCAGAACCTTAATCCCCAAGCTAAATCCTTAACCAGCTCCACACATCCTTACCATTCTCCTAGAAGGTTGAAACGGCAATGGCCTCGAGACCTCTTGTAAAATGTATATTGGAGTTCTAGCATTGGCTAGATTCTCCACTCACGTGCTGTATGCTTGTGAATTGTATATAGGTATGAGTGACTTTTGTATATATTTTATTGATTTTGTTTCGTATATATGTATATTGTATTATTATTATATAAATTTATTGTTTTGTATATATCGTGTGATGTAGTATGAATGTTGTACTTCATCACTATTAAAAATGTCCTAAATTGGACAGATTTTAATATTGCTCAATAAAGAATTGTTTCTAAAAATAAAAAAAAAAAAAAAAAGTTGTGCTGAGAGTCCTTAAACTGTTTGGTAGGGGTTTCCTTCTACTGTATGTTTGAGGACATCGTTGTCTATTACGGACGAAGGTCTTCCTCGGGGCAAGTTTTCCAAGTCGTATCCCAGCCGAAAACTTAGCAAACCAACGACAAATGGTCCGTTCATTAACACTCCCTTCCCCAAACGCCTTACAAATATTTCTAGGGGCCTCAGCTGCTGAGGTTTAAATTCGTAAAAAAATATTACTCGAAAATCGCGTGGAAAATATTCAATGTTCATATACTAAAAAGTGGGTAACTGATTGGGAAGCTAATTTTTGTAATGTTAGCTAATAGTAATGTTTTGTTTGTAATGTTAGCTTGAAATGCCACTATACTTACAATAATATTTGAATTACTAGCTTACCTACTAAACAGTCTACATATAAAATCAGGTATTCCCAATAAATAAACTACTTACGTAAATTTATACAATCTGCTAGACGTATTCTAAACTTACAACTATAAATTATATATAAAATACAGTCTTCTAATTTCCCACCGACCGGTTATCACAATACTGACACACAGTTTCACTACACTGTCACTGTTCACTGATACATCACGATGCTTGTTGAGCCGAATTAAGACTGACCGACCCAGGCGTAGTGGACCGGTATTTGTACCATTACAGAAGAGCCTAGACACGGCAGGCAGGTAGAACGCCGAGAGGCGGGCGGGCCGTTCTAGGTACTTGGAGGACCGTCCAGGTCCAGAAGTCTCTAGCCAAATCCGGACCCCTGTAGGCGTGGTTTACCTGTCATTGTCTTGACCGAAGCAATAATTAAATGACATTTGTTGTAAAATTTTACTTTTTTTTTTTATTTTAAGATAGGCATAATTTAACTTTCTTATTTTCTTGAGCCAGAAAATGTTTTAATGCTTTTTGAAATAGGCAAGAAGGAGTCCTCTTCTTGGTGCACTCGTATCCACAAAAATTTACAAAGTTATGAGTCCAGACGCTGCCTTACAGTTCTCCACTGTTTTTTTTTTATTTCTCCACCAAACGGAGCCCCATAGTCGTTCAATATGTTGAGTATGGGCCCTACTTTATCAACAAAGTTCTTTCCGTGATTCACTTTAAAATGCTCGTAATTAGCTTTATTCAGTTCTTCCAGAGTTTATTCAGTTCAAGAAATCGGAGTAAATTGTTGATCCCTCTTCTATATTGTTCTTAATACATTATAGTAATGTCAATGCTTTTCTATCTTTTATTTCAACTATGAAACACTCATTTCGAACTACAAAACAAAACAAAAGAAATAACAGACAATTCACTCAAACATAAACAACTCTCAAAACAGACAAGTCCAAACAAGAGATTACACCAGATAAGGGAGATGAGGAGGTGGGTTTAATGACGTAATGATGATGCATAAGTACTCCAAGAAGTTTTTAACGTTGTCAAGTGAGTGTAGTAATCTGTATCTTCGGGAAGTTTCTCGCCGTTTCAGTCTTGTGTGAAAACTATATGCTTCTAAAATAATAAAAGGGCATTTCATATAAAACTTTGTCAATATAATGCTGTCGGCTGAACTAATACATCTATTCTACATTAATGGTGTTATAAAAATTACTTAACCCATTCGAGACGACGATTTTTTTTGAACACGGTCCCTACGAGTGAAATTTTTTACTTTCACTTACTATATATAGTAAGGGGAAGTATTGCGATCGTGAAAATTTTCTAATTCTAGTTTTCAACGGAAATACACGTTTTAGGGTCCCCTGAGTCCAAATAACGAAGTCCCGCAAAAAGGTCTGTGTGTGTGTGTGTGGTAACTCCCGGGCGGAAACCGTAAGTCCTATGAAACTGAAATTTCATATTTAAGACAACTATACGCCCGAGACGTGACAAAACTTTTTTCATCAAAATGAGCTTACCGGAAGAGACACTTTATACCATGCGTTTTGCACCTTTTTTCGATTTTCTCGAAAGCGGTTCCGACAATTTTGATTAAACTCGCTATATCGATGTAAAATTTAATGGGCTTTAATATCATGTAGGTTTTATTTGGATAAAAATGGCCTGACAGGGCTTAAATGCCGATATTTTAAATTGTCTTCCTCTAAAGTACCTTTAATTTTGTAGATTCAATTATAATAACTAGATTATCTTGTTAACGCTGATGAAAAACAGGTAAATATATAAATTGATACCCAACTAAAGGAGAAAACAGAAAAAATATTTTTTTAACGCAATTTTTCATTTTTAAACATAAGAGCAGTAATATACATGTATGATATACCGTTGGAAAGCTAAAGATTTTAGAAAAATATCATCTCATACACAAGCTTTTAAAAGTTAATAGAGAGTGATGAAATGAAGATAAAACTAACTGATTATTTAAGATAATAATATAATAGATTTTTTAATAAAACACATGTTTCTACATAAATTCAATTTGATTAATTCCTTAATAATTTCACTTATTTATTTATCTCTAACTGTATTTGAAAATTCTTTCATTGATTTTAAAAATGGCGGTAAGTGAAAGTCGTGTGTTGCCCGCACCAGATTTTTTTTCTTTGTATTGTTCATTTTTAATTAAAAAAAACATGTTTACTATGGAAATCACCTAATTCATAAGTGAATTCACATAATTAAGACCATTGCACACCGGGTCTGCAGCTCGCTCCTCGGAAAACAAAACACCATGTGTCAATGTAGGTAAAATGAAGATGCATCATTAAAAATGTATAAACATTATTAAAAAAATACGTTTGATAATATAAATATTTTATTTTGCTTTCAGTAATAAAGAACAAAATATAATATAATATTTTTTTTCACTTTATTTATTGATTTCACCTGTCAGCAGTATGTGACAATCAGCAAATAGGATAGAATAATAAAAAAAAATAATGACATGTAGGCATGAGGAAAGGACAGTACCCAGCAGCACGTCTTCTCGTCAGGTTTTTTTTTTATGTATGGTTCTTAATTTTTTTAATTTTGAGTCTTTATTTTAGTCTGAGTGTTAATATAGGCTATATTATACGATTAGGGGCCATTGGAGTGTTCATAGCTTGAGTGAAGTGAGCGGCTCTTGGAGAAGGCTCAAAAGGGGCTGGATAAGATTATTCAACCCTCTAATTATTGTGTAATTTGGGATGAATTTTCACCTGAAGATGGCTGCTGTGTTATTTCCCTCCTCCACCCGAGCCCTGGTTCGGTGGTACCAGAGAGTGGATTGGTGGTCTCAATGGTGGAGTGGTGGTTCCAGTGGCTGGAGTTCTGGTTCCTGTCGAGTCGGAGCTCTCAGCTGCTGAACTGGCAACTCTATTTGTGTATTATTATTATGAGCTGGTGGGTTGGTTGATGTTTTTTTGACGAAGGTCAGGAAATTCGTCGAAATTTCGAGGTGGAGGATGAGGTCGTTCGGAGCGGTATGTTCGAGAAGTTCGTTGAATCCTCAACTCCTTCAGAACTTGGCACCCACGGTAGTTGGCGGGATGCCCCCTGGCAGTTGCGCATGTCGCTGGTGTTTTTCTTGCCTTTTTTACAAGTTTGCGCTGTCGTGGCTAAGACCACATCTTACACAACGTGGAGGGTGGTTACAGTACGTCTTCGTGTGTCCGTACTGCTGGCACCTGATACACTGTAGTATGACTCTTCTTTATAAAAAATATAAATTTGTAAAAATTAGTCAAAAGAAAGACAAAAAGTTAAATAATGAAAAAGATAACATAAACGAGATCAGTGACGCGACTGACTAAGAGGGCTGGGATCTCCTGGCTCGGGCCCCGATACCACTTGTGAGCGTCGGGGTTTGATTCGGAGTTCCCAGGGGTAGTATGTAAATATTGTATATATGTATGAATTTGACCAAGATTATTATTATTTGTTTCTTTTTTCTTTATTTAGGTTTATTTATTCTTCTTTGTAATCTTTTTTTTTTTTTTTGTATTTTTTTCTCTTTATTTAGTGTATACAAGGAATGAAAGACTTCTTATAGCATTAATGACCATTGCTCAAGATTGTGGCAGATTGTATTATTTCTAAATAAAACGATTGCAAAATTGAACTCAGTAATGAAAAATAAAATTATTAAATACATTTTTAGGAAATAGTACATTTATCGTAAAGTAATTATACATTATTTGGTTGATAGTAGTGTTTGAAACATTCTCCCAAACATAATCCAGAATAAAATTAACAACAAATTCCCTTATATTTATCCAAGAACATGACTCTTGTCACAAAAATATACTTAAGGCCAAAATGCATAAAATTTGGAGGTGTTTGTATTATAGTCTAATTTTAATACAAAAAATAAATAAATTGGTTCAATTATAAATTAAGGATTGAAGTTAAAAATTTACAAAATTGAATAAAGTATTGGCTGCGTGTCTAGCACGCTAATCTACCACTCCGAAGTTGATCCCAGTCCCGAGAGTACTTTATTAAGCATGTAATTAAATGGTGATTCATTCATTAGCTCTCTCCGGGTATGTAGAATCTGTCAGCCAACTGGTGGCTACTCACAAAAATAATCAGAGGGAGTGATTACCCTACCATATAAATTATCATCGAGAATCGCGGGGTGGAATCTCAGGAAACTATACAGCCATGACACTCAAGGGTCGTGCCAACTACATATAGTACAAACTGAAATTTTCGTCAACATACAGAATGTAAACAATATCTATTTTACAATTGGGAAATAGAATATTTACAAGACTTCAGTAAATAATGTTTTTATCAAGAAATTTAGATATTATTTCACAAACAGGACTGACACAAGCATGACAAAGACGTAAGGCTTCAAGTAAGAAAGGTTTCAGACAATTTTTATATTTTAGGTACACAGTAAAACAAAGGCCACATTTGGTTTTCTTGTACTTAGTAGATTTCATTAGTTCGAGAAATATCTTATTTCGACGACTATTTTACTCAGAATATCTGATAATAGCTCATTACTGTTATTGTCTTATAGCCTCGGAAATCTATTGCACACACTGTGTGCAATCGGTCTCAAATGGGTTAAAGTATTCGTAAATCCTTTTACTAAAGAGCATTGTCGTTAGGATCCATTAAGCTACAAGTAGACCGCTAAACGGCCCTAAAGGATGAGACTAGACCACAAAAGAGGGTCTTTTGTAGACCTTCGCAAGGACCTCAGAGTGTGCGGTCCTACCCTAAAAGACAGATCACTGGCTCCGCTAATCCTCAATATCTTCTCCTCTCAATTTATCTCCTCCTCCACTCCCACCTATCTTTCGCCGAGAAATGGATTGTAGTCCTTATATCTTCTGTAATGGTATTAGACTGGTAGCTCAGGGATAAGGAAAAAAATATGTTCAGCTTGAAATAAGCTCAAAATAATATAGCGAATTTAAAAAGGAACCTAAAGAAATTTATTAAGAATGTGATATTTTGACATATTTTAATATCAATATTGATAATATTTTAATATATGTCGCAATTCGTCATCCGATTTCACCTTATTAAGAACTAAGTCCTTTAAAAACGTTCTTGGAAATTTGAGTTCACTGCAAGGCATATTATTTTTAACATTTCCTTTCGTTACGTAAAGACAGTCTCATCCACACACTAAACAAAAAAAATCCAAAATCCAGGTTTCTGTAAAAGACGAATAAAATGATTTGGTTCCATAATAAATCTATCAATTATAAGTAACACTAACATCATAAATTAAATTTAAATTTTAGATAAAATACAGATTCGGACCCTCTACAAACTTTTTCACAACAAATTACACGGACATAGTAACACTCTAATACAAAGCAAGGCCACTAGCAACATGCCGGACAATACTCGCAGAAGGCTGAAAAGAAGTTGGATGAGGAACCTTCTAAGCTAACTCCGTTATAGAATATGGATAACAAAAAAAAAAAAAAAAAGATAAATATAAGGATCGTATTAAAGAGTTATTGAACGAACTTAGAACATTGCTGGTACGGTTGACACTATGAATAATTCAAATAAATCCAACAGAATAAAGAAATCTGTATTTCTAACATGGATGTACAAAACATTTTTTTTTCTTTAATCTGTCATTTTTTTTTATCAACTGAAGAGATTCTCGTATTTTTGAACTGTAACTTATTTACTCCTCAGGCGAATAGATAATATCGAATATTGGAAAACGTTTAGATGGCGAACAGATGGCAAATGGATGAATTTACAATTCATTGGTTGTAACAGTTTTTTTATTTTTACATTTTTTTTTTTTAAATAATCTTTGTTGGCATGAAATTAGTAAATATCAGGATAGCGTACAAGTTTAAAGTAACGTTCTTTAACTCACACATATTTGTGATTTTAGTAATGAATTGCATATGTAATATTTTTATCAATATATGCTGGTAAATATAACTTAAGATTAAGAAAAGGTAAGGAAGTAATTTTTGTAAAATAATATTAAAATGGAGTTTATTAGTATTTCATTATTCATCTAGTGTGTAATACTGGCTTGCATAACATACATCATATTTACAAAATCGTGGATTCGAACCCGGCAGATATCTTAAAGGATTTTTAAAGGGAGTGAAAAATCCTTGTTTATACTGGGGCCTCAGTTACATAAATAGACATTAAATAAATGTACAAAAACACTAATTAATATTACATAGATTTGAAAAAAAATCTTAATGTTTTCTTCACACTTCTCAACTTCATGGACAACCAGGAAATGTGATAGGGGTAAGTTTTGATTTTGTGGAGTGACAAATAAAATGATACCCATCTCTTCCTGGCTGGGTTCCTATATCCTGTTTATGTCAGGTCCCTCATCCAGCTCTTTTTCAGCCTTAGACGGATGTTATGAGGCATGTTAGTAGTGGCTATGCTTTGTATTAATGTGTTAGTATGTCAGTGTAATTGGTTGTGTAAACCGATAACTTTGTTGACTCTTGGTATGTAAAGGTTAGTACGTAGAGTAATATTGTAAACGTTCCAAGAACCTTTCCACAAAGATTTGAATTTTAACTAAGTGTGTATTTTTTGTTGTCTCGTGTATCTGTGATGCATAAGTCGAAATGAGTTTCAGTAAGTAGGTGTAAGTGCTCAGTTTTGGCATAGGTTTTAAGTTTAAACGTTTTACAAGTATTGAATACGAATTTTTTTTTTTTTTTTTTTTTTCAACAACAATTTTTATTCAGTAAAATTACAATCTGTCCCACTTTGGACATTAATAGCAGTGCTGAAAGATATCATACATACTACATTCATACAATATTTACACAGCATAAAATTACAATAAAATATATACACAATATTGAATTAAAACAATACAGTCAAGAATTCGCTTATACCTATATACACATACACACACTCATACATACATCACATTGAGTGGAGAATCTAGCCAGTGCTAGAACTCCAATATATTTACAAAAGGTCGCGGGGCCACTGCCGTTTCAACCTTCTAGGTGGGTTGTATGGATGAGTGGAGCTGGATAGGGATTGAGCTAGAGGATTAGGATGATGAATGAGGTTCTGGTGGAATTTAGAAAATTTGGATGGAATTAGGTCTGAAATAAATGGAACATTAAGGTCGTGGTGCAAGGTATAGTTGGAGACATAATAAGGAGCATTTACTATTGTACGGAGGACTTTGGATTGAAAGGATTGAATGCGTTTGATGTTAGTACGTTTAGCTGTCCCCCACAGTTCAAGTCCGTAGGTCCAGATGGGCTTCAGGATTGTCTTGTAGATTAATAATTTGTTGTCAACTGTAAGTTCAGATTTTCTGTTGAGTAGTCGGTATAACTGTCCGAATCGTCGGTTGAGTTCTTGTCTTTTAAGTCTTGTATGTGGGTTCCAAGTCAATTTTTTGTCTAACAGTAAGCCAAGATACCGGACTGTATCTGAGAGAGGAATTGGTAATGAGTTGAAATAAACTGGCGGACAGGATTTTCGTCTAAGAGTAAAGGTTATGTGTTTACATTTGGCTTCGTTTACCTTTACACGCCAGTTATTACACCAGTGTTCGATAAGGAAAAGGTGTCTCTGAAGGTTTAAGGATGCTGTTTCAGGATTGGAACTGGATGATAGGATGGCGGTATCGTCAGCAAAAGTTGCCAGAAAGGTATCAGGATGTGTAGGAATATCAGCAGTGTAAAGGATGTAGAGGACGGGTCCCAAGACGCTGCCTTGAGGAACACCGGCCTCAACGGGATAAAGGTTAGAAAATTCTACACCACAGCGAACTCGGAAGGAACGGTTAGAGAGATAGGATCTGAGAATTAGGTATAGAGACTGGGGTAAATGGGTTTTCAACTTGAAGAGTAATCCAGTGTGCCATACCCGGTCAAAAGCTTGCGCAATGTCCAGAAACGCACCAGAACAATACTCTTTGCATTCAAGAGCTGAGGAAATATGGTCTACAACTCGGAGCCCCTGTTGAACTGTGGAATGCTGAGGACGGAATCCAAACTGATGGGAAGGAAGATTTTGAGATTCTAATATGGGTAGGATACGTTTAAGAAGAAGCCTTTCGAAGATTTTTGAGAGGATGGGGAGTAGACTAATAGGCCTGTAGGATGAAGTGTTGTTGGAAGGTTTGCCTGGTTTTAGAAAAAGAATGATAGTGGAATGTTTCCATAACAGAGGAAAATAGGTGGTGCGTAGGATGCAGTTGTAAATATAAGTAAGGAATATAATAGCTTTCTGCGGAAGTTGTCGGAGGATCTGGGGAGTAAGGAGATCGTGTCCAGGAGATTTACGGAGGGTCAGTTTTTGGAAAAGATATTTGACCTCAGAGGGGTTAATAGCTTTAGGAGGTAGGGAAAGTGGAATTGGTGACATAAGAAAGTCTTGCACTGTTTCGGTGTGATTGATGTGGGATTCCGGGTGAGGAGTGAATACTTTGGAGAGGTGCGTGGCGAATTCCTCGGCTTTATCTTCATCAGACGCAGCCCAGGAGTCATCACCACGTCGGAGAGGATGGGAAACTTGATGGTATTTTAGGATCTTTTTCGTGATATTCCACAGGGAATTATCACGAGCTGATAGAGAGGAGAGGTAGGAATTAAAGGACTGGGAACGGAAGGTCGCCAACTCCCTCTTCAATTGTCTACAATAGAAGTTATAGGAGCGGCGATCTGTTGGGTGTCGGGTGCGCTGCCATAATGATCTTGCTCGGCGTTTGGTGTGGATGAGGTCTATTATATGTTGTGGAAAATGATTTTGGTCAGGATTTATATTGGAGTGTTTAGGAGAGGAAGCAGTCCAGACAGCTTGTTGGATGGCGGTGGTAAAGGAATAGACGGAATTATCTAGGTCATCAGGGGTTTTGAGGGTTACTCTGAGATCAATTTTATCGGTCAGGATTTGGCGGAAAAGGTTCCAGTTGACAGGGCCTCGGATGAATGATGGTGGAATGGGTTTTGGAATTGGAGTGAGAGATACTTTTAGGATCAGTGGACTATGGTCTGAGGATAGTTCATCAAGGCGAGTTACAGAAAAGTTGAGGGAGCCTAATCCGCTGTGGATAAAGAAGTCGAGGATGTCAGGATTGCGGTTAGGATCGGTTGGCCAGTAGGTAGGGGAGTCAGGAGGCAGGATATTAAAATTTCTGGAGTTGAGTGCAGACAGCAAATTTCGTCCCCGAGAATTTGTGGTTCTGGAACCCCACTGCTGATGCTTGGCGTTTAAGTCTGCACCCAGAATGAAACGATTTCCTAAGGAATCCAGGAAGGATACAAATTCAGAATTGGAAATGGAATGTTTAGGAGGGCAATATGCAGATGTGAGGGTTACCGGAAAGGAAAAAGTCTTGATTACTATGGCTGTGGCTTGTAGGAAATCATAGGTGGGAAGTGGGAGTAAATGGTGAGAGAGGGATTGGTGGACAATGATAGCAGAACCGGCATGGGCTTTGCCGTCTGGGTGGTCAGTACGGTATGTCATGTATTGCGGTATTTTGAAGTTCTGTTTAGTCGTTAGTCTTGTTTCAGTTATAAGTGCAACATCGATTGTTTTGTCTTGTAACAACGCTGTCAGTTCGTCAGTATGATTTCTAACACCATTCGCATTCCAAAGGAGAATGGATAAGGAGTTAGGTGAAGTCATTTAAGGATTTTTCAAGGCAGGGATTAGATTTGATACTAGATTTGTAAGGAGTGATATAAGCGGCATAACAAGAGATTTGATTTCGGAGATGAACGATGTCATTAGACTGGTAAGATCCGTGGCGTTTGATGGTGGAGGGATATGAGAAATTTGATGTTGACGAGTTTTTTGAAGGTCAGGTAAACTTTGAGGGATAGATTGTTGTACAATAGATTGAGAATGTTGAGGAAAACGTTGTTCCGGCAGGGCCTCGACTTCATGACTCTGGTTCCCACCTCCAAGCAAGTGGGCAAATGACAAGTTAGAATTTACAAGTTTAGATGGTTCTCTTCTGCTTCTGATTGGTGTAGCTGTTTCATTCGGATCCTGAGGTTTTTGGTATCTGGTTCTGAGTTTCTTGTAGATTTCACATCCCTTGTAGTTAGCCGGGTGGTCCTTGAGGCACAGAGCACATACAGCGGGTGTAGATCTTGATCTTGTGCATTCTTCTGATTTATGCTGTTCACCGCATTTCACACAGCGTGGTATGTGATGGCAATAACTTTTGGTATGACCATATGCCTGACAGTTATGACACTGAACTATTTCTTTCTTTGTGTAAGGTTTTTCAACTTTTACACGGGTATAGTACAGTCTACTGAGGTCATAGATTTTTTCAACTCCTGCTGATGGTTCCAAGTCCACGAAGAATAGAGGCAGTGGACTTTTATCTTTTAGTACGTTGGTGACTTGCCTCACTTGGAATCCTAATTCGGTCAGTTCTTCTTTGATAGCTTCAACGGGTGTTGAGGAATGTAGGTTTCTGATTACGACCCTTAATGCTCTCTCCTGGCGCAGCTGATAAGTATGAAAGTCAGCTTTGGTCTCAGTCAGATATTTTACAATCTTTCTGTAGGTTTCAGCAGTAGTCGGAGATATTTTTGTATCATTGGTTCTACTTATACAATAATAACTATTAGGATCAGTTACTTTGTTTAAATGCGCACACATCAGTTTAAAATTTTTAATATTTTTAACAAATATCGGTGGAGGTAGTGGTTCCCTGGGTATAGGAGAAGATTCCATGGTTTCTTGTTCATTTCGGAGGATCTGAAATGGATTCGGTGTAAAAAACGGGGATTCATCAGTTATTCCTTGTGATGATGTGCTGGGCTGTGGTTCAGATCCTAATGAGGTAGCTGACGCGGTCGCTGGTGGATTCATTTTTTTATTTTGTTCACGGCGGGGTCTCTGTTTAGTGGGAGACGAGTTTGAACCTGCAGATCTAGATCTTTTACTTGCAGACTTTGAGGACATGTCTTGATGAAAATATCTCATTGATTAAGAAAATAATAATAATAATAAATAAATGATGAGATAAGAATTAAAGATAAGTAAAAGAAAAGCAAGCCCGAGCTTGCCGAGCTAGCGGCAATCAGCTGATCAGTGACCCTCCTTTCACTTTTTCGTGATTGTACAAAGTAAATTATAACTTTGCTTACCGAAATTTCTCCAATATTCACTGCCGTAGTATTCCTGATGTCTAGTGATATTCTCCAGACTGAATGCAAGCGAATTCCTACTGAAAAAAGCAAAAATCTGAGAGACGATGTAACGTATGACTGTTATCATCGAGCGCATCAGCTGATTTCACGAATTTTTTAGCCTTTTTTTTAGCGTTGTCTATTTTTGATGTTAATAATTTTTTTTTTTTTAAATATGGGTTTTGAATATTTTTTTTGTCGGCATATCATTCGTACATGACAGAAGCTGCCGTACAATAAGCAAATGTGCTGTATAAATAGTGAAATCAGACATGGTAAGTATGGGGAAGGAAAATGCCCAGTGGTACCTCTTCCTATGCTTTAATTTAGCAGAGGAGGTCTCTCATCCAGCTTCTTTTCAGCCTTCTGTCTGGCATTTCAGCTATTGACATATTTTGAATTAGTCCGCGCAGTTAACTGTGAAAACGTCAAAAGATAGTTTGTATATGTTGGTCAACTGTTGCTTATTGTAAATCCGTATGCAGGGATTTGTTGTTTACGTAGCAAAGAGCTGTTGTTACGTGTGTCTTGAAATTTTTGATAGAAATGATTGCAGCCTGACGAGAATGAGAAAAACCTCATCCGTCAGGTTTTTTTAATATTCAATTATTCGATACACCGTTAGAGAGGCTGGTTGTGTTCCAGAAGATTCTGTCTATCCTAGATTGTCCCAAAGCTGAAATAGCATTATAGATTGTTATACTGCCACAGTTAGGGTTTGAACCTCTGAGATCCAGTTAACAATAGTCTACTGACCCGTTCCTCTATTTATTTTTATTATTCATTTTTTTTTTTTTCTATTCACAGCTGTCTACAATCTAAATTAGATGTAAGAAAATTTTCTTATAGGAGTGGATAATCAGGACATCTTAGGCACGGGGTTAATTCCCTGATTAGACCCCTTCCCTAAGCTTGAATTACTTCTTTAAATCAGTAGATCTATCATCTTCTAATTTTTTTACCTGACATTTTAGCTCAGTGGTTTATCAGTCTTTTGTTATGTCTGTTGCTATAAAAAAGAAAAAAAGTTTGCTATAAAAACGAAACTGCATGACATGTGTGATGCTTAATGAAAACCAATATTAACATAACATAAACATATCCACATTATGTGCAACGACGAAGAGCATGAAGTGGTAAATGAGTTCTCCTACCTTGGAACTGTGATAAGCGGAAATGGAAAAATACAACCCGAAATATCCCACAGGATAGGAAAAGCAAATAATATTTACTATTCCATCAGCAACACAGTAGTAGGAAAGAGAGAGGTTAAAAAAGATGTCAAGCTCCACATATTTAAGGCTGTATACATGCCTGTTCTACTATACGGAGCAGAGAGCTGGGTACTCCCTGACAACAAATGGAGCCGTATAACAGCGGCAGAAATGAAATACCTGCGCAGAGTGGCTTCCAAAACCCGCAGGGATAGGATCAAGAATGAAACAATAAGGGAAGAATTAAACATTCCTGCAATGAAGGAGACCCTGGAGAAGAGACAGTTGAGGTGGTACGGGCATGTATGTAGGATGAGCCAGGATTGTGACCCACACAAATTTATGGAGGCAAAACCAGTTGGCACCAGACCTAGAGGAAGGCCTAGGCTTAGCTACGATGGCTACATTACCAAGTTGGGGCAAGCGAGAGGCAAGACACTGCAGGAGATGAATACTCTTGCAGCAGACAGAGAGAGATGGAGATCCTGGGTTGGACTATATCCACACTGAAAGGCACAAGGAGAGAGCTAAAGAAGAAGAAGAAGAAGATGTACATTTTATAGTATTTAAGATTTTGGGGTTTACGGGACATCTACATGTTACTACCTACAGTTTTATAATATTTGATTGAAGTTTTTTATACCTAAGTATTATTGGTTAAACAACAATTTTTTAAGTTATAAACATATAAGGATTTAATATACCATTTACATATAATAAATCGCAGTTTGAGACTGAATAATGCAGAAGAGGAAGTGGTGAATAGATAGAGCCTTCAAAGGGGAAAGTAGTTGATTATTCTGAGAGTGCGTGCTCAGTTCAATAAGCGCTAGCCCCTCGACTAGAAGGGGGCTGCAACCCGCATTACATTACTGTCTGTCTGGTCTATATACAGACCCCACTTTCAGGGGCTGTACTTCTTAATAGTCAATGAAGACCAATATTCATTCCAAAATCTAATTTGCGGATCCCTTCATTCAATCATTTCTCTGGCAAGGACTCTTTGAGGTGTCCTCACACAAGACTGAAATGACAAGAAACTGTTCGAAGATACTGATTACTAAAACACTAGACAAACGTTTAAAAGTTCTGGTATATTAAAAAGACTCATTTAGATCACTATCATCAGACCTATTTGGAAATATGGGATATTTCAATCCAAAATCCTTCGAAAAATTCTGAATGCCATATATTTTGTTTCAAATCAACTCCTCCATAATGACCTAAACATCCCATGTGTTATAGACATAGCCCGGGTGCAATTTAAATCTAGTGTCAAATATGTTTTAAAAAATTTCAGTTTGGCCAATTAAGATATTAAAACAACACTTTGGTATTGTGTTCATCGTAACAGAAAGTGCACTTAGCAAGAAAACATTATGTTTATTATATAACATCTATTCATTATTATATTTAATCATCGGCAGATATTAGAAACAAAAATCCAAAATCGGTTTAGTTTATTTGTTTGTTACGTAAAACGGTTCCTGTTTTATTCGGTTTATTACTATTTTATATTGCAAATGAACTTTTTATAAATATATTTTAAAAGTTAATTTACTTTCCATGAGAGTCCTTTTTGATTTAAACTGAAATATATGTTTTTATTAAATGATCTTAAAGTAGAAATAATTAGTAGTAATAATAATTATTAACAACTTAACATTTATTTTTACAACTTACGTACGACTTGCTTATAAACATTTTTTTTTAAATATTGAGTTCTGTTTGAAATAATATAACCAGTACGTTCACTATAACCTCCCTTATCACAACATTACAAATAACTTAAGTTCATGTGCTTAAAACAACTTTATATTAACTTGTACAATTTATTTTATTGCTTATCAAGATAAATACACCTCATTTCATTCTAAAATCGTTGCCTACACAAAACCACTTGTCCGTAATCTATCTTCCTTAGATATCCCTTGTAAAGCTCCGAGGTGATTGACAAGAAGGTGGCCTCGTTACATCCTGCCTTAAAATAGTCAGTAAAGTGCTACCCTTGGGTAGTTCTTTCTCAAGACATTTTCACGACTTTTCTTCATTCTACGTTTTTACTCATTGTGTTATATAATACTTTTGTAAATTACAATAAATAAATAATGTTTCTACACTCACTTATTGTAATCCCTTTTGCAGCCGATATCCTGAGGAGGAAGGGAGCCTGCCCCGGTCCTCCTCAATCGACAGTATGGTCGAGAGCCGTGCCTGCAACCCGCTAAGCAGGAAGCTACCCTCGCCGCTCCTCCCGTCCAGGCCGCAGATGCCGCTCAGCCCGTCCGTCGCCCGGCGGATGAAAGGGCACCGGGCCGTCAATGGTGAGTACTGTTGTATATATAGTCATCATGTAGTTGTAGTCAGCAAGGTAGTACGCCAAGCAAGAGCACTGAATATTAACCATGTATTAGAGTTATTGTTGTGTACTATATTGTTCTGTACTATATTAGTTTCTTCATAATTAGATGTCGAAGGATCTTCCGAGAACAACTTCTTCTTCAGCTCAACAGGCGCATAAAGCAGTCCCTGGCTGTCTCAACCTCCGCCTTCCATTCCTCTCTGCTCCTTGCTAGCCTTGTGTTGACTTTGGCCTGCCGTATGTCCTGCAGAACACTGTCTTTCCAGCGGCCTTTGGTCTCCCTCTGCTTCTCTTTCCATCCGGTGTGCCCTCGTAAAGTCGTTTTGGCATCCTGCTGTCCTCCATTCTCATCAGGTGGCCAAACCATTTCAGTCTCTGGATTCTGATGATGTTCAGATCTTTAAATTGATCATAGACCTCTTTATTTTTTCTAGAACAACAAGCCCTTTATATTCACTTTCAACAAAATTATTAATCAGTAGGGAGGCTCTGCTGTTTTAGTATCCTCAAACTTCGCGAATACTAAATTTCCTTATCATCTTTGAAATCCAAACATTTTTTTCTTCAGGTACCCCAAGTTTTGGATTTTTGGAAAACCATGATAGAAATACAGATTTGTTTATTGTATCGAATTCATTTTAATTATTTATGGCATCAACTGGACCCGTAATATTTTAAGTTCGTCCAATAGTTTTTTAATGCGATCTATAAATTTATCTGTATTTGGAAAATTACTCAGTAATTCACAGGCACTATATTTTGAAAAAACGTTTCAAGGTGATTATTCCGTTTCCTTCGGAGAAATACCGATTTCACAAATTATAAATCTATTTGTCGATCTTTCTCAGTATTTTTTCTAGACCAATTTTTATTATTTCACTTAATTTCTTAAATAAAATATGACAAAGTCACTAAATACCTTAATAGCGCCTTTTAGTCGATAAAAAACTGCCCGCGTAACATTACCGTTTGTATGGTTTAACAGAACCGCTGTTTTTGAAGGCGTCGCTAGAAGAGAGAACACTTTATTTATAAGTAAAGTTGTGCCGCCCAACTGTACTTGGTAACTTTAATACACCATAGTACATACATTTTTTTACAATATTTTATTAAAATCCTATATAATACAATATAATTTTTTTTAAACCCTATTTTTTCGTTAAAAAATTACACGTTCACTATTTTTTTTTTAAAATATAATAGAGCGATGTTTTATTTCTATCGGTTTTGTACGAATAAAATGAATAGTCTTCTATTGTCTTAATACTTTTTGCTTTTGAGTGTTGCAATTACTATTTTTGAATATTTTTTTTACTTTTTATATGTTTCCGTGAGCATCAGTCAGAAGTTATCTGGCAAGCGTATTTACTATAAAAAAATAAGCAGCAGACATGATAGGCATGGGAAAGGAAAGTGCCCAGCGTTGCCCCTTCGTAGGCTTTGATTTTGCAGAGGAGGTCTCTCATCCAGCTTCTCTTTGGCTTTATTCTAACATGGATTTTAGCTATTTACATGTCGTTTATAAGTCTAATGTCATGTCCGTGCAGTTTTCTATGAAAACGAGAATAGAGAGTTCGCACATGTAGGTCAACTGCTACTTATTGTAAGTCTGTATGTAGGATTTTGTCGTTTACGTATCAAGGAGCTGTCGGTTGAGAGCCTTTCTTTTCATCTTGACATGTGGGCTTTAAACATAAAAAAAAATTTATATTTTTTAATTCAAGGAGAATACCCCCTTTTCCACCAAACTAACCCTAATTCGAATAATTTAAGAGCCCTTCGTTTAATTTTTATCTGTATTTATTAATACAAATTTTTATTATTTTACCTAATTTGTGAAATAAAATATGACAAGGTCAATAAAAGCGTTAAAAGAATTCGCCTGGATAAATAGAATTTCGGCTGTTGAAGACATTGCTAGAAGCGATAAAAAAACTGTATTTCTTTGTTAAATTGTCCTGCCCAACTGCATAGGTTTCCTTTAACATACAATACTACATACATTTTTTTATAATATTTGATTTAAATGATATAGAATACAATATAACTAATTTTTTTATCTATATATTTTTTCTTTAAAACATTACATGGCCACTAATTTTTTTTAATATATTAAACAGATATTTTATTTATATTTATTTTGTACGCATGGAATGAAGGGTGTTCCATTGTCATAATACTTATTGCTTTTAAGAGTTATAGTTCATGCAACTACTTTATTTAACTATTCTAAACAAATAATTTTCTTTTTTTCTCTTCATATTTTTTTTTTTATTCACATCTGTCAAAAGCTATCTGACAATAAGGAAATGTGCTATATATTGTAAGCAGCAGACGTGATAGGCATGAGGAAGGAAAGTGCCCAGCAGCACCCCTCCTAGGCTTTGATTTAGCAGAGGAGGTCTCTCATCCAGCTTCTCTTCAGCCTTTCTGACAGGCATTTCAGCTATTGACATATCTATAAGTCTAATGTGTCCGTGTAGTTTACTATGAAAACGAGAAGAGAGAGTTAATATATGTTGGTCTACAATTGGTTGTTGTAAGTGCGGATGTGGATCGTTTTTTTTATGAGCCATAAATCAATGAAACGTATGTTTATATGGGTTTCAGTAGGTATGTATGGATATATGGTAGGTATATGGAGTTTCTACGTAATTTTTATTTGTGATTTAGATAGAAGAGAGTGTAGTATTTTCAACAACTGATCGAGATAATAATAAATCTTAAAAAATGCAAAATAAAAAACTTCAGACGACTAAAATAGAGGAAATACCACATTCAATCATGGATTGTTAAAATATTATTTTTATTCAATATAATATTTCTAGTATTAAAAAAAAAAGCCGATTGCATTAATTAGTGAATAAAAATATACTCCGATAAAAACAGCACTAACCGGCCATTTCCGTGTATTTCAGCCAGCCTTGAATTGGTCGTTAAGAGAAGTTCAATTACCTGGAGCTTTAGAAAAGTTTCATTGAGTGGTCTTTTGCTGAGCGCTGCAGTTCTTGTAATGAGGAGCTACACAACTCCCCTGCAGTCGCTCTCTGCCTTACCCTGCCAAATCTCAAGTATTAAACTTACAGTAATTCAGAAAAACAGGGCATTTAAAAAACAAAACAACATTCATAACTTTAATTAAATTAGTTTTATAAACACCCAACATCCTATGCCTAAGCTCGAGTGTTCTAACCCAGAAGGCATCCCTTAATTATTTAAAAGGGTTAAAAATCAAGTGTATCCCGTCTTACGGAGGGAACGTAAAATAATCGTCCCGAAGCTGTGCGATGTCAGGTACTAATTAAAAAACAATATCCGAAATAAACCCTTTTTTTTTTTCTTAAACATATTTTATTGGTTTTTACAACTGTATATACAAATACAATAAGTAAAATGGATGAATTACGATAATAGGCGGGTGAAGAAGATACCCAGTGGTAGCACTTCAAAGTTTATTTTATAAACAGGTCTCGAAGCCACCGTTATTTCAGGCGCCTTGAATGATTATCGGGAATAGATGTAGTTGAGAGGTTATGGACAAGTGGGTTTGATTGGGCAGGTATTTTGGAATTAAAAGAGGTGTATCCATCGCGGGCTAAGTCTGCAACCAGTCGGATATTTAGGATCTATGGATGAGTTTATTAGTTACAAAGTAAGGAGCATTAAGGATTTTTCGTAGGATTTTGGATTGCAAGGATTGGATGACGGAGGAGTTTCATAGTTTAGTGGACCCCCATAGTCCAAATAGGTCGGATTAGATAATGGTTATATAAATGCGTTTTTTGTAGTAAATCTGGAGTTTTGATCGTTTGTCGAGTAAGTGTTGAAAGTGGTTTCTGCATAAAGTGGTTTTAATTCTACATGATATTTCTTTATTGAGCAATATTACAATCTGTCCAATTTAGGACATTTTTAATAGTGATGAAGTACAACATTCATACTACATTCACACGATATATACTAAACAATAAATTTATATAATAATAATACAATATACATATATACAAAACAAAATCAATAAAATATATACAAAAGTCACTCATACCTATATACAATTCACAATCATACAGCACGTGAGTGGAGAATCTAGCCAATGCTAGAACTCCAATATACATTTTACAAGAGGTCTCGAGGCCACTGCCGTTTCAACCTTCTAGGAGGATGGTAAGGATGTGTGGAGCTGGATAAGGATTGAGCTAGGGGATTAGGGTGATGGATAAGGTTCTGATGAAATTTAGAGAATTTTAATGGTATAAGGTCTAAAATAAATGGAATATTTAGGTCGCGGTGTAAGGTATGGTTGGATACATAATAAGGAGCATTAACTATTGTTCGGAGGACTTTTGATTGGAAGGATTGAATGCGTTTGATGTTAGAATATTTGGCTGTCCCCCACAGTTCAAGTCCGTAGGTCCAGATAGGTTTCAGTACTGTCTTGTATATTAGCAGTTTGTTCTCGATAGATAATTTAGAATTTCTGTTCAGTAGTCTGTCTACATGATATTAAAGCCCGTTCAATTTTACATTGATATTTTGAGTTTAATCAAAATCGTTAGAGCCGTTTTTGAGAAAATCGTAATAAGGTGCTAAACCCATGGGATAAATTAGAACTTCAGGTCAGCCGATTTTAGTGAAAGAGTTGATGCAACATCTCGGGTGTAGATTAGTCTTAAATATGAAATTTCAGTTCCGTACGACTTTTCATTTTTGCACTAAAGTTACCACACAAACACAGAAAACTTAATTTTCAATTGAGATATGTTTAATGAAAGTACCCAAACTTCTCCTATATTTATTCTTCTATTATTATAATTAGTTTATTATGACTTGAAACATTTTTGTTAACAAAATAAATAAATAACTGCATGTACTTAACTATTAAATATTAATTGTTAAATAGCTCCTTTAGCGATACAGGAGATCCCAGTGCTCCCGATGGCTATCGCTTATTAATAAGGCAGTGGTTAGTTACACTGCTGGTCAATGGCTCCCTCCTTCACTGCCTGTTTAATATTTAAAGCTAGTTAACATTCCACATCAGTGGGAGCAGAACGGTCGCTAGCCACCTTAAATAAAGATACCCTTTTGTCTTATAGTTCTTTTTTTACTTTCACTTACTATATATAGTAAGGGAAATTATTGCGATCATTAAAATTTTCGAATTCCAGTTTTCAACGGAAATACACGTTTTAGGGTCCCCTGAGTCCAAATAAACAAGTCCCGCAAAAAGATCTGTGTGTCTGGTAACTCCCGGTCGGAAACGGCAAGTCCTATAAAACCGAAAATTCATATTTAAGACAAATATACACCCGAGACGTTACATAACCTTTTTCATCAAAATAGGCTAACCAGAAGAGCGACTTTATACTATGAATTTTGCATCTTTTTTCGATTTTCTCAGAAACAGTTCCGAGGATTTTGATTAAACTCGCCATATCGATGTAAAATTTAATGGGCTTTAATATCATTAAGGTTTCATTCGGATTAAAATGGTCTGACAGGGCTTAAATGCCGATATTTTCTTCCTCTAAAGTACCTTTAATTTTGTAGATTCAATAAAAATAACTATATTATGTTGTTAACGCTGATGAAAAACAGGTAAATATATAAATTGAATAAATTCGATACAAAAATAAAGGAGAAAACAGAAAAAATATTTTTTTAATGCAAATTTTTGTTTTTGAACATAAGAGCAGGGATATACATGTATGATATAACGTTAGAAAGCTAAAGATTTTAGAATAAATATTATCTCATACACAAGCTTTTAATAATTAATAGAGAGTGATGAAATGAACATAAAACTAACTGATTATTTTAGATAATAATATAATAGATTTTTTAATAAAACACATGTTTCTGTAGAAATACCATTTAATTTATTCTTTAAAGGTTTCACTTATTTTTATATCTAACTGTATTTGAAAATACTTTAATTGATTCTAAAAACGGAGGTAAGTGAAAGTCGTGTGTTGCCCGCACCAGATTTTTTTTTAAATAGTCGATCATATTAAACAACTACAGATTTCTCAGTGATATTCTTCATTATTGTGTTAGTTTGCATTCCGTTCAGGTGTGTCTTTTGTTATAGTATCTTTCTTAAAACATAATGAATTTGAACAAAAATCATTTTAAATTTTTCAAAAGTTATTTATTTTTTTAACATAAGAATAGTAATACAAATCCATAATACACCCTAGGAAAGCTAAATTATTATATTATAGAAAAAATATAATCTTAAAAAAATCCAAAGCTATAGAAGGTAATGGAGAGTGATAAAAACAAGACAACTATGTCAACAAGACGCCCGGGATGTCACAGCAACTTTTTCATTAAAATCAGCCAGCCACTTTTTACCATGCATTAGGTGCCGATAGTTTAAATTTCCTTCCTGTAAAGTACCTTTAATTTTGTAAAATTCATATAAATAACTATATCATCTATTTATTACTGATAAAAAATGGATAAATATATAATTTGAACGAATACGATGTCCAAATAAAAGAGAAAAGACGAATAATATTTTTGTATGTGATTTATGTTTTTTCGAAGATAACAGTAATATAGACGTATAATATACCCTTGGAGAGCTAAAGATTTTAGAAAAATTATTATCTTATACAAGAAGTTGTATAAGTTAATGTAGAGTGGTTGAAAACCGAAAAAAGTGATTGTTATAGATAACAAGACAATAGATTATTTAATAAATCACATAATTCTATTGAAATTCAATGAAATTAATTATTTAACTATTTCTTTTTATCTATAAGTGTATTTAAAAATTCTTATAAGTATTTAAATTAATTTTAGCAACGGAGGTAAGTGAAAGTCGTCGCTGCGCGCACCAGATTTTTTCATCTCCAATTATATTTAAAAGTTATTAAATTATTTTTGACAACAGAGGTAAGTAAACATTGGGTGTTGTGTACACCATTTTTTATTTTATTTTTTTTACGAGATAAATATTTTTTTTAATTCTAAAAATAGTTAAAAAACTAGTACAATCCACTGAAAGTAGCATTATACTATATATACTAAAGTAGCATAAGCAGTATTATTCATATGTTCTTGTGGATATGTTGTTGGTTTATTCAATTAACGTCCATCCCTATTGCATCGAAAGAGAACCAATATTTCAATGTGATAAAAATACAATACAATAACACATTATAGTTTGTTTATTTATTTAACAACAGACTGTGGGTAATCCGAAGAGACTATAGTGGGAGTCATAAATTTTGACTCTCCAAATTTAACTAGGATGGGGTGCGAGTGACTGCAGCGTTATGGTTTTAGGGTCATTTGTCGGGCTTGAACCCGCTATCTTGGGCATAGGAGGCTGTTAGGCTAGCCACTACACCACAGACGATCTCGCTTCTAGTTAAGATGTTAATACCAAGGAAAAGTACCTGTGCAGTCCATAAGCACGGTTTTTGAGACCCGAGATCTTTCTAGATTTAAGGTTCTCAGATTCCTGGAGCTGATGAATTTAAAAAGAGCTGAAGGACCTTAAAGGGAGAAGAAATTAGTTTAATTATGGAGTCAGTTAGCCCAGCTGTAATTGGGTCCTAAGATCCCATTAAGCCCGCCGACCTTCCTTTCCTCAAATTGACAATAAAATTGCAAATAAACAGCCCCTAGTTAGGGGTAACAAGGAACCTTACACCACTTCCTTAAATATAGTTTTGTCAGAAAAGTTAATTCTACATTTAGGAGCAAACGGTAATACTCCCATTATTAATATCAGTTTTATATTTGAAATTTTAAGTAACGTTTAACTTAACCTTAACGGAAATACACAAATAGACATTTCAGTGACTCATACTAACTACCATGTTAAGGCTACGAGCAAACGCGCTCTTCTTTCAAAAATCGTTTGAGCCGTTTTTGAGAAAATCTGATAATAATATAATAATAATTATAGGTTAACCGAACCCGAAGGTTCGATGCCGATACCACCCAATTCCGCCTACACAGGCTCGTCCAATGTTCACCGTTCGAGCCCAAGCCCCCGTGATCAGCCTTAACGCAATCCTCCCATCGACGCTTCGGTATAAATTTCGGACGCCTACCAGTCGGGACAGAGATCTCACGATAGTTGTTACTTGCCATTGTTATTTGTTTTTATTGTTATTATATTTGTTAGTTTTTAGTTGAAAATCTGATAAAGGTGAAAAATATACGGATTGTAAAAAAAAGTTGAAGTAACATATCAGTTATATAAATGTTAGATATACATTTATGGTTATACAATACAACCATATGGTTTTCCAGCTAGACTTACCAGACACACATACAGACTTTTTAGTGGGACTTGGTCATTTGGACTCGGGGGATTCATTTTATATTAAGTAATATAAGATTATATATTATTATCTTCGACAACTATTTAAAGTTTTACCCTTTCGTCACTCTAGCATTCTAACGATACATATATATTACTTTTCTGAATTTCCTAAAAAATAACCTGGGAAAATATATTTTATTTTCTTATGCAGTAGGTGATGAAATTCTACCATATTGGTATATCAAATCTAATAACGTGAAATGGTTAATTGTTTCAGATCAACAGAATTAAATGTAAGTTACAAGAATAAATTTTGAAACGTTATCAATAAAGCCCTGTCATACCATTTCAATTGGAATAATTCCAATATAAAACGAAATTCTATTAAATTTTACATCAATATAGTGTGCTGAGTTGAAATCGTTAAAGTTGCTTGTAAGGAATTAGTAAAAAGGTCAAATGCTTATTATTAAGTAGCACATTGGGTTCGTCGATTTTACTTTTGCTTGTACTACTTCATTTTTACTAGGGAAAGTATTGCGATCGTGAAAATTTTCGAATTTCAGTTTTTGACGGAAATACACGTTTTACAGCTCACCGAGTCCAAATAACCAAGTCCAACAAAAAAGTCTCTTTTTTTTTTTTTTTTTTTTTTTCGGGTAGGGGAAAAATCTTTCATCAGACGAAGTGCAACTGTCAGGCTACACAACAGTGTGAGATTCCTACTCACTAAAAAAAACACCTCCCAATTCGTCTTTACCACCCCACGGAACCTCTGTCAAGCATTACTTCATGGGGGGGGCAGAAGGGCTAATTGTCAGCTACTTTACTGGACATCTGATTTAGGCTAGGCCAATGCTCCGCCTCTCCTTCCTTGCTCCTGTACTTTGAACTTTCTGCAGATTTGTGCTGCATAATCAGCTGCAGCGCTCCAACTCTCCTGACTAGCCATCATCAAGGAGACTAAATTTTCGGGTGATGCTTTTGTACTAAATTTAGCGTCTATCTCCGATCTTTCTCGAACGAATCCCGAACAAGAGAAGAATGCATGTTCCACTGTTTCTTCTATGGGTTCACAAAATGGGCACAATGAACTTTCCTCTATTTTGAAATGGGCTAAGTAGGATCTGAAGCAACCATGCCCAGTAAGCAGCTGAGTGAGATAGTAATCTACATCTCCATGTCGATATGTCGGGAATTAGGTGGTAGGTCCATCTTCCAGAAGATGAAGGGCTCTAGCGTCTCTGCCATATATCAAGAGTATGAATTCTCTCTTGTTTTGCTAAAGAAGCCCAGTGAGCATCCGTCTCTTCTCGTTTTCTTCGGTAGATCCGTCTGCGTTCATCTGCCAAATGATCAATCAGAGGCATGTCTGCGATGACGCATACAGCGTCGGAGGAAACAGCGCGAAAAGCTCGAGCGACACGCAGGGCACTTCTCCGATACACACTTATAACTTTCCGGACATATGATTGCACTTGGCAGGATTCTGCCCAGATCGGTGCTGCGTACAGAAGCGTGGAACTGGCTTCATTGGCCAGAAGCTTCCTCTGGTTTCCCCTCGGTCCACCAATATTTGGCATGATTCTGGCCAATTCATTTACCATTTGCGCTGTTCTGGTACTAACTTTATGCAGGTGTTCATCAAATTGAATTCTGGCGTGAATATGCACTCCGAGATATCTAATTGATGGCTTGGATAGGATATCGAACTCCCCGACGGTGAAACTGACTGTCTCCTTCACTTTCCTACTGGTTATCAATACTGCCTCAGTTTTATAAAAAGTCTATGTGCCAGAGTGCATGTGTGTGTACCTCTAGCGCAAAAACGATAAGTTAAAATTTCGTATTTTAGGAGCTTCTATGCCTGAGATGTTACAGCAACGCTTTTATAAAAATCGGTCAACCAGAAGAACCACTTTATACGATGAAATTTACGATTTTGATTAAACTTGGTTTCTCGATGTTAAATTTAATAAGCTATAGTATTAAATAGGTATAATTCGGATTGATATAGTCTGACAGGGCTTAAATGCCAATATTTTAAATGTTCATCCTCTAAAGTATCTTCTATTTTGTATATTTGAAAGAATTTACAATATCCTCCTGTAAGCATTGATAAAAAAAAAAGTCTAAAAATGTAGGTTGAACGAATTTGATAATGAACTAAAGGATAAAACAGCAAAAATATTTGTTAATGTAATTTTTGGTTTTTTCGAGATAAAATACAGTAATGTAGATGTATAATATACGGTTGGAAAGCTAGAGATTTTAGAAAACATATTATTTAATACACAAAATTGTAAAATTTAATAGAGAGTGAAAAAACCGATAAAACTAACTGGTTATTGTAAACTAGCTGTGTCACGCAGCTTTACTCGCGAATATTGCATTTCGTATTAATTTATGTGCGTTCATGGTGAGATTGGCTATAATAAATATCAACTATCAGCTACTCTTTGTTATCATTTAAAGCCCGATCTTGACTTCTTCCTGTAAAATTTGCGATAGCAAACCATTAGAAGTGGTTTTACCCATAATCACTTAATATGTAAAAATAATTGTCACAAACCATTTTTAAAAAATAAATAGCAATTGAATATATTTTCATAGGAACCTACACTCGAAACAGATATGAAACGCAATATGCTTAAAAGGATCGGACACCTGTATGTAGTGACCAGCCAGGTGCCCTTAAGATTTTTTAATGAGAGGAAAAAACAACCTTAGTTATGCCCTCCTTCGAAGGGGACGTAAAATGGTGGTCCCAAGCCTTTGCGACTCCATGAACTCGTTAAAGATCTCTACCCTAACTAAACTTGGCGAGGAAAAAATTAGTCATCATACGATTAACCATAGTAGTACAAAGGTGACGATAAATGAACAGATAACACCAGTAATATGCTTAAATATATTTGTTATAAAATGTTTGTACCTTTGCTGATACATATCAGATTAAGACAACTTTACGTTTAGGTTGTTCAACCACTTTTTGGGCGAAGATTTTCAAATCCTGCCTTATTGCACATCTAGGCGGTAAGACGAACCTCCAGGAAAAATTTTATCCTCACAACCATAGTAATTTTTTAGATACCGGAAAATTGAGTGGTACTTTCTTTTATAAATATAGACATACAGCTAATAAAAGTCCTAAATATGCTTAAAATAATAGTTCTGATTATTATACTCGAATAACTCAAAAGAAATAGTATTTTTTTTAATTTATTTAAATTTATAAATGGGATGCGAGGTTTTTTTTTCTCTCAAATTTTCCCCGTTTTCCCTCTGGTTCTTTACTCCTATTGGTAGCAGCGTGATGCTATATAGCCTATAACCTTCCTCAATAAATGGACTATCCAACACAAAAAAAATGTTTCAATTAGAACCAGTAGTTTCTGAGATTAGCGCGTTCAAATAAAAAAACAAACAAACAAACTCTTCAGCTTTATAATATTAGTATAGATGATAATATAATAGATTATTTAATTTAACACATGTTTCTATCAAAACTTTTTGAAATTAATGTTTTTCGTCTCTTAGAACTCTTAACTCTTGAATTAATCTTTAAAAAAATCTGGTGCTGCACACACGGCTTTCACTTACCTCCATTTTAAAATCAATGAAAGAATTTTCAAATACAGTTAGAGATAAAAATACTTGAAACTATTAAAGAATTAATCAAATTGAATTTATATAGACACATGTGTTTTATTAAAAAATCTATTATATTATTATATATCTAAAATAATCAGTTAGTTTTACCTTCTTTTCTTTTAAAAGCATGGGGATAAGATAATATTGTTTCTAAAATCTTTAGCTTACCAACGGTATATCATACATGTATATTACTGTTCTTATGTTCAAAAACATAAAATTGCATTAAAAATATATTTTTTCATTTTTCTCATTTAGTTGCTTTTCAAATTCACTCAACTTGTATATTTAGCTGATTTTTATCAGTGGTAACAAGATAATATAGTTATTTTTATAGAATCAACAAAATTAAAGCTACTTTAGGGGAAGACAAATTAAAATATCGGCATTTAAGCCCTGTCAGACCATTTTCATCAGAATAAAACCTACATGATATTAAAGCCCATTAAATTTTACATCGATATAGCGAGTTTAATCAAAATCGTTGCAACCGTTTTCAAGAAAATCGAAAAAAGGTTTAAAATGCACAGTATAAACTGGCTCTTCTGGTAAGCTCATCTTGATGAAAAAAGTTTTTTAACGTCTCGGGCGTATATTTGTCTTAAATATGAAACTCCAGTTTCATAGGACGTACCATTTCCGACCGAGAATTACCACACACACTGACCTTTTTGCGGGACTTGGTTATTTGGACTGGAAACACAGAATCCTAAAACGAAAAGTTCGGATTCTGAAATTTTCACAATACTTTCTCTTACTTTAAATTTCAAATATAGTTAAGATAAAGTAATCAATAAGAATTATAAAATCCGGAATTCGAATAGAACGTTAAAATTACTTCTGAAATATCTTTTTAACTTACAGAATTAATTTTTTTTTTTAAATAAAAAACTTATTGTTATATTTATGATAGATCTGCTCTGACCTTATGAAGCTGAGTGCCTTTTAGCAATCAACTAAAATATTTGTACGAATGTCGGACTTGAAATAATATTGACAGAGGATAAACACTGCGGGACGCTAACAAGTCCGCTTTTTCTGATAATGCAGCTATTAACTAGATTAAGTTTGGCTAGGCCTGTCAGTTTTCTTCACAATCATAGCAATAAATGCAAGCGGATAATGCAGTTTTGTATAAATACAATATTAATATTTAGAGTTTATAATTCATAGGTTTCCATGTATCTCGTATACATTAATTCTATATCCATTAATTAAATCTCTCATGGCTATCTAATTATTAAGCTGTAAATCGTTCTCTGAGTGAGTAATTTAGGTTTTTTTAAAAGTAATAAATAATTTTCATCTAAAAATACCAATAATTGAAATATATCAGTGGGGAAAGTATTGTTATCGTAAAAGTTTTCATCGGAAATACATGTTTTAGAGTTCAAATGATTATGATTAAGTCGCAAACAAACGTTCTGTGTGTGTATCCGTGAGTAGTAAGTCGAGCTCCGTTAATTCGTATAGTTAATGAATAACACTTTTATATAAACTTTGTATATTTATTCAATATGAAAATAGAAACGTAAACTTGTTACTGATATATTATATAATACAACTTCACATTAATAACATCTTGACCGGGTGCTCTGGCCCTAGGATTTGGGGGGTACATAAATGAAGGATTAGTAGAGGGGATGGAGGAAAGGCGGCAGAGATCAAATGGAGGGACATATGGATCACTTAGTACTCATAATGTCCAAGTACTTCCTGTAGGTAAGCTGTTTGAAGTAGGGGTTTAGGTACGTGCACAGGTATCTTGGGCAAAAGTCCCTTCGGAGGTAGAGGGCGGCATCCTTTGTAATAGGAGATAATATAAATATTTATCCTAACAATTAATAATACATTGAGGAGTAAATCTTATTCCATAACTGTATGAAACTGCAGAGCTCAGTGCATTAAAAACGGAACCGTGGTTACTCTGTGCTCTTAGAGTTGAATTATGCTGAAAAACAGTTTCCTAATCACAGCTTTGGCTTACTTCATCAGGTTCAAAAGTGACCATGAAGATTGGGAATTCATATTCCCTGATGGCACTAAAAGAGAAGATGGAGTAGGCTATACCGTGGTGTATAGGGACAAACATTACTTGTTCTTCTTACCTGAGTACTCAACGGTATATACAGCTGCACTGATGAATAAAACCATGGAAGCAATGAAAACATTGGAAATGGCTGGATTTATAATTCATCTTTTGTGTTTGCTTAGCCACTTCGGTGTAAAAGGTAATAAATTAGCAGATAGTGTTGAAGAGCTATGGAGGAGGGCAAGTTGATCAACACTACCCAATTAGGGATTGCAATCCGGAAAACCGGATCCGGCCGGAATCCTTTTGGCATTTTGGCCAAAAATAGTGAAGTTTAATTAAAAAAAAGTACTTTACATGCGTTACATTTGGTGTACATGTGTGGTGGTGTCGTTCAACGCCGAATCAGTTCAGCATCAATCTTTCGCCTTTTGCGAGACAATACTGTGTTTATTGTTTTGTCGGTGCTTCACCTAAATGTAAATAAACAGATATGATTATTTTGGATATATGCGAGCTATTGCACCCTATAAGTTGAATGTAGAGGAACATTTTTTTTAGAGAAATTTCCCACTCAAGTACTGACTCACTCGAGTGTTAAGCTACTGAATTATATGAAAAACTGCATACAAATCTATTGAAATCTAGGAAGACTGAGCTACGTTACTGCTAACGTCTTCCCATTCTCCACTTTCTTAGGTTGCAGGTTACATAATCTTTTATTCTTTTCATCAAACGATATTTTGGTAGTCGTCTGAGATGAGAAAAGAAAACTTTTCTGTTGTGTAACTTGATTAAAGCTTTTAACCTCCTTGGGCATGCCTTCCTCCTAGAGTGTTTCTGATGATCTTTCTCTCTTATTTTCTGATGCCTTCAAGTTGTATTATCTTTTTAAGGTTACTGTTTCGCTTGCGTAGAGGATACATGGTTTTATGACTGTAATGTATAGTTGTAGAGGTTTTGCGTTACCCAAATACTTTTTCAAGGCATAACACCTGCCCGCCAGTATATCTTGACAACATCCAAATCCCACAGACAGACACAATAAATATCTCGGCTTGACATTCGACAGAAGAATGACATAGGGCCCACACATCAGGAATAACGCTTGATAACGCTAAACAAAAGACTAAAACTTTTATACTCACTATTCTCAAGACGTTCAAAATAAAAAAAATAAAATAAACACTTACACTTACCTAGTGAGGCGCGTTTGGACAAACGCCTCACAGATATACGGTACTGCCAAAAAGACACACATTCGTAAAATTCAAATTTTTCGATTCAAAACTTTTAGAAATATTACAAACTCACCATAGTACGTTAGCAACACTACTTTACATACAGACCTTTACATGCCAACAGTCAACGAACAGATTAGGACCCTCTACAAACGTTTTCACAGAAACTTACACGGACATACTAACAAACAAATACGAAGCATGGCCACTAGTAACATGCCAGACAACACTCGCAGAAGACTGTAAAGAAGTTGGATGAAGGACCTTCTAAGCTAAATACGTAATAGGAAGCACGCCAGGAAGAGGTGTTACTGGACATCTCTCAATCATGCCTACCGCAACAGATTATCATTCCTTCATCAAATTCGCTGATTGTCAACAATCATTGACAGGTATGAATAAAAAATTTAAAGATAAAAAAAGCACTGTTCTCACAACTTACGCGGATGACACTTGTGTGTTATCCATCCATAACGATCCAACCGCTGCATCCCAATTCCTTCAGTCCCAAATCACAGCCATTGAGGAATGGTGTCAGAACTGGAGGATTAAAATAAATCCTAAAAAATCCCACCAAATTACCTTTACCCTTCGTCGAAAACCGCTGACCTCCTGCCCTACCATATCCTTTAATAATACGCCACTCATACCTGTTGAACAAATCCGATACCTAATACTCCATCTTGACAAACGTCTTACATGAAACCCTCACACGAGACTAAACGACAAGAAACTGCCCGTAGATACCGCTTACTACAACACTTACTAGACAAACGTTCAAAACTTCCAATTCACTACAAAAAGCTCATTTATATCAATGTCATCAGGACATATGGAATCGAGCTTTGGGGCTCTACTAAGCCATATCTAATTCCTCCTGCAATCCTAATCCTTACATACCAATAATACCTTCGCAAAATATCCTAAATGCTCCTTATATTTCCGCTCACAAATTTAAAATCACTCCCTTTAAAAAAAATAAGTTTACAGGCACAAGAGTTTTGCTCTTGTGTAATTTTTTTTCTATACATTGATCGTTTAGATGAATTCTATGAGGTGTATTTAAAAGACATGGGAGGTTGATTTTACTTACATTGTTTTATGTTTTTGTTCAAGTTGCTTTAATAATTTTTGTTTTATGAGTATATATATAATTATAATATATTTATATATATATATATATATATATATATATATATATATATATATATACGTACATACATACATTGTTACTGTATCCATATTGCAAGATAGAGAATAAGGAAGAAAGAAGGTGACAGTGCTAGCCGAAGAAGATAATCGAGGCTGATTGGAAGCGGGAGGGGGAAGGGGCTTGTCAAACACAAAGGGATCTTCTTTCTCGCTTTTGCCTCCCCACCCCTCTCCCCTCGCTCCCTCTCCTACTGTCCCCTCCCACTCTCTTGCCCCCTCTTCTTACCCCTCCTCCAAGCCTCTCCCTTCAAAGGACTCCGACAAAGGACGCCAAATCTCCTTAGCGCCGTCTCTTTTTCTTCGTCCAGACTTTTTCTAGGCCTTCCATAACAGGGGCTTGGGAATGGCGTAATACCGAAAGCGGTATTGTACTGGCTTTTACCAGGACGCATCAGCTGTGTCTACGGAGGGTCAGAGATAGTTTCCTGTTGTGTCAAAGTCAATATATCAAAAAGGTTTTCTTGTAACTTTGGATGGGATTGAGTATTGCAACAGATAGACAAAGAGACAATTTTTCGGGACTTGGCCATTTGGAGTGAGAGGGATGATAAAACGAATTTTTCCGGTGAAAACTATATTCGACAATCTTCAATCGCAAACTATCCCTTATTAGATATTTCATATATACGTAAGTGAAAGTAAAAACATTGAATTCTTTGCATACGAAGGGTACAGAGAAGGAACATGATAACTTAAACATATCACTTTTTTAGACATGATAAAATATGGGTAAATGTAAAAAAAATCCATTACTATTTAAAGGAGAAAAAAGCAAGCATATTTTTTTTAAACATAAGAATAGTAATGTTGTTTTTTTTTTGTTTTTTTTAAACATATTTATTGATATTTACAACTGTATTATTATATACAACAAGTAAATGTGATGGACATAGTAAACTGACATGAGATACATGTACAGACGCTACCCATTGGCAGCACTCTAAAAGTATTTTAAACTAGAAGGTCTCGAGGCCATCTTCTTTACAGACGCCTCGGGGGATTTTCAGGAATGGAAGAGGATGACAGAATAGAAACTAGTGGATTAGAGTGGAAATGGAGTTTTTCATGGAATGATTGATACCTGGTTCGTGCTAATTCAGAAACATATGGGACATTAAGGTCTTTAGGAGCTTCGGAAATAGGCGTTAATTTTCGAAATTTTGGTTGTAATTGGTACTGGTCTTTTACAGAGCCATAGTCTTTGTGTCCATACGGTCTTATGTGGTCATATAAATATCGATAATAGGGTAGTTGGGAACTTTGTCAGTAAGTGTTGAAGTAGTCGAAAGTGGCAGTTTCTTGTCTTTAGTCTTGTATGGGGATTCCAAATTAGACATTAGTCAAGGTGGAAGTCCTAGATATCGAATCTGTTCAAAGGGCTAGTGGAGTTTCATTAAAGAATACTGTAGGGCAGGAATCATGGTATTACGACGAGGTAAATGTTTATCTGGTGGGATTTGTTAGATTAATTTTAATCCTCCAATTCTGGCAATACTTCAAGTCTCGGATTGGATTGAAGAGTGTGGGAGGCTGTAACACAATCATTATCTTGATAGCACACACGTGTCATCAGCATAGTAGAAAGGAAATGTTTGATGGTTGGTATCACTGTATAGACTGTGTATAAAATAGTAATGTAGAATTTACTATCGATTGAAAGCTAAAGGTTTTAGAAAAAAATCTGTTGAAAATCTGCGCAAACACGACTTCACTTACCTCCGTTGTTGAAATCCAGCAAGAACTGCATACCTGTTTCTTTTTTGGCTACAGCGCTCTGCTTCTTGAAGCCACAGGTGGAGCCGTCAACATGAATTCTTTTGGAACCGAACAGTATGGTTTTATTTTATCATCTCATTCCCTTCATTTAGCCAGATAATATTGTTCTAAACTTTAGTATCCAACGGTACCTATATCTATATATATTTTGTTCAAAATTTCATAAAAATTATGTTTGCCTTTCTTATGTTATGTTTCATTTCATATTAGCCGTATTATAATCTATTAGATGAGGCAATTTTTTAAATATACAATTAATGTACTTAGAAAAAAATTTAATATCGACATTAACCTGTCAGACTATTTCAATGAGAATGACACCTACATGATATTAAATTCATTAAATTTTACATCAAAATAGCGATCGTATAATCCGTTTTGTAGAAATCATAAAAAGTGCAATAATATCAAGTAGAACCGGTTAGCCGATTTTATAAAAATTTTTTGTCATATTCGGCGTATAGTTGTCCTAAATATGATTTTTCAGTTTCATAGGGGTTTTTCGTTTAAGCGCTGGAGTTACCACACACAAACTTTTTACGGAACTTGGTTATTTGGAATTAAGGGACCCTAAAACGTTTGTGAAAACTGGAATTCGAAAATTTTCACGTTCTATATATTTCATATATAGGTAAGTGAAACTAAAAATGTTATTTCACACACAAATATGTAAAAGGTAATCATAATTTACAATTATAGGTTTTAGATCATTTAATATGAAATACATGTTTCCTACGTAATTTAATTAATTCTTTTACGTTTTTTTTTGAAATATTGTTTTCTTGGTTTATTTAAAAGTCCTTAAAGCGGTTTTAACAACGGAGAAAATTGAAAGTCGCACTGGAGTTTTTTTTTTTTTTTTCTTTCTGAGACTTAGTCGATATGAGAGATAGTTGATTGGTTGGACAAGAGATACGAAATTTCTTTATTAAGTAAATTAATTACATACGTATTTTGAATTAAAATATTTTTTAGTATTATGACATTCGTGGATTAGCCCGTGTTGCCTAGCAACCAAATGATCAGAAACTTGAAAATAAATGAGAACCAGTTCGCCTTTTGGTCCCGAGGGGCTTTTAACTCAGCAGTAATCCCCCACCCTAACCATCTAGCCCTGGAATTCCCTGTATAGCCTGTAAATGAGTGAATAAAAAAATGAAATTAAAGTGTATTTTTTTATTCTGAATCATATGTGACTAGAGACAGTTGTATACAAAAATTCGTCATCTAATTTTTCTTGTAAATATTGTTTGAATGTGTCCTCGTTGCATTGTTAATATTGTTCGTATGAAAATGGTAATTGTTTTATATCTCAATAAATAAAGTATATGTAATAATTTTTTATTTTTTTGGCATTTAAGTTTAAACGTAATTTCATTCAAATTCGTGCACTTTTCTTATCTGAGTAAGAAACAGATAAAATAGAACAAGCTAGAACAAATTAGTACCCTGCAAGACACCTAGCATTTTGCAATCCTGTTGGAGTTGCATTGGATACTATCGAGATCGGAATTCCCAGTGAGAGCAATTATTTAACTTACCGTGAGTTTACGAGTCGAGATATCGAACAATGTCACCGCGTGTTTATTTCACGACCATCTAGTCGTAAAGAACAAAGCAATTTTTTATCCTCAGTTGGTGACTCCTGTATGGCGTGTCCTGGGGTCATATTATATCTTGTCAGCGATAGTTATTCCTTTTGGATGCAGGGGTTTTTCCAGCCGTAATCTTGTTTATTACCAAATCATAAATGGAAAATATTAGATATATGTTTAATAAATTAGATAATTACTAATCAAACTAAGATGAATTCTAAAGATATGAATTACTTTGTCGAACAAGAAGCTATAATGCCTCATTATAACCAATTGGTTTATTTAAATCAGGCGCATGCAACATATTATTAGGATTATATTGTATAAGTGTAAACATTTATTTTAGAATAAATAATATGAGAATAAAACAAATCTGGTGCAGGCAACACACGACTTTCACTTATCCCCGTTGATAAAATCAATTAAAGAATTTTCAAATACAATTAAAGATAAAAATTAGTGAAAATATTAAAGAATTAATTAAATTGAATTTCTATAGAAACATGTGTTTTATTAAAAAATCTATGATATTATTATCTAAAACAATCACTTAGTTTTATCGGCTTTTTATCACTCTCTATTAACTTTTACAAGCTCTTGTGTATTAGATAATATTGTTTCTAAAATCTATAGCTTTCCAACGGTATATTGCACATGCATATTACTGTTCTTATGTTCAAAAGCGAAAAATTGCATTAAAAAATATTTTTTCAGTTTTCCCCTTTAGTTGCTTTTCCAATTTGCTCAACTTGCATATTTAGCTGTTATTTATCAATGCTAATTAGATCATATGGTTATTTTTATAAAATATACAAAATCAAAGGTACTTTAGAAGAAGAAAATTTAGGCCCTGTCAGACCATTTTAATCAGAATGAAACCCACATGATATTAAAGCCCATTTAATTTTACATCGATATAGCGAGTTTAATCAAAATCGTCAAAACCGTTTTTGAGAAAATCATAAAAAGGTGCAAAAGGCACGGTATAAAGTGGTTCTTCTGGTAAGCTCATTTTGATGAAAAAGGTTTTTTAACGTCTCGGGCGTATATTTGTATTAAGTATGAAATTTCAGTTTCATAGGACTTTTCAAGCTCAATTATATCCACAAGATACAAGTTCCGCAATTCCGCGTTGTGCAACCTTCCAAACTCCCCAGTAGCCTCATCTCTCTTCAGACCAAATATTTTACGCAGTACCTTATTTTCGAGAACCTTAAGCCTTTGTTCATCCTTCAAAGTAAGCGGCCACGTTTCACACCCGTAAAAAACCGTCGGAAGGATAATAGTTTTATAAATTCCAACATTTAAGTTTTTAGATAGAAGCCGCGAACTAAGTAACTTAGGAACTGAATAATAACACGCATTTCCCACCCTCTTCCTGGATTTCATTTTTTCTTGTTATCATTGAACCTAAATACTTGAATTTCTCTACGTGTTCAAAAGTATGCCCTGATATATCGATATCACCAAGATCGCCACGGTTTCTGCTACTAATCATATATTTCGTCTTATCGGTATTTAATTCGAGTCCTATTTCTTTACCGGTTTTTACCACCTGACGTATAATTGTCTTAAATATGAATATACAGTTTCGTACGACTTTTCGATATTTTGTCGGATGCACCCGAAGAACTTTATACGGGACTCGGTCATTTGGACTCAGATAATCCTAAACCTGGACATTTTTCGTGAAAACTGGTACTCGAAAATATTTTCGACAACAATACTTTCTATTCTTGTAAAATTAAAAAATACAAGAAAATTATTGAAGTAAATAGGATAAAATATATTTTTTAAATGTTTATTAAGATAAAAGAATTTTAAATTGGAGTCAGGGAACCTTCTGTGAGACTTAGGCCACAGAGGGACTTCCAACAAACAAGATTTCCGACGTCCAACTTCCACCCTACAACTCTGACCCTAGTTATCGGATTAGTTGGTGACCCCTAACGACTCTACTTATCGCATCTTCTCATTTAGCAACAGCCAGGAACTACAGAAAATAGTTAAAGACATCTTGGTTAACTAGGAAAACAGCTAGTTATTAGCAGTAACCCAAATAAATAAAAAAGGTCAATAAATAAACTCCTTGACATAATACAGATTTAATACATTATACTAATAATTTAATATATGTAATAATTAATTTAGTTTAAATTACAAAATATAAACTGAAATCACTTATTCGATCAATGAATTCAGTACTATTCAATATGTATCTACGTAGTAATTTAAGTGAGAATTCGCTGATTTTGAGTAGTGTTTACGTTTTAAAAATATACATTAAAAAAAATCTGTGGGCAACCACTTTCACTTACACATTTAAATCATGAACAATTTAACATTGAGATAAAAAACTAATTTTTAAGGAATAAAGCAAATAAATTCTTAGAACATGGTTTCTTTAAAAATCATTTATTTCTAAATAATCAGTTAGTTTATGTTCATTCATCACTCTCTATTAACTTTTAAAAGCTTTGTATGAATGATTTTTCTAAATCTTATTCAACGCATATATCATGTAATTACTGTTTTCAAACGAAATTCATAAAATTTTTTTTTTTCTCCTTATTGGTATCGATTTAATTATTTATTATTACATATAGTAAATATTGTTATTTATTTCACAAATTGGTATTAAGGAGAAAATTTAATATCGTATTTAGCCCTTTCGACCATTTTATCAAAAACACATGTATTAAGCCCATTAAATTTTACATCGATTACGAGTTTAATCAACGTCGAACTTTTGAAATCGAAAAAAGGCAAATGCAGTATAGTCTTTCTGTAACTCATTGAAAAATTCGTCACGACTCGGCAATTTGTCTAATAGAATTTCATTTCATGGACACGTTTCGCGGAGTTACCACACACACACACACACACACAACACAAAATACACACACACACCACCATCACACACACAAACCACACAGACCTTTTGCGCTGTTTGGAATAGCTCTAACGTTTGAACTGAATCGAAATTCACGTTTATATATTCATATTAGGTAGTGAACTAAAATGTTATTCACACCAATATAAAAGTATAATTCATATTAGATCTTAATATGAATACATGTTCTACTAATTAATTATCTTTACTTTTTTTTAATATTTCCTTCGTTGATCCAGATTATAGTAAACATTTAAGTGTAACACATGCCCGGAGACTGGACGTCCCGAAGGACGGCATAATTAAGAACTTTTTACTCCCATTAAAGAATGCTAGGGCACCTACTGTTTGATCCATGACTTTGGAGCAGAACGCTGTTATGCTTGTCACTATCCTACATTTGACCCCAAAAACGTATCTTAATCTTCGATCAAGTTTATTATTTTAGTTGTTTTCGTCCTTGCTAAATTCTTATACATGCAATAGGAAAAATTGCCTTATTATTCAAATCTTTTTAGTTTTGTTAGTATTTGATACAATAATTTTAAAATGGTATTTACTATACTAACGCGAAGATTTTGCGAATGGCAAACGTATATTTTTTGTTAAATAATGATAATATACTGGTTTATGTACGTTAGTTATATATTGGTAAAATAAAAACGCCAGGATTTTGTATAAAAAAAAAGAAATGTTTAATTAAAAAGAATAAAACAAATAAATAATAGAATGAACACCCACAATTCTAATATGTAAAGTAATAGTTTTGATACAACTAAAATAGTATAATTGTTAAATTATTATCCTTTAATATTATATTGATATTTAATGGTAATGTTATCTGCTGTCCCTATGTGGGACTTAATGGTCACCCTGTGTGACTTGATGAGAGGGAGTTCTGTAGTTAGCGTACGCACTCAGTTATCACTTACGACTCGACTCCGATATTTAAGCACAACACTACTTTTTACCGCGCCAGTTTTTCAGAACCATTACTTCGTATTTTTAAAAGCAAAGAGAACTTAAATACATTTCTATAATAAATAATTTTCATAGAATCACTAATATATATATATATATATATATATATTATATATATATATATATATATATATATATATATATATAATGTTCGATAAATATTAGGCCGTTTTACAAAAGAAATTCTTGGATATATTTTGTTAAAACAATTTATTTAATCCAGTCATCGCAACGTTTCAGCCTCTAGGACCATTATCAAGCTTCATGCATATCCATCTAAATTATCACTTCATTTCACCGCTTTTCAGCAGCGTCGTCATAATTTTTTTTAAATTATCATTTTTCAAAAAAAAACTTAACAGTTTTCAGCCGCCTTTTAGATGTTCTCGTGCGCGATCCAAGAATTTCTTTTGTAAACGGCCTAATATTTATCGAAAAATATTTAAACAAAAGAAAAATTACGACAATGATGGAAAAAAAACATATATATATATATATATATATATATATATATATTATATTTATTTTTTTTTTTGTTTTTTCACTTTGGATTCTACGTTTTCTAAAACGTTTGATGGTTTCAAAAAACAAAAACGTTGGCTAAAATCTAGGTGGCGGAAGTGTGACACCTTAGCAACTAAAAAATTATAATCAAATCAAAGCACGGTTTTAAATAATTTTAATATTTTATCGCGTTCGATATTTTTTTCCTCGCTCTGTATTACAATGTACAAGTTTGTACGAAAATTAATTATTTTTTAAATTATTAAGCTTTTCAACTGTATATGATACATTATATTACTAATGTTATATAGCTACTGTGGATAATATGAGAAGCTACAGTGGGAGTCCTTAATTTTTTCTATAATTTCTAATTAGGATAGGTGATCTTTAATGAGTACTGACGTGCAAGGTTGGGAACCACATTTTAAAGTCCCCACCGAAGGACAACGAAACTACCCAGGATTTTTCCCTTTTTATAATCCTAAAATTATCTGCAGGGTTTGAACCCGCGTAAATATAACTTTTTAAATTAAGGCTGTTATGCTAGCTACTATACAACTGGTGACTCCAAAGATCAGCATGTAAAGTTATGTCACTAACATGCCTAGGTGCTTTTGTCATTGTTTTAGTCCTGAACCTAACAATTTCAATTTAGTAACTTGATAGATACACTTGAAGCAAGTAGCATCCAAATATGTTTCGAGACCCCACACCCACTACCTCCAAGAGAATTGCGGAAGTGAATATCCTCCACTAGATGGCGTGCCATCTCCACTAAGTGGCAGATCCATCACCGACTCCATTCCACTTCCTCCACAATTGCTTTATTTAAACAGCCCCATTCATCAGCCTTATCTCTTAATGCCTTTGCTAATGTGAGATAACAAACTTTAATTCAATTGTCACTTATAAATTTACTTAAGAAATGGTCCTTTCTTCAGTTTAATATATCTCTAGATAATGACACAGTAAACTGTCTGAGGGTTACCTGTAGCTGGGTGGTTAGCATAACTGCCTCCTATGTCAAAGGACACGGGTTCGAACCCGCAAGTGGTCCTAGGATTTTTTAATGGGAGTAAAAAATCCTTAGTTATGCCGTCCTTCGGAGAGGACGTTAAAAGGTGGTCCCGAGCCTGTGCTATGTCAGGTACTCGTTAAAGATCCCTATCTTAATAAAACCTAGATAGACAAAATTTAGGACTCCCACTGTACGATCGTCCGATTAATAAATAAACAAATTAAAAATTGAACAACTGTTTCAACGGAATAGGCAGGTAGTTTTCCAATGGATACCAGGCCACTGTAGTGTCCATGGAAATGAAGCAGCTGACAAGTGTGCAAAAGAAGCGGTGCACATTAACTGCACATTAACTTAGCTTAATGTAGCTTATCATATGAAAAAAATCTGGAGCATAACCTCCATTCATGAAACTGAGATTTAAAGAAATGTATGAAAACCCATGTTTATTTATCTCTAAATGTATTTAAAATTAGATTTAATAACATAATAATAAAAAACTATTTTTGTAGAGGAAAGTCACTAATCGCTCATTTTTCTGGCCATCGCAAATCCTAACATTTTTTTAATGGAAGTTCCCAACACTGTCTCCATGTGCATAAATCTGGTGCGTGCAACACACGACTTTCACTTAAAAATCAATTTAAGATATGATTATATCAATTGGAACAATCTCTTCTTGTTTTTGTTTATATGCATTTATTTATCCATACATGTCAATAATCAATTTTATAACGTTTCGAGGTTTCACATGCCTCATCTTCAGATGTTCAATATTATTTCCTTATTTCCATTTAAAATTATTTCTAATTCCACTTTTGTTATTAATTTAAATAATATTGAACATCTGAAGATGAGGCATGTGAAACCTCGAAACGTTATAAAATTGATTATTGACATGTATGGATAAATAAATGCATATAAACAAAAACAAGAAGAGATTGTTCCAATTGATATAATCATATTCTAAAATACTCTTCTATAATAGTGATTGATATAAAATCAATTTAAGAATTTTTTTAATGCACTTAGATATGAAAAAATCTTGTGTGCACAACACACGAATTTCACTCACCTCCCTTATTTATATCAATTTAAGAATTTTTAAATACATTTAGAGATAAAAATGATACTATTAATGAACTAATTTTTTTCTAAAACCTTTAGCTTTCCAACAATATATTATACGTGTATAGTACTGTTTTTATGTTCAAAAACAAAAAATTGCATTAAAAATTAATTTTGCAGTTTTCCCCTTTAGTCAGAGATCGAATTCGTTCAGATTATATATTTACCTGTTTTTTATCGTTGATAACAAGATTATATTATTATTTTTTTTAGTATCTTCAAAATTAAATGTACTTTAGAAAAAGAAAATTTAAAATATTGGCCTTTAAGCCCTCTCAGACTATTTTGATCGGAATGGAACCTTAAAGCCCATAAAATTTTACATTGATATATAGAGTTTAATCAAAATCGTTAGAGCCGTTTTTGAGAAAATCGTAAAAAGGTGCAAAATGCATGGTATAAGTGCTTCTTCTGGTTAACTGATTTTGATGAAAAAGATCTCGGGCGTATATTTGTCTAAAATCTGAAATTTCAGTTTCGTAATTCTTTTCGTTTTTGTGCTAGACTTGCCACACACACACAGACCTTTTTGTGGGACTCAGGTGACCGTAAAACGTGTATTTCCGGTGAAAATTGGAATTCGGAATTTTTCACGAACGCAATGGTTTCACTTATTATATATTTTATAAATAGGTAAGTGAAAGTAAAAACGTTATTTTTTTTTGTAATAAATAAAAGTCACAAATCACTCAATTTACTGGTCATCACAATAACTAACAGTTTTTAATAGAGGTTCCTTATACTGTCTGCATGTGCGAAAAGGCTTGTTCATAAAACTTTTAAAACTTAAAAAGTTCATAAAACTTAGTGATGGGCAAATACTCAAAAAATTTGAGTACTGATTACTGTAATCAAATGATGCTCGCTGCTGATTACAAAATCTGCTCAGCTTTCCTCCTGATTACTTTCTATTTTCCTCTGTAATCAAAATTTTCGTACTTTTGAGTACTTGATTACTTGATTACTTTTTTATATTAGGTGGCCAGCATAGAGTATATTACATACATCTATTAAGTTAATTTATATTAATAATTTCTTTAAGCCATATTTTTTTTCATATTGTCGATTATTTTAAACTTTTCGTAAAAAAATTGATAAGGGTAATTTATTATTATTAAGATAAGTGGGTTTATAGATTATTATAAACTCTTCAGATAAAATCGATATCGGGGCCTATAATTATAACTTTTTCGTATTTATTGGAGACAAGGCTATGTAGCTGCTTTCCCAAAGGTTCGTTACCGATAATGCTATTAATTTTAATCGCGCTCGCTCAAATATGTATTTATAATAACTTTTTCGTAATTTAATGGAAACAAGGCTAAGTAGTTGCGTTTCCAAAGGTTCATTACCGATTATACTATTAATTTTAATCGTGCTCGCTCAAATATGGGTTTATTGTAACTTTTTAGTATTTATTGGATACCATGCTCGGTAGCTGGGTTCCCAAAGGTTCGTTACCGATTATGCTTTTAATTTTAATCGTGCTCGCTCAAATATGGGTTTATTATAACTTTTTCGTAATTTAATGGATACAAGGCTAAGTAGCTGCGTTCCCAAAGGTTCGTTACCGATTATACTATTAATTGTAATCGCGCTCGCTCAAATATGGGTTTATTATAACTTTTTCGTATTTATTGGATACAAGCCTAAGTAGCTGCGTTCCCAAAGGTTCGTTACTTAGGCAACTACTTATCCTTGTTTCCATTAAATTACGAAAAGTTATAATAAACCCATATTTGAGCGAGCGCGATTAAAATTAATGGTATAATCGGTAACGAAACTTTGGGAACCCAGCTACTTAGCCTTGTATCCAATAAATACGAAAAAGTTATAATAAACCCATATTTGAGCGAGCGCGATTAAAATTAATGGTATAATCGGTAACGAACCTTTGGGAACGCAGCTAGTTAGCCTTTTATCCAATAAATACTAAAAAGTTACAATAAACCCATATTTGAGCGAGCACGATTAAAATTAATAGTATAATCGGTAATGAACCTTTGGAAACGCAACTACTTAGCCTTGTTTCCATTAAATTACGAAAAAGTTATTATAAATACATATTTGAGCGAGCGCGATTAAAATTAATAGCATTATCGGTAACGAACCTTTGGGAACGCAGCTACTTAGGCTTGTATCCAATAAATACGAAAAAGTTATAATAAACCCATATTTGAGCGAGCGCGATTACAATTAATAGTATAATCGGTAACGAACCTTTGGGAACGCAGCTACTTAGCCTTGTATCCATTAAATTACGAAAAAGTTATAATGAACCCATATTTGAGCGAGCACGATTAAAATTAATAGCATAATCGGTAACGAACCATTGGTAACCCAGCTACTGAGCCTAATATCCAGTAAATACGAAAAAGTTAAAATGAAATTCCAAGTGTAAAAAAAATAATAATAGGCCATATCGATTTTATCTGAAGAGTTTTCAATAATCTATAAACCCACCATCTTAATAATAATAAATTACCCTTATCAATTTTTTAACGAAAAGTTTAAAATAATCGACAATATGAAAAAAAATATGGCTTAAAGAAATTATTATTATAAATTAACTTAATAGATGTACAATATGTACAAGATGTTACAGCAACTTTTTTCACTAAAATCGGTTGAGCGAAAGCACCTCTATATACCATGCCTTTTCACGATTTTATCTAAAACGGCTATAAAACGGTTCTGCTTAAACTATATCGAAGTAAACTTTAATAGGCTTTGATATCATGTAGATTTCATTCTCATTTAAATAGTCATGCAGGTCTTAAATGTCGATATTTTAAATGTTTCCCCTCTAAAGTACTTTTAATTTTATTTATTCCTTATTTATTACTTAACCGTATCATCGTAATAGAATTTATGAAAAAAAAAAACCCGGCTAAATATACAAGTTAAACGAATTTGATAACCAATCAATAAGAGAAAGAGCTAACACATTTTTTATTTTTTATAATAACAGTAATACAGTCATATAATAAACAGTTGGAAAGCTAAATATTTTATAGAAAAATTGTTATCTTAAATACAAAGTACAGCAACTTTTTCACTAAAATCGGCTTACCAGAAGAGTCCCTTTAAACCATGCATTTTGCACCTTTTTACGTTTTTCTCAAAAACAACTCAAAACGATTTCGCTATATGAATGTAAAATTAAATGAGCTTTAATATCTTGTAGGATTCGTTTTAATTTCATAATAAAATTTTCATTAAAATACTTTTTTAGTAAAATATTTATTTTTAAAAATTAAGAACGGTAATATACATGTATAATATACTAATGAGTTTTGAAAAAAATATTATCTTATACATACTATATTGTAAAAGTAAACAGTGAGTGATGAAAAGCCGATAAAACAAAGTGATTGTTGTATATAAGAATATAATATATTATTATAAAATACATGTTTCTATTAAAATCCAATATAGATATTTTTCCATATATAGTATAAGGCCGTAAATCAGTTATACATACCATCAGTTGTATTGGGTTGTGTCACATGAAATGTCCATTTTCAAGGTAAACGTTTATATTAAAAATACGATATGTAAACAAGATTATTTTATTCGAAGTATTTACCTTCTTTTTCTACACATTTTTCCCCACGTGACACCAAGCTTTTTATCCCCGAACTGAAAAACTCTGAGCTTTGAAGTGAAACAAAATCTGAAAACGCACTTTTCACTTGATCATCATTTTCAAAAAGTTTTCTTTTGACGAAGTTGTCTAAATTCCTGAACAGGTGGTAATCTGTTGGAGACAAGTCGGGAGAAGATGGTGGGTGCGGAAGAACTTCGTAGACCAGCTCTTTCAATTTTTGCACGGTATGTTTTGAACAAACGGCGAATGGTCCGTTCATTAACACTCCTTTCCCCAAACACCTTGCAAATATTACTAGCCGCCTCAGCTGCTGAATGGCCGAGTTTAAACTCGTACAAAAATATTACTCGAAAATCGCGTGTTTACATGTCCATATTTGGAGGTATATTGAAAAGTGGGTAATTGATTGGGAAGCTAATGTTTATAATACAAATGTAGAGGATTAGTAACTGTTTACTTTAAATATGTAAACATTCGGAAGAAAACAACAGAGACCTGCAAATTCCTTTATGATTATCAGAAACTATAAAAACGGACATTTCATGTAAAACAACCCAATATAATGAGTTCTAAATTTAGAAAAAAATAGGCCAAAATTGAATATCAGTAATAAGCTACCAAAGGCCTTGTAAAAAATGTTTTTACCCCAAAACAATAAATAAAAGGTTCAAACCCGCGACTGCTAAGCTCGACAGAACACCTAAGAATCGACTTGGTTCTTCTTTTGATCCAACTTTCGAATAATTAGTCCTTCTTCGGAATATTCTATTCAGAACAAGCTAGCATATGATGTTAATGATATCATTATATGATAGCGACCAAGAGGGACCTTGGAGGGTAGTGTACGGTGTAGAGCGCAGCGTACGAGATCAAACAATGCAATTAAGAAACCTTTTGTAGCGTCATTATCAGATGCTTGAGGGATTAATTACACACTGGCTGACTGAAGTATAGCCCATATTGTTAGGCCCATAATGTCCGCTCTGCCGAAGCTATTCACGCTGACAAAACATCATTAGCACTATCGTTTATAAAATCAATATCTTATTGAACCCGAGGCATTATTGTCTAACTAAGCATACTTTCCCTTACCGCCATTACTCATTGTGTGTTCCTTATAAATGGCTGAGGTTTAGTCAATAGCTTCGTCTTCTTTCGGGTTTGAAAAGAAAGTGGCACAATACGTCATACTGCGGTAAAATAATATTTCTGATTTTACAAAAAAATTGGTTAGTGCAACACAAAACTTTTACTTACCGTCCTTCTTGAAATGAAGTTTCAAATTAACTTCAAGGGTATTTTCCCAATTCCACCAAAACCTCATTCATCATTCTAATCCCCTAGCACAATCCCTATCCAGCTCCACTCATCCATACAACCCTCCTAGAAGGTTGAAACGGCAGTGGCCCCGAGACATATTGTAAACATCTATTCTGGAGTTCTGACACTGGTCGGATTCTCCTCTCATGTGCGGTGTGATTGTGGCTGTGGCGCCCTCACTTAGCTTCCGCTGTGATGCGGCTGAGAGGGAGGCGCTGGGATCCTTTAGACTCTGCTTGTCCTTCCACAAGTGGGGGGACAAGCCCCGTCCGGAGTTCCCGGGCTGATTGTAAATATTGAACATAGGTATGAATATGACATGTTTTGTTAACTTCATTTATTTGTATTTATTTTGTCTACAAATTTTGTTATTGTATACGTTTATTTATTTTCTGGAAGGAATTAGTCCGGGTGGCGGTCATTAAATGAAACAACTAAATAGTTTCAACTATTTTATTGTTTGCCAACGTTTCGACCCCCTTTGTGGGTCATCATCAGGGCGCATGGTGGGAGATTGGAAACTTCATTTATTTATTTTGATTTTATTTTATGGAATTTGACTTTCCTTTTGTTTATATTGTAAATATTGTATGAATGAGATCCTGTAGCACTATTATTATTGTCTATTATGACAAATTGCAATATATACGAATAAAAAAAACAAAAAAAAAATTCAAGGTGAATAATATAATATATATAGTATCGATGGATATATTATGACTATATTATAGTATAAATAGTACAACGTAAGAATGATTATCTACATTAATTACTTACGTGTAAGTGCTTTTTGCCATTATAAATCACATTCTACAAGTTTGTGTGCCAGCTAACATTATCTCTAACATATCTAGCATTCCAACGGGATATTACTCATTTATATTACTATCATTATTTGTGAAAAAATTAACCTAAAAACATATTTCTGATCTTTTCTCCTACAGTTGTTAATCAAATTATTTCATAAGGGAGAAGTTAAATTAAAATGAGTGAATACGTATTTATACATATCTGTCTATATATATATATATATATATATATATATATATATATATATATTTTTTTTTTTTTTTTTTTTTTTTTTTTTTTTTTTTTTTTTTTTTAACGGAGAACAAAAAAGAAAAAAGTTAAGCCCAGTCAGACTATTTCCATTAGAATGAAATCTACATCACACTAAAGTCTATCAAATTTTACATCGGTAAATAGGTGCAAAACGCATGGCATGAAGTGGCTTTTATAGTACATATATATTTCATATATAGGTAAGTGAAAGTAAAAATTAATAATAATAATAATAATAATAGGCTTAGCGAACCCGAAGGTTCGATGCCGATACCACCAAATTCCGCCTACACAGACTCGTCCAATGTTCACCATTCAGGCCCAAGCTCCCGAGATCAGCCTTAACGCAATCCTCCCATCTACGCTTCGGCCTACCTTTCGGACGCCTACCAGTCGGATCAACAAATATCAACTTTCTCGGAATCCGCTCGTCATCGAGCCCAACAACTTTACTCGCCCATTTGAGTCTCCGCGATGCAATCAGTTCAATTATATTCACAGGATACAAGTTCCGCAATTCCGAGTTGTGCAACCTTCTAAACTCCCCAGTAGCCTCATCTCTCTTCGAACCAAATATCTTACGCAATACCTTATTTTCGAAAACCTTAAGCCGTTGTTCATCCTTTAAAGTAAGCGGCCACGTTTCACATCCGTAAAGAACCGTTGGAAGAATAATAGTTTTATAAATTCTAACCTTCAAGTTTTTAGAGAGAAGCCGCAAACTAAGTAACTTAGCAACTGAATAATAACACGCATTTCCCAACTTTAACCGGGACTTTATTTCTTCCTGGATTTCATTTTTTCTAGTTATAATTGAACCTAAATACTTGAATTTCTCAAATTACGTGTTCAAAAGTATGCCCTGATACATCAATATCGACACCGTTTCCGCTACTAATCATATATTTTGTCTTATCGGTATTTAATTCGAGTCCTATTTCTTTACCGGTTTTTATTAACACACTTGTATTTAGTTGTATGTTTTCCGTGTCTTCACCTAGCAGTACCAGATCATCGGCATACCCCAAAACCGGAATCTTGTCACCCATATTTAAGCCTTTCTCGGCTAAGTAAAAATTAAACTAATAAAATATTAAGGATATTTATTTTTTATATAAATATTCTTATCCACACAAGTCGCTTTTTATTGTAACAGAAATAGGAACGAAATGAGCGGCTAAAGCAGTACAGCCTCGAAATGGCTTGGACCATAAGAAGAAGCAATAAAGTCCTTTTTCCATTCGGTCCAAAAGAATTACGTTTTCCCAACACTGTATTCGTTGAGGTATCACACATCTTTATGGCTATATGATACTTACCATTTTCATATCCCTACTAAAACTGTGTTGAACTCTATCGGAGAAGCAGTTACGGGAAATATCTATACATCAAGTTGTTCTTTCTTCATCTTTATTTAATTTTAATTTTTTTGGAAGAAGATAAAATTGTAAAAAAAAAAGGCAATTAACAATATCATTAATGAAACGAGTAAAATTAATGATTGTTACTCGACCATAAGCAATATCTTGCTTGCTACTGAAATAAATACAATTTAAAAAAAAATTATTTATTAAAATTAAAAACGAAATTATAATGTTTGTGTCACATGAAATGTCCGTTTTCAAGGTAAAGGATTTTTATTAAAAATACGATATGAAAACAAGATAATTTTATTCGAAGTATTTACCTTCTTTTTCTACACATTTTTCCCAACGTGACACCAACTTTTTTATCCCCGAACTGAAAAACTCTGAGCTTGGAAGGGAAACAAAATCTGAAAACGCACTTTTAACTTGATCATCATTTTCAAAAAGTTTTCCTTTGACGAAGTTGTCTAAATTCCTGAGCAGGTGGTAATCTGTTGGAGACAAGTCGGGAGAATATGGTGGGTGCAAAAGAACTTCGAAGCCCAGTTCTTTCAATTTTTGCACGGTATGTTTTGAAACATGAGGTCTTGCTGCTGCTGAGTGAGATCATGAGGTACCCATGTATCGAGTTTTTTTTTTACTTTCCCAATACACTTTAAATGTCTGGGAACGGTAGATGCACTTGCATTTAGTTGTGCTGAGAGTTCTTAACTAGAAGCAACATTAAAATCATTTTAATATTCATACGGATAGCACACAGGTGTCATCAGTGTAAGTAGAGAGGAAAGTGCTTGGATGGATAGGGATATCAGCTGTATACATCGTATAGAGGATTGGCCTATTAGAATAAAATTTAAAAAAAAATAAAATAAAATAAAAAATATTCCAACGTCTAAAAAGCACAACAGCAAAACTTTTTTCAGTCGATTACAAAGTTTTTTATAAACAAGAAAATCCCAAAGCGTAGAATTCTTTAAGAAATCTAGATTTTTTTTTCTCGAATATTTAAACACTGAAAATGATGTGAGTTTTTGATTCCCCGCTTCAAAAACCTTCCTAAGCCTTCAATTTGCAAAGCGTTTGGTACAAGCACTCAAGAAAGTTCGAACAAAATATCAAGAAGAAAAAAAACATTGTTCGTTATTAGTGTTTCTATCTCTCAGGCAAACCTTTCTACTAAAATATAAAAAAACAAATTTCTCAGCAATGGGTTTACTTAAGTCAGTATGTAAATTTTTGTCGATAAAATTAATACAAACGTCTGCACGTGCAAAAACGTTCTAATTTGCACATTATTTAACCTGCCGTTATTTTCCCGAATTAACTTGCTCTACTGAGTTAATCTGTGCAGGCGCGGGTCCAAATTGAATGGGTTCGATTATCGCAGAGTGCTGTGGAATGGTAGAGATACATTAGCCAGATTTATCGGAGTAGAGTTATCTCTCCTACCTCCTCCATTGTGCTGTCTGTTATCGCTTGTAATAGAGCTCTACAATCAAATAAGATATTCCTGCCTTACAATATGGATAGGATAATTTGGCAATCATTATGCAAGTCAGGAATGAAAATTAATAACATTTATGCCAGGAATACAAGGAACACCAACTATGGTAAGTGTAAGATTAATAATATATTTTAAACTTTTTGTTTTTTCATAGCTACCTATAAAAATCTGGAGCAAGCGATACACGACATTCACTTACCTCCGTTGTTAAGATCAACTAAAGATGTTTTATATAAAGTTAGAATTGAACAAATCTTAAAGAATGATATTTGACAAGTTTCAATAGAAAGGTGATTCATTAAATATCATATTATCATCTAAAACAATCCCTTAGTTTTATTCGCTTTTCATTCCTCTCCATTATACTATATAAGTTTGAGTATAATATATATATATATATATATATATATATATATATATATATATATATATATATATATACATTAAATCGTTATCTAGATGCGCTGCATCCATTTCACTATTTGCATGACAAAGGCCGCAAAGTGGAGACCCTACCACTCCGATCCGATGTAAGTGTTTTGCGAGATAGTCATGGTCAGTAATCATTCGGAACTGTGCGATAGCATCTTTTCTCTTCAAATCTAATGGTATTCTTTCTTCTTCTATAAGGAGTTTGGCCCAGTGCTTGTTGATCGAACTGACCCTTTGGGAGTCCGTTAGTAGAGCATGATATGCCATCTTAACTTCATCCCTAGCTCTACGATAGGGAATTCGATTGTCCAACTGTTCCGAAGCTGCACCTTCTTTTGCAAACTAGTCGGCTACTTCATTCCCATGGATACGACAGTGGCTGGGTACGCATTGGGAAACCACCTGTCTACCTTGTTGAAGCAGCTGTTCAATTTGTAATTGGCAGTTCACAACGTCATTATCTTAAGATGCATTTGGCTCCGTAGCTGCTATGATGGCCGCCTGTGAATTTACAAATTTCTCTTTGCATCTATATTTATGAGAGCTTGCAAAGCTAGTAGTATAGCTCGAATTTCGCTATCGAAATTTGAAGACTATTTTCCTACCGGCTTCGAGATTTGAAATAGACGGGAGTACACGTCTGCTCCTCCATTGAACTTTGCATGTTCCGCTGAACCATCGGTGTAGACATGGAGCCAAGGAGAGCTGAGATAACGCTCAGTTGGATAACAGATGCTAAATGATATGATTAATTTTTTGGAATTTACAAAATTAAATTATATCATCATTTAAGCCCTGTGAGACTATTGAAATTGCAATGAAACCAACATAATATTAGAGCTCATCAAATTTTACATCCATATAGAAAAATAAATTAAAATAGTGGAAAATTGTTGGACTCCTTCATTCGCCCTGAAGAAGGCCTATAATTTAGGCCGAAACGTCGCCACCATTAAATGAAGCTTATACTTAATTGCATGTTTATTTGAGTGCACCTTCAACTAACTTCTTCCTAAAATCTTAAAAGGTACAAAATTCATGTCTGTTAAGCTGTTCTTCTGATTCGCAGATTTTGATGAAAAAGTTGATGTAAAATTTCAACTATATAAGTACGTAAAATATGAAATTTCTTTTGAGATTTGGAATGACCTAAAAAGCGTATTTCTGAGAAAAACTAGTACCAGTAAATTTTTACGATAACAATACTTTCCATAGCTATATATTTCATGTGTAGTTAAGCAAGAGATTGTGGGGTCGCCTAGGAAACCAGATGACCAGAATCTTGGAATAAATATTTACGAGTTCGCGTTTCGGTTCCGAGGACTTTTAACTCGGCTTGAATCTCCTGCATACCTTCCCTGGCCCTAGAAACCCCATATAGCCAACAAAGGCAAGTTAGAGGAAGACAAAATAAAAAAAAATAATAAATAAAAATACAGAAAAGAAATTGGTAAAGAGAAAGACAAAATATGAAAGAAAGAAGAAAATAAACTTTATTTGCATATTTACAAAATGACAAAATTTATAAATGATTTCGGATGAGACATCCTTACAATCAGCAAATGTTTGGTTCATTTGGTAGTTATAATCTAATTAACTAATCTATAATTAGTGGTAAAATTAAATTGTGATTATATCTGGTTGTAGGAAAAATTATACAAAAACCTACAAATAAAAACGGATAACTTCATTGATAATATAAAATTAGAAATCAAAATAAACTAGTTTAAGTTAGTAACACATGTTTAGTTCTTTTATGCGTTTTAGGGATGTTTTATTGTAGTTACCGATTTTCTGTATTAATACATTTTCGGAGATTGGTGTTTTACTGAAGTAAGAAGCTGTTTGAGTATGGACAAAATGTTTAGTTGTTGGAAGCTGCAAGACCTGGGGCATAGATGATATTTTAGTGTAGCGGGGGTAATTGTTAATTATCCGCATTGATAGATTTTGAATTCTTTCAAGTTTTTGGTAGTTAGTCAAGCAGGTTGAGCTCCAGACTGGCGAGGCGTATGTAATTAACGGGCGAATAACTGATTTGTATACTATTAATTTGTTATATCATCATTATTTTAGATCGTATATGTAGTATTGTTATTTTGATGACACCGCAATATTTTTTTCCAATATTCCTTGCGAACAAGTCGATAGATCATGTATTTCTGACCTATTTTTTTTTCCTTTCAGTTTTGAAACTGCGCATTGAATGTAAAGGACTGAAAGTTATTGTTATGAAGGCTACCCCAAGAAGATGCCCTAGAAGATATACCTCTATAGAGGCGACTTCCCTCCCGATACTTACACCAGAGGTCGGAAATGGAAGATTGATCGGACGACATTGCTTCCAGAAATAGAGGTTGCTATTTTTAGTGAGGGCTGGCTATATATCCTTCTCCTAGGGGGCTCTCGTCTTCATTAAATTCCCTCCGCCGTGGAAGTATATGAAGGTTCGGGTTTCAATTCCGAAGGGAACGTTCTATCTTATCATAACTCTCTTACTCAGAAAAAATAATTCATATTGCTTCAAAACCTAGTGGCTATGAAAGTTTCACGGTTTCATGACAGTGCTTATGTGACGATATTTTATTTTTTTTTTCCTCCAAAGTACCTTTAAGATTCCCTAAAATTAACTGTATAATTTTAACAGCATTGATAAAAACCTGGAAAATATACTTGAAGATATTTAATATCTAGCTAAAGGAGACAAGAAGAAACATATTTGTTTATATGCGTATATAAGCATATATATGCGGTTATATAGGGGTTTATGATAACTAGGCTGAAGTAAATAAAGTTGTCATTAAAGGCGCTAAATGCGTGTTATCGTTCAGTTATGAAATATCCTAGAACGCGGCATTTACACTACCCCTACACTACACGTAACTACGGTTCTATGCGGATGTGAAACGCTTATTTTTAAATATGAACAATGCTTCTTTAAGGTTTTGGAAAATATGCTACTACGAAATGTATTTGGTCCAACGAGAGATGAGGTTACACAACGAGGCTTTTTTTTAGGCGACAACCGCCAGGGTCATGTTCGCCTTTGCACCGTTAGACACAGGTTACATGATTATAGGAGTAGAGTGAGAGTATAGTTTAGATCTGGGAGTAAAGATGGTGTGACTTTAGGAAGCGAATGATGTTAGTTATATGAGGAGAGGAATCAGAGAGAAGAAGCGACAGATCGGTGGGGAGGTTGGAAAGAATACGTGAAGCAGTATATTGACGGCATTCTATGAGGATGTGGAGTATAGAGAGAGGAGATCTGACATGGTCGACAGGGAGGCGGATGTCCACGGGCCATGAGATAACCGTGGGTCAACCGAGAGTGTCCTATACGAAGTCGCGCGAGCACAACCTCTTCGCGTCGAGACGGCCAGCAGGAGGACCCCCAAGGGCCAACACGGGGCCGAATAAGGCGAAGCTTGTTGTTCCGAGGGCCGCCAACTCCCGCTGCCAGCAACCCAATATGCTCGATCGAATTGAAGTGACAAGGTCAGGCAGGCCCACACCTTGAAGTTCAAGACCCTCGGAAACCGCATTACGTGCCGCTAAATCAGCCCGATCGTTCCCCAAGATCCCACAATGTCCCGGAACCCAGAAGAAAACAATGTTGACCCGGGAGGAAAAGGATGCAAGTGTGGTATGAATTCTTTGGATGAGGTAGTCAGAGGAATATATGTTACGGATAGAGGAGAGAGTGGAGAGGGAATCGGTGCATATGATTACTTGAGAGGTAGATTGCTGGGGAAGGAGGGACGGGAAGATGACAGTTACTTCGGCGGTATAGCTACTCGATATAGAAGGGAGGGCAAACATGTTAACTTGGGCCTCACTCACAACTGCAGCTCCAGCGCCTAGTTCTCCCCGAGAGCCGTCTGTGTAATAAACGTTAGCATTATGGTACCTTTGGATAAGCTCTAAAAATTCTTGCTGGTATACTTTTGGTAGAGTCGTGAGTTTTGGAAGCCGTGTGAGAGACAGTTGACAATGGATAAAAGGGACGAGGCTTTACGAAGCTTGTACCCTGTCGGTATAATTAAGTCGATTGCATCGAGGCGATCAAGGTCATGTTAAGTTGTTAAGCTCAGTGAAGAAAGAATAAATTTTTATGCAATAAACCGGCTAGTTGACGTCTGAGAGGCATGCCGAGGTGTATATGGGAGGATTGTATTAAGTTCCATCTCGGGAGAATGTGCATGAACAGTGATCATCGGAGGAATTTGTGTAGGCAACTTTTGGTGGCATACTTATCGGTTTGCTAAGTTTATTATTATTTAAAAAAAATTATGTGTGTAGAAGAAGAACACACAATCAAGTTATAAACTTAATAAATTGGTGCAGACGTTTCGGTCTAAATTACAGGCCTTCTTCAGGGCTATAAAAACAAAATATAACAACCAGATGTAAAATAAAACATAAAGATGAAAACTTTGAAACGGTACGTACTCATATCTGATTTAATGTATCTCACATCTTTTTAATTTTATTTTCTATTATCTTTTTATTTAATATTATCTTCAATTATCTTTCTACTATATTTTGTTCCTATTTTTTTTTTTTAAACTGTCTTCTGTCATTACCTTCATTTCACTTTGTTTTTATTATCTTTATATTTCTTTTACTTATCATCTCTATTTTGTGTTCTACATCTGGTTGTTATCTTTTGTTTTTATAGCTCTGAAGAAGGCCTATAATTTAGGCCGGAACGTCGGTACCAGTTTATTAATAATAATAATTATGTTCTCTTTGACAGTTTCCTATTAAAATAATATATATATATATATATATATATTATATATATATATATATATAATATATATATATCAATGATGTTTGAAAATATATAATGAAATAGGTTACAATTATAGCTGTGTAAGTATCGTTTTAGCTTTCCTATAGCGAAGTGCTAGAACGTCAAAGGCTTAAGCTGGTTCGACAACAAACAGTGACGGCCTTTGACGGCCCTTTCACAAAAGCGAGTTCCCGCAACACTACTGATACATCTATAAACATTTTGGTTTATATTTTTAAATAATGTACCTTTTATAATCTACTAAAAAAAAAAAAAAAAAAAAAAAAAAAAAAAAAAAAAAAAAATACCTTTTCCTCAAAAATTCGAAGTCTTACGTTTCAAGATAGTAGAACCCGAATAACGAATAAAAACAAATCCACAAAAATAAATATAGACCACAGGAATTAGATTAAAATAACAATGAAACTTGCTAAGTACAAAACAAGATAAGAACAGCAAGCCAACAGTCGACATTTAAAAGTGCACGTAGCTGATAACTACAAAAAATGTATATCGATAAATTTCTTTCAACAACAATTTTTATTGAGTAAAATTACAATCAATCAATAGTAGTGGTGAAAGATATCATACATAATACATTCATACAATATTTACACAGCATAAAATTACAATAAAATATATACACAATAATGAATCAATACAATAAAATCATGAATTCGCTTATACCTATATACACATACACACACTCATACATACATCACATTGAGTGGAGAATCTAGCCAGTGCTAGAACTCCAATATATTTACAAAAGGTCGCGGGGCCACTGCCGTTTCAACCTTCTGGGTGGGTTGAATGGATGAGTGGAGCTGGATAGGGATTGAGCTAGAGGATTAGGATGAAGAATGAGGTTCTGGTGGAATTTGGAAAATTTGGATGGAATTAGGTCTGAAATAAATGGAACATTAAGGTCGTGGTGCAAGGTATAGTTGGAGACATAATAAGGAGCATTTACTATTGTACGGAGGACTTTGGAGTGAAAGGATTGAATGCGTTATATCGATAAATAATAAACAAAAAAGATCAATTTATAGTTCATTATATAATATGAAATATTTAACTAATTAATGACAATAAAAATTAATATGTATAGATACAGAAAATATTTGTTAAATATAACTAAAATCAAACTGTTTTAAACAATTTTATTCTTGATAATGGCGACAAAGCCCCGAAACGTCGACTAATTTTCACGAGTTATATAGTTTATTATAATAATAAAGATATGATGGAAGAAAATTATGCTTGATTAGATATATAAATAAATCCGTTTGTCCATCGTATACCGTCCGCGACTTTTCCCCGAAACTACAAGACCGATACTTTGGAAATTTAGGACAAAAAGAACAAGGCATTCGGCGATGATCCTAGCGCGTAGATGTTGGCATCAGCCTAATAGTTTTAAAATGGCGGCCAATTAAAGCTAATTTAATTCAACAACAGTTACTTTTTAAGTTAGAGACAAAATTTTATTGAGTTTTAATATCAGGAAACTACAATTGGTTAAAAAAAAACTAGTAGTAATATTATTAAAATTGTACACATATATAACCTCATAACTCAGTTTTTTTTTTTTAAGATAGAGAGAAAATTACATGATAACGGGACATCACCACGAATTAAAAAAAAAAAAAAAAAAAAAATTAAATGTTGCCAATATATATTCCCCAAAAACTTAGTTATTTTTGAAGATAGAGAAAAATTGTATTGATTTTTAGAATTAATAAACCGTAAATTATTGTAGAGAAGAATTTTTACGGTAATAAGTTTTTTTCCATTTTTGTTTCGTAAAGTCACAGTTATCGGTTCTTTTATCATAATTTGTTTTATCATCTTTTCGCACAGTGTTTGGCTTACAAAGCTTCTTTACTGCAAGTGCTCTAAATAGTTTATCGGGAAGCTTTTAAAATGATTATACCAATATTTATTTTTATTTTAACATATTTATTTATTTTCACAACTGTATAAAAATGTTAATTTTAATTAAGTAAATGTGATGGACGTATGTTAAACTGACATGAAATACATGTAGAGACACCACCCATTGGTAGCCCTCTAAAAGTATTCTAAACGTCTCGGACGTAGACGTCTCGGAGGATCATCAGGAATTGAAACGGAAGAAAGAATAGAAACCAGTGGATTGGAGTGGGTATGGAGTTTTTCATGGAATGATCGATACCTGGTTCGGGATAAATCAGTAACATATGGAACATTAAGGTCTTTATAGATAAGTTTATTTGTGACAAAATATGGAGAATTTTAGGTTGTAAGGATTGGATACGAGAGGAATTCGATGGTCATGTAGATGATGTAGATGAGTCTTTGTAGTTATGGGGAAGCTTTGACCGTTTGTGTAGTAAGTGATGATGTAGCCGAAAACGACGTACCAATATTTAAAAAAAAAAAAAACAGCTAATTTTTGCAGTATTTTCTTTTTTCAAGCGTAGTAGGAGACTTTGGTTGATTAAGTGATTTAAGTTTATCAAAATTGATGAAGACGATGACCTTTTAGCAGAATTGAGACGTTGATTTCCAAAAAGTACTAAAGGACATTTTTACGAAATTGATTTTTTTACATATTTGTATTCCCATCATTTAGTTTTATCTAAATATACTATTTGATGTTATCTAATGAATTCTCAAGTCCTTAAAAAAACGTGATTTAGAAATGCGGTAATTTTCTAAAAGTATTAATTACGCATTTATTTTCGTTCCAAATCATTCTTTAAAAAATTCATTTAATAACTTTAATATGATGTTATTATTATAGTAAAAAAAAAGAAAAATTCTAAATTTTAATGCAAAAAAATACCAAAATTAGCTAGTTTAATAACATAGTAATGAGAGATTTTCGAGCTTCCTGTAAAATTTTCTGGTATGGATATAGTACATTTTGGAAATCAACGTCTCAATTGTTAGTAACCATGTTCTGAGAGGATTCTAAAAATAGAATATTGTTTTTTTTCCCGAATACTGTCAATGATATGATGATAAGAAATTTATTTCGGGATTATTTGTAGCTGGGTGGCTAGCTTAACATCCTCCTATGCCAAAGGTCACGGCTTCAAACCCGCAGGTGGTCCTAGGATTTTTTAATGGGAGTAAAAAGGTGCTCGTTAAAGATCCCTATCCTAATAAAACCTGGATAGGCAAAATTAAGGACTCCCACTGTAGCACGTCCGATTAGCCATAGGAGGATAAAGTGACGTTAAATAAATAAACAAACAGAAATCTATTTAAAAAATTAGCATGGAGAAATCTAATAAATAAAATATATTAAATCCTTAAAATCGATATGTGTGAAATAAAATCTGTATATATCTGTTAAGAAGGAAGGAATGCCCAAGTCACCCGACTCAAGACGATATGCCCTCACCGAACAAAAATTTAATACGACTATCTCGCCCTTAATAACTCCCTGTTTTTATTCTCCAATAACTCGGAGGAATTTTTTCATTAATTTTGTCATCTTATTTTATCCGGAACTCAAATCCTCCGCATTCGCCTTATATATTTCTACCAAGGCAATCTTTCTGATTTCTCTTTTTGTTCATCTTTCTAAAAGTACATTACAATAATTTCTTGTTAATTTAAGATGGTTTTATTAGGGTGATCTATTCAGACAAAATAATAGAGACATTTTATATACATTTTGTAGCTCATTTGAACATAAATTTTATGGTATTACGGCACAAATATACAACTAAAAAGACACATATTATTGAGTAGTATTGAGTTGTCAATAAATTAATGCGAGATTTTTAGGATTTTATTTTAAATAACCATCTATCTAATGTGTATCTTATTATATCAGGAAAACTATTGAATGAATGTATATTTCATAAATAAGAATGCACAGAAACTAATAACACAAACTTATATTTTAATTAATAATAACATATGTAAAAACATAGGAAGGTATTAGGAACCAGTGTTGCCAGGGAATGGTACTGGGAGCCAGTGTTGCCACACTATTCAATATACTTTTTACGTTCACTGGATTATTACTTTGTATGAATTTCAGAATTGAGACGTTGATTCCCAAAAGGTACTATATCCACAGGAAATTTTACAGGAAACGCAAAAATCTGTCATTTATTTATTATTGGACTTATTTACGTGTCTTTTTTTATTAAAATAAAAAGTTGATTTTTAAGTGTGTTGCCAACTCATTTTTCTAAATTATTGCAATTTTCTGATGATTTTAAACAATATAATATTGGATATAGTTCTTTTTGGAACGAAACAAGGTATAGTACTTTTTGGAAGAATATAACGCGAGATAAGTTGGTAACAGTCCCTATAACCTTCTTAATACAACAATAGTGATAACTAACGTCTTTATATCGTTAATTACTATGTTATGTATATTTCCTTATTCTCCCTCTGAGAAATATATTTCTTTGTTTTTGTTAATTACATTGATTATCTATTCTTCATAAAGAAATTGAATATTCAAAGGACAATTTATCTATTTATGGCACTATGATAAGAAATTATGTAATTATGAAGTTTGTTTTAAACTTTTATTGTGTGAATTTAGCAAATTTAACTATATTATTGGAGACGTGTAAACAATATTTAAACATAGATAATGACAAATAATAACTTTTGAGCTTTTATTTTACATAAAAAAATCGACTACCAAGTTAGATCAGGCACATATTTTCTTCACATATTTAGCAAGTTCGTGGAATGCTAATTCCAACTATTTGCTGCATCAAATGCCATTATTCTATTAAAATGTGAGTTTCTGAAAAATTTTAAACCAAATTTATGATGCTGCAGGAAGAAATACTATAAAAAAAACCTTATTTAAATGACAACCTTCGCAAATTGAAGCAATGCAATTAAGTTGTTTTAAACAGCCTAAAAACTGATAATTAGGTTAAAACCATTGATTAAAATAATAGCGGTGATTCAAGACATGCTAAATGAACTAATAAAAATGCATACAATGATGAAAACAATAAATTAATGGTGATATATTACGGGATTAGGTGCTTCTGCCGTATAGTAGGAAATATAGTACCTTTTGGAAGGAAATGAAAGGAAAGGTTATATCTGTTTACATAGGATATAGTACCTTTTGGAACGAAGCATGGATTTAGTACCTTTTGGAATGAAATGCAATTTTTAAATACTTTTGAAGGATTTTTATGTATTTTAGATAAAATTTGATGACGGATTTAGATAAAACTAAACTATTAGAATATAAATATGTCAAAATATCAACTTTGAAAAAAATGTCCTTTAGTACCTTTTGGAAATCTACGTCTCAATTATTAATAGATATGAATATCAGTCCTCTACCAAAAGAAAATGCTCACTAACCTCTGTATAATTTCGTTTATTAAGCTAAAGCGTGTTTTTTGTATAATTTAATTTTAAAACGGCCGGAACGACGAGAAACATCTACGAATTGTTGGGTGAGGGCAGTATACGTTTAACGGTGGCTCGTAAAATTTCAATGTGCTTACATCTCTTGACGACAATTTTCTGTGAGTTTTGGTGAAAGAAAATCCCGAAATTACTGCAGAAAACTCAAGTAAGTTAAATACGGGAAAAGCGATTTATTATTCAGTTGCGAAATTACTTTGCTTGTGCATCTTCCAAAAAACTTGAAGGTTACAATTCATGAAAACTGTTATTACGCGAAACGGTTCTAAACTTAAGTGAAACGTGGTCGTTTTACTTTGAAGGATAACAATGCTAATGATTTTGTGATTTTTTTTTTTTTATTTAATTTTAATAGGACTTTTGCTAGGGGCCATTGATTCATTGAAACACGATTTGATTCTATGATTATCGATTTTAAAGCAATGTTTTATAATTTAATACCATTCGAGAATATCATACTACGAAAAATATTGGCCAAAAGTGAAATGAGGCCACTGGGAAATTTAGAAGGTTAGATAACACAGAATTACAGAGCTTGCATTCTGTCAGTAGAATTGAGTTGATAGTTTTGCTGTGACTCAAATAGCGTATAAAGTTGTTAGGCTCAGTGAAAAACGAATTTCTAAAAAGTTAATATGTGCTGAACCGACTGGTAGGCCTCCGAGAGGTAGGTCGAAGCTTTTGTTAAGTATGATCTCAGGGGCTTGGGCTTGAACGATAATCATTAGACAAATTTCTGTACGCAACATTTGGTGGTATCAGCATTAAGCTTTCAGACTCAATAAGATTACTATTTATTATTAAGAAATAATTATGTTCTGTTTGACAATTTGCTGTTAAGATATAGTATAATTAATACTTTTGATATTTACAATGAACATTCTCTACTCCCATAACATTATTTATTTAATAATAATAATAGGTTTACCGAACCCGAAGGTTCGATGCCGATACCACCTAACTTCGCCTGCACAGACTCGTCCAATGTTCGCCGGTCAAGCCCAAGCCCCCGAGATCAGCTTAACGCAATCCTCATTTTCTTCTTTATTTATTTACATCCCCTTTAATTTCTCATCTATGTTTCGGTGTCCTCTCCCCATTTTTAAGACTAAAATAATTTATAAAAATTAAATAAGTAAAATATATTATGTCATCATACTTATATAAATATATATATATATATATATATATATATATATATATATATATATATATATATATATATATATATAAAACAAAGACAAAACAACAAAGGTAACATACACAGTTTTCGACACCTACTATTCGACTCTAAGAAATTAGACAACATTGGAGCTAAGCTTATACTGGACGTTATATTAGAGCACGGGACTTGGCCAGAAACAGAACAGAGACTGATGACAAAATTTAAAAAGTATTTTATAAATTTCGTTAACAAAATATACTTCAACCAACTTAATACTGATTGTAGGAAGGCAGTTCAGTCTTTGTAGTTCTTGTGCTAAATTCATTTTGTTTGTATTTATGTATTTAGCTTCTCTATTCTTATTTTGAAAAATATTGAAATGTGTAATTAACATTACTTTTAAGCTATTTCCATTTAAGTTTCCACTTTTAAGTTATTTTTCGATTGATGTTAAATTAATTTTATTTTTGCTATTTTCGATATATGTAATGTTTAAAATGAAGATCAAAGTAATGTAAACTTAAAAATTTGTGAAATATAACATAGATTACGTGTAGTGTGAATAAGAGCAGGCATGGAACCTGTATATAAAAATCAATAAACTCTCCTTCTTTGGGGTTACCATAGGAGGAAAAGATATTTTTAAAAAAAATTAAAAAAAACATATATTAGTTTAAATTGTCATCGATTAGAACTATCAAATTATTTTACAACTATTTATGATTAACCTGCCATGTTTTTTTTCTTCATTCATACATAAATTTTAATAGCTTACTCCTATACGTCAGCTTATTGATGACTAGTAGCTCACTGTTTTTTTAATAATTGTTCAACTTTTCACTTGGTGTGTTCTACTTCCGTTACAAAATAATCCTTAAGGTCTGTTTTTAATTTTATTGTGATATTAATTCTTTTTTTTTAATGTAATTTAATAATGTTTGTATAAAATATATAAATGTCATTGAATAAAATTGGAGGCTGATATATAACTTCACAACTCTTATATTAAAAAATAATGCACAACGTTATGGCTAAAATGTCATCTTCAGGTGCGAAGAAGTAATTGTATCCACTCACACTAGATAAAATTGTCCCTTTGCACCTGAAGATGGCATTTTAGCCGAAACGTTGTTCATTAATTTTTAATAAAAGAGTAGTTAATAAATTAGCCTCCAATTTTAATCATAGAATTTGACCTTCACCTTAAAGAATCTACACCTTGTTAAAAGACAGCAGGTTATAATTTTTCTGCTATTAATGTCGTTTTAGCTTTTCGTCAAAGGCTAATGCTGACTACACCTAAAGCCAATTAAAACCAAGTCAATAACATTTCTAACCACTAGATATTACTAAAAGATTAAATTTACTATACACGAGTATAGTGTGAGTAAAAATCTGGTGCGGGCAACACACGACTTTCACTTACCTCCATTTTAAAAATCAATGAAAGAATTTTCAAATACAGTTAGAGATAAAAATACGTGAAAGTATTAAAGAATTAATCAAATTGAATTTATATAGAAACATGTGTTTTATTAAAAAATCTAGTTTATTATTATCTAAAATAATCAGTTAGTTTTATCTTCTTCTCATCACTCTCTATTAACTTCTTAAAGCTTGTGTATGAGATGATATTTTTTCTAAAATCTTTAGCTTTCCAACGGTATATCATACATGTATATTACTGCTCTTATGTTCAAAAACGAAAAATTGCATTAAAAAAATATTTTTTCTGTTTTCTCCTTTAGTTGGGTATCGAATTCATTCAATTTATATATTTACCTGTTTTTCATCAGTGGTAACAAGATAATATAGTTATTTTTATACAATCTAAAGGTCTAATATCTAAAGGTACTTTAGAGGAAGCAAATTTAAAATATCGGCATTTAAGCCCTGTCAGACCATTTTAATCGGAATGAAACCTAAATGATATTAAAGCCCCATTATATTTTACATCGATATAGCGAGTTTAATCAAAACCGTCGGAACCGTTTTCGAGAAAATCGTAATAAAGTGGCTCTTCTGGTAAGCTCATTTTGATGAAAAAGGTTTCGTAACGTCTTGAGCGTATATTTGTCTTAAATATGAAATTTCAGTTTCATAGGACTTACCGTTTCCGCCCGGGAATTACCACACATACACACAGACCTTTTTTCGGGACTTGGTTATTTGGACTCAGGGGACAATAAAATTCCGTTGAAAACTAGATTTCGAAAATTTTCAAGATCGCAATACTTTCACTTACTATATATAGTTAGTGAAAGTAAAAAAGAGAACGACAATACTTATCATCAGTTTTAGAACCGAAGAGTACTGATATGAATGCAAGCTCTATAGATTACAATATACGAAGCCTATAACCTTCAGTAACGCACGAATTGCTATCCCTACACATAATCTTCCCTAGAGGCGATGATATAAGCCATGGCCACTGTCATCGGGAATAAATATTTTACCCCAAAGAGCCTAGGGAATGGCAATAGATTCAAGAGGCTGAGATTATTCCAAAAGAAGGACAAAGGAAAAGAAAGGAATGCTCAATGAGAAGGCACTAAAGGCCACAATATCCCTTATTCGATATTTATCCAGCGCTCTGTCTTCATCTTGAGTTATCGACAGTTCTAAAGATAGTCTCATTGCTTATTGCTATTTACAACTGTATTAAAAAAACACAATAAGTAAATATGCAGCATGAAGAAAAGTCATGAAAATGTCTTGAGAAAGAACTACCCAGTGATAGCACTTCACTAACTATCTTAAGGCAGTAGTTCTCGAGGCGACCTTCTTTTCAATCGCCTCGGAGGGTTATCAGGGATATCTAAGCAAGATAAATTAAGAACAAGTGGGTTTGTGTGGGCAGGGAGTTTAGAATGAAAAGAGGTGTATCTTTGACGGGCTATGTCCTGCAATAGTGGAGTTAATTTGTGACAAATAAGGGACATTCAGGATTTTGCGAAGGATTTTGGATTGTAAGGATCGAATGCGGGAGGAATTGGATGGTTTAGTAGAGCCCCAAAGTTAGATTCCATATGTCCAAATAGGTCTGATAATAGCGACGTATATGAGTCTTTTGTAATATTCTGGAAGTTTTGAACGTTTGTCTAGTAAGTGTTGTAGTAATCGGTATCTTCGAGCAGTTTCTTGTCGATAAATAAATTTAAAAAAAGTTTTGAGCTGCACACACCAAACCCACACACACACACAGACCATTTTGCGGGACTTAGACATCTGGACTCGTGTATTTGCGGTGAAAACCCGATTTCGAAAATTGTAACGATGTAATAGATACTTTCCTTTACTATATATTTCGCATATATGTTAGTGAAATGTGCCAAGTATTAATCTTTTGAATATTTTACTTAATTATACTGAAAGTGGAAACGGTCTAGTCCAGTGGATTGGTAACTTCACCAATTTTCTCCGGTTTCTAGGCTAGAACTTGGGGCTATGGTTAGACATTTGCTTATGATCGTATTTAAGCTGGGGGGCGTCTCTTATATGGCTCACAAATCCTCTAAAAATGAGTAAGCGAAGTCAGGGGGAAATTCAGCGACGTAAAAAAATCGCCAAACCTGTAGAGCCACTTAGTATCATTCATTTTATACCTTGTTGAGTCAAAGCTCGTAGGCTTACTTCGTCTGAATAAAAGTACATTCTGGGTTGGATTGTATATAGGATCAGTTGAAAAAAGGCTCGCAATTGTAAAGGAAAAATCATTCGAAAAATTCTAAACCAAATAAGATAAAATTAACTTAGGAAAATGGAGATCGTGAAGTTGTGCGTAAAGCCCCCAGACTCTCCAAATGAATCTGTCATCTCGACTAAGTGATTCATTTCGATAATGATTTCTTTTTTCTATTTTATTCTTTATCCATTTTTCAACTCTAACTTATTATTAGGTTTCTTAATTGATTTTAACAAAGTAAATAAGTGAAAATCGTGTGTCTCGCGCTCCAGACTTTTACATTCATTGATGACCATCACTAGATCTATCTCATTCATTCAATAGACCATTTGGATCGAAAAAAGACAAAATTCGGTTAAAGGTCATTAGCACATTGAAATGACAAAGCTCATTTCGACGAAACTTGGTACTCATGCTTACGGTCCAGCTAGCGGTTCTTTAATGGTGTGCTTCCAGCTACCTGGAAATCTCCAGCACTTAACAACGCCTCAACAGTGTTTGATAAAATTCTGAACACACGTTTCCCGTAGAGATAATCCAGACATGTACAGTTGTCATTAAATATTTCTTGAGCACGATATAATTTTCTGTAATAAAATTTTCCTCGTCTTCTCATTTTAAGAGGAATACTAAACGAATGAAGATCTGAAAACGTTACATTTCGCCAGTCTTATGATGTCCAGTTTTTTTTTTTAATTTTTACTTTGGAATCCGCACACAAGACTGAAACGACAAGAAACTGCCCAACGCTTTCGCTTACTTCAACACTTACTGGACAGACGCTCTAATCTTCCACTTAACTATAAAAGGCTCATCTATATTACCATCATAAGGCCTATCTGAACGTACGTAGTTGAGCTAAGGGGTCTACTAAACCACCAAATACTTCCCGTATTCAATCCCCACAATCCGAAATCCTTCGAAAAGTCCTCAATGCTCCTTACTTTGTCTCCAACAAACTCATCCATAAAGACCTTAATGTCCTATATGTTGCTGATTTGGCCCGTACGAGGTATCATTCCTTCCATGATAAACTCCACTCCCACATTAACCCACTAGTTTCAATCCTTGCTTCCTCTACCATTCCTGACAATCCTCCGGGCGTCTGAAAAGAAGATGGCCTCGGGACATCTACTGTAGATTACCTAGTGGAGTGTTGCCAATGGGCATATTCTCTTCATGTCTCTTCATGTATATTATCTATATTATGAGCCAATTTACTTGATGTATTTACTAATACAGTTGTAAAATTCAATAAATTTAATAAATAAAAAAATGTTTTACTTTCCATTCAATTGTTATTTATTCTTTTATTTTTTACTTTCACTTACCTATGTATGAAATATATAGTAAGAGAAGGTATTGCGATCGTGAGAATTTTCGAATCCCAGTTTTCAATGTATATATGTATAATTACTGTGACTTGTATAGCTTTCACTATTCCATATTTTAATTGAATTATATGAAAGAAAATGCCGCAATTACAATATATTACTAATTAATTTTGGGTTAAATTACATTTTTATATTTTTTAAATAAGTATTATTTAGAAATTGAAGATACCAAGACTCTTTGATAAGGGAGAAACATGTATTCAAACGAATTTAATTAGAAAAAAGCTGAAATGACTGACCTATAATAAATAAAAAAAATCTGATGGGGGCAACACACCACTTTCACTTACCTCGACTGTTAAAATCAATTTAAAAACTATTAAATAAATTAATTTGAAAATATTTTAAGTTGATTTCAATAAAACTTGTAATCATTTTCGTAGGAAACATATGATTTAGATGATATAATAGAACTATATTAAATTGTTAATATATACTAATATTATAAAGCTGAAGAGTTTGTTTGTTTGTTTATTTATTTAACGCCACTTTATGCTACTATGGCTAATCGGACGATGCTACAGTGGGAGTCCTAAATTTTGCCTATCCAGGTTTTATTAGGATAGGGATCTTTAACGAGTACCTGACATCGCACAGGCTCGGGACCACCTTTTAACGTCCCCTCCGAAGTACGGCGTAACTAAGGATTTTTTACTCCCATTAAAAAATCCTAGAACCACCTGCGGGTTTGAACCCGTGACCTTTAGCATGGGAGGCTGTTACGCTAGCCACCCAGCTACAAGTGATTCCAGTTTGTTTGTTTGTTTGAACGCGCTAATCTCAGAAACTACTGGTTCGAATTGAAAAATTCTTTTTGTGTTGGATAGTCTATTTATCGAGGAAGGCTGCGACCAATAGGAGTGAAAAACCAAGGGAAAATCTGGGAAAAAAACGGGAAAAATTTGGGAGAAAAAAAAAAAAACCTCGCATCCCAATGATTCCAAATGATTTACCTATTATTTTTAAATAATTCAATTTCCCGTTAATTTATATTTTCCCGTAACAATTAATCACAGAGGTAAACATTTAAACACGTAGGAATAGATTTAAATCAAGATCGGGCTTCGGAGAAGTTCAGTATGTTCTGCCACAAGAAAATAAAACTCATTTAGGTGGAAGTACTTTAAAATATATTCTTTTAAAAACTTCTTAATAGCAATCATAATAACAGAAATTGATGCAGACGAAGTCGCTTTAGAATATATCAAAGAAAATGTAACATGTACTAAGAAGGTTTAAATTTGGGTAATAAAATTCCGGTTCTGGGAAACGCCAATCATTCGGTACTGCTAGGGGAAGACACGGAAACTATACAACTAAATACAAGTGCATTATTAAAAACCGGTAAAGAAATAGGACTCGAAATAAATACCGAAAAGACAAAATATATGATTTGTAGTAGAGACGGTAGCGATAATAGTGATATTGATATATCAGGGTATACTTTTGAACACATAGAGAAATTTAAGTATTTAGGCTCAATAATAACGAGAAAAAATAAATCCAGGAGGAAATAAAGTCCTGGTTAAAGGCGAGAAATGCGTGTTATAATTCAGTTGCGAAATTACTTAGCTCCTGTCTAAAAATTTAAAGGTTAGAATTTATAAAATTTATAGAATTCATAATATGGAAGTGATTCAGGTGTAAGGTTTTACCGACGCATATCATTAATTCATATTTAGGTTGTCAACGGTTTGTGACGATTATTTTTTCATATTAAGTGATTATGGGTATAACCACTTCTACTGGTTTGCTATTGTGAATTTGGCAGGAAGAAGTCAAGATCGGGCTTTAAATGATAACAAAGAGTAGCTGATAGTTGATATTTAATATAGCCAATCTTACCATAAACGCACATAAATTAATACGAAATGCAATATTCGCGAGCAAAGCTGCGTGTCACAGCTAGTCAGTTATAAGTTTATTTCCTATTCTTCACATTATATTACATTTTACAACTTTGTGGATAAGATAATGTTTTTTCTAAAAACATTTTCTTTCCAACGGTATACTATACATCTATATTACTATTTTTATGTTCAAAAACAAAATTCTGCATTAAAAAAATATTTTTGCATTTTAACATTCACTTACTTAATATAGTAAGGGAAAGTATTGCGATCGTGAAAATTTTCGAATTCCAGTTTTCAACGGAAATACACATTTTAGGGTCCCCTGAGTCCAAATAACCATGTCCCGCAAAAAGGTCTGTGTGTTATGGGTGGGCATTATCGAATGACGACTATCGGATCATTCGATAAATTCAATCATTCAAATTAATCGATTATCCGATTAATCGGTCCGGATAAGCGAATGATTATTGGAACTGAACTATTTAATATTAATCGAGGGATAATAAGGAGCGCGGATAATCGAATGACCTTTTTTTTTTTTGCTCCTCACATAAATTATATCTATATTTGCAGCCAGCTCAGCCACTATAGAGAGGGTAATTGTGACAAATCGTCTCTTACAATGCATACTAATCATTGGATTATTTAAATCATCGAAGTCCGGTCATCCGATTATGACGATCATTCGATTATGCCCACCCCTTCTGTGTGTGTGTGTGTGTGTGTGTGTGTGTGTGTGTGTGGTAAGACCGGACGGAAACGGTAAGTCCTATGAAACTGAAATTTCATATTTAAGACAAATATACGTCCGCGACGTTACGAAACCTTTTTCATCAAAATGAGCTTACCAGAAGAGGCACTTTATACCATGCATTTTGCACCTTTTTTCGATTTTCTCGAAAACTGTTCCGACGACTTTGATTAAACTCGCTATATCGATGTAAAATATAATGGGGCTTTAATATCATTTAGGTTTCATTCCGATTAAAATGGCCTGACAGGGCTTAAATGCCGATATTTTAAATTTGCTTCCTCTAAAGTACCTTTAGTTTTGTTGATTGTATAAAAATAACTATATTATCTTGTTACCACTGATGAAAAACAGCTAAATATACAAATAGAATGAATTCGATACCCAACTAAAGGAGAAAAAAGAAAAAATATTTTTTTAATGTATTTTTTTGTTTTTGGACATAAGAACAGTAATATACATGTATGATATACCGTTGGAAAGCTAAAGATTTTAGAAAAATATTATCTTATACTCAAGCTTCTAAAAGGTAATAGAGAGTGATGAAAAGAAGATAAAACTAACTGATTATTTTTGATAATAATATAATAGATTTTTTAATAAAACACATGTTTATATAGTGTTGCCCGCAACAGATTTTTCTCTTTAAGTTGAATACAGAACTCGTTTGACTAATGGATTTATCTTTTTTGTATCAATGATAACAAGATGAAGCGGCTATTTTTTTTATTATCTACAAAATTAAAGGGACTTCAGAGGAAGAAATTTTAAAATATCGGCATTTAAGCCCTGTCAGAATATTTTAATCAGAATAAAACCTACAAGATATTAAATCCCCTTAAATTTTACCTCTCTATATCTAGTTTAATCAAAATCATTTGTGCAAAATGTGCAAAATACGTGGTATAAAGTGGTTTTTCTGGCTAGTCGATTTTAATAACAATGTTGCTGTAACATTTCGGGCGTACAGTTGTCTTAAATGTGAAATTTCAGTTGAGTACGACTTTTCGTTTTTTCTCTAGACTTACCACACACAAACACAGGTACACAGACCTTTTTGCGAGAGTTGGTTATTTGAACTTAGGGGACCCTGAAACGTGTATTTCGTTGAAAACTGGTATTCGAAAATTTTCACGAACGCAATACTTTCCCTTACTATATATTCCATATATTAGTAAGTGAAAGTAATAACTACGTCGTAGTTTTTTTCAAAAAGTACGTTGGAACCACTGTGCAATGTAATTCTCGATTTTTCCTAAATAACTCATTTTTAAAATGTTATTTATCTTTTACATATAAATATAGAAGTATATAAAAAGCAATCAATCACAAGATTTGTCGATATTCCCCTAGGGATATCGCCATTAATCAAAACCCCAAGCGAGCTTGTAGCCTGCTCCAGGAACAAGACTAATTCTCTTCAGATATAGATCCTCATTGAAATTAAGTTACCACCTGCAGGGAACCTATTACTGGGAGGCATGTATCTACATTGTGTATCATCAATTTGATTTATATATTGATATATATTTCCAACAATAATACATAGTAGAGATAAAACAATATTAAAATATTGGCTTGCTTCACTTGAAATGTCCGTTTTTATAGTTTCTGAAATACAGAACAACAGGTCTGTTGTTTTCTTCCGAATGTTTAAATATTTAAAGTAAACAGCTACTAAACCTCTACCTTTGTATTATAAACATTAGCTTCCCAATCAATTACCTACTTTTTAGTATACCTCCAAATATGTACATGGAAAATATGGAGATCTTCGAGTAATATTTTGTACGAGTTTAAACTCGGCCATTCAGCGGCTGAGGCCGCTAGAAATATTTGCAAGGCGTCTGGAGAAGGGAGTGTTAATAAACGGATCATTCGCCGTTGGTTTGCTAAGTTTTCGGCTGGGGATACCAACTTGGAAAACTTGCCCCAGGAAGACCTCCGTCCGTAATAGACAACGATGTCCACAAACATACAGTAAAAGGAAACCCCTACCAAACAGTCAAAGTACTCTCAGCACAACCAAATGCAAGTGCATCTACCGTTTCCAGACATTTAAAGTGTATTGGGAAAGTAAAAAAGCTCAATACATGGTTAACTCATGATCTCACTGAGCGGCATGTTTCAAAACATACTTTGCAAATATTGAAAGAACTGGGCTACGAAGTTCTTCCGCACCCACCAAATTCTCCTTACTTGTCTCTAACAGATTACCACCTGTTCAGGAATTTAGAAAACTTCGTCAAAGGAAACCTTTTTGAAAATGATGATCAAGTGAAAAGTTCGCTTTCAGATTTTGTTTCACTTTAAAGCTCAGAGTTTTTCAGTTCGGGGATAAAAAATTTGGTGTCACCTTGGGAAAAATAGTAAATACTTCGAATAAAATAATCTTGTTTTCATATCGTATTTTTAATAAAAATCCTTTCCCTTGAAAACGGACATTTCATGTGACACAACCCAATATATTGTTATTTTAAATACAGAAACGTTTGGAATAAAAGTAGTAAATAACAACTATATAATGATCCATTTTCACTTAACATTATTTTATTCTTATTCCAATGTTTCGACCATTAGACGATTATCAAAGATATGACATACAAAATGATCATTAAAATTTGAAACAATTATTTAACTTCTTTCTAATTTAACTATTTGTACGCACCTAAATTAGTAATTTCCTATTTTATTTTGTTAACATTATAAACATATAACTGTTTTTAAACAAAATAAAATTATTATATATGTTTTAACTTAAGTTTTAATTTATACAATAAGATTTTTACTACCAATATATGAAATATATAAAGTAAGGGAAAGTATTGCGATCGTGAAAATTGTCGAGTTCCAGTTTTTGACGGAAATACACGTTTTAGGGTCTCCTGAGTCCAAATAACCAAGTCCCGAAAAAAAGGTCTATGTGTGTGTGTCTGTGTCTGTGTGTGTGTGTGGTAACTCCCAGGCAAAAACGAAAAGTCCTATGAAACTGAAATTTCTTAAATATGAATACAACTATACGTCCGAGATGTTACAGAATCTTTTTCATCAAAATCAGCTGACCGGAAGATCTACTTTATACCATGCATTTAGTACCTTTTTACGATTTTCTCTAAAACGGCTCTAACGATTTTGATTAAACTTTCTATATCGATATAAAATTTAACGGGCTTTGATATTAAGTAGGTTTCGTTCTGATTGAAATAATACGACAGGACTTAAATGCCGATGTTTTAAATTGTCTTTCTCTAAAGTACCTTTAATTCTGTAGATTCAATAAAAATAACTATATTATCTTGTTAGCATTGATAGTTAACAGCTAAATACATGCAAGTCGACCGAATTTAATAAACAACCGAAAGATAAAACTGAAAAATATTTTTTTTTTGCAATTTTTTGCAAACTAAAGATTATCTCATACACAAGCTTGTATAAGTTAATATAGAGTGATGAAAATCCGATAAAACTAACTGATTGTTTTAGATAATGATATAATAGATTTTTTAATAAAAAACATGTTTCTATAGAAATTCAATTTAATTAATTCTTTAATAGTTTCACGTATTTTTATCTCTAATTGTATTTGAAAATTCATTGATCGTGTGTTGTCCCGCACCAATAGTATTTTGAATTGTTAACAACAAAACTTTTATTTATATATTTAATAGGGATTTTGACAACATGGGATTTGCTATCTGCTTATTCAATAAGCAAATATGCTAACTAATTAATCGTAATACAAATACAACGTTATTCTACAGATAGATTTTAAAAACAAATGGCTATATCAGGTCTCTTGGCCTGCGCCTCGATAGTCTTCTGGACGGATTATGTGGCAGGGGAAAGCTCCTTAAGCACCGGGTTTTGAATAAAACAAAATTCAGAACAAATAAAAAAAAACTGTACTTCTACATCTCATGAAGGATCTTGGGCTCAATAGATATTGAAATTCGTACTTTTGGTGCAATGAGGAGATTTAGCCAATATCACGCTTAGCCTCCCGGTATTTCCCTATTTTTGGATACCCACTTTATGTAGGCTGGATGTGTCCTAGGAGGCTCTCCATACCCTGGTGTCGCCTTACGGGTGCAATAACAGAATAAATAATATTCCACCACAGCCGGGATTCGAACCCAGGACCCGGAGCACAGAAGACTAGCGCTCTATCCACTAGACCACGCGACTCCCGTATTCAGCTATTTAACACAGTAGGTTATTTAAAAGACATATACAAATAAATAGATAACCGGAATTAATTCCATGGAAGGAGTTTGATACCATTAGTTTCTTAAAGTAATATATTCATGCACTTATAAAAACATAGAAAAGAATATTCAGAAGCAAGATAGGGAGAATAATGCCTTAAAGTAGAAGGCTTCAAAACCAGAGTTGTGAACTAGATGGGAGCCATTTTATAACTCCATCCAGGAACCTCAACTTCATGCATTATGTATTCCAATGTATTCATACAGGATTCAATCATTAAAGGAGCTTCTACCTCATGTAAATCAACATGTACTAGGCCTTTATAAGTCTCTCAGTAAACATTATAATATATCCAAGAATAAAAAAAAAATTAGTGAAACATAAATGAATTAATTTATATTTCCATTATATTATTATCTAAAATAACCAGTTAGTTTTATCGGTTTTTTATTCAATTTTACAAGCTTGTGTATAAGACAATATATTTTCTAAAGTCTTTCTATTTCAAACTATATACTATACGTCTATATCACTGTTCATGTGTTCAAAAACAAAATTGGCATTTCAGCACCGTCAACATGAATTTTCCTTTTCGGTAACCCAAAAAACAGTTACTTTTATCGGATTTTCATCACGCTACATTACCCTTTACAATTCCGTAAATCAGATAATATTTTTTTCTAAAATCTTTAGCTATCTAACGGTATATTATACATCTATATTACTATTGTTCTGTTCAAAAACACAAAAAAATGCAAAATAAAATATTTTTTTCAGTTTTCTCCTTTAGCTGTTTATTAAATTCTCTCAACGTGCATATTTAGCTGTTAATTATCAATGGTAAAAAGATAAGTGTTATTTTTATAGAATCTAGAAAATTAAAGGTATTGGGTTGATGCAAAATTAATGCAGGTTTTTAGTAGGTATTGTAAATACGCCATATCTTTACTTTAACCATATATATTTAATCAAAATAATTTCCATCTGAATCAATGCACTTTTGCCAACGTTCGACAAGCTTTCTTATTCCACCAGAAAAAATATCCGAATCCCTGGACTCAATGAAATCACGAAAAGAATTTTCAATATCGTCCTGGTTTTGAAAACTTTTCTCCCTCAAAAAGTTGTCCAGATGCCTGAAAAAGTGGAATTCTGTAGGAGAGAGGTCAGGTGAATAAGGCGGATGTTGGAGAACTTCGTAGCCCAACTCGTGCAGTCGTCGAAGCGTTGGTTGTGCAACGTGTGGTCTGGCGTTATCGTGGAGCAGGATCGGCCCCTTCCGATTCATCAATGCTGGGCAAAGACGTTGCAATTTTTGAGTTCCGAGTTCCGCCGCCATTTCTCGTGTGGTTTTGGTTGGGTCTTCTTCCACTTTTGACCTCAGCTGGTCGTTGTCCAGAGCAAGATGACGGCCCCGACCTTCCTTGTCTTCGAGGTCGAAATCTCCTCTGCGAAACTTCTGGAACCAACGCTGCACCGTACACTCATTAATAGCCCCCTGACCCACACTTCATTAATATTACGAGCCGTTTGCGCAGCGCTGCGCCCTAATTTAAATTCGTAAAATAAATTTGAGGAAAATCGCACTTTGACATTTTCGATTCAAGACCTTTGAACACACTGAACAAAACGATTTTACTAAACAAATTCATGGTGAAAGAGAGGGTATTAGATAAGGTTTGTTTTGGTATAATAATGATCAATGTTAGGATTAGCTTTGTTTACACAATTGGAATTAAGATATTGCAATAGAGGAAACCTGCATTAATTTTGCATCAACCCAATACTTTAAAATATCTGCATTTAAGCCCCATCAGACTATTTCAATCAGAATAAAACCTACATGATATTAAAGCCCATTAAATTTTACATCGATATAGCGAGTTTAATCAAAATCGCTAGAGCCGTTTTTTGAGAAAATCGTAAAAAAGGTGCAAAATGCATGGGATAAAGTAGGACTTTCAGTCAGTCAATTTTAGTGAAAAACTTGTAACATCTCGGGTGTATAGTAGTCTTAAATATGAAATTTCAGTTTCGTATTACTTACCGTTTTGTCGCCAGACTTATCACACACACACACACGCACGCACACACACACACACACACACACACACACACACACACACACAGATCTTTATTGTCTTTACTTTTAAGCATCCTTTAAAAATAAAATTTGTAAACATACATGCGAAATATTGTATGTTATCTAATCCATCAGTTAATTAATTTTCAATAAATTAATAACTAGTATTTTTCCTGAAAAACTATCTGTAGAAATACTTCTTTTTTTTTTCCTGCTCTATGTATGTATTAGAAAATGTGATAAAAACATCCAAACGAAAAATATAGATAAAAAAAAATTACCTCGTAAAACTAAAAATCTATGGTTTCTATCATAATCTACAGTTTCGTTAGAATCCATACCAATAGATTAATTATAAGTTCAATAGATATCCACCGTCACTCCAGATGCTTTGTATGCTGCTTCGTAAACATACGCTTTGGCTCTTTAATCGTCCATGTTAGCTCGAACTACTTGGTTGCTGTCTGCGATAAACATGTACCTGAAATCAAAAGGTTTTATTGAATCTTGTGTTCACTAATACCCTAACAATAAACTATTTGAACCTTCATGAGGAAAAAAGTCTGTGTGGAGGTCACAAAAAGAAAAACTATGAAATACTGTGAAACTATTTATTGTTTTCACGACGTTTGTAGGTCATCATCTGTGCTAAACAGAAAAAATGTATTCCTTTTTCTATTTTTATTTAATGAAATTTACAACTATATTTATATTAATGGGGGAGCCCGTGGCTGAGTAGTTAGAGCGCTAACCTGCCACGCTGAAGTTGTGAGTTCGAATCCCAGTCCCAGGAGGACTTCTTTCAAGCATACAAATAAATGGAGATTCACTCACAATCTCTCCTGGGTATGTGGGATCCGTCAACTAATTAATTGCCACCCACAAAAATAGACGTAGGGAGTGATGACCCTTTAAAATATTGAGTATCGCGGTGTGGAATATAAACCATACCACCAAGGCCTGTCGCGCCAACCAAAAAAAAAATATATATATATATATTTTTTCGGAACTTGGTTATGTGAACCTTAAAACGTGCACTTCCGTCGAAAACTGGAATTCTAAAATTAATATTAAGTGAAAGTAATAACTATACTGTTATGAAATAGGTAATTAATTCTCTTCCAAAGACTTATACATAAAATAATATATGAGTTATAGTTCTAGATAATGATAGAACTATATAATCCAGAAGAGAAGAAACTATCATGTAGTGCATTGAATGCTATATGGGAATGCATTTACTGTACATGTAAGGACCTAAAGCAGACCTAGCTAACTATTGCAGCTCGCTGATTGAAATCCAGCAGTAGTAGATTGGGACCCTATTCGCTAGATTGCCTCTCCGCTATGATTGATCTAGTAATCCTATTACTCAACTTATGTCTGTTATAGAGCAATCATCGAGAATTGTATCTTATAATAATGCTATCTGATGGAATCTATCTGAACGTAAGAATAGTAGAATATGTTCTATTTATTAATATATCTCTATATTATAAAATCATACAGAGTTTCTTAGTTTCCGCCAACTCCTGAAATAATGGACGATATTTTCTCTTGGGTTCCGCTTTTTCTAATTACCATAGAACGTTAACACTTTAGAAAAAATATATATATATTTATTGATATTTACAACTGTACAATAAAATACATCTAGTGAATGTGATACAAGGTTATAATATCCTGATTCACAAGTAGAGATACTACCCATTGGCAGATCTCCAAAAACTATGCTAAACCAGAAAGTCTTGAGGCCATCTTCTTTTCTCGGAGGATTATCAGGGATTGTAGAGGTAGCAAGGTTTGAAACTAGTGGATTTGACTAGGAATGGAGTTTGTAATGAAAACAGTGGTACCTGGTTCTGGTCATGTCAGCAACATAAGGGGGAACATTTAGGTCTTTATGGATGAATTGATTCGTGACGAAGTAAGGACCATTGAGGATTTTTTGAAGGACTTTGGATTGCAAGGATTGGAGAACTTGAAGAATCCGATGGTTTTGTAAAGTCCTAAAGCTCTACTCTGAGGTTAATACTTAAATTTCATTACGTGTTCGATTGATTTGATCATCGTCATATCGTTTGATGCATACTTTTGTATGTCTTGATAAATCATCATCACCAAGATTTGTATTTATTTCAAGCTCTACCTCTTAACCTGTATTTAGAGGGAGCGGTGTGGTCAAGTGGATAGAGCGTTAGTCTACTGTTCTTCGAGCCCTGGGTTCGAATCTCGGCTAATAAAGAATATTATTATTGTGTTAATTAAGCCGGGGGGTGATTCTAGGGTATGGAGACCCTATTGAGGCAGACCCAGCATCTTGCCTGAATTGCGGGAAAAACGTGGTGGCTGAGCGTGATTAAGGCCTAATCACCTCATTGCACGGCCGTTGGGCCTATACAGTACCTATAACAGTACGAATCTCTGTATGTAATGAGCCAAAGACTCATCATGGGTTGTAGAGGTACAGTTTTTTTTTTACTTTTATTTAATTTTATACTTTTCGCGACTTCGCCCAGCAGTACGAAATCATCAGCGTACAGTAGTACCAGAATTTGACCATCCAGATTTAAACGATTCTCGGTACGTGTCACATTTTCGACGACATATTTTAAAAAATCCACCCTTTCACCTTCCATCTTGCCCAAAGATATTAAATTTGGATTCGTAAGAGAATATGACCTGTTCCCAAAAATGTTTGAATTTATGTACAAACTCCCTGGAAAATCACAGCCGCTTCTTCTGGTTTAACTTACTGAAGAACGGCTTTCTTCTTGCGACTCGACCACTGTATCCTTCCCTTCTAGGAATATTTTTGACTGTTTGTGGTTGGACTTGAATCCCATAGTACCTATTTATTATGATGGCCATTGAGGTGTCGGTAGTGTAAGGATTTGCATAGACTTCAGCGACGGTGGCTCGCTCCTGGCGATTCTCCAGTCTCCTGTCTTCCAGCATCTGGTCTATCCTCCAAAGATTTTAACTCTCTATGTCTTTGTAGTCCATACTGTACAGTAGCATGTGACTTATTCAACAAATATGAAATTGTTCTCATAGATAAGCACTGCAAACCATGAGCTCCCTCAAATCACGAGAAACTTGCATATTGAAAATAAATCCGTTTCCCAGACCCAAGTAAGATTTGATTATCGAGATAAGATTTCACATATAACACTGGAACGACGGTCATTATTAACAAATGGCATTCTGCTTCGTTTTGTATTAATGATGAAATGAAAATAAATAAACATATTTTTACTTTCACTTACTATATATAGTAAGGGGAAGTATTGCGATCGTGAAAATTTTCGAATTCCAGTTTTCAACGGAAATACACGTTTTAGGGTCCCCTGAGTCCAAATAACCAAGTCCCGAAAAAAGGTCTGTGTGTGTGTGTGTGTGTGTGTGTGTGTGTGTGTGTCTGTGTGTGTGTGGTAACTCCCGGACGGAAACGGTAAGTCCCATGAAACTGAAATTTCATATTTAAGACATCTATAAGCCCGAGACGTGACAAAACTTTTTTCATCAAAATGAGCCTACCAGAAGAGGCACTTTATACCATGCATTTTGCACATTTTTTCGATTTTCTCAAAAACGGTTCCGTCGATTTTGATTAAACTCGCTATATCGATGTAAAATTTAATGGGCTTTAATATCATGTAGGTTTTATTTAGATAAAAATGGTCTGACAGGGCTTAAATGACGATATTTTAAATTTTCTTCCCCAAAAGTACCTTTAGTTTTGTAGATTGAATAAAAATAACTATATTATCTTGTTAACGCTGATGAAAAACAGGTAAATATATAAATTGAATAAATTCGATACCCAACTAAAGGAGAAAACAGAAAAAACATTTTTTTAATGCAATTTTTCGTTTTTGAACATAAGAGCTGTAATATACATGTATGATATACCGTTGGAAAGCTAAAGATTTTAGAACTATTATCATCTCATACACAAGCTTTTAAAAGTTTATAGAGAGTGATGAAATGAACATAACACTAACTGATTATTTTAGATAATAATATAATAGATTTTTGAATCAAACACATGTTTCTATAGAAATTTAATTTAATTTATTACTTTCACTTACTATATATAGTAAGGGGAAGTATTGCGATCGTGAAAATTTTCGAATTCCAGTTTTCAACGGAAATACACGTTTTAGGGTCTCCTGAGTCCAAATAACCAAGTCCCGAAAAAAGGTCTGTGTGTGTGTGTGTGTGTGTGTGTGTGTGTGTGTGTGTGTGTGTGTGTGTGGTAACTCCCGGCGGAAACGGTAAGTCCTATGAAACTGAAATTACATATTTAAGACAAATATACGCCCGAGACGTGACAAAACTTTTTTCATTAAAATGAGCCTACCAGAAGAGGCACTTTATATAAAACACATGTTTCTATATAAATTCAATTTGCTTAATCTCTAAAATAGTTTTCACGTATTTTTATAGCATTTCCAAGTCAATTGTAACCTTTTCCAAGTCAAATGTAACTTTTTCCAAGTCAAATGTAACCTTTTCCAAGTCAAATTTAACCCTTTCCATTTCAAATGTCACCTTTTCCAAGTCAAATGTAACCATTTCCATTTCAAATGTCACCTTTTCCATTTCAAATGTTACCTTTTCCAAGTCAAATGTCACCTTTTTCTTCACTTCTAGCCTTAAATATTCCGTTTTATTTATTTCTTTATTTATTTATTGAAAAATAATTAGTTTAATTAAAATTATGACTTTTTTAATAATTTTGGCATATCATATCACTGTTTTTTTTGTTTTTTTTAGATATTTGATATCAAGTTCTGTTTTTACGAACTAATATTTTAAAAAATATTAAGTTTTAAAATAGTTGTTGATTTTGAATTTTTAGAGGGGAGGGATGGTTTTTGGGAATAATTAATGTGTTTTCGGGTATTATAATTACGTTTTTCGAGATGTCTTTTTTATCGCTCGCGTGCATATTAACTCGCATTTCCTTTTAATGTTTTTTATTGATATAGGGATTAATTAATGTGTTTTCGGGTATTATAATACGTTTTTCGAGCTGTATTTTTTATCCCTCGCGTGTATATTAACTCGCATTTACTTTTAATGTTTTTTATTGATATAGGAATTAATTAATGTGTTTTCGGGTATTATAATTACGTTTTTCGAGCTGTATTTTTTATCGCTCGCGTGCATATTAACTCGCATTTACTTTTAATGTTTTTTATTGATATGGGCATTAATTGTTGTGCTTTCGGGTGGTTATGATTACGTTTTTCGAACTGTATTTTTTATTGCTCATGGGTATTTCAACTCGCATTTACTTTTTATGTTTTTTATTGACATAGGGATTAATTAATGTGTTTTCGGGTATTATAATTACGTTTTTTCGAGCTGTATTTTTTATCCCTCGCGTGTATATTAACTCGCATTTACTTTTAATGTTTTTATTGATATAGGGATTAATTAATGTGTTTTCGGGTATTATAATTACGTTTTTCGAGCTGTATTTTTTATCGCTCGCGTGCATATTAACTCGCATTTACTTTTAATGTTTTTTATTGACATAGGGATTAATTAATGTGCTTTCGGGTGGTTATGATTACGTTTTTTGAGCTCTTTCTTTTATCGCTCATGCGTATTTCAACTTGCATTTACTTTCAATGTTTTTTATTGATATGGGCATTAATTGTTGTGCTTTCGGGTGGTTGTGATTACGTTTTTCGAGCTGTATTTTTTATTGCTCATGGGTATTTCAACTCGCATTTACTTTTTATGTTTTTTATTGATATAGGGATTAATTAATGTGTTTTCGGGTATTATAATTACGTTTTTCGAGATGTATTTTTTATCGCTCGCGTTCATATTAATTCGCATTTACTTTTAATGTTTTTTATTGATATGGGCATTAATTGTTGTGCTTTCGGGTGGTTATGATTACGTTTTTCGAACTGTATTTTTTATCCCTCGCGTGTATATTAACTCGCATTTACTTTTAATGTTTTTTATTGATATAGGGATTAATTAATGTGTTTTCGGGTATTATAATTACGTTTTTCGAGATGTATTTTTTATCGCTCGCGTTCATATTAATTCTCATTTATTTTTAATGATTTTTATTGATATAAGGATTAATTAATGTACTTTCGGGTGGTTATGATTACGTTTTTCGAGCTGTATTTTTTATCGCTCATGGATATTTCAACTCGTATTTACTTTTTATGTTTTTTATTGATATATGGATTAATTATTGTGCTTTCGGGTGGTCATGATCATGTTTTTTATTGATATTGGGATTGATTTTTTTGTTTTAGTTCTCATTATAACGTTGCTGGAATATATATTATTTAGTTTTTATAACTATATATTTATTTTTATTTAAATTTTTTATTATTATTTTTTTATAAAAGGATCAGTTATAGTTCCTTTTTTAGCTTCCTGAGTAAGTTTTGTCAACTAAACATTTTATAATGGACTCACTTCCTCACTTGTTCTTACAATTATTTGATATTTTAATTGAGGAATTGTTTATTCTATTTTTGGGTGTTCTTATAACATTATTTGAACCTTATTTGTTATCGCTTTTACTCATTTTAAGTTACTGTTCCTATTTCATAAATATTTGATAGATCGATCGTTTATAGTGTTTTAGGGAATACTAATAAAGTTTATGACATTTTTTTATAGCTAGTGCACATTTTAACTTAAATTAAAAGTTATCTAGAACAATGCGCATTTGCGATGTAACATCCAGTTAAAAAAAGTAATCAGAACGAGCAAAAACACAACAAATAATTTTTACTTCAAATTATAACATAATATCTACGGTATGTAGAAATTTCCAAGCGCATAAAAGAATAATATTCAAAACACGTAATCAGAATCCTCTAAAACAAAAACAAAGAAAGACCACTCTATCAAAATATAAAATGATATTAGCACTAAGTTTAAAGGCGCGCGCGCTATAGAATAAGCAGTCCAAAAAAAAGTTTTTTCATAACCACCCAAAAACATAGATCCCTATAACAATAAAAAGATTAGAAGTAAATGCAAGTTGAAATGCGAACAAGCAACAATAAATACAGCTCAAAAAACGTAATTACAAGACCCGCAAAGATAATTAATAACTTATATATAAATAAAAAACATTAAGAATAAATGCAAGTTGAATTACTTAAAGCGATAGAAGATAGAGCTCAAAAAACGTAATCATAACCACCCGAATGCATGATAATTAATCCCAATATTAATAAAAAACATTAAAAGGAAATGCGAGTTAATATGCACGCGAGCGATAAAAAAGACATCTCGAAAAACGTAATTATAATACCCGAAAACACATTAATTATTCCCAAAAACCATCCCTCCCCTCTAAAAATTCAAAATCAACAACTATTTTAAAACTTAATACTTTTTAAAATATTAGTTCGTAAAAACAGAATGGGATATCAAATATCTAAAAAAAAACCAAAAAAACAGTGATATGATATGCCAAAATTATTAAAAAAGTCATAATTTTAATTAAACTAATTATTTTTCAATAAATAAATAAATAAAACGGAATATTTAAGGCTAGAAGTGAAGAAAAAGGTGACATTTGACTTGGAAAAGGTAACATTTGAAATGGAAAAGGTAACATTTGAAATGGAAAAGGTGACATTTGAAATGGAAATGGTTACATTTGACTTGGAAAAGGTGACATTTGAAATGGAAAGGGTTACATTTGACTTGGAAAAGGTTACATTTGACTTAGAAAAAGTTACATTTGACTTGGAAAAGGTTATAATTGACTTGGAAATGCTATATCTCTAACTGTATTTGAAAATTCTTTCATTGATTTTAAAAATCGAGGTAAGTGAAAGTCGTGTGTTGCCCGCACCAGATTTTTTATCTAATATTAGTTTTAAAAATTTAAAAAAAAATAAGAGATTCAACTCTTTTCATACCAGATCCAACCTCTCTGATTAATTATAGCCGATTCTAATTTTAATGAATGTTTCGGACATGTATATCCTATTAAGGTTCAACAAATTTCTAGGAATTCTCTGCTTTCAATATGATGTTCTCTAAATGTTCTCTCTTTGGGGGGTGGCAAAAAAATTGAAAAAACGTAATTTGTTTAAATAAATGGAAGGTTATTATATATCCGTAAAATGGCATTGTTAATAATAATTTTTGTCTGGCACCCGGGACTGCTTTACAAACTCCGTAAATTCCCAGCCTCCTACGTACTTCCTCATTATTCAGTCCAACCTTTCTGACAGATCCTTCAGAATCAATAACAATAGTTCCTATTCACTCATTTTACCCAGTCTGCTGGTGTTCCTCAAGGCAGTATCCTAGGACCCATTCTTTATACAGTTAATACAGCTGATATCCCAACCAGTCCTAATACTATCCTTTCTACATATGCAGATGACACTAGTGTATTATCAGTCAATAATAATCCCACTGTTGCCTCTCAATATCTCCAATCTCACATCAGAGACCTTGAGGTATGGTGTCAAAATTGGAGAATTAAAATAAATTCCAACAACATTGAACTTATGTATACACAAATGAAACCATATTTAAATTGCACCCGCGCGAAGCGATATTTTAAACGGAATATTTATTCAGGCTTGACACAAAATGTTGAAAAATATGAAGAGAGGTCGGACAGAGCGTTTGGGGTAAAGCGATTTATCATGGGAGGGCTTAAGTTGTCTCCGCGAGTCACTCCTAGGGGGCACCACTGTAGCACGTCGCTCTTCAACCTTTCCTAAGCTTTTTATAATTTTCTAAAAAGCTTTCACTGTTCCAAGCTATTAGCATCACTTCCATGGTTTTTATTTAAGTAATACTTATTTGAATCTACTGACGCTGTTTAGAATGTTAATAATGAGAACTGAAAGAGCATATTTTTCTATTTTATGAATTTTTTGTAAATTTCGTTTATTTTTTATTGATTTTTACAACTGTACTTATACTAAATTCAATAAGTAGAAGAGTTTAATTACATTGATGTAAGAAATATCTTGTGAAGAAGCTACCCAGCAGTAGCACTTCAATGTAAATTTAATTTAGTAGGTCTCAAGGCCTACTCAAGGTCTTTTCAATCGCCTCGGAGGTTTGTTAGGAATAGATGGGAATGATAAGTTGCATACAAGGGGATTCGTGTGGGTTGGGAGTTTGGAATCAAAAGAGGTATATCTGTTTCGGGATACGTTCAGCGACAAAGGGAATTTTATTTGTAATGAAATAAGGAGCATTATGGATTTTACAAAAGATTATGGATTGTAAGAATTAAATGCGGGAGGAATTAGATGGTTTAGTAGAGCCCCAAAACTCGATTATATATGTCCAGATGGGTTATAAATGGTAACAAAAATAAGAGTTTTGTAATTGGATGTTTTGAACGTTTGTCGACTAAGTGCTGTAGTAATAGTATCTACGAGCATTCTCTTGTCGTTCAAGTCTCATATAAGGATTTCAACTAAGAAGTTTGTCAAGATGGAATCCTAGGTATCGTATTTGTCCCACAGGAGTAAGCGTAAAATTACTAAAAGATACTGAGGAGAAGAAGGGTATAAGGCAATGAAAATTTGGTGGGATTAGTTAGGATTTATTTTGTTCCTCCAGTTCAGACACCATTCCTCAATGCAGTGATGTGAGACTTGAAGGTTTGGGATAAAGGTGTTGGATCATAATGGACGAAAGTCACCCATGATTTGTCCGTGTATGTAGTGAGGACAGTGCTAGGATGGAGTGGAATATCAGCTGTATATACCATATAAAGGATGGGGCCTACGATACTACTCTGAGGTACACCGGCATACTGAAAAAATATAGAAGAGTATTAAATATTGTGATTTACTTTGAAGGTAGGAACGGATTATTAAGAAGTATATTGGAATTGACGGAAGCAATTGACGGAGTTTGTAAAGAAGTCCTGTGTGTTATTTAATTTATTAAAATTTACAACTGTATTACATAATAAAAAGAGTTAATATGGTAAACAAAAGAAATCAGATACACTTGTTGAGAAGCTTCTCATTGACATCACTCTAATAAATAATCTAAACCAGAAATTGATAATGGAGTTTATTACGGAAGAAGAGGCGACTGGTTTGGCCCGAATCAGAAACACAAGGAACATTAAGGTCGTTATGGATTAGTATATTCGTGGCAAAGTAGGTTGCGTTGAGGATTTTGGATTGGATGCGATAAGAATCTAGTATTTCAATATAGCTCTGAAGCTTAATTCCGTAAGTCCAGATTGGTCTTATGTTATAAGAAACGTTGTCAAGCAAGTAGCCGTAAACGTCGACCATCTACTGTCATTTCAGTGTTGTATGAGGGTTGCAACTATGACGTTTGTCAGGATGAAGGCCTATGTAGCGTATTTGTGTAACCAAAACAAGCGGAGTATTATTAAATTAAACTGTAGGGCAGAAAGTCGTAGGTTTTCGTGGAATGTGTTAGATTTATTTCAATCCTCCAATTTTGGCACCATTGTTCTAGGTTTTCGAGTGTTTGAGAATGTTAGAACCGATGATCGGATGATTACTGATTAAGCACTATTGTCATAAGCAACCGTAGAAACGAAAGTGTTAGGATTGGTTGGCATATCAGCTGCATAGACTGTGTAAAGGATGGGTCCTAGGGTTCTGTCTTGTTGGGTAAAAAGGGATGAATAGAAACTAGAGACTGTTGTGATTCTCTATGAATAATCTGTTAGTGAGGTAGGACAGGATGGTGAGGAAATATAGTTAATTGTAAGAAAAAAATAGTGGAGTTTGATAAAGCAATCCTGGGTGCCAGACTCAGTCAAAGTCCTATTCTACGTGCAGCACATTCAATGCGCGCTCCAATGCAGATAAGACGGTGTCCACCACATGACATCACTGGATAATGGAGTGAGCAGTTCGGAATCCAAACTGATTATCAGTAATTAAAGTCACTAGCAAGTTTAATATATATATATATATATATATATATATATATATATATATAAAATAAATAAAAAAGAAACCTGTACTCACTACTCGTTAATGGTCTTGGATTGTAGACATATAGTTAGAGATTCGTACTATATTAAGGCCAACGGCTGTTCAATGAGGTGAACCTTTTTGGGTAACCACTTCCTGGGGCTGAGTGTGCCCAAGGATGGTATCCATACCTTAATAATCAAATAATTATTCTGAGAAAGCAAGGATTCGAAGCCGAGAACCGCAGAACGGTAGAATAGTGCTCTATTCAATAGACCATAAGGATTCATAAATAAATTGAATTTGTTAACATAATTTAGAAAGAACAATACCGCCTTTTTGATTACGTTAATAGAAGCGGTATCATAAATAAATCGAATTTGTTAACATAAATTAGAAAGAACAACTCCGCCTTTTTGATTACGTTAAAGAAAGAAAGTATAAAAAATAATGAATAAAAGTTAAGCTAACAAACCGTGAATTGATGATGAAGGTCGGAAAGGTCTCTTCCAATCAGAGATCTCCATTTGTTCAATTGATTCACCTACTCCCTCATCCGGAAAGTTCTCAATGCAATAATATTTATTTTAATTTTATTTGACTTTGAAAGTAAATTTGATTTTAAATTTGTTTAGCAAACAAACCATCTATTTTTACTTTAATATACAAAGGAAGTAAAATATCAGATATAAAAAAAAAAAAAAAAAAAAGACTGAACTTTTAAAGAAAGTCGAATCGGGTAAAAAAAAAAAAATTAAACATCAGAGAAAAGATTAATTTTATATAAAAATATATAGCAATATAAATAAAAATCTGGTGCGGGCAACACACGACTTTCACTTACCTCCATTTTAAAATGAATGAAAGAATTCTCAAAAACAGAGATAAAAATACATGAAACTATTAAGGAATTAATTAAATTGAATTTATATAGAAACATGTGTTTTATTAAAAAATCTATTATATTATCATTTAAAATAATCACTTAGTTTTTTGTTCATTTCATCACTCTCTATTAACTTTCAAAAGCTTGTGTATAAAATAATATTTTTTTCTAAAATCTTTAGCTTTCCAACGGTATATCATTCATGTATATTACTGCTCTTCCGTTCAAAAACGAAAAATTGCATTAAAAAAATATTTTTTCTATTTTCTCCTTTAGTTGGGTATCGAATTTAATCAATTTATATATTTACCTGTTTTTCATCAGCGTTAACAAGATTGTATAGTTATTATTATTGAATCTACAAAATTAAAGGTACTTTAGAGAAAGAAAATTTAAAATATCGGCAATTATGCCCTGTCAGACCATTTTAATCAGAATAAAACCTACATGATATTAAAGCTCATTAAATTTTACATCGATATAGCGATTTTAATCAAAAACGTCGGAACCGTTTTTGAGAAAATCGAAAAAAGGTGCAAAATGGATAGTATAAAGTGCCTCTTCTGGTAAGCTCATTTTGATGAAAAAAGTTTTGTCACACCTCGGGCGTACAGTTGTCATAAATATGAAGTTTCAGTTTCATAGGACTTACATTTTCCGCCCGGGAGTTACCACACACACACAGAGACCTTTTTGCGGGACTTGGTTATTTGGACTCAAGGGACCCTAAAAAGTGTATTTCCGTTGAAAACTGGAATTCGAAAATTTTCACGATCGCAATACTTCCCCTTACTATATATAGTAAGTGAAAGTAATAATATTGTCTACACATGTCACTTGAGTTTATTTGTTTTTCAACACTCTCCATCACCTTCTACTGCTTATTTGCTAGACAACAATTTTTCTAAAATATGTAGATTTCCAATTATATACATTGAGTGTCAAAAGTATTCGAAACTTTATAATGTTAGAAGTTAGGCATACAATAGCTAAATCCAAAAATTACGACAAAAATCATTTTATTTTTAACGTTTTGAACGTTCATTTACGAAAAAGTTTACAAAAAAACGTATTTTAATGGTGTCAAAAGTATTCGGAATTACGTGTTTTCACTTTCACTTACTATATATAGTAAGGGGAAGTATTGCGATCCTGAAAATTTTCGAATTCCAGTTTTCAACGGAAATACACGTTTTAGGGTCCCCTGAGTCCAAATAACCAAGTCCCGCAAAAAGGTCTGTGTGTGTGTGTGTGTGTGTGTGTGTGTGTGTGTGTGTGTTTGTGTGTGTGTCTGTGTGTGTGTGTGTGTGTGTGTGTGTGTGTGTGTGTGGTAGCTCCCGGGCGGAAACGGTAAGTCCTATGAAACTGAAATTTCATATTTAAGACAACTATACGCCCGAGACGTGACAAAACTTTTTTCATCAAAATGAGCCTACCAGAAGAGGCACTTTATACGATGCATTTTGGACCTTTTTTCGATTTTCTCAAAAACGGTTCCGACGATTTTAATTAAACTTGCTATATCGATGTAAAATTTAATGGGCTTTAATTTCATGTAGGTTTTATTTAGATAAAAATGGTCTGACAGGGCTTAAAGGCTGATATTTTAAATTTTCTTCCCCTAAAGTACCTTTAATTTTGTAGATTCAATAATAATAACTAGATTATCTTGTTAACGCTGATGAAAAACTGGTAAATATATAAATTGAATAAACTCGATACCCAACTAAAGGAGAAAACAGAAAAAATATTTTTTTAATGCAATTTTTTTATTTTGAACATAGCAACAGTAATATACACTTATAATATACCATTGGAAATCTTTGATTTTAGAAAAAAAATATTATCTAATACACAAGAGCTTGTAAAAGTTAATAAAGAGTGATGAAAAGCAGATAGAACTAATTATTTTAGATAATAATGCAATAGATTTTTTAATAAAACACATGTTTCTATAGAAATTCAATTTAATTGATTATTTAATAGTTTCACGTATTTTTATCTTTTAGTGTATTTGAAAATTCTTTCATTGAGTTTAAAAATGGTGGTAAGTGAAAGTCGTGTGTTGCCCGCACCAGATTTTTTTAATTATATTAATGCAGTGATCATAAATAAACATCCAGTTGGTAGAAATGCTTGTGTAATTATACATTGTAGCCTGATAGGAATTGATCTTACTAATTAACTGATAGTTTGGTGTGAAATATCTCACTTAAGCACTTATAGTTTCTTGAGGTCATTTTCATTTTGAATATAGTATTTCCTGATTTTTACTTTCACTTACTATATATAGTAGGGGAAATTATTGCGATCGTGAAAATTTTCGAAGTTTTCAACGGAAATACACATTTTAGGGTTCCAAGGGGTCCAAATTTCAAAGTCCCGCAGAAAGGTGTGTGTGTGGTAACTCCCGGGCAGAAGCGGTTAGTCCTATGAAACTGAAATATCATATTTAAGACAAATATACGCCCGAGACGTTACAAAATCTTTTTCATCAAAATGGGCTTAACAGAAGAGCCACTTTATACCATGCATATTGCACCTTTTTTCGATTTTCTCGAAAACTGTTCCGACGACTTTGATTAAACTCGCTATATCGATGTAAAATTTAATAGGCTTAAAGTTGATATAGGCTTCATTCTGATTAAAATGGTCTGACATGGCTTAAATGCCGATATTTTAAATTTTCATTTTCTAAAGTACCTTTAATTTTGTTTATTCTATAAAAATAACTATATTATCTTGTTACCACTGATGATAAACAGCTAAATATGCAAGTTGAGCGAATTTGAAAAGCAACTAAAGAAGAAAACTAAAAAAATATCTGTTTAATGCTTGTTTTTGTTTTTGAACATAAGAGCAGTAATATACATGTATGATATACCGTTGGAAAGCTAAAGGTTTTAGAAAAAAATATTATCTTATACATAAGCTTTTAAAAGGTAATAGAGAGTGATGAAAAGAAGATCAAACTAACTGATCATTTTAGATAATAATATAATAGATTTTTTAATAAAACACATGTTTCTATATAAATTCAATTTTATTAATTATTTAATGGTTTCACGTATTTTTATCTCTAACTGATTTTGAGAATTCTTTCATTTATTTTAAAAATAGAGGTAAGTGAAAGTCGTGTGGTGCCCGCACTAGATTTTAAAAAAATAATATTTCATGATATTATAGGATTTAAAAATAAATTAATATTTGATGTTATAATCGAAATTAAAAAAAACAATATATATATATATATGCATTCCTCCTCTCCCGCTACTTTCGTGAACTCTCTCAATAACTCGCTCTCACAAATTTTCACCTATCTCTTCTTTAACTGTGTAGCCTTAAAAAAAAAAAAAAAAATCGGGAGCCGAACCTCTAAATTTTTTTTTTGAGGATGAAATTCTCACAGATTTCAGACAGTAGTATAGATTAAGCCATTGGTATTTATTTAGTTATATAAATATTATCATATTATAGACAAGGCATTTATTTATTTAAGCGAGGAAGAGAAAGGGACAATCGTTTACATGTACTGGGATTTTTCTTATTTAATTATTACTCATAATAGATAAGATGAGACAATACTGGGTCTAATGAAATCAGTAGTAGTGTGGTCCCAAGTTTGCAGTAATTGGAAAAAAAAAAAAGATGCTGGGTTATATAATATGAATTTAAACTGTTGAAACAAATATTCTTATAGTGAAGACAAACCTAATTAGGATGTTTACATGCCTGCACACTTAATATCCTCGTAGCCAATAACTTCCTAATCAAATTACAGAATGTTTATATTTGGCAGTATAGATGTCGCCCTTCTACCTTAACATCATTTAGTTGAGAGCTGGTGTCTGTGTGGTTAGGTCTACTCTCTGTCCGTTATTTTATAAATAAATTGTTACAGTGTTAATTATTGTTAATTAATTTTACATTATTCAGTTTACTTTTATTTTAAAATAATATTTATTTATCTTATAGTGCTTAGTTTATGAGAGGCCTCCGTTCTCCCAACTGCATCTTTATCTTCTTTAGATTCAATCTTGTTCGGTTCGGGTCCGTGTCGAGTGTCTTTATTTAGAATGTGTGAAAAATGTGTTATAAATTTGAAAATAATGATTTATTTAAGCTTCTTAATTCCGTGTCATTTTATTAGTTATTTTCGTTTCGAAATATGTTTTAAAGAAAAAGACAGGCAGTGGTAAAGTTGAAGATAGAAGGACATATTGAAATCTTTCGACATAAAGGTAAGAATTTAAAATTATGCATGATAATAATTTTGTTTTTTAGGATGTTCTTTAACATAATTTATGATATTATTCCCTAAATGACTGTTGATAATGTTAATGACTTATTTGAAATATAATCAATTAAATCAATTATATTTAAATTATGAATTATATACCACTGTTCTTTTGTGTCTAATCTGCATTATTAATTTCCTTTTAGTTATTACTAGGAAAAAGCCAATTAAAAACAATAATGTATATTAATATAATTTATAGACCATGAAATTTTAACTGTATCATTATCATTATATTTCTCTTTATCATATTAATAAACATATTTATTATATTTATTGAATATTAAATAGATGATACATTTGGAAATTTGGTTATATAAATATTCGGGTATGTATCAAAAATTTTACATTTGAAAACGAAATATTTGAACAGTTCCAAGTAAGAGAATATTTCTGATTATAGGAAAATTAACAAAAAAAAAAACCTTGGCCAGAGCTGTGCACTGTATATATTAATTCTCATCTCAAACCCTGTTATAACTGTATATTATTTTATATACTTAAAAATATACATTATTGTTTCAATTTATAGATTTCAAAAAAGTCTATCATATTTTTTTAATAAAAGTGGTGTTGAATCTTGGCCTCCTCTATCAGCTTCCGCCAATAGTCTCGGTACTTTGCAGATCTGGCAACATTGCTAATAGCGAAATTAAGAACCAACAAAGCCAGAACTAAATACTGTACTAGAATCTTAAAACCTATATAAGTTAATAAATATAAATATAAAAATTATACATTTTATATAAAATATTAAGATATTTGGAGAAAATATATTCATTTAAAACTTAGTTTATCTTACTGTCTCAAGTGGTGGAACTGGCAACATTGCTAATAACTAAATTAAAAGCCACCAAAGCCAGCACATTTAATTTATTACATTCATCTCATACCTTATTATATATTTTTTTAAATAGTTTTTTTCTATCATTTTATTAATAAAAGTGTTCGATCTGAATGTTTCATTGATTAGGTTATATAAAATCGTGCTATAAAACATTTAAAATTCAGTACCAGATAATTTAAATGTTTCAAAACTAGCGAAATTAAGAATCCGTCAAATGTTAACTTTTTAACTAGCATCTAAAAGCCTAATATGTATTTATTTAATATGTTGATTTTAAATAATTATTTTATCATGTTAATAAATTCGCTTGATTTAAATATTTTAGTTATAAAGTTATCTTTTTTACTTAGTTAATAAATTAGAGTGATAAACGCCATGTTGAATTCAGTTCAGGTATAAATATTTTTATTATTTCTCTTTACAAAATATACAGTGAGTGTAAAAAGTATTCGGAATCCACAACCATTCCGTAATTTACTTGCTTTTAATTTATTTTATATATGTTTTAAATGTAACCAAATTTATTTAGAACGTATGCAAAATGTGTCATAAATGTGAAAAACAGTGGTTTATTTAAGTTTCTTAATGGCTCTGTCATTTTATTATTTATTTTCGTTTCGAACTATGTTTTGAAGAAAAGACAGGCAGTCTTAAACTTGAAGGTAGGAGGCCATATTGAGATCATTCGACATAAAGGTAAGAATTTAAAATTATGCATGATAATTGTTTTTATTTTTTTTAAGGTATTTCCTTCAACATAATTTATTATATTTCATAAATGACTGTTAAATATCTTAATGACAATTTTTTGAAACATAATCAATTTACTTTCAATATGAATAATTTAATATGTAATGTAAGTTTCATTCTGATTGAAATAGTATGACAGGGCTTAAATGGCGATATTTTTTTATTTTCTTATTTTAAAGTACCTTTAATTTTTTAGATTTAAAACAAATTGTAACATTATATTATTAGCATTGATAAATAACGGCTAAATATGCAAGTTAAGCGAATTTGATAAACAACTAAAAGAGAAAAATGCAAACATATTTTTTTTTTTTTTTTTAATTTAAGACAGTAATATACATGTATAATATACCGTTGGAATGCTAAAGATTTAAAAAATAATAATATCTTATACATACCATTGTAAAAGTTAACGTAAGTGATGAACAGCCGGTAAAAAACTGATTGCCGTAGATAATATAATAGATTATTTGATATGTTTGATAACACATGTTTCTTTTAAAATCCAATGTATATCATTCTTTAACAACTTATTTTCGTTTCTAAATTTGTTTGAAAATTCTTAAATTGATATAAATATCAGAGGTAAGTGAAAGTTGTGTGTTGCGAGCACCAGATTTTCTCTAACTGTATTTGAATTTTTTTTAATTGATTCTAAAAACGAAGGTAAGTCGTGTGTTGCCCGCACCAGATGTTCCTTTTTAGTAGGGCCCACAAATAGTGAATTAAATTTTAAAGAAATAATGGAAGAGGGAGTTCGAGAACTTTTTGAAAATGTGTCCAGAGTCATGGTTGCACGTATGTTAAAAATTTAATTTATACGTCATTTTTCTTCTACTTTTAATTCTGGCTTTTCTTAATTATAAATACACAACCCTATCAATAATTCTGTCCATGAACCTAATGTTATTAAACTTTTTCAAAGAACTAGACTAGAACCTAACTATCACTGACCGCTCAAAGTGTTTTACTATGGCATACTAAATTATTTATTTGGTTTCCTCTAAACCATAAATTTTTCATGAGAACTATGCGTTTTAGCATGGGAGTCATCTATTAATATTTTTATTCATCAACTTTCTCTTTAAAAAAATGTTACAAAAATTCAGCCTATTCTCTTATTTTCTTGCCTGCTGAAAGACGTTTTATGCACTTCTTGTACCATGTTTCACTTTTCGTCATATTTTTTCTTGCATCCGGCGAACAGTTGAAACACTTATTGCGTATTCAGAAGTTCTGAAAAATTCAGAAACAAGCTAAGAATTACTCATTTCAGGAATCGTTTTCGTATTTGATGAATACTCAGTCTTTCATTTTTAACGTTTAATATTTTTTGGACGCTCAATTTTTTGTCTTTATGTTTTATTATTATATCATTTACACTATACACAGCCATCCACATATACTCAAATTTTTTTAACGATTACTCTTTTAAAAAAATATTCGAAGCCGTTGTTTAATCGTTGCGTTTTTATTTTAGGGCTTTATTTAAAAAAAAAAAATCATTTGAAGGTTGGGAATATATTACATGAGGGAGAATAATTGATACGTTGATTTCCAAAAGGTACTATATCCATTCCAGGAAATTTTACAGGAAGCGCGAAAATCTCTCATTACTAAATTATTAAACTAGCTAATTTGGGTGTTTTTGCCTTAAAACTTAGAATTATTTTTTTACTATAATAATAATATCATATTAAAGTTATAAAATGAATTTTTTTAGAATGATTTGGAACGAAAATAAATGCGTAATTACTACTTTTAGAAAATGACCGCATTTCTAAATCGCGTTTTTTAAGGACTTGAGAATTCATTAGATAACATTAAATAGAATATTTAGATAAAACTAAATGATGAGAATATAAATATGTAAAAAAATCAATTTCGTAAAAAATGTCCTTTAGTACCTTTTGGAAATCAACGTCTCAATTGTTTAGAATGTAAAATAATTTCGAAGATTAGTGAGAGTATGAACATTTGAAACCATTAAACAACAGGATATTACGATTTCCGAATACTTTTGACACCAAATGGTCTTGTAATTTTACATTATTAATTGGATATTTTTAAAAACAATAAACTTTTCGGTTATCCGGTAAATGATTTTCCATTATGTGAGTCTCTTTTAAAGATTTATGAGTGAAAAATAATTATAGAAATTCATAGTTGTGAAATATACTTAATAAAATAAAAGAAATTCCAATCCCGATTACTCTTGACACTCACTGTATGTAAGGTTGTTCAAACGTGATTTCATTCACAGTAAAGGGTTACAAAACACATTAGTTTTAATTAAATGTTAATCTAACTAAATGAGCATATAGACAAAATAATAAAACTATTACCTGTAAAGGAATTAAATTACAGATTGTTTGATCAATGTTGAAAGGACAAACAACATAACTATACGAACTAACTCTTTTTAACATAAGTATAACTAATTGTAACCTCCCATAACTGATATAAATAAATGTCTACTAAAACAGCTGATCTTATCACTGACTGAAAAAGGTTGCTACAGTGTAGGAAGCAAACTTAACAAATATTATGCTTCTAGGTTACTGTTTATATATGCAGAAGAACAAAATTCAGCCTACACAAATATGAAAACTGATTTTTTTTCCATAGTTGGTAATAAAATGCTTTCATATTTAACCATTTTAGGGGTCACCCATAGCGTAGTTGCTAACATAACGGCTTTCTATGCCTAAGGTCGTGCTTTTAAACCAGCGGATGGCCCTAGGATTTTTTAATGGGAGTAAAAAATTCTTAGTTATGCCGTCCTTCGGAAGGGACGTTAAAAGGTGGCCCCGAGCCTGTCAGGTACTCGTTAAAGATCCCTATCCTAATAAAACCTGGATAGGCAAAATTTAGAACTCCCACTGTAGCATTGTCCGATTAGCTATAGTAGCATAAAGTGACGTTAAACGAATAAACAAATAATATTTAACCATTTTTCACAGCTTATCTTTTTGCACTGCAGCCTTAACTTGGATTATTGTCCGTCGCACACAGGGCATAATCACCAATTTAGGTGGACAAAAGTCAAGTCAAAAGTTTGGAATTTTGCAGTGTGTGAACTTTATATTATTAGTTGGTAAGACGCCTAATATTAATATTTCCCGCCATACCGTGTTTACAAATAAATAGTAAATGAGTGAATCATTCCTGCTCACACTAGTGCCTAATAACCGGCAATGGGATTATCTCTCTATTCGATGGCCATTGTTTTGTGTAGCGCTAAGTCTTTTTGCTTTTATTTAACAATGGACATTGCTGAGACAGGTAAGACATTATATTCCCAAACTGGTTATTGAATATACATTGCAATCTACCTGTAGAGTAAATTTAGCAATTTGTAAATGTATGGCCCTTTTTAATAACGAAAAACAATATAACCCCGAAGATACCCCAAGGATTTGTTTCATCAATTCTTCTAGTCTTTAAATGCTACGACGAATTTTTACGTTTTGTTGGGCTATACATAAAAATCTGGTGCGGGCAACACACGACTTTCACTTACCTCGATTTTTAAAATCAATGAAAGAATTTTCAAATACAGTTAGAGATAAAAATACGTGAAACTATTAAGGAATTAATCAAATTGAATTTATATATAAACATGTGTTTTATTAAAAAATCTATTATATTATTATCTAAAATAATCAGTTAGTTTTATCTTCTTCTCATCACTCTCTATTAACTTCTAAAAGCTTGTGTATGAGATGATATTTTTTCTAAAATCTTTAGCTTTCCAACGGTATATCATACATGTATATTACTGCTCTTATGTTCAAAAACGAAAAATTTCATTAAAAATATATTTTTTCTGTTTTCTCCTTTAGTTGGGTATCGAATTTATTCAATTTATATATTTACCTGTTTTTCATCAGCGCTAACAAGATAATCTAGTTATTATTATTGAATCTAAAAAATTAAAGGTACTTTAGAGGATGAAAATTTAAAATATCGGCATTTAAGCCCTGTCAGACCATTTTTATCCAAATAAAACCTACATGATATTAAAGCCCATTTAATTTTACATCGATATAGGGAGTTTAATCAAATCGTCGGAACCGTTTTTGAGAAAATCGAAAAAAGGTGCAAAATGCATGGTATAAAGTGCCTCTTCTGGTAAGCTCATTTTGATGAAAAAAGTTTTGTCACGTCTCGGGCGTATAGTTGTCTTAAATATGAAATTTCATTTTCATAGGACTTACCCTTTCCGCCCGGGAGTTACCACACACACACACACAGACACACACACACACATACACACAGACCTTTTTGCGGGACTTGGTTATTTGGACTCAGGGGATCCTAAAACGTGTATTTCCGTTGAAAACTGGAATTCGAAAATTTTCACGATCGCAATACTTTCCTTACTATATATAGTAAGTGAAAGTAAAAATTTTGCAATCTATAATTTGAAGATTTTTTTAAGTGACATAAAATACATCTATCTATTAGCAGGTTCGGATAGGCAAGTAACTACGAGGCATAATTCGATTTACACAAAACGAGTTCGTACGATTTTGATTAAACTCGCTATATCGATGTATAATTTAATGGGCTTAAATGCCGATATTTTAAATTTTCTTTCTCTAAAGTACCTTTAATTTTGTTGATTCTATAGAAATATTTATATTGTCTTGTTACCACAAATATAAAACAGGTAAATATGTAACGTGTGCGAATTTAAAAGACAACTAAAGAAGAAAACTGAAAAAAAAAAATTAGTGCAATTAAACCTAAGAGCAGTTTTTGAACCTAAGAGCAGTGCTATACATGTATGATATACCATTGGAAAGCTAAAGATTTTAGAAAAATACTATCTCATACACAAGCTTTTAAAAGTTGATAGAGAGTGATGAAAAGAAGATAAAACTAACTGATTATTTTAGATAATAATATAATAGATTTTTTAATAAAAAAAACATGTTTCTAATTAAATTAAATTTAATTAATTCTTTGATAGTTTCACGTATTTTTATCTCTAACTGTATTTGAAAATTCTTTCATTGATCTTAAAAATGGAGGTAATTGAAAGTCGTGTGTTGCCCGCGCAAGATTTTTTTTTTTGTATTCCTTCTGTAATTTGGGGTCACAAAGGTTAAATATGGACAAGTTTCAGAATTTTCTCTGCCAAAATCGGCTACATATTCCACTGTGCGCCGTCCATTATCTAGTAAATACAGGCCTATTTTCTCAGCGAATCTGACCAAACCGTAAGGATCTATCAGTTCACACTGCTTAGGATCTGAAATAAGGTCGTTTCAGAAGTGGTAAAACCATATTCTAGCAATCTCAGCACAACTATATATCACATTATAGGTAGTTTCATCTTTCTTCTTGTAGAATCTGCAAATTCTGTGAGGCTACTAACCCTATATTGCGAAGGTGCTTATTAAGCTGTATAGAGTCCTTTCACCCACCCCAAAATATTCAAAAATTACTTCGTTATAATCAACAAAATAGTTGTTTATGCCCTCTAAGACTTAATAAAATAGGATAAAGCCTAATGTAAATAAAACCTATTTAATTTTTTTTTTTTTTATTTATTTATTTATTTAAAGAAATTTACAACTGTATTAAATAAATACAACAAGTAAATAGGCTTTATATATGATTAGTACACATGATAGTCCTGAGAAGAAACTACCCATTGGTAGCACTCCAATGTCTTATGTTAGAAGGTCTCTTGGCCATCTTCTTTTAAGGCGCCTCGGTGGGTTGTCGGGAATAGATATGGAGGAGAGGTCACGGATAAGCGGGTTTGAGTGGGCAGGGAGTTTGGAATGAAAAGAGGTATATCTGTAACGGGCCAAGTCTTCAACTAATGGGATATTTAGGTCTTTATGGATGATTTTATTAGTAACAAAGTAGGGAGCATTGAGGATTTTACGAAGGATTTTGGACTGCAAGGATTGGATGCGAGAGGAATTCGATGGTTTAGTAGACCCCCATAGCTCAATGCCATAGGTCCAAATAGGCCTGATAATTGTGATATAAATGAGTTTTTTGTAGTAAGTAGGAAGTTTTGAACGTTTGTCAAGTAAGTGTTGTAGTAATCTGTATCTACGAGCAGTTTCCTGTCGTTTCAGTCTAGTATGAGGATTCCATGTTAGGCGTTTGTCGAGGTGGAGTCCTAAGTACCGAATCTGTTCAACAGGAGTAAGTAGGATATTGTTAAAGGATACGGTGGGGCAGGAAGTCATAGGCTTACGACGTAGAGTGAAGGTGATTTGATGGGATTTATTAGGATTTATTTTGATTCTCCAGTTTTGACACCATTCTTCAATGGCTGATAGATGGTGCTGTAGGATTTGTGATGCAGTAACAGGATCATTATTCACAGATAACACACATGTGTCATCGGCGTAGGAAGTAAGGATAGTGCTAGGATGGGAGGGAATATCAGCTGTATACACCGTGTAAAGGATCGGACCCAGGATACTACCTTGCGGTACACCGGCTGATTGAGTGAATATGGATGAGTAACAAAGGTTATGGTTAACTTTGAAGGTTCTATCAGAGAGATAGGAACGAATTAATAGGAAGTACGCTGGAGAGAGGAATTGACGGAGCTTGTATAGCAGACCCGGATGCCAAACTCGATCAAAAGCCTCTATTTAATTTAACATCGATATAAAGGCACAGAAAAAAAATTAATCCACAACACGGTCAGTAAAAAAAGGAACAATGGGATCACTTGTAGCTGGGTGGCTAGCGTAACAGCCTCCCATGCAAAAGGTCACGGGTTCAAATCCGCAGGTGGTCCTAGGATTTTTTAATGGGAGTAAAAAATCATTAGTTACGCCGTCCTTCGGAGGGGACGTTAAAAGGTGGTCCCGAGCCTGTGCGATGTCAGGTACTCGTTAAAGATCCCTATCCTAATAAAACCTGGATAGGCAAAATTTAGGACTCCCACTGTAGCATCGTCCGATTAGCCATAGTAGCATAAAGTGACGTTAAATAAATAAACAACAAAAAGGAACAATTAAATATTTAAAACTAATTATTGTTTTGTTTTTTTACGGATCGGCCATCGGAATTATTTCTTCGTGCGCCTTTATACTGAAGTAAAATTTAATGGGCTTTAATTACATTTAGGTTTTAATATCCAATTACGGTCAACTATTAATATTTATTATGATCAGATTGCTCTTATTAAGCTATTAAAAGTAGATTGCTGAGCAGAACCACAAAAAGTAGGCTGTACAAGACGCTTGTTATACCAGTGACAACATATGGATGTGAGCCATGGACGTTTAACAAGACTGCTTCTGAAAAAATGGACCAATTTGATAGAAAATATCTTAGACGGATCTTCGGACCAGTCCAAGAGTCGGGAGATGGAGGATAAGGACAAACAAGGAAGTAAGTAGACTGTATCAGGAATTAGCAGTGTCCATGTTCGTAAAGATCCTGCGTCTTAAATGGCTAGGCCATGTTTTCAGGATGGAAGATTTAAGAGCAGCCAAAAGATTATACATGCATGACCCTGATGGAGTGCGACCGAGAGGAAGACCCAAGACCAGATGGCGGGACAATGTAAGCGGTGACCTCCGAAAGCTAGGAATATCGATAACAATGGCAAAAGATAGAGCACAGTGGGAAGGGCTGGTTGAGCAGGCCAAGGACAGCTACATGCGTCTGTTGTGCCAGTAGAAGAAGAATATAAAGAGTTTAATCGAAACCGTTAAAGCCGTTTTCGGGTAAAAAAGTATGGCATATAGAAAATTTAAGAGTCCCACTGTATCATTATCCGATAAGTCATAGTATAAAATGACGTTAAATAAATAGGCAGACAGAAAATAAATTTTCCAAAAAAGAAAATCATAAATAAATTCAGAGAAACATTAAAAAACAAACAAAAGAGAATTGGCTCAAATAATATCCCCTTTTCATCATGCAAATTTGGAGGGTATTAGGGCTACTGTAAATATTAAATTTATATTCCAAATTTGCATTATTGTCGAGTGGAAGAGAAGCTTGTGATTGTCATCTTTATGATTGCGTTTACTTTAGCCCGGAAATTAATTATGCATTCTTTTGAATCTATAAAAGTTTTCTCAACTCGTTAAAAGAGTTTTAGGAAGATGAGGACGGGAGTCTGCTTCCACCGGTGATAAGTTTGTTGACACGGGGCATTAAAAGAGGTTCATGTCGGCTATTTTATTTTTTAAAAAATAAGAATTTATATACCTTGGGTATCGAATTTTTTTGGAAGAAATGTAGCTTCAGTGTTTATCTCTGGCTGGGAAAAACAATAAATCATGTATATGTATGTCTATAATATACTGCTTTTTCCAGTCATGAAAAATTACAATTTAAATTTTTTTTTTTTTTTTTTTTTTTTTTTTTTTTTTTTTTTTTTTTTTTTTTTTTTTTTTATTACGAGATAATACGATCAGCCACCTTCTGGGGGAATGAATATTACGGATATAAGAAATCATTCATTCCATATGTACAAAGGAAATAAAATTAAAATAAATAATTAGTAAAGATCAAACACAGAAGAAAGAAAGAAAAAATATATATATACAAAAAATTAAATGAATAACAATGTAAATTAGAATAGAAAGAAGAGGTCAATGAATTATAGAAGGTAAATTAATTTTAGTTTGGCACCTTTCGGATTGATTTTGGATTTGGAGTGAATCCCGGTACAGGTTATTAAATTTGATTTTAATTAACAACTAATTGAATAGGAGAAAAGAGAAAGGAAACTAACTATCAGTACTTTGGCCACTTTTATTTTTGTTTCTCCAAATGTATTTATTATTTCAAAAAGTAATATGTATTTACATATTCATTTAATCTCAAAAATAGGAATATATTATAGGAATATACCTACTAATTCAGGTTATTTTTTTTTCCAGTGGCGCAACAGGCCATGTAGGCCCTAGATTAGGCCTCGCGGTGTAATCTCCTGGGAGAGTACACTCCACGTTTCTTGATGCATTTTTTAGTGTAGGGTCACCACTCTCTACGCCTAATTTGTGAGTGGCCACCATTTGACCCATGGGTCTTACATGACCCGGGGAGAGGCTGTGAGTGAATCCAGATTATTTAAATGCTTGAGAAAATGTCCCTTGGGGACTGGGGTTCGAACTCACAACCTTTAGCATGAGAGACTAGCGTACTAGCCACTCAGCCACGGGCTCCCCAATCCAGGTTCTTAGGATAAGTAATTGGTAAATATCATACTTTATCAAAGCCAAAGTTTGTGCAAGAAGGTTTATTTATTCCTTGAGCATCATTTTATGCTACTGTGACTAATCGAACGATGCTACAGTAGGAGTCCTATATTTTTCCTATAGAGCTTTAATCCTACTAGGTATCTTGAAGGAGTGTCTGATATCGTTCAGGATTAGGCGCACCATTTTACGGAAGGAACAACTGAGGATTTTTTACTTCTTTTGAAAACTCCTAGGATCTTCTGGCTGGTTTGAATCTTCAACCTTGGTCATAAGAAGGCTGTTATGCTAGCCATTTCTGTAAAATACATATACACGATATATAATTAGGAATTTAATTAGCTAATAAGCCTCCCTTGCAGTTGCAGAGACTGAGTATTCCTGGAAGGGACGATATACAGAAGCCACATGTGCTCAAGAACGGGCGGGCACTAACGATGTTTGCCCTGAGCCAGCTCATTACTCCTCCCTCCTCTATGCCGTCTGCATCGGGATCTAGTGCGGTCCTGTAATGAGGAGGGTGTAGTGATAATTTAATTTATCCCAGAGGATTATATATATATATATATATATATATATATATATATATATATATATATATATATATATATTATATATTATTATATCATATATTCCAGATAAACTTGTTAGCAAAACATCTTAACTCAATAAATGTTGGTTTATTATTTTCAATAATGAACCTCTGTAATCGAACCAAAATAAATTACCTCTACATCCCTCAAAATTTGAGAGCTTACGTTTCAAGATGCGTAGAATCCGAATAACGAATAAAAAAAAAAATCCGTTTGTCCACCGTCCTCCGTCCACGGCATTTCTTCGAAACTACTGGACCAATTTTTTTTTTTTTAATAGCCTAAAAATTAAAATTTAAGTTCATGCAACGATGATCCTAACACTTAGATGTCGATATCAGTTGTTTTGTTTTAAAATGGCGGCCAATTAAAAGTTATTTAATTCAATAACTCTGTTATTTTTTATGATAGAGAAAAAATTATCAGTGATTTTTAACCAAAAAACCGCTAATAATTATTTAAAAGAGAAAAAATAAAATAAAAAATAATTGAAATTTTGCACATAAATACGCTCATAACTTAGTTATTTTTGACGATAGAGAAAAGTATGTATAGAGTTTTAGAATCAGTAAAGCGCGATAAACAAAAAAAAAAAAAAAGTGTATATTCAAGTAACAAATTATGATAGATGTTATCTAATTAAAAATCGGTTATTATTGAAGATAGAGAAAAATCGAAAAGATTTTCGAGCTCAAGACAACGCGATGAACAAAGGGAATACAAAATTATGTTATATGGTCAAGCCACAACTTACAAGAGATGTGATTCCATAATAATTCGGTTATTATTAATGATAGAAAAAATATGTAAGGTATTTTGGAGTCAGAAAATTTTATTTGTATTCTTTAAATGAAAATAGAAAAAAAAGAAGAAAATGTTATATTAACGCAGTATAGTATAATTGTTTTTATTTTTAATCCACAAAAAAAAAAAAAAAAAAAAAAATTAACTCCTCTTCCCCTACCCTCTCAATATTTGAGGGCCGACGTTTTAATTTGCGTAGAATCCGAATTTGAATAATAAAAAAAAATATATCGATTCTCCTGCTTAAAAAATAAGTAAAAAACAAAAAGGTTTTGTTCTAAACTATTGCACAGATAATTAAATTTTCTACAAAATGAAAAAAAAAAAAAATCATTGAAATCAGTTCAGGATGAAGAAACAGATTTTTTTCTGCCTATGGGTTGATTTTGTTTATTCATTTAAAGTCACTTTATGCTACTGTGGCTTATTGGACGATACTACAGTGGGAATGCTGAAATCTAGGTTTAATTAGGATCTTTAACGAGTACCTGACATCGCACAGGCTCGGGACCAATTTTTTACTTCCATTAAAAAAATCTAGGGCTACCAGCAGGTTTGAACTCGCAACCTTTGGCATAGATGTTGGCAGCTAACCACTATGCCACAGGTGACTCCCTATATGCCTATGGGTTAGCTGATTATGACGAGCAGAAATAAAGATCCTAAATTCCATCAGCATACAGTTTATATGCTTTTAACTTTTTTAAACCTAATTTAAATATTTCCTTTTGCTGTAAAAAAAAAAGTAAAAATATCACTTTTTTTTTTTTTTTAACCCAATGAGACCATCAGGTAACTTCACTACGTAATAAATTTGAGACATACGATATTCATCTCTCACCACCCTCATAATAATTAAAAGATTCAAAGTATTAAATTATTTTTTGGAAAATCCGATTCAAAGTGTTGGAAAAGTTTTGAGTTTGTTGAGGAACTTGCTAAAGGTTTGTGTGCAGAGGGAGAGGATTTAAGCTTTCTCCGTCGTTTTATTCTATACTCCTAGTTTTTAAGTAACAGAAATCTCTCAGTGAAAATTAAAAAAATCCATTCTGGAAGAGTTTCTCACACACCTAATCCTGGAATTCCCCGATATGCCATACTTTCCCGGTGGTATTTTCTTTTGAAAACCGGACATGGCTGTCCTCTATAATTAAAGCTCTATCGTTGTATTTTAAACTTAGTATATAATCTTAGCAGAACGTTGGAACATTTTAGAGGAATTAAAAAATATAAATATAATATTAATAAATAAATTCATTTATGCAGCGTTTCGAGAATTTATTGTTCTCATATTCATGCAATTTGAGATCAAATAGTGTGTTACATACACATACGTCTATGTAAGACACTATTTTATTATATATATATATATATAATTAATTATTCATCCAATTATAAAAATAATCCAATAGAAAGTGTTATTGTTGAGAATTTCCACTTATTTTAAATCCTAATTAATTTAAACAAATATTTTAATTACGTAAAAGAATATAAACGAGAAGAAAGTATTAATTTCTTAATTTTAAAGAAAGCGTTAATTTTCGTGTTGTATAAAAATTTAAAAGTTTGAAATCGATATGTGCCAAGTCGATTTTAGGAGAAAATTTAATAACCCCACAATATAAATATACAATAACAATTCCCATTTTAAGTTCATCTTCTCTTAATTAGTAACAGTTAAATCATCTTTCATAAAGACCTTAATATCCTAAATATTAGTACCAGAAAAAAAAAAGATAGCTAAGAGACCTTTAATCTTTAGTTAGCCATTTAAGTGCTTCCCATAAGCTCAATTATAATAATATTGATGTTTTATGTGTTGTCAATTCGATAGAGCCAGGCACCAATATTTTCATGACAAACTCCATATCAACTCTAACCATTTAGTTTCTATCTTGGCTAGGGAGGCTTCGATTCCTAATAATCCTCCGAGGTGTCTAAAAATAAGAAAGCCGCTTGACCTTACGATTTCTAATATATTTAGAGCGCTGTCAAAAGTTTTCTAAGCGAATATCTTCCACATGTTTAGTTGACTTATTGATTTTTTATCCGCCAATTTTTTTTTATCAGCAACAACTAAATTTCTTAGACAAACTCATTACATTACCTAGGGACTAACACTCGATCGGATGTCTTGGGAACCACAAGTCAACATGAAAAGAAAGGTTCTCAAATATTGTGATAAAGTATCTTACTCTCTTCTATCTAAACATCAAAATAAAAAATTAGACAGAAAATGAATATTCAAACCTGCTTAAACCCATATGGACTAACACCTCTCTGATTTATGGCTCAACAAAAAAAAGCTGGCATAGAGAAACTTCAATATTTTAATTAAAAAGTTGAAGATTTATAACGATAAATCCTTCCATATAGGAACTCTCTATTCGCGTTTTCGTAGTAAACTGCACGGACACGACAAAACATTTATGAACGCATGTCAATAGCTCAAATGCCAGTCAGAAGAAGTCTAAAAAGAAGCTGGATGAGAGAACTCTGCTAAACTGATGGCTAGGAAGGGGTGTTGCTAAACACTTTCCTTTCCATGTCTGCTGCTGAAGTTATTTATAATATAATTTGCTTATTGTCAGATAGCTTCTGACAGGTGTGGATAGAAAAAGATGAGGAAAAATTAAATACAGATGTTAATTTCAATGTATTTCTTTTTTTAAATTGTGATTGTATCCTCACACAAAAAAATCTGGTGTGGGCAACACACGACTTTCACTTACCTCCATTTTTAAAATCAATGAAAGAACTTTCAAATACAGTTAGAGATAAAAAAAAGACGTGAAATTATTAAGGAATTAATCAAATTGAATTTCTATAGAAACATGTGTTTCATTAAAAAATCTATTATATTATTATCTAAAATAATCAGTTAGTTTTATGTTCATTTCATCACTCTCTATTAACTTTTAAAAGCTTGTGTATGAGATGATATTTTTTCTAAAATCTTTAGCTTTCCAACGGTATATCATACATGTATATTACTGCTCTTATGTTCAAAAACGAAAAATTGCATTAAAAAAATATTTTTTCAATTTTCTCCTTTAGTTGGGTATCGAATTTATTCAATTTATATATTAACCTGTTTTTAATCAGCGTTAACAAGATAATCTAGTTATTATTATTGAATCTACAAAATTAAAGGTACTTTAGGGGAAGAAAATTTAAAATGTCGGCATTTAAGCCCTGTCAGACCAGTTTTATCCAAATAAAACCTACATGATATTAAAGCCCATTAAATTTTACATCGATATAGCGAGTTTAATCAAAATCGTCAGAACCGTTTTCGAGAAAATCGAAAAAAGGTGCAAAATGCATGGTATAAAGTGCCTCTTCTGGTAAGCTCATTTTGATGAAAAAAGTTTTGTCACGTCTCGGGCGTATAGTTATCTTAAATATGAAATTTCAGTTTCATAGGACTTACCGTTTCCGCCCGGGAGTTACCACACACACACACACACACACACACACACACAGACCTTTTTGCGGGACTTGGTTATTTGGACTCAGGGGACCCTAAAACGTGTATTTCCGTTGAAAACTGGAATTCGAAAATTTTCACGATCACAATACTTCCCCTTACTATATATAGTAAGTGAAAGTAAAAGGAAACCAGATTTCAACGACAAGAAACTGCTCGAAGCTACCGATTACTACAACACTTACTAGACAAACGTTCAAAACTTCCAGTATATTACAAAAGACTCATCTACATTACTATAATCAGACCTATTTGGACATATGGAATCGAGCTTTGGGGCTCTACTAAACCATCTAATTCATCCCTTATCTAATCCTTACAATCAAAAATTTTGGCACAAATCAACTCCTCCATAATGACCTAAACATCCCATTTGTTGCAGACCTAGCCCATGATACATATACTCTTTTCATTTTAAACTCCCTGACCACACAAACCCACTTGTTTGTAATTTATCTTCCTTAGATATTCCTGATAACCCTCCGAGGCGATTTAAAAGGTGACCTCGGGAACTACTGCCTTAAAATAGTCAGTGAAGAGCTACCACTGGGTAGTTATTTCTCAAGACATTTTCGCGACTTTTCTTCACTCTGCATATTTATTCATTGTGTTGTATAATAAAGATGTAAATTACAATAAATACATTTTTTTTTTAAATTACGATTGGATCGATTATTAAAATTATTTTACAAACAGATTTATCCTTAAATGGTCACACGCTAGTGAGGAAATAACACTAAAAATCCCACTCGGAAAACATGATAAATCAGGGATGTTATTTTATCCTAAAATGAGTTTTTGCAAATCCATCCGATTTCCCTGTGATGGAGATTTCCACACCTCCGGCCTAAACCAATTTCATTTAAACCCTTAAGCCCAGATTTGATATTCCGTTTACAAATATGAATATCTCGTGTATGAGAGAGTTTTACGCAGTTTTGTTAATCCACATGCTACGTTTTTATTTTAAGTAAACAAATCTGAATTTTAATAAACGTTTCGTTGCTTGTTTGTGTTTAATTTTAATATTATTCATGATAAACGCAAACAAGAGCCCCCCATGTTAGTCTAAGATATTATACCAGTCACTGGATTTGAATTAAAATTTATGTTTGTCCTAATTTTTGTGTCTTTATTACCGTTCAAACATAAATTTAATATACCACTATTAATTACTAAAAGGTGAAATGAAGATAATTCGTTATGAGCGTTTTTAATATTAAATATAGTATTTGATATGTCAACTTCATAATATAATAGCATCCAACATAAGGGAAATGATATATATATATATATATATATATATATATATATATATATATATATATATATATATATATATATTTATATAAAAGAGTAACTTCAAAGTGGAGAAAGGCGCACGCCGGGATCGAGTGTAACGAACGTGCAGATAAACTCGCCAAAGAAGCTGTTTCCAGTAATATGTTGGTTTCCTACGATAAAGTTTACATAGATTTATACCAAACATAACATTACCCGACTATGGATCTGTACACAGTAATAATTATAAACTAAAAAATTATCTCAAATGATTTAACATAATACTACAAACAGACTTATGTGACGAAGACGGACTAATTCAAAATTTTAAACTTATACTTTATGACTGCAACGTATTTGACAGACAAAGATTTAATGTAATTAAAAACATAACACTTTAAACGGAAACTATTTATATATATATATATATATATATATATATATATATATATATATATATATATATATATATATATATATATATATATATATATATATATATATAAAGAAATAAGACGAGAAACAAGGACGGGTTAGGAATAATTGTTTAGGATGGAATGGAGTTATAGCATGGATTTGTCCAATTCCATATCCTGTAAGTGATTAGGGCCAAGACTAATGGACTGTGTCAGCGATGAACCTAAACCACGAAACTCAACTTCATCTTTTTTATTATTATAAAAATGACCTTATTTCTTTGAAAATGAAATCTAACACCAAGTCTATAGGGTTTGATGGAATACTCGTCATGTTGTAAAATCTGCCTTCCTGAAATCCTACCAGTTCTTTTCTTTGCAAACCACTTATCTCTCTAAAATTAGACATTTTCTACCTCAGGGGGAAAAACCTGACGTGCACAACACAGACTTTTACTTAACTTCGTTGTTAAAAATAATTATAAGAACTTTTTAAAATAAATTTTGACATGGAAAAAGTAAAAGAATTTAATTAAGTTTTGATGGAAGCATGTTTTTCAGATTAAATAATCTAACAATATAAATTATTACCTGCAACAATCACTTAACTTTCTGCGACTTTTTGCATTCAGATTTGTTAATAAGATTTTTACTTTCAATCATCTATATATGAAATAAATAGTAAGGGAAAGTATTGCGATCGGGAAAATCTTCGAATTCCAGTTCTCGACGTAAAAGCATTATGGTTCCTCAAGTCCAAATAACCAAGTCCCGAAAAACGTTTGTGTGTGTGTACTAAAATATCATATTTAAGAAAATCATACGCCCGAGATATCACAGCAACTTTTTTGCTATAATCGGTTGGCCGAAAGTGCTACTTTATACCATGCATTTTACACCTTTTTATGATTCTCTCAAAAACCTTTGGTTTGTGTGGATTCATTTTGATTGAAATAGCCTGATGGGGCTTAATTGCCGATATTTTTAATTTTCTTCCTTTAAATTATCTTAAATTTTATAGATTATATAAAAATAAACATATCAGATTAGCATTGCTAAAAAACGGCTATATATACATAATGAAAAAATTTGATAACCAAGTGAAGAAGAAAAAGAGCAAACATATTTTTTAATGCTGGAAGGAATTAGTCCGGGTGGCGGTCATTAAATGAAACAACTAAATAGTTTCAACTATTTTATTGTTTGCCAACGTTTCGACCCCTTGGTGGGTCATCATCAGGGCTAAAAAGATACAAAAGAATATAATTTCAATGACATTACATACAATATTATATAACCTATTTAGCTAGAGAACGTCGGTATTAAAAAATAACAGAAGAACTGTATATGTAAAAAAAACTTAATTAAAATACAATGACCATAGTACAATAATGAAAGTGTTATACAGAAAAAATAAAAATGTTCACTAAACAAAATTTACACAGGTATCAATAATTTACATGAAATATGAAATATAAAAATATGAAGTAGAGTGGAGATACGTACCGCATGGTGGGAGAATGGAAACTCGGTACTGTTTGGAAGATGGGAGGTAGGAAAAAAGGTAGAATGGAAAATACGTACTGATTTATGGACAGGGTCTGACAACAATGACTAAAATTCTTAATACTACCATACAAAGAATCAATGAAATTTAACTTATGATTATAATAATGATACAGGATAAAAAAATTTTAATTTAATTCTTGAAATATCACTTATATAATAGTAAGAACAGTGATGGAAGATGTATATGGAGAAAAACTGACTGTACCTCCCAACTTAATTATCCCTAATTCTGTTTAAGGTATCCAAGGATAACAAGGTGGAAAAAATAATAATGGAACATTGGAAAATACACTAATTGACAAATCTTACAGGTTGATAAAAAAGTTAAATAAACATAAATACAAGTTGGAATAAATTGAATAGTGAAGACATTTAGAAAAATTTTAAATACATAAACAAAACAAAATAAATACATATATGTATACCTAAAATAGATTTAAAAAGATAAATAAATCACATCCACAATATTTTTAATGTTTTTTTTTTTGTTTTTTTTTTTTGTTTTTTTTTTAAGAACGGTAATATACATCTATAATAATTCGTCGGAAAGCTAAAGATTTTAGAAAAAAATATTATCTTATAAACAAGCTTGTAAAAGTTGATAAACAATAATAAAAGCCGATAAAACTAACTGATTGGTTTAGATGATAGTATATTATTATTACAATTTTATTAATTCTTTATAAGTTTCCCTCATTTTTATTTCTAACTGTATTTGAAAAAGTTTGAATCAATTTTAACAACGGATGTGAGTAAAATTCGTGTGTGGCCGCACCAGATTTTTTTTTCGTGTTTTCGATGTTAGCTCTAAATATTTTAATCAAATCCCACTCTTTAAATTAATATATATTATCGACAAAAAATTGTTAGAAATTGGCAAGAATCGACAACTTCTGGTCGTATTGTGGAACTGTAGAAGGCAGCATTCCATTCATTGAATACAAGATTCCGAGCCAGGACTTGTATACCCTTTTCATCTTCAACTTCCTTTAGAAAATTCTTTTCCTTTTTGTATCAGGAAAGCTCCCTTCAAACCCAGATGCCTCACCTCTCTTAGCATCCATTCTGTATGTATAAAAGTTTAAAAAAGTTTTCGTTCAACTCTGGTCGTTCAGTTATTGAGACTTTTAGTTCTGATACGTACTACATTCATTCCAGGAAACTTTACGGTGCGAAAATTTCTCATTAATTAATATTAAAACTCATTTTTACTTTGTACCCAATATTTTTTTAAACTGCATTATTGGGTTGTTTTACATGAAATGTCCGTTTTTATAGTTTCTGAAATACATAAAAGATTATGCAGGTATCTGTTGTTTTCTTCCGAATGTTTACATATTTAAAGTAAACAGTTACTAATTCTCTACCTTTGTATTATAAACATTAGCTTCTCAATCAATTACCCACTTTTTAGTATACCTCCAAATATGAACATGGAAACACGCCATTTTCGAGTTATATTTTTGTACGAGTTTAAACTCGGCCATTCAGCAGATGAGGCCGCTAGAAATATTTGGAAGGCGTTTGGGGAAGGGAATGTTTATAAACAGACCATTCGCCGTTGGTTTGCTAAGTTTTCAGCTGGGGATACTGACATGGAAAACTCGCCCCGAGGAAGACCTCCGTCCGTAATAGACAACAATGTCCTCAAACATACAGTAGAAGGAAACCCCTACCAAACAGTTAAAGGACTCTCTCCACAACTAAATACAAGTGCATCTACCGTTTCCAGACATTTAAAGTGTATTGGAAAGTAAAAAAGCACGATACATGGGTACCTCATGATCTCCCTGAGCGGCAGCCAGACCCCATGTTTCAAAACATCCCGGCAAAAATTTAAATAACTGGGTTACGAAGTTCTTCCGCACACACCATATTCTCCCGACTTGTCTCCAACAGATTGGAGAACCAACAACTGAACCACCTGTTCAGGAATTTAGACAACTTCGTCAAAGGAAAACTTTTTGAAAATGATGTTCAAGTGAAAAGTGCGTTTTCAGATTTTGTTTCACTCAAAGTTGGTGTCACTTTGGGAAAAATGTGTAGAAAAAAGAAGGTAAATACTTCGAATAAAATTATCTTGTTTTTATATCATATTTTTAATAAAAATCCTTTACCTTTAAAACTGACATTTCATGTGACTCAGCCCAATAATAACATTAAGGGAGCGGCGTTTTCAAGTGGATATAACACTAATCTACAATTCTCAGGGTTCTGGGTTCGAATCCCAGCTATGGCAGAATATTCCGTTAATTTAACCTTTTGGCGACCCTAGGTTGTAGAGACCCTTATGTCGCAGACCCAGCCTGTTTAAAGTGGGTACTCAAATTGGGAAAACTTGGCGGTTGAGTATGATCAAGGCCTAATACCTCATGCACGGCCTTTTTTCTAGAAACAGTACGAATCTCTTTATGTACTGAATCCAAGACCCTTTATGGGTTGTAGAGGTACAGAGTTTATTAATATTGGGTTGTTTCAGATGAAATGTCCGTTTTTATAGTTTCTGAAATACATAAAGGATTTTGCAGGTCTCTGTTGTTTTCTTCCGAATGTTTACATATTTAAAGAAAATAATTACTAATTCTCTACCTTTGTATTATAAACATTAGCTTCCCAAAGTGCGTTTTAAGACTTTGTTCCACTTCAAAGCTCCGAGTTTTTCAATTTGGGGATAAAAAAGTTGGTGTCACGTTGGAAAAATGTGTAGAAAAAGAAGGTAAATACTTCGAATAAAATTATCTTGTTTTCATATCGTATTTTTATTAAAAATCCTTTACCCTGAAAACGGACATTTCATGTGATTCAACCCAATGACATTATATTTACTTAATTGTATTTATTTATTAACAACGTTTACAAGCAGAGCCACTTTATACCATGCAATTTGCATGTTTTGACGATTTTCTCGTAAAACAGACGGCTTTAACGTCTTTGATTAAACTTCCTATATAGATATGGGTTTCATTCTGATTAAAATAGTCTGACACAGCTTAAGTAGCGATTTGTATTTTATTTTTTCCATTAAGTACCTTCAATTTTTTGTAGATCCTATACAATTGAACATTTTGTTTGTATTAACATTGATAAAATAATGCTAAATATACAAGTTGAACGAATTCGTTCGAAATTGAAGTAAAGGATAAAAAGGGCAAACATATTTTTTACTTCCACTTACCTATATATGAAATATCTTGTAAGGGGAAGTATTGCGATCGTGGAGATTTTTCAATTCCAGTTTTCAACGGAAATATACGTTTAAGAGTCCCCTGAGCAGAGATGGGCAAAATCGCATTCGGATATACGAATACGAATGCATTCGGGAAGATCGAATTTTGAAAATACGAATACGAATGCATTCGTATTTCGAAAAAAAAAATAGGAATACGAATATACTCACAGATGTAGACAGGTATACGCCCGAATTTCACAGGTATGCAAAGGGATACGGTCATATTCCACTGGTGTGGGCCGTATTCCACTGGTCTAAAAACGTATTACGGGCCTGTGTACAAGTCATTATTATTTAAAATTTTCTGTAAAATCTGTAGCTTTATAACGGTCTATTATGCTTTTCTAATATGCGAATTGAAAATAATAACCTGGAAAAAGTTTATTTTTACATTCTTTATTCCTCCAGTCAATTTAAGTTTCTTTAATATTTATCCAATTATCCTTAACACTAGCAACAAGAAATGGTGAGATAGTTCAAATAAAGAAAATTAACAATACATAAGGTATTTTTTATTTCATCAGAATAAACTTAAATCTATAGATTTAAAAGTGAATATGTAACAATTAATGATATAAATATTAATAATTGTTTCATATTCATTTTTATTCGCGCTTTACTTCACTTCATTATAACCAATTATTTTTGTTCTTATTATTTTTTTTATACTACTTTAATGTTTTAGGATATACTTCATTAATTTTCATAGGAAATAGAAACAGTGTCATGAATTATTTTTTAAAAATGCCTCTACGGCAAAGGGTATTCCTAATCCATTTAGATGTTTTTACACTCTATTGTGAAAATTGTTTAGTTGGTTTTTAATTAATTTAGGGACTTCCTTCTGCTTTTGAGTCTTGCAATATTTTCTAAGACGTTTGTCACATATTTAGCATCTTTTAATAGGCTCAAAGTCCCAGGGCAGGTATCATGGTAAAATTCCCGATGGTAAAGTTCCCGATGTCCCGTGGTTCTAAGGGGGCTTTATATTACTTCTTATCTTCAAACAAAGTTAACATTGAAAACAGAATTATACTGAATTTCGATTAAAACATTTATTTTAAATCAAATTACTAATAAGATTAAATTAAAATTAATATAGTATATACGATAATAACTAAAGTTTTTTGCGGTTATCATCACTCTCAATTACAGCTTTGAATGTACATAAGTACTTTTATTAGCGCTTTACTTCACTTCATTATAAAGAATTAAGTTTTTTATTATAATAGCTTTTAATGTTTTGGAATAATATCAAACTTCTAAACTTAGAAAATAGAAACATAATCATGAAAAACCAATGAGTCATTCCATACCTGGTTTACCTAGACACTTCACTGTAAATGCTTAAAATTCAACATTTTACCTATTCTTGAATGCGTAGTGTTTATTTTCACATAGTTGGTTTGAAAAGTTAAAATATTTACTGAACTTTACTTTCAATATATGAGATTGTAAGCTCAAGAAAAATAGATCATAGGGATAATATTTCTTTTCTTTTTTAATATAATTTATAAGCCCATTACTACATTAATGTTTTTCATTTTCCACAAATTAATAAATTTTAAGAAATATTTGTTAAATTATTTCATTATAGAGAAGAGAACTGTATGAGAGTTGATATATGTAAATAAATAGATATTCGTATTTAAAGAAGCTATTTCAACATTATTTGAATCATATTTAAAAAAAAATTATAAATATTAAATTTTATGCCTTTTAATATAAGATATTATACGACCATATTCGAATTCACGCCTGCAAATGCGCACATATTGACTTGTACACAGGCCCGTAATACGTTTTTAGACCAGTGGAATATGACCGTATCCCTTTGCATACCTGTGAAATTAGGGCGTATACCTGTCTACATCTGTGAATATATTCGTATTCGTATTTTTTTCGAAATACGAATGCATTCGTATTCTTTTTTGAAATACAATGAAATACGAAAGTGAGTGGAATTATCCAGCGCAAAAACTAAAAGTCGTTAAAACTACACGCCCGAGATGTTAAACCAACTTTTTTTATCAAAATCAGATGACCAGAAGAGCCACTTTATAACATGTATTTTGTTCTTTTTTACGATTTTATCAAAAGCGGCTAATGTATCGATGGAAAATTTAATAGCATGTAGGTTTCATTATGATTGAAATAGTTCGACAGGACTTAATAGCATGTAGGTTTCATTATGATTGAAATAGTTCGACAGGACTTAAATAGCATGTAGGTTTCATTATGATTGAAATAGTTCGACAGGACTTAAATAGCATGTAGGTTTCATTATGATTGAAATAGTTCGACAGGACTTAAATAGCATGTAGGTTTCATTATGATTGAAATAGTTCGACAGGACTTAAATAGCATGTAGGTTTCATTATGATTGACAGGACTTAAATCCGGTTTTTTTAATTTCTCTTTTGTTGAAGTACCTTTAATTTTGTAGATTCTATAAAAAAAGCCATATATCTTTTAAACATTGATTAAAGACGAAAAATATATAAGTTCAACGAATTTCATATGTAACCAAAGGAGAAGAGAGCAAAAATATTTTTTATTTTATTTAATAGTTCTTTAATTAATTTTAACAATCGAGGTATGTGAATGTCGTTTGTTGTCAGTACCATCTTTTTTTTTTTTTTTTTTTACTGCATCACAGTAATTATTTATAATGAAAATAATAATAGGCTTACCGAACCCGAAGGTTCGATTCCGATACCACGATATTCCGTCTACACAGACTCGTCTAATGTTCTCCGTTCAAGCCCAAGCCCCCAAGATCAGCCTTAATGCAATCCTCCCATCAACGCTTCGGCCTACTTTTCGGACGCCTAGCAGTCGGATCAGCAAATACCAACTTTCTCGGAATCGCTCCTCACCGAGCCCAACAATTTACTCGCCATTTGAGTCTCTGCGACGATGTCAACTCAATTATATTCACATGATACAAGTTCCGCAATTCCGCGTTGTGCAACCTTCTAAACTCCCAGTGGCCTTATCTCTCTTCGGACCAAATATTTTACGCAGGACCTTATTTTCGAAAACCTTAAGCCGTTGTTCATCCCTAAAAGTAAGCGGCCACGTTTCACATCTGTAAAGAACCGTTGGAAGAATAATATTTTTATAAATTCTAACCTTTAAGTTTTTAGATAGAAGCCGTGAGCTAAGTAACTTAGCAACTGTATAATAACACGCATTTCCCACCTTTAACCGGGACTTTATTTCTTCCTGGATTTCATTTTTTCTTGTTATCATTGAACCTAAATACTTGAATTTCTCTACGTGTTCAAAAGTATGCCCTGATATATCAATATTACCAAGATCGAGTAATTATTTAACCTTTAAAAAATATTTATCTAAACTTTTACTGTTCATAATGAGAAAAAAAATAATGCCTTCAGAAGAAAAAGATGTAGGATATTATGGAAGATAGAAGACAGACTGGCAAGAGTAATTAGGAGTGGCGAAGCCAGGCAACTGTGAAATGATCTGTCCTCTCTCCGGGCCATGTCCCTATAAATTAATCCTAAGCTTTCGACTCAGTATGGCGCCGGGGAAGGATTACTCCATATTTCAGGATACATTTAGTCAATATTTGATTTTTTTATGTTTGCAATTGAAAATCTGGTGCGATAAACATAAGACTTTCATTTACCTCATTTTTAAAAAATAAATTTTATAAGTTTCATATGAAATTAAGTTTAAATAAAACAGAATTTGTTTCGATGTAAAAGTTCATATAAGATAAAATAATATAGCAATAAATATCATTATCCACAATAGACTATAGACCCTCCTGGGGCCAAACCTGCCTTTATAAAATGGATATCTGAAAATTAGAGGGTGAGTGACTGGTAGCTGTATGGATCTAAGTAATATATTTATAATGATGTAAAAATGTTTGACTGTGTGTATATATTGGGGAGAATTCCGGCTGCAGTCAACAAAGCAATTAAAGAATGAGAACACTTAACTTATTTGTGCTTATGTTTCGGCCTAAATAAATTAATTGTTCTACTTAATTAAGTGCTTTGTCAAATGCATCCGGAATCGACTCCTTCCTAATAATGTATTTATAATTTTTATCTAAAATTTAATTTACGTAGTTTTCTTTCTAGTCGAACCTTATTTCCTCCACTAAAGTGTAATATCATTAAACCTTTAATTAAAAAATTAAGTTAAGATTAATAAAAATAAATAAAATAAAAAACTTGTATCTCAATCTATTAAGTTCTTAGGCTCAGTGCATATACAAATTCCGTTTTATTTCTAGGCGAAAGGTCGTGCAATGAGTTCATTAGACCGAGGTCATACACCAGGTTTTTACATATTTTTAGGTACCTCACAGCATCTTATTTTCAAAAATTCTTAATAACAGAAAGTGACGCAGACGAAGTCATGGGCAATAGGTAGTTTATGTTAAAAGAGGAGAAAAATTTACTAATTGTTCTGAATCTGACAATTAATAAATTACTGTTTTAAAAATGCAAAAATTAAGGGAAAATAAAATGTAGTTTTGCATAGGGGATATACCCTCTTAATTATTAATACAAAGCACTCAGTTTTATTTATCTAAAAATCTGATGCGGGCAACACATTTTCACTTACCTCCGTTTTAAAATCGATTTAAGAATTTTCAAGTTCAGCAAGAGAAAAAAGATGAGTGAAACCATTAAGAATTAGTTAAATGGAATCCCTATAGAAACATGTTTTCTTTTATTGAAAAATCTATTATATATTATCTAAAATAATCAGTTAGTATTATCGGCTTTTCATCACTCTCTCTTAACTTTTAAAAGCTTGTGTATAAGACGATATTTTTTCCAAAATCTTTAGCCTTCGAACGGTATATCATATATGTGCATTACTGCTCTTATGTCCAAAAACAAATAAATTGCACTATTTTTTTTTCAGTTTTCTCCTTTAGTTGGGTATCGAATTCATTCAATTTATATATTTACTATTTATTAATTATTTAGTGGTAAAAAGATAATATAGTTATTTTTATAGAATAATAAAAATAAAATTAAAATATTTAAGCCCTGTCAAACCATTTACATCCAAATGAAACCTAAATGATATTAAAGCCCATTAAATTTTACATCGATATAGCGAGTTTAATCAAAATACACACAGACCTTTCTGCGGGACTTGGTTATTGGACTCAGGGGACCCTGAAATGTTTATTTCCGTTAAAAACTGGAATTCGAAAATTTTCACTATATGTAGTAAGTGAAAGTAAAAATCAATAAAATCGCTGAGACACATTTGTGATCCTTTCCTTGTCAGTAAATAATAGAGGAGAGAAATGAAAACTAATTTGTTGAGTAGCTGCTTATTTAATTATTGCTTAATATAGGGCAGTCTCATATAACCAAACGAACCTAAGTAAAATTCTTTTAAAAACTCTTCATATTATACCTAAGGAATAGTCCCTTACCATTTTTTGTAATTGTATACCTAAAGGCATGAAAGTGTTAAAGCTCATGTAGCGCACCTAGAAATATTTCTTAGAATCCCTTCGGGTAATAGAAGGTCAAATATCCTGTGATATATTTATATATTGTATGTTTTGTAAAATAATGAAACCAGAGGGTAAGAAAAAAATCTGGTGCGGGCAACACACGACTTTCACTTACCTCGATTTTTAAAATCAATGAAAGAATTGAATGAATGAATGAATGAATAAATGCTTTATTTACATAATATACAAAATAGTAATAACATATATATATACATTTTTTTGAGATCAAAGCCCACAAGACAATGGCGTTAAGCCGTCTGTCGAGTTGCCCCTTTTTCTTTTTTTTCAGTTTTGATAATAAGTTATATATATAATATATATATATATATATATATATATATATATATATATATATATATATATATTTTTAGTAACGTTATGATTTATTTTTATTGATTGTAAAGATTTAATAATTAAAATGCTGTACCAAAAAATGTCTGTATTTTGTCTTCACAAAATTCCGCGACTTTAATTCCTCTTTCATCTATTTTACTGTCTATTGAATTTCTGATTCCAGTTGTTAAGTTTGTTCCCTCTAAAATTCCATTAGGACATATTTTCAATTTTCCAGTATGAACATTCCAGTCACCGATAAGAACAACATCATAATTTCTAGTCAATTCAATTAATTCTATAACTTCACGAAATTCACTATTCCGATTACTGGAATTCAAATAAATCGGAACCAGATATATTATTTTTCCATTAATTTTTAACTTAATACAAATTTTGTTTTGAATAATGCAGTATTCAACTTGATTTTTATTGAATTTTGTTTTATTAAATCCATATTGCTAGATATCCCCCACTGGCTCTTCCCATTATCCCTCCTTTTTTAGCACCTATAAACTTCAATTCGAAATACAAAAATTTTTGTTTATAAAATAAAACATTTTCTTCTACTAGAAATGTCTCTACCAACAAAAAAATACCGAATTTTTTGACAAATTAAAACAAAAAAAAATGTTCTTTAGATTTAATTCCCCTTATATTATAAAATAAAATATTTATCTCACCTAAATTATTAATAATAGCTTTATCACTCTCACTTATACCATTTTTCGCACTAACTTTCCTTCGTTTTTTGAACTAGCACTGGAGGTAGACGGTTGACTGTTATCGGGGGCCGCCTCACCGCTACGGAGATCCTCTTCAAGAACTGCTTTCATGCTCTTCATCACTTCTTCGGAAAATGTAGTTCCCATTACTTCTTCCAGAATTCTTATTCCATCTTTTCCATCACATTTAAGACCCTCATCAAAGTCCCAGAAGAACCTTTTGTTTTTAAATAAAAGGTAGAAATCTCTAATTTGGACAACAGCGCTCGTATCCACTTGTATAATTTTTTCCTTTATCCCCCATAAGCACCTTCTTCCCATCCTAGTTCTTCTAGAAAGATTCCTGTGTATAAAGATCCCACTGCCTTTTAACTTCCTTGAATTTTTCAGAATATCCCATATAACTTTTTCGGTATCGAATTCTGCTAGAATTATCAATGCCAAATAAATAATTTAGTTATTTTTATAAAATATACAAAATTAAAGGTATTTAGAGGAAGACAATTTAAAATATGAGCATTTAAGCCATGCCAGACCATTTCAATCTTAATGAAACCTAAATAATATCATAGCCCATTAAATTTTACATCGATATAGCGAGTTTAATCAAATCGTCGGAACCGTTTTTGAGAAAATCGAAAAAAGGTCCAAAATGCCTGTTATAAGCTAATTTTGATGAAAAAGGTTTTGTAACGTCTCGGGCGTATATTTGTCTGAAATATGAAATTTCAGTTTCATAGGACTTTTCGTTTCCACTCGGACATACACACAGACCTTTTTGCGTGGACTTGGTTGTTTGGACTCAGGGGACCCTAAAACGTGTATTTCCGTGGAAAACTCAAATAAGAAAATTTTCGCGATCGCAATACTTTCCCTTATGATATATAGTATGTGAAAGTAAAAATTATTTATTTTGTAATATAATATTACATTCTTATTCTAGTGAAAGAGATATTTCATTCTCTTACGTATCGTGGTATCTTAAGAGAATGGTATCACAGCAAATCCCTACTGCTGAACCTGGATACTCTAGATACCATGGATATCCTACATATCTCCATATATCCAGATGAGGATTCTATCTTGAAGAAGATACCATGACCTCGAACCCGGGCTCCGACCTCCCATCCAAGGCCTTCTTCGTTTACAGCCAGATTTGGGGAGCTCCAGAAATGAATCCAAGAGTGGGATGGAAGGATTTTTTATCTTTATATTAATATTTTTTAAAAAAACCAGAGGCGGGCACCATTCTTACGACTTTCACTTACTTCGGCTGTAAAACTATCAAATAATAACACACACACTGGTCTTTTTTAATGGACTTGGTCATTTGGACTCACAGAAGCATAAGACTTTTATTTTCGTGGAAAACTCGAATTTTCATGATCGCAATGCTTTCTCTTGCTATAGATTTAATATATTTGTTGGTGAACGCAATAAAGATAATTAATAAAAAGAAATATAATTAATTGAAAATGGACTTTTGAAAAAACCAAAATTATAAATGTCATGTGAAGTTTTGTAAATGTAAATATACAACAGGCAAAAATAAACCGCTTTTCAGTAAAATAAATTTTTTTTTTTGAAAGTCAGGTTTTTTTAATTTTATTTACTTATATTTCATCTACGTTAAAGACTCGTTAAAAATTCTTAAATTAGTTTTAACAACGGAGGTAAGTAAAATTCGTGACTTCTGTGCACCAGATTTTTTTTTACACAAAACTTTATTTTCAGCCAACTGCTTTTATGATCAAACTTTTACAGAATACTATTTCCTTTCTATTTTATTAATTTAAAAAAAAAAAATTATAAAAATAAATATATACATTATCATTAGGTGAGGGTGATTGGAAAATGGAAATTAGTTGTAATGGGATTCTAAAATGACTTAGATCGCAGGAATCTTACTTTTTTAATGAATTATTAATTATGCGAAGTATGTGTATTATAATTACTGATTAATCTTATAGGTAAGTCAATATGTTAGGTCATTACAGCGCATGGTAATTGGCTCAGGTGGAATGAGGTCACAAGGTGGAGAGGTTAAGCATAACTTAGCTACAAGAAATCAATGATAAGTCGTAACATTTTATATGTTTTTTCGTTCTAGGTGTGTCTCTACGTTTATTGTGATATTTTTATATTATATCTCTTGCCTCACTACAATCTTACATTCACTGAGTTATATATGAAACGATTGGAGAGTATTGCGATCTTAATAATTTTCTAATTCGATTTTTTAAAGGAAATACACCCTTTATTAAACACCTTGACTCCAAATATCACCACAAAAAGGTCGTTTATATTTTATCTGGATATTGTAGTTTCCGATATTTTATTTAAATTTTACCATGATCCAACTATTGCCTCTCAAACTCTCCAATCCCACCTCAGTGACATTGAAGTATGGCGTCAGAACTGGAGAATTAAAATAAATTCCAACAAATCCAACCTAATTACCCTTACCCTTCGTCGTAAGCCAATGACATCCTGCCCTACTGTCTCCTTCAATAATACTCCTCTTGTCCCGGTTGAACATATCCGATATCTAGGACTGCACCTTGACAAACGCCTTACTTGGAACCCTCATACAAGACTGAAACGACAAGAAACTGCACGACGTTTTCGACTACTTCAACATTTACTAGACAAACGTTCTAATCTCCCACTTAACTACAAAAGACTCATCTACATGACTATCATAAGACCGATATGGGCTTACGGAGTTGAGCTCTGGGCCTCTACTAAACCATCAAATTCTTCCCGTGTCCAATCCCTGCAGTCCAAAATCCTTCGTAAAATCCTCAATGCTCCTTACTTTGTTACTAACAAACTCATCCATAAAGATCTTAATGTTCCGTATGTTGCTGATTTGGCCCGATCTAGATACCATTCCTTTCATGACAAATTCCATTCCCACCCTAATCCTCTAGTTTCAATACTTTCTTCCTCTTCAAAAATCCTTCTTCCTCACTTGTTTAAGTAATCCGTATCTATGACCATTTTTCAGTCGTTTCAGTAGTTTGAGTGACGTCTATGAAAATTATTTATACTTACAAGTTTTACTATCATCTCATTTAGTAAATGCAAAACAAAATAAAAATATTTAATTTTTTGGTGTGGTTTATAGGCGTTCAACTAGGTGGAGTTAAACAACGCCTGTAAGGATGGTCAACTTTAGTTCCTTCATATGATCAATTTATCAATAAATATAGTATCAATACTTAATAGTTTTGATAGAAGGTTTAACTCTTTTAGGGATTTATTTATTTAGTAAATACAAAAATTTTATATACCATTACATAGTACATATAGAGTTGTTGAAATATAATTGAAGAACTCGGACTGCACAATAATATTTAGTATTGAAATCTACAGGTGGAAATGTCGGAACTGCCTGAAACAATTATGTCATGGTAATTCAGGAAACGTTTTTATTCCAGTTGTCCTACAAAAATAACAGTCCAGTTTATAAACGAGAAGATTCAAACAAAAACGAATAAAGGCAAATTTTAAATAAATTGCGCCTGCACATAGGTGGGTATAGAAGACCAATTAAACAAAATGAAACGTTTTCCTCTTTAATATATCTTTTTCATTTAAATTTACACAACTGAGCTTAATTTATTTTGGTTTTTATTTTATACCGTCAGGTAGAATCGGGCATTTTTTTTTTTTTAACAAAACATATGCCACATTCAAAACAATCTAGCTGTGGTGCAAGAATTGGGGGATTAAAATTAATTCTAACAAATCCCATCAAATAACCTTTATCCTTCGTCAAAAAACCAATGACTTACTGCCCTACAGTATCCCTTAATGACACTCCTATAGCCTCTGTTGAACAGATTCGATACCTAGGACTAGCATGGAATCCCCATACTTGACTAAAACGACAAACAAGAAATTGACGTCTAACTACTTCGACACTTACTGGACAAACGCTCCAACCTTCCACTTATTTACAAAATACTTGTTTATATGACCATCATCAGACCTATATGGACTTACGAAATAGAGTTATGAGGCTCTACTAAGCCATCAAATTCTTCTCGTATCCAATCTTTACAATCCAAAATCCTTTGTAAAATCCTTAACGCTCCCTAAATTGTCACGAATAAGCTCATCCATAAAAACCTGTTTGTTTATTTATTTAACGTCACTGTATGCTGATGTTTCTAATCGGACGATGGTACAGTGGGATTCCTAAATTTTGCCTATCCAGATTTTATTAGGATAAGGATCTTTAACGAGTAGCTGACATCGCACAGGCTCGGGACCACCTTTTAACGTCCCCTCCGAAGGACGGCATAACTGAGGTTTTTTTGCTCCCATTAAAAAATCCTAGGACCACCTGCAGGTTTGAATCTAAGACCTTTGGCATAGGAGGCTGTTATGCTAACCACCCAGCTACAAGTGGTCCCACCATGAAGACCTTAATGTTCCATATGTTTCTGAATTAGTTCGAACCAGGTATCAATCATTCCATGAAAAACTCCATTCCCACTCTAACCCACTAGTTTCTATACCTTCACCCTCTTATAGGGAATCGAAATCTCCTAGGCGTCCGAAAAGAAAATGGCTCCGGGACCTTCTAATTTCGAATATTTTAGAGTGCTGCCAATGGGTAGTGTCTGTACATGTATTTCATATCAGTTTACTATGCCCGTCATATTTTCACATTTACAATTGGCTGCAATTGTCGTAGTAAATTCAGTTTAAAAATAAGTTGGTAGCAGTTTTTATAGGTGATTTCAATAAAAACTACAGACTAAATCAAATATATAATTCTTGTAAATAATTTTTAATTATTTATATATCACCCATTTTTATCTACTACATGTGGCCTTTTTTCAGGTAATTTTTTATTTCCGTCGTCCTAGAACAGTTAAAGGACGACCCGATCGCTTCGGGTCTTTTAAGTCAAAATTTTCGGTTCTGAACCGAGCAAACCATTTACGGACAGTGCTTTCTCCTAAATTAAGTTAATTAGGGGTTTAAGGCGTAAAACATCAAAGGTCATCAACGCCTATACGAACGCACACATAATTGTTAGACTTTTAGAAGAAGGGGGAAATAAATAATTAAATAATAGTAATTATAAATAAACTGTATAAATAGAGAAGTCAATTAAGTATGAATGACAAAATTAATTTATGAAGATAAGTGTAAAGTTGCGAAAAGCTAAGTAAGAATAAATAAATAAAGTTGTAAAAAAAAAAAATCTTTTTTTGGAATAAAGTTTCAATGATGAAGATAGTAAAGTTTATAATTTAGGTAGTAAGGTTTTTCGAACTTTAGATCCCAGAACTTTCGATGTACCTGGAATAAGTCCCATTCCGTGAAGCTGCGACGTATAATACGGGCATTCTTGAATGATATGATTAATCGAGAGGGCTCCATTGCAATGTTGGCACAGGGGTACAGGCTCGCGAGCGAAAAGGTAGGAATGTGTCAGTCGGGTGTGTCCTATCCGCATTCTGGTCAATGCAACTTCCTCCCTACGGCTGCCACGGCTTGATGTAGAGCAGGGCTTTACAGTTTTTTTTTATAAGCTTTAACTTGCCTGCGAGTTGTCCGCTACTTGTACCTTGAATGGTCGACTAAGCTCAGGCGGGGTTAAGATGGCTGTTCCTCGCTCTGGGAGAGTGAGTGGTTGTTTTGCTGGTTTCATTTGTTGTTTCAGTTCATTACCAGTAATCCCAACGTGGCTTGAGACCCATATGAAGCTTACCGACTTACCCAGATCTTTCAACATATCGATATAAGAGTGAGTCCGAGATATCATTGGGTGTATGGGGTACATTTGTTGTAAACTTTTAAGTGCACTTAATGAGTGTGTTAGTACGTTAGCCAGTGTCATAGAGTAGTGTAGATAATACGCGATAGTCTTGTTTGACATTCGGAAGAGAAAGTATTGTTTTTGGAGAGACAGGAAAGTTGAAGTAGAGTTTTAGGTTGATGATGGGTCCATGGTGGATTTTGAAATTCTAATTGCTTTCTCCTTGAATTTTGAAATTATAGGTTCTCCTAAGACGTCATCGACTTACACACTGCAAATTTTGTTAATCGTCGGTGGAGCGGGTGTTCCTTTTCGAAAATGAAAAGTCATTAAATGACAAAAATGAATTTATTTCTCTTTCATTTCTAGCAAACAAAATTCTTATTCACTTCTCGTTTCATCTACCTCAGTACAATACTGTACGAACTGTATTGAATTTGTTTTACACTTGATATTCTAAAATTCTATAATCTCATTGTTTGAGGGAAAATAAATACTATTTATTTTTTTAAAAAGGATATACCTTAGGAATCTTTAAGGTATACCTCTTAGTTTAATTTATTTCGAATTGTGCTTCATAAATGAGATTACCTTAAATATACCTTCTTAGATTACTTATGTCATTGATTGAGGTTAATATTAACAATTTTAATATAAGGTTGTTTTTTTTTCTGTTTTTTTTTTTCACGATAATGTTAAACCATGAATCACAAACCCTCTTGACTTAAGACATCGTTATCGTATTATCTACCATGATGACCTCGTAAAGTGGAATATAATAGTGGTTATATAGACTATAAAAACCTGAGTAGCTTGTACAGTATAATGGTATCCTGAAAGTCTGAGCGATTTACTTGTAGCCCTGAATAGGCATTTAGTAACAGCTGTGCAACTGTTTATGGCAATTGATATGAACTGTGTTGGACCCAGGTGTACCAGCTCTGTACCTCTAATCCAGGCTCACTTTTACTAAACTTCTCCTTGCTATCGAATCCTCCATAAGGCTGTAAGTTTAATTATTTTTTGTTTTATATTATTTTTAAAAGGTTTAAAAAAAAACTGTTTTAAGGAAGTAAAACAAAAAAACAATGGACATTAATAGAATATCGAAATTCTCTTGAACATCTACAATAATGACTTTTACTCATAAGAGGTTGTAATTAGATATGCTTATTTTTTTTTTTTTTCACGTCCTACTATCTTTATCAATTAATATTTCAGTGTTCCTTTCCCATCTCAAGGTTTACGAAATATAATATAATTGATTCAAGTATTCTTGAAAGTTCTTAATAAATGACTTTCGCTTAACCCCGATGTTAAAATCAATTGAAGAAATTTTAAATAAAGTTGTTGTTTTGTTTTTTTCCATTTATTGAGATTTACAACTGTATTAGTAAATAAATCAAGTAAATTAGCTGTCAGATAATATACATGAAAAATACATAAAGAGAAAATGCCCATTCCCATCACTCCACTATGAATCTAAACTAGAAGGTCTCGAGGCCATCTTCTTTTCAGGCGCCTCGAAGGATTGTCAGGAATAGAAGATGAAGCATGCATTGAAACTAGTGGGTTAGAGTGGGAGTGGAGTTTGTCATGGAAGGATTGATACCTGGTACGGGCCAAATCAGAAACATTAAGGTCATTGTGGATGATTTTATTCGTGGCAAAGTAATTAGCGTTAAGGATATTGGATTGTAAGGATTGTATACGGGAAGAGTTTGATGGTTTAGAAGATCCCCAAAGCTCAGTTCCGTAGGTCCAGATAGGCCTTATGATGGTCATGTAAATGAGTCTTTTGTAGTTAAGTGAAAGGTTAGAGCGTCTGTCTAGTAAGTGTTGGAGTAGCTGAAATTGTCGTGCAGTTTCTTGTCTTTTCAGTCTTGTATGCGGATTCCATCTAAGTCGTTTGTCTAGCAGGAGTCCCTAATAGCGGATCTGTTCAACCGGGACAAGCGGAATATCATTAAAGGACATTGTAGGATAGGATGTCATAGGTTTTCGACGAAGAGTAAAGGTAATTTGTTGGGATTTATTTAAATTGATTTTAATTCTCCAATTCTGACACCATACCTCAAGGTGTCTGATGTGAGATTGGAGAGTTTGAGAGGCGATTGTAGGATGGTTATTAACCGATAACACGCAAGTGTCATCGGCATAGGTAGAAAAGAATGTATTAGGATGGGTTGGGATATCAGCTGTATAGACTGTGTAAAGAATGCTAGGATACTGCCTTGAGGAACCCCAGCAGACTGGGTGAAAAGAGATGAATAGGAACTATTGTGGTTTATTTTGAAGTATCTGTCAGAGAGGTAGGACTGGATGATTAGGAAGTACTCGTATGTAGGGGGAACGAATTTACGGAGTTTGTACAACAGTCCTGGGCGCCAGAAAAAAAAAAAAAAAAAAAGAAGTAAAAATATTATATTGAGTTTCTATAGATACATTTGTTTCATTGAATAATCTATTATATTATTATCTGAAACAATCACTAAATTTTATTAGTATTTCCTCACTTCTTATTACCTTTTACAACTTTCAGTGGTAGTATGATTTAGATTGAGAAATAAAACAATATCAAATGGTTACACATAAATATCAGTAATAATTGCATGTCCTATTTTACACTTGTGTTACCTTTGTTGTTACTTGTTACAACTTTTTATACAAGATGATATTTTTTCTAAAGTTTATAGCTTTTCAACAATATCTTAAACATCTATATCACCGTTCTTACGTTTAAAAACAATTACATAAATAAGTATTCCTTCCCTTTTCCTGTTACAGGATGTCATAGTTTTACTAAAGGTTTAATATTCTTAAATTGATTTTAACAAACAAGGTATTTGAAAGCAACACACTAAATGTTGATAATTTGTATAAAACTAAAACTCTTTGACACTGCGCTGGTTCAATCACACTTTTTTCTCACCAACATTTGAGAGATAAGAGAGAGAGAGAGAGAGAGAGAGAGAGAGGAAAATTCTTTGTAGCCGCAATGGCTGGAAGAGTGGACATCGCTCCGGCCGCGTCAAAGAAATTCACCTTCCTTTGCTCTATGAGCTTTGCCTCCGCTAGAACGTCCAGGAGTTATTCGAGTTAGATAAACGTCAACACGAGAAAATAAGTGAAAATGTGAATTCGAAATTAATTTCTAAGGATATACTATATAATAATTAGGTAGATAATTACTTAGTCCTTGAAAAAAGTACTAATTAACCAGCTGACCCTGCAAATGTTAGGCTTTCAAATACATTGTCTCTAGAGAATATTTTGATTGTTAAAAAACAATATATCTGTACATTATTAAACAATGGTTTATTATTTCCAAATTTATAAATAAAACACATGACAGTCCTGTGAAGAAATAACTCACTGGTAGCACTCCAATGTCTAATTTATGGTAGGAGGTCTCTTGGCCATCTTCTTTTAAATCCCCTCGGTGGATTGTCGGGAAAAGATATGGAGGAGAGGTCACGGATAAGCGGGTTTGTGTGGGCAGGGAGTTTGGAATGAAAAGAAGTATATCTGTGTCGTGATAGGTCTTCAAATAACGGGATATGTAGGTCTATATGGATGATTTTATTCGTTACAAAGTATGAAGCATTGAGGATTTTTCAAAGGATTTTCGATTACAGGGATTGGAATTTGATAGTTTAGTGGACCCCCATACCTTAATTTCGTAGCTCTAAATAGACCTGATAATGGTTATATAAATGAGTTTTTTGCAGTTGATAGGAAGTTTAGAGCTTTGGTCGATTAAGTGTTGTAGTAATCTGTATCTACGAGCAGTTTCCTGTCGTTTTAGTCTAGTACGAGGATTCTATGTTAGGCCTTTGTCGAGGTGGAGGCCCAAGTACAGGATCTGTTTAACAGGAGCAAGTAAGATATTGCTAAGGATGCGGTGTGGCAGGAAGTCATAGGTTTACGACGTAGAGTTAAGGTAATTATATAGTATTTTGTAGGATTTACCTTAATTCTCCAGTTTTGACACCATTCTTCAATGGCTGATAGATAGTTCTATAGGATTTGGGATGCAACAACATGGTCATTATTCACATATAACACACATGTGTCTTCGGCGTAAATATTAAAGATAGTGCTTGATCGGATGGGAATATCACAGCTGTATAGACCATGCAGAGGAACGGACCCAGGATACTACCTTGAGGTATCCCGGCTCACTGGGTGAGTACGGATGAGTAGGATAGATTATGGTTAACTTGGAAGGTTATATCAGTTAGGTAGGAACGAATCAATAGGATATACGTCAGGGAGAGGAATTGGCGAAGTTTGTAAAGCAGTCCTCGATGCCAAACTCTATCAAAACTTTGACTTAAAATCAAAAAGCAGTCCACCATAATAAGGATTAAAACACTTTATTTATGTTTTGGTTGTAATTATTCACTAATAGTGAATATTTATCCTGTACCGAGAAATAGAATTTCCTCGTTTCACAGGAATGAAATGAAAAATTTGTTTGTATAACGCGAATAAAATTCTTCTTTTTTTTTAAATGCATTCAATTTTTTTTTTGTTGAGTTCTTTCTAAAATGTTCCATTGAGTGGAAATGTATTCTTGTTAGCGGACCAGTACAGGCTGAGCAGACAGTGGAAATATTTGTGTGTGAGGAGAAAATCCTCTAAGAGCCTTTAGGGAAATGCGATTTCCCGAATGGTATTTGTAGGCCTCTCCTCACTCCTCATCGTATTTTCCTTTAACAATAGCTGTCAGGTTCCTATCCCATTTTTATTTATTTATTTTTTTATGTAGGGTATGATTTATTGAAGTGTTGGTTTTCGCAATATTACATATTAGTATGCGTTATATTATAAATAAATAAAACTTTTATTATCCTTGCACAAGTTTCTCGAGTATAATATTCTCAGAATATAGAAAATCGCTTCAGAGTCTTAGAGGAAACAAAATAAATTTAAAAATGTTAACAAATTCTAATAAAAAGCATACTATATTTAATATAATTCAATTATAAGGAAAACAATCTGGTGCGGGCAACACACGACTTTCACTTACCTCCAATTTTAAAATCAATAAAAGAATTTTCAAATTCATTTAGAGATAAAACTACATGAAGCTATTAAAGTATTAATAAAATTGAATTTATATAGAAACTTGTGTTTTATTAAAAAATCTATTATATTATTATCTAAAATAATTAGTTAGTTTTATCTTCTGGTGCAGTTCATGCCCCACGACTCTATACTATGTACACTCATGGCATACCTTGCACCTCTAGCATTTTAACAGCGACATACGCAGACGACACAGCAATCTTAACATGTCATAAAAACCCAACACAAGCCTCACATACCCTACAACATTATTTAATCAAACTACACGACTAGTATAAACTCTGGAAAATCAGACTAAATCATAAAAAAGCACATCACATCACCTTTACTCTACGACATGAGACGTGCCCACCAGTTTTGTTTGACAACACACAAATCCCACAGACAGACACAGTACACTACCTTGGTCTGACATTTGACCGTAGAATGACTTGGGGTCCACATATTAAAAAGAAAAAAATAACCCTCAACCAAAGACTGAGACTTCTTTACTCACTCTTTAAAAAGAACTCAAAACTGAAACTTAGACAAAAATTAAACACATACACTTACTTACTAAAACCTATTTGGACATACGCATCAAAGATATACGGGTCAGCGAAAAAGATCCATATTGACAAACTTCAAATCTTTCAAGCTAAAACTTTCAGAACAATAACAAAAGCACCATGGTACGTTAGCAACATAACTTATGTTTACATAAGACTAAAGAGGAGTTGGATGAGAGACCTTCTCCTTTAATAATTCTCGCTGAAATCATGCCAGGAGTGGGTGCCGCTGGGAACTGCTCTCCCTCATGCCTATCATGTCATATGTATTATCATCCAGTGGCGTGACAGGCCGTGTAGGCCCTGGGCCTCGCGGTGTAAACTCCTGCGAGTTTACACTCACGTTTCAAGATGCAGGTTTTAGTGTAGGGTCATCACTTCCTACGACTAATTTTGAGAGTGGCCACCCTTTGGCTGACGGGTCATACATACCCGGGGGAGAGGTTGTGAGTGAAGCTACATTTTTTTACATCCTTATAAAAGCCCCGCCGGGACTGGGATTCGAACTCAAAACCTGTAGCATGAGAGGCTAGCGCGCTAGCCACTCAGCCACGGGGCTCCCCTATATGTATTATACATAGGGTCATATGTATTATACTTTAGCAAATTCACTGATTGTTTATTGTGCTATTGACAGGTGTGAATAAAGATGTAAAGTTATAAAAAAATAACGTTTATTTATTTAACGTCACTTTATACTACTATGGCTAATCAGACGATGCTACTCTGGGAGTCCTAAATTTTGCCTATCCAGGTTTTGTTAGGATAGGGATCTTTAACGAGTACCTGACATCGCACAGGCTCGAGATCACCTTTTGACGTCCCCTCCGAAGGACGGCATAACTAAGGATTTTTTATTCCCATTAAAAATCCTAGGGCCACCCGCAGGTTTGAACCCGCGACCTTTGGCATAGAAAGCTGTTATGCTAGCGATTACGCTATGGGTGACCCCTGGTAAGTCTAGTTTTAGGTAAGTTGTAAAAAACTATTATAAAATTTAATTTTTTAAAAGCCTATATGCCTGAGATGTTACTGTAACTTTTTCACTAAAATCACGTTACCAAAAGAACTATTTTATACTATGCATTTTGCACCTTTTTTCGATTTTCTCAGAAACGACAATAATGATTTTTATTATACTTGGTACATCGATATAAAATTTAATAGGATTTAATATCGTATTCGTTTTATTCTGATTGAATTACTGTGACAGGGCTAAAATGCTGATATTCTAAATTTTCTTCCTTCTAAATAAAATTTAATTTTGTAGATTTGAAAAAATTGACCATAGTATCATGTTGACATTGATAAAAGTCGTGTAAATAAATTAGAGGAACGGATTTAAAACCGAATAACATAGAAAAGAGCAAAAATATTTTTTAATAGAATTTTTGTTTTTTTCAACATAAGAATAGTAATATAGATGTATTATATACCGGTGGAAAGCTAAATATTTTATGAAAAATATAATCTTATGCACAAAGTTGTAGAACGTAATGGAGAGTGATGAATGACGTTAAAATAACAAAAAAATAAACTGAACCAATTTTGATTTATCGCCCTATACATGTTTCTCATTTCTGCCGATGATAAAATATTGGTTTGTTCTATAGTCTAAAATTCGCAGAGAAATTTAGACAAAAATTATAATGGATGAACAGCTTAAAATTTATCTATTTTATCTACAAAATAGTCACCACCGTTAGCGATTACCCTTTCCCAGCGGCTTGGAAGATCCATTATTCCTTTTTCCAAAAATCACTTTGTCCTTACTCCTGAAGAACAAAATTCCGTTTTGACGTCATCTTCTGGAGGGTAGGATTTTCCTTGTAGAAAATGTTCGAGGGGACGGAAATCTAAAGGATCAATGTCAGGAGAGTACGGCGGGGAGGTAAAACCTCCCATCTGAAGCTTAGTAACTTCAGCCAAATCCTTAAAGACACATGGGGCCTAGTTGTCTTTGTCCGTCATCTAGCTGTCAAAGTCCGTTTTAACGTCATCTTCTGGAGGGTAGGATTTTCCTTGTAGAAAATGTTCGAGGGGACGGAAATCTAAAGGAGCAATGTCAGGAGAGTACGGCGGGTGAGGTAAAACCTCCCATCTGAAGTTTAGTAACTTTAGCCAAATCCTTAAAGACACATGGGGCCTAGTTGTCTTGGTGGAATAGCACTCCTTTCCGATCTGCCAACTCTGGCCGTTTCTCTTCAATTGCTGCGTTCAATCGATCTTACTGGGCGCAGTAAAAATCCGTTTATAGTTTGGTTTTTTGAAAGGAGCATCGCCTTTCTTGGGTGCAAGCGGCCTTTAGTGTTGCGAGCGGCGTCGTTCCCGGCAACCTCCAAGATTTTATTCAGCTGGTGTTGATGTAGAGAATCCATTTTTCGTCACAAGTAACTACTCGTTCCAAAAATGGATTCTCAACATTTTTTTTCCAGCAGCAAAGCACAACATGAAATCCTTTCAATAAGGTTCCTTTCACTGAGCTTATAGGGAACCCAAACGCACCCGGTCTTCTTTAGTCGATCAAAACGGTCGATTTGCAGGCTCTTAACTCCGCAGCTATCTCACGGATATTTATTCGTGGATTGCTTGCGATGACCGTCGTAATACCCTCGATTTCAAGAGTTGAACTCCGGCCAGCCCAGGGTTGATCTTCCGAATTTAAATCTCCTGATCTAAATCTTGCAGTTTGGGCTTCGTTTTTCCCCATTTTTTTAAAAAAAGAAGAGCATGATATGTCGAAAATGAACTTTACCGTCACTCATGTTGGCTTACTATAACCTACACTACTGAGCCTTAATAAATACGAATTCATAGTGTAAACAGATCAGATAATTCCATGAGGATTTACGAACTTTTCAGACAACCCAATATATACGTTATAAAATAAACATATTATCTTGAACTGTTCCTTACGATGGACAAAAAAACCCAAAGCGATGAACTCTAAATCGGTCAAAGATTGTTTTTTTTTAATACCTTATTCTAATTATACCGGACGAATTTACTAGTTTTATTTAATTTCAATATAGAATATAGTGATCAAAGGTCACGGGTTCGAACCCGCAGGTGGTCCTAGGATTTTTTAATGGGAGTAAAAAATCCTTAGTTATGCCGTCCTTCGGAGGGGGCGTTAAAACGTGGCCCCAAGCCTGTGCGATGTCAGGTACTCGTTAAAGATCCATATCCTAATAAAACCTAGATAGGCAAAATTTAGGACTCCCACTGTAGCATCGTCCGATTAGCCATAGTAGCATAAAGTGACGTTAAATAAAGAAACAAATATATTAATTAGCACTTATTTGCAGTATATAGAAAATAAAAATGTTTTTTATACTTACACAATCTATTGAACTTAATTGTTCATTATAAAATTCGTTCCTTTTTTTATTCTCATTTTATCAGAAAAAAATTGTTAAAATTATTCCCTGGTAATTTTCTTACATATTAGATCAATAAGAAGATGCCCTTTTAGTTAGGTTTATTGGCTCACAATTTCCAACACTCTTTGACTTCAAAAGGACATTTTTTCTTTTCCTTTTCCTCTCCTTCGTCCTGATTACCTTTCATCTCTTCTTTCTCAAAGCAATGTTTTATAGCATCTTCAGCTCTTTCTAAATGATCGTTCGTATTTTAAATTTTGTTCCAACTCATTTTCGTTTATTTTTACTTACACTTAGCTATATATGAAATATATAGAAGGGAAAGTATTCGGGTCGTGAACATTTTGGAGTTTTAGGGTCCCCGAATCCAGTAAAATAACTCTAACATTCGACTTTTGTTGGAGCTAATTCTGATAATAGGGGTGCTTACTACCTTTGCTATTTGTACATTTTTTGTGCTATAGCAAACGTAGTGAGTACCCCTATTATAGTTCCCTATGCTATATACGTATAGTATGCTAAAGGTTGTGAGTTCGAATCCCAGTCGCGGCAGGGCTTTTATAAGGATGTAATTAAATGGGGATTCACTCGCAGCCTCTCCCCCGGGTATGTGAGACCCGTCAGCCAAATGGTGGCCACTCACAAAATTAGGCGTAGGGAGGGATGACCCTACGCTACAAAATGTATCGACGAACGTGAGTGTAATTAGTGATTGGAATCCGGAAAAACGGATCCGGTAATCCGGCGGATCCGGAATCATAAAACGTTTACCGGACCCGATACTAATATGCCGGATCCGGTAACCGGATCCGATTATAGTAATTTTTGGCAAAAAATAGGGTAGCTTAATAATTAAGTACTTTAAATGAGTGCATGTGTGATGGTGAGTCATTCGACGCCAAATTACATCGGTTTAGTTAACTATTATTCGTTCGCCTCGGGCGAGACAATAAATGTGTTTCTGTTTTGCCGGTGCTTCCCCTAAATGTAAGTAAACAGATATTATTTTCTTGGATATATGCAAGTTATAACATCGTATAAGTTGGCTGTAGAGGCCGTTTGCAGAAGAGATCAACCCTGTTAACTTCTGAAGCAACCCTAAAATTTGTTTTAGAGATATTGCTCACTCATGACACAGTTTCAAGTAGTGTATTATATGAAACACTGCGTAAACATCTACTGAATTCTATGAAGATTGAGATACATTACTGCTCACTTTTTCCTAGATTTCACTTTCTCAGATAGTTCAATTAATTTATTGAGTTTTTTCGTTTGTTTTTTCTAATCTCCTTTATTACACAATAAACAAGAACAAAAATTGCATAACAAAATAATGCAACAATACAGGCTTTTAAGTAACTTTAAATCTAATATATTTAATCTTGCGTAATTAATTGAGAGGGGCATTGTGATTAGCATCAACACTTCCAATATCTTCATTTGTCGGCTTAATTTTCAGCAAATAATCATCAATAGGCGACTGTTTTAAAAGCCGTTAAAATTTAAATAGTTACCTAAACTAGTAAATTTTAATTTTTTTTTCTGTCTTATCCTAACATTGATAATATATAAAATTTTATTTCATAAACTTCCTATTATGAGTAAAATTATATTCGAATCACTACCTAACAGTTTAGCTTGGACTGATAAGCATAAATCATCCTGATTTGGTCAATCCGGATCCGGCCGGATCCGTCCGGATTAATGACAATTTGACCGGATCCGGCCGGATTGATGACAATTTGACCGGATCCTGCCGGATTGAAAATGACACCGGATTGCAATCCCTAAGTGTAATCTCCTAGGAGAATACACCGCGAGGCCCAGGGCCTACACGTCCTGTCGCGACGGTAAGGAAGAAAGAATGGAATTCGGACATAGCTGGAATTAATGGTCCTAAATAAAAGTAATCTGAGTTTGCGCCATCGCAAGTGGTTAGCTTAACTTTTTGGAGCCGTAAAACCTTGAATTATTCGCACTTTTTTCAGTATTTCACCTATAACTCGAAAACGGTGTTTCCTAAAGAAAATACGTTTCTTTATATATAAAATGAAAGAACGTTAAATTTACTTTTTAAAAATCACCTTAGTTATAAACTTTGGTTTTGTAAAATTTCTGCAATCGTTCGTCAGAAATAGGAAATTGTTTCTATTTTTGTTAAAACATCCATCATAATATAATAATAATAATAATAATGTTTATTAATATAATACATTTTTTTTTTCTATAAATACAAAATAAAAACATTCTTGCTTTGGATTACTCCGTCAGCAGAGTTGCAAATAAAATAAATTGAAATAAAGAATACTTATCACATATCAAACTAATAAACAGATCAGTAAAGAAAATACCAATTATAAACGTAAATTTTAATAAACTATAGGAATTACTGATTTAAATATTGAAAGTAAATTTTTCAACAAAATGTCTTTCTTTTTTTTTTTCTTCTTAATTATAATTAAATTCTTGAACTAAAAAAGCTCTATAACGTAACGCTTCTCTTAAAAATTTTACTAGGACAGTCCAGTTAGAGCCGTTTAAAAGATTAATGACTTCACTATCTGTTAACGTTGCACTATTCAAAACTTTGATTCTATATGGTTTTACTATAGGACAGATGGCAATTAGGTGCTTAACATTTTCAACTTCTTTTAAATTACAAAGAGGGCATAGTTGACAAATATCAGTTCTGAACGGTTTATAATTTAAATTTAATAATTCTGCACGGCTTTTTAGTATTAATTTTGCATCATTAAATGGCATAGAATATATATAACCCCTGCTGGAATTATAATTTAATTTAGGATATAGACCATGATGCGAGCCTTGTTTTGCATTCGATTCCGCATTTAATACTTCCTCCTTAGTTATATTACTAATAATATTGTCTATATTGGCTTCCCATATTGAGTTGATATTATCTTTGTTCACATTCGTATTAATATCATATTTATCACACAAATACTTCCATGATTGAAACCAGTAGAGTTTTTTATTAATTATTTGTTTTGCAACAATTTTCGGTAATCTTGAATCTGGCAGCTTTAAAACTTTCAAAACATACTTTAAATGTTTAGGAAGATAAATGAGGAAAAAAGTAGCTGACGGGTTTTTAAAGGTAAGGTTTCACGAAATCTGTAGAGCTGTTAGAGTATGGAAATGGATTTTCAGCATATTTCGGATATATACATACAGATTGGTATACACAGATATATAATACATATAATAGTTTAATAATTCCATGGTTAAGAGGCAATTCCGAATTCCATTTGAAGCAAAGGCGAGGCGGTCTTAGAAGAGGTGAGCCTCCTCGGGATCAATAACTCTGCGACTCCTTCCGGCATTCCTTAAGGTCTTCTCAAGAAATGCTCCTTAGAAAATTAGATATAAGTTTTGTTCCAACGAGAGGTCTTTGACTGTAGTTTCCTACCCGAGCATGCGCGATACTGTTTTTTGCAAGTCAAACTTCTTGTTGGAACAAACATCTGATTAAAATAGGAACGAATGTGTACAGTAGAAGGAACAACGTGTTGCTAATTGGATAACTGTTAGTTTGAAAACTTGGGAAAATAACGGTTACTTAATTGAACAATAACAGTCTAGTTACCTGGCTATTCGGTTACAGTTACTGTTTCCGTCTCCTCTATTCGAGGAATTAATTATATGAGAACGTTTGTTCAGAAACATGGTGGCATTCAAGTAATCATACAGACAATAAAATGTAACCCTGTATTAAAATGTCACATAGTTACGCTTTCACGATGTTTATAATAACTGAGAAAAACATACTTACTAGTTAATATATAAACTATTATTATTATTAAAGATTAATAATTATTATAATTTTACATTTACATAATTATGTGCGAAATATATCAGTGGTTAATCATTTCCAAAAAAACAGTATTACTGTATAACTGTTTATACAGCTGTTGATAGGCAATTAAGTAATATGAAAAGCAATAAATAATTCAAAGTATAATGGCTTATCACTACTGCTGATTTCAAATCTACGCTATATCTCTGCTACTCCTGAACTGATTTCAATGATTTTTTTTTTTGGTTAAAATTTAACTATCTATTAAATGGCACTAAATTTTATTATAACCTGTTACTTTCATATACACATCGTTTTTTTTTTATTTATTTATCGCGTTACACTGATTCTAAAACTCTATATGTACTTTATTTCATCTTTTTAAAAAAATGAGTTATGGGCGAATTTCAATAAGTAAAATTTCAATTTTTCTCTTTACTTTTTTCTCCTTTTTATAATTATTCGCGGCAATTTGTCAATAAAGATTAGTACATTTCCTCTCTATCTTCAAAAATAACCGAGTTAATGAATTAAATCAATTTTAATCGGCCTCCATTTTAAAACTATCCAGCCGATATCAACGTCTAGTTGTTAGGATCAACGTTGCATGGGGTAGTATTTTTGTGGCGAATTAAAAAAAAAAAAAAAATGGTCCAATAGTTTCGGAAAAATGCCTCTGACGGCGTCAAACTGATTTTTTTTCTTTATTCGGATTCTACGCATCTTGAAAAGTAAAGAAAGGGGGTTGGTAATTTTTTTTTTTGCTTTATTTCAAATGTTTATTATTGAAAATAATAAACCAAAATTTAGGAATTTTTTTTCCGGGAAAAATATCTTTTAGGGTCCCCTGAATCCAAATGACCAAGTCCCACAAAATGATTTGTGCGTGTGAAAACCATAAGTTGTATAAAACTGAAATTCCATACTTTAAAAGCTCATATGCCTAAAATGTCACATCATCTTCTTTATATTGAGGATGTATAGTCGACTGAAGAAACTACTATAGGTGAAATAATCAGGAGTCAGTCATTTTTTGAATTTTTTTTTAATTTTGCCAACGTTTCGGCTCCAGCTTGTGAGCCATCATCAGGGCATTACTGAGTCATGTCCAAGCATAAACTCATTTTATGGACCCATTTGGAGTTTATGCTTGGAAATGACTCAGAAATACCCTGATGATGGCTCACTAACTTGAGCCGAAACGTTGGCAAATTAGAAAAAATGACTGACTCCTGATTATTCCACCTATAATAAACTTCTTTAACAATATTAGGAATCCAAAAGAGCCACTTTATGCAAGGCGTTTTGCACATTTTTTACGATTTTTATTAAACTCGCTATATTTGTGTAAAATTAAACATCACGTAGGTTTTATTCTGACAGCGTTTGAATGTCGATATTTTGAATTTTCTTTCTCTAAAGTATTTTAAATCTTTTATTAAAAAAATTTACTTGTTGTCATTGATAAAAAAGCATAAATATTAAAGTTGAAAGAATTTAAAGAGCATTTAAAGAAGGAGAAAAGAGCAAATATTTTTTTTTTGGTTTTTCCTTTTTTTTAGAACACAAGTATTTTAATTTTGATACCTCTACAGGTTTCAAAGTGTTAAAACTGTTTAACTTACATTTTTCAACACTGTGTAAGAAAACCACAGCTTTTTAGTTTTCTTTATCACCCCACTCCATGTTAACTGAGCGAAAGAAAAATACGAAGTATTTGGGATTGTTAACCTGACATGTAAAGCAAAGGATGTGAACTAAGTTCAACCTTTGTAACAGTATTTAAGGCAGAACTATATATATATATACTGACATGTCGTATATAATTCTATTGTCGTATCCTTGAGTTTTACTATGAAAACGCGAAAAGAGTGATCGTTTGTATTGGTCAACTGTTAGTTGCAAGTCCGTATATAGACTTTTGTTTTTTATGTACCAGGGAGCTGTCGTTATGACTCTTAAATTTGTTATTAAAATGACTGCATTTTTTTATGTGAGTCATTTTTGCTGAACAATAAATCTGTGAGGCGTTAGTCCATATGAGTTTAAGTCGGTAGGTGCATGTGTTCAGTTTCTGTTGAATTTTGAGTTTTAATGAAGAGAGTATAGCACTTCCAGTCTTTATTTGTTAGAAATAATACACGTAAATAAAAAAACCTGTACCACTACAACCCATGAAGGCTCTTGGGCTCAGTACATATAGAGATTCGTACTGTTTCTAGGCCAACGGCAGTGCAATGAGGTGATTAGGCCTTAATCGCGCTCAGCCGCCAGGTTTTTCCCCAATTAATTTGGGTACCCACTTTATAAAGGCTGGGTCTGCCCCAGGAGGGTTTCCATATCCTAGGGTCGCCCCCCGACTGAATAAATAATATTCCGCCATAGGCGGGATTCGAACCCAGGACCCGGAGCACAGCAGACTAGCGCTCTATCCACTAGACCACGCCGCTCCCTAATACACGTAAATAAATAAATATAATTCAATAAGGATTTCTTATAGTACATTCGTCCTTAAGTTGCAATAAAAAAAAAAAAAATCTCTTAGGAAGTAAAAGCGTCTTTTAAAAAATATATATACTTGTATATATATTTTTTACTTTCTCTTACTATATATAGTATGGAAAAGTATTGCGATCGTGAAAATTTTCTAATTCCAGTTTTCAACGGAAATACACATTTTAGGGTCCCCTTAGTCCAAATAACCAAGTCCCGCAAAAAGGTCTGTGTGTGTATGTCTGTGTGTGTGGTAACTCCCGGGCGAAAACGGAAAGTCCTATGAAACTGAAATTTCATATTTGAGACAAATATACACCCGAGACGTTAAAAAACTTTTTTCATCAAAATGACCTTACCAGAAGAGCCACTTTATACCATGCATTTTGCACGTTTTTTCGATTTCTCGAAAACGGTTCCGACGATTTTAATTAAACTCGCTATATCGATGTAAAATTTAATAGGCATAATATCGTGTAGGTTTCATTCTGATTAAAATGGTCAGACAGGGCTTAAATGCCGATATTTTAAATTTTCTTTCTCTAAAGTACCTTTAATTTTGTTGATTCTATAAGAATAACTATAAAATCTTGTTACCACTGATAAAAAACAGGTAAGTAGTGCGAGTTTAAAAAACAACTAAAGGAGAAAACTGAAAAAAAATTAGTGCATTTTTTTGTTTTAGAACATAAGAGCAGTAATATACATGTATGATATACCGTTGGAAAGCTAAAAATTTTAGAAAAAATATTATCTCATACACAAGCTTTTAAAAGTTAATAAAGAGTGATGAAAAGAAGATAAAACTAACTGATTATTTCAGATAATAATGTAATAGATTTTTTAATAAAACACATGTTTCTATATAAATTCAATTTAATTAATTCTTTCTTAGTTTCACGTATTACTTTCACTTACTATATATAGTAAGGGGAAGTATTGCGATCGTGAAAATTTTCGAATTCCAGTTTTCAACGGAAATACACGTTTTAAGGGTCCCCTGAGTCCAAATAACCGCAAAAAGGTCTCTGTGTGTGTGTGTGTGTGTGTGTGTGGGTGGGTGTGTGTCTGTGTGTGTGTGTGTGTGTGTGTGTGTGTGTGGGTGTGTGTGTGTGTGTGTGTGTGTGTGTGTGTGTGTGGTAACTCCCGGGCGGAAACGGTAAGTCCTATGAAACTGAAATTTCATATTTAAAACAACTATACGCCCGAGACGAGACAAATCTTTTTTCATCAAAATGAGCTTACCAGAAGAGGCACTTTATACCCATGCATTCTTCACCTTTTTTCGATTTTCTCGAAAACGGTTCCGACAATTTTGATTAAACTCGCTATATCGATGTAAAATTTAATGAGCTTTAATATCACGTAGGTTTTATTTGGATAAAAATGGTCTGACAGGGCTTAACTGCCGATATTTTAAATTTTCTTTCTCTAAAGTACCTTTAATTTTGTAGATTCAATAAAAATAACTAGATTATCTTGTTAACGCTGATGAAAACAGGTAAATATATAAATTGAATAAATTCGATACCCAACTAAAGGAGAAAACAGAAAATATATTTTTTTAATGCAATTTTTCGTTTTTGAACATAAGAGCAGTAATATACATGTATGATATATCGTTGGAAAGCTAAAGATTTTAGAAAAAATGTCATCTCATACACAAGCTTTTAAAAGTTAATAGAGAGTGATGAAATGAACATAAAACTAACTGATTATTTTAGATAATAATATAATAGATTTTTTAATGAAACACATGTTTCTATAGAAATTTAATTTGAATAATTCCTTAATAGTTTCACGTATTTTTATCACTAACTGTATTTGAAAATTCTTTCATTGATTTTAAAAATCGAGGTAAGTGAAAGTCGTGTGTTGCTCGCACCAGATGTTTTTTTATGTATAAAATGATGAGGAGTGGGATGTTACTTTGGAACATAATATCAACGAACGAATCCACTCTGTCTTAACCACTTCGTTTCTTTCCTTCTTAGAAAGGGCTTTGTTTACTTTTTACTTTCACTTACTATATATAGTAAGGGGAAGTATTGCGATCGTGAAAATTTTCGAATTCCAATTTCCAACGGAAATACACGTTTTAGGGTCCCCTGAGTCCAAATAACCAAGTCCCGCAAAAAGGTCTGGTGTGTGTGTGTGTGTGTGTGTGTGTGTGTGTCTGTGTGTGTGTGTGTGGTAACTCCCGGGCGGAAACGGTAAGTCCTATGAAACTGAAATTTCATATTTAAGACAACTATACGCCCGAGACGTGACAAAACTTTTTTCATCTAAATGAGCCTACCAGAAGAGGCACTTTATTCCATGCATTTTGCACCTTTTTTCGATTTTCTCAAAAACGGTTCCGACGATTTTGATTAAACTCGCTATATCGATGTAAAATTTAATGAGCTTTAATATCACGTAGGTTTTATTTAGATAAAAATGGTCTTACAGGGCTTAAATGCCGATATTTTAAATTGTCTTCCTCTAAAGTACCTTTAATTTTGTAGATTCAATAATAATAACTAGATTATCTTGTTAAAGCTGATGAAAAACTGGTAAATATATAAATTGAATAAATTCGATACCCAACTAAAAGAGAAAAAAGAAAAAATATTTTTTTTAAGGCAATTTTTTTGTTTTTCAACATAAGAGCAGTAATTTAACATGTATGATATACCGTTGGTAAGCTAAAGATTTTAGAAAAAATATCATCTGATACACAAGCTTTTAAAAGTTAATAGAGAGTGATGAAAAGAAGATAAAACTAACTGATTATTTTAGATAATAATATAATAGATTTTTTAATAAAACACATGTTTCTATAGAAATTTAATTTGATTAATTCCTTAATAATTTCACGTATTTTTATCTCTAACTGTATTTGAAAATCCTTTCATTGATTTTAAAAATTGAGGTAAGTGAAAGTCGTGTGTTGCCCGCACCAGATTTTTTTTTTTATTATTAAACTTTCCTGGGCTACAAAAAGAAAATAAAATTAAAATAAAACAAAAAGTACGCGGATTATTTTAATAAAAGAACCTTTAAATTTTATTAAGCTACTCGACCGGATTGAGAGCTCAATAATAAAGGGGAAATATAGTACTAAGCTGGACGAAAGGCGTAGTCTAGATAGGAACGATCTTTTAATGCAAAACAATATGAAATGAAAAACACCCTTGTTTACAAATGATAATTTTATAAATTGTTTTCAATAATGAAGCATTGTAATTATATACTATTGTAATGCTACTGAACACATTGGATCCTAATTTTAAAAAAAATTGGTAATTAATTACCTCAATTAACAAAAGGAATTATTCCGGGTGGCGGTCGGAGAATGAAACAAGTGAGTAGTTTCAATAGTTTATTTTTTTCCAACGTTTCGACCCCCATTGTAGGTCATCATCAGGGCGTGTTATAGGCGAATGGAAACTAGTTTGCACATTGGAATTCCTTTTAGTAATTCTCAACGGTCAGCTAATTATATCCACTACCTTAATTAATATTCTAAGTATATAATAAAATAGTATATATAATTAAGGTAATTACCTTTACCTTATAGCTAGATTATATGATAAAAAATTAATGATGTTTGTATAGCACAAAGCTTAGAAAGATGGATTCTTTAAAGAACTAATCTCATATGAAAAACTATGTGAAGATAAATACTCCTTTATATAACAATACTAGCGTAAAAATAAATAAATATGCCTGAATTTCATTTGGTTATCTTTTTTGTCAATTTAATTATATATATATATATATATATATTTATATATATATATATATATATATATATATATATATATATATATATATATATATATATATATATATATATAAAAGCAACACACGACTTTCACCTACCTCCGTTGTTAAAATCAATTTAAGAAATTACAAATAAAGTTAGAATTGTAAATAATTTGAAGAATTACATCGAGTTTCCCTTACTATATTTTTCATATATGGGTAAGCGAAAGTAAAAAACTGACTTTAGGACAGGTGCATTTTGAAGAATGACAGGACAAAGAATAATCACTTGCCTACAACAAATTAGAATGGATAGATGCAAAGTGCTCCTTGGCCGTTACACCAACGGTCCTCATCGTAAGATTTTGTTTTGCGATCTGACAACTTTTACAATCAAAGAAAAAAAAAATCGCCAAAATGATCGTGTGTATGCACGCAAGCTCTAAAGAAGTCCAGGAAGTCATTAGAAGCTTGGAAAGATATTATCTCCCTTTCCCATTGACGATTTGGTGAAGAGTTTGCTTTGATGGCACCACAAAGCTCCATTTTTGTGAAAAACGCTCAAAACCATCAGGACGATATTTTGAAGCCTGTTGTCAAGCCAGATTTTCATCAGGATTACGCTAAGGCCAGGTCAACTCAGCGGGAGCTGCAAAAGTACATTCCAGCGTTCATCTCTGGCTCGGATTGGCGCTCAGGAAACCCTGATCTCAACTCACTAGCTTCTGGTTCTGACTGAGGAGGATGGCATGCCACAGAGCATACCCTAACTTGAAAAGTCTTTAGCAATCTCTGATCTGAGCAGTTGAGTACTTTCCTCAAGAAGAAAGGGAGGCGTTTTGAGTAATTTATATTTTATTTTAGTCTCTATAGTTATATTTTATTTATTTATTTAACTTCACTTTATGATACTACAGCTAATCGGACGATGCTACGGTGGTATTCCTTATTGAATATAATGAACCAAAATGTATAAGTATGATTAACCATTACAGAAAAATATTTATCTAGGTAGACAATAAATATTTGAAACAAATATTATAAATTAATAATATACTATTGAAAGCTTAAGATTCTAGAAAATATATTATCTAATAGTATATAAAGTCAGTTCTTGTTTGGGCACACTTATCTTTTATAAAATGGGTACTCGAAAATCTTTAAGCTGAGCGTTTTCTTGGCCTAATCATCTATACATAATAAGCCTAGGTATACATGGTAACAGTAGGAATACTTATGTACTGAATATATTGTTTGTTTGTTTATTGAACGTCACTTTATGCTACTATGGCTGTATATGCTGGGCTATCCGTGAAAGAACAGTACTTCCAAGTGACAACTCAAAATTGAGGGTGGTTCTATTGAAATAAATTAGTGGACTGTATAGATTTAAAATTAAGAAAAATAATGGAAGCAAACGACGAATCACAATACATTTATTACACAAAAATACATATAAACAAGATAAGAAACAAATTAACTTAATAAATTTATATAACAAAAAATTAACCTAATTATATGATTAAACAGCTGTAAGAAAATGTAGGAAACAAAATAAACCTAATTAAAATATTGAAGAAAATAGAAGAAACAAACTTAACGTAATTAAATGCTTAAAGGTGTAAAAAATATAGTTATCAAAATTAAACAGTTTCTTGAATTAGAATTAAGAAATTAAATTTTCTATTAATAGATAGGCTATATTCACGTGAAAAGTCCAGTTGAGTTTTGTAGAAAATCTCCGCAGGGCGGCTTTTCCAAGTTCCAAGGGGCACGATGAGAAAATGAAGAACTTCGTTTGCAAACGTACAATTTATGAGAGCAGACTCGGGTCTAAGCCCATCTACCCTTTAGACCCTAGCTTAAGACACCCAGCCACTAGGCGGTAATAAAAACAATTGAAGTACGATCGTCTTCTTTTTCTTTCTCTTCTATTCAAAACTTTTAATTATATTTAAAATAACTATTTTTAAAACAGATACAAAATAAAGATTAATACAAAATGATCTATCGATAAATATCATAAAAATTATACAGTTTTTCTTCTTTTTTTTCCACGAAACAGTCATGAAACCTCATCAGGCAATAACATATGGCGTGAACAATGGCTAATCGGACAATGCTACAGTGGGAGTCCTAAATTTTGCCTATCCAGGATTATTAGGATAGGGATCTTTAACGAGTACCTGACATCGCACAGGCTCGGGACCACCTTTTAACGTCCCCTCCGAAAATCGGCATAACTAAGGATTTTTTACTCCCATTAAAAGATCCTAGGACCACTTGCGGGTTTGAACCCGTGACGTTTGGCATAGGAGGCTGTTATGCTAGCCACCCAGCTACAAGTGATCTTTCTATAGTTATATATTTTATTTTATAATGTAATTTTTGTTACTTTTTCTGTTGAAATATGTATATATTTCTTGTAACAATATTTATGACAGGACTTGGTATGTGCACTAACCAGCATGAAGAGCGCGGAGTCAGCAGGGGTGACTCAGCCCGAAGACCGCCCCAGCCAGACGATAAAGAAAGATCACAAAAAGAAGACATCCCCTGACGCCTGACAGAGCTCCGTTAATCCCGCACTGTCCTAAATACCTCCACTCAAATATATGTATATATATATCCTCTGTCCCTCGCTGAGCCACCTATCTTCATCTATACCTTAATTGATGCTTTGATATTGGATATGATTTAACATAAATATGTAGTAAAATGTAAAAGGTGGTAAGAAGAAGGGAGTTCTAGAGTTTTTTGGATTAAGAGATCATTTTAACAACAGCAAGTATCAAAGGGACACTTAAAATATGTTGTAGGTGAGGAATAAGATGGCTTTTCTTGGAAGTTGTTTAAGGATATATTGAGTAATTAGGCCGTGTTCATGAGCTTTGTTTATCATTGATAGTGAAGTTTAAGTGTTAATAAAACCTATTTGGAGTTATATGGAGAACAACAAAAATATCAAATGTAAATATTATCCAATCATTTCAATCAAGAGTACTAAGGAGTAAATTGTAAATGCCCCATTGAATATTTTCGAATTCCAGTTTTTAACGGAAATAAACGTTTTAGGGTCTCCTGAGTCCAAATAACCAAGTCCCGCAAGGTATGTGTGTGTGTGTGTGTGTGTGTGTGTGTGTGTGTGTCAGTGTGTGGTAATGCCCGGCCGGAAATGATAAGTCCTATGAAACTGAAATTTCATATTTAAGATAAATATACACCCGAGACGTTACAAAACCTTTTTCATCTAAATGAGCTTACCGGAAGAGCCACTTTATTGAACGCATTTTGCACCTTTTTTCTCAAAAACGGTTCCGATGATTTTGATTAAACTCAATGTCAATGTAAAATTTAATAGGCTTTAACATCGTTTAGGTTTCATCCTGATTAAAATAGTCTGACAAGGCTTAAATGTCGATATTTCAAAATTTCTTTCTCTAAAATAACTTTAATTTAGAAGATTCTATAAAAATAACTATATTATCCTGTTACCATTGATAGTGAACAGCTAAATATGCAAGTTGAGCGAATTCGATAAACAACTAAAGGAGAAAACTGAAAAAATATTTTTTAATGCAAATTTTTGTTTTGAACAGTAATATAGACCTATAATATATCGTTTGATAGCTAAAGATTTTAGAAAAAACATTATCTTATACACAAGCTTTTAAAAGTTAATATAGAGTGAATAAAAGCCGATAAAATTAACTGATTATTTTAGATAATCATATAATAGTTTTTTTAATAAAACAAATGTTTTTATAGGAATTCCATTTAATTAATTCTTTAATAGTTTCACTCATTTTTATCTCTTACTGTTTTTGAAAATTCTTTAATTGATTCTAAAAACGGAGGTAAGTTAAAGTCGTGTGTTGCCAGCACCTGATTTTTTTTTATGTCAGACTAACCCTAAATTCAAACCAGCTGACTCAGAACCTATCCAATGCCACAATCCGCCCAGAAGACTATCGAGGCGCTGCACAAAGGAACTTGCTACACTGATAGCCATTTGTTTCTAAATGTATTTCATATTGTTAGCATATTTGCTTATTGCATAAGCAAATGGCATATCTAATTATTTTCAGAAACTCCTCCATCAAATTAAATATAGCAAAATCTGGTCAAAGCAACAGACGACCTTCAATTACCTCGACTGTCAAAATCAATTTAAAAACTATTAAATAAACTTAAATTTATTAAAAACATTATTCAGTTTCCTTTAAAACATATAATTTAGATTAAATAATATAGCAATATCAAATTGTTACACATAATTTTTTTTTTTTTTTTTTTTTTTTTTTTATTGAGATATATTACAATTTGTTACAAAATGAACAATAATAATATTGATAAGAGACCACATTCATACTATATATACAGAAAATAATAATAATGGTCAAATTTCATAAAATATAACATAAATTCAAATATATACAATAAAATAATAATAATAAATAAAAAACAAAACAAATCGAAACATAAACCTATTATTGAGATAAATAAAAAGTTGGGAAATAAATAAACATCTTACACACAATCATAACTATATACAATATATACAATTGCTAAAGGGACCCCAGCAAGCACTTTTTCCTCCACTTGTGGAGGAAAAAGCGGAATCCAAGAGATCCCAGCACCTCTATCTCAGCCGCATCACTGGTCTGAGCCAGTGGAGGCTGAGTTAGGGCGCTGTAGCCACAAACATACCGTACATGAGTGGAGGATCTGACCATTGTCAGAACTCCAGTTTAAATGTTTACAATAGGTCTCGTGGCCACTGCCGTTTCAATCTTCGAGGAGGATTGTAGGGATGGGTGGTGCTGGATAGGGATTGTGCTAGAGGGTTAGGATGATGACTAAGGTTCTGATGAAATTTGGAAAATTTGGATGGTACCAGGTCTAAAACAAACGGAATATTAAGGTCATGGTGTAGGGTACAGTTGGTAACGTAATAAGGAGCATTAACTATTGGATTGGAAGGATTGGATGCGTTTAATGTTAGAATGTTTAGCTGTCCCCCACAGTTCAAGTCCGTAGATCCATATAGGTTTCAGTAATGTCTTGTATATTAGTAATTTGTTGTCAACTGTAAGATGAGATTTTCTGTTTAGTAGTCTGTATAACTGGCCGAATCTGCGGTTGAGTTCTTTTCTTTTTAGTCTTGTATGTGGGTTCCACGTCAGTCTTTTGTCTAGTAAAAAGCCGAGATACCGGACTGTGTCTGAGGAAGGAAGCGGTATGGAATTGAAATTAACCGTTGGACAGGATTTGCGTCGAAGGGTGAATGTGACGTGAGTGCATTTGCTTTCGTTTACCTTAATGCGCCAAGCATTGCACCAGTCTTCGACAAGGGAAAGGTGCTTTTGGAGATTTAGCGATGCTGCTTCAGGATCGGAATTGGATGATAAAATGGCTGTGTCATCAGCAAATGTTGCCAGAAAGGTATTGGGGTCGGTAGGGATATCGGCGGTGAAGAGGATGTAGAGGACGGGTCCTAAGACGCTGCCTTGAGGAACACCGGCCTCAACCGTATATTGTTCGGAAAATTCGGAACCACAGCGAACTCGGAAGGAGCGGTTGGATAAATAGGATCGGAGGATTAGGTATAAGGATTGAGGTAAATGGGTTTTGAGCTTAAAGAGCAGTCCCGGGTGCCACACCCGGTCAAAAGCTTGAGCTATGTCCAGAAAGGCACCCGAACAATACTCCTTGCACTCAAGGGCGGAGGAAATGTGGTCTACAACTCGGAGTCCTTGCTGAACCGTGGAATGTTGAGGACGAAATCCGAACTGATGTGAAGGAAAATTTTGAAATTTGGCTAGGATTCGTTTTAGTAGGAGCTTTTCGAAAATTTTTGAGAGGATCGGAAGTAGGCTGATAGGTCTGTAAGATGACGTGTTGTTAGAAGGTTTGTCTGGTTTTAGGAAAAGGATCATAGTTGAACGTTTCCATAAGAGAGGAAAATAGGTAGTGCGTAGGATACAGTTATAGAGATATGTAAGGAATGTAATGGCTTTAGGTGGAAGTTGTCTTAAGATTTGGGGAGTAAGGAGATCGTATCCAGGAGATTTGCGGAGAGGAAGCTTTTTAAGAAGATATCTGACCTCAGAGGGATTAACTGCTTTAGGTGGTAAGGATAGTGGTATTGGTGACGTGAGGAACTCTTCAACTGCTGCAGTATGGGTTGGATTAAGCTCTGGATGAGGAGTAAAAACTTTTGAAAGGTGCTGTGCGAATTCCTCGGCCTTATGCTTGTCAGAAGCAGCCCAGGAACCATCACAGCGCCGGAGAGGATGGGAAATGGTGTGGGATTTTAGGATTCTCTTCGTGACATTCCACAGGGAATTGTCACGAGTCGAGAGAGAGGAGAGGTAGGTATTGTAGGATTGGGAACGGAAGATCGCCAACTCCCGCTTTAATTTTCTACAAAAAAAATTATAGGAGCGGCGATCTTCTGGGTGGTGGGTGCGTTGCCATAATGTTCTAGCTCGACGTTTGCTGTTGATGAGGTCTGTCAGGTGTTGTGGTAAATGGCTTTTGTAAGGAATAATTTGGGATTGTTTGGGAGAGGAGGCAGTCCAGGCGGCTTGTTGAATAGCGGTTGTAAAGGAATATACGGCGTCGTCAAGGTCATTTGGGGTTTTGAGAATCACTCTGAGGTCAATATCATTAGTGAGAATTTCGCGGAAGAGGTTCCAGTTGACAGGGCCCCTAATGAATGACGGTGGGATAGGTTTAGGAATAGGTGTTATGGATACATTTAGAATCAATGGACTATGATCAGAGGATAGTTCATCAAGGCGAGCTATGGAAAAATTCAGAGAGCCTAATCCGCTGTGGATGAAGAAGTCGAGGATGTCAGGATTACGGTTAGGATCTGTTGGCCAGTAGGTAGGAGAATCGGGAGGTAAGAGATGAAAGCGTCGGGAGTTGAGTGCAGACTGCAATGTCCGTCCACGAGAATTGGTGGTTCTAGAACCCCACTGTTGGTTCTTAGCGTTTAAGTCTGCACCCAAAATGAAGTGATTACCCAAGGAGTTGAGGAAGGATCCAAATTGGGCAGAGGAAATGGGATGTTTAGGAGGGCAGTATGCTGATGCGATGATAAGCGGAAAGGAAAAGGTTTTGATAGCGATGGAAGTTGCTTGTAGGTAATCGTGGGCGGAAATTGGGTGTAAGTGATGGGTGAGGGATCGGCGGACTATGACAGCAGTACCGGCATGGGCTTTGCCGTCTGGATGGTCTGTCCGGTATGTCGTGTATCCTGGTATTTTAAAGTACTGTTTAGTGGTTAGTCTAGTTTCAGTAATGAGTGCAACATCAATGTTTTTGTCCTGCAGTACGGCTGTAAGTTCGTCAGTGTGAGTTCTAACACCATTCGCATTCCAAAGGAGAATGGATAAGGAATTAGGTGAGGTCATTTATGGTTTTTTTAAGGCAGGAATGAGATTTGTTACGAGATTCGTAAGGAGTGATATTAGGGGCATAACAAGGGATTTAATTTCGGAAATAAAGGATGTCATCAAACTGGTAAGGTCTGTGGCGTTTGAAGGAGAAGGAATATGAGAGATTTGTGGTGGATTAGGATTCTTAGGATTGGTTACATTTTGAGAAAGAGGTATATGTGGAATGGATTGAGGTACATTTTGTAGTTCCGGCAGGGCCACGGCTTCAGTACTTTGATTCCCACCTCCAAGTAAGTGGGCAAATGATAAATTGGCATCAATAAGTTTTGAGGGTTCTCTTCTGTTTCTTACTTGTCTTGCTGTTTCATCCAGTACTTGAGGTTTTTGAAACCTGGTCCTCAGCTCCTTATAGATTTGGCATCCTTTATAGTTGGCCGGGTGGTCCTTCAGGCAATGAGCACATACAGCTGGTGTTGATTTTGGTTTTGTACACTCCACAGACTTGTGCTGTTCACCGCATTTCACGCATCGAGGTATGTGATGACAATAACTTTTAGTATGACCATATGCTTGACAATTATGGCACTGAATTATCTCTCTCTTCGTGTAAGGTTTTTCAACTCTTACACTGGAATAGTACAATCTATTGAGGTCATAGACTTTTTCAACTCCTTCAGCTGGTTCCAAATCCACAAAAAAGAGAGGTAGAGGAATTTTATCCTTTAGGACGTTAGTGACTTGCCGCACTTTATAGCCCATCTCCGTTAGTTCTTCTTTAATAGCTTCAACTGGTGTCGAGGGGTGTAAGTTTCTGATTACAACCCTTAAAGCTCTCTCTTGGCGTAGCTGATAGGTATGGAAATCTGCTTTGGTTTCAGTTAGGTATTTCACTATTTTTCTATATGTCTCGGCAGTAGTAGGAGATATTTTGGTATCATTGATTCTACTCATACAGTAGTAGCTGGTAGATTCGGTAATTTTGTTCAATTGCGCACACAACAACTGGAAATTTCTAATATTTTTGACAAATATTGGAGGAGGCCGTGGTTCACTAGGTATAGGAGTAGATTCCATGTTTTCTTTTTCATTATGTAAAATCTGAAAAGGATTTGGGGTGAAAAACGGCGATTCGTCAGTCATCCCTTGTGACGATGTGCCAGGTTGTGGTTCAGATTCTGAATTAGTACCGGAAGGGGTTGCTTGTAGATTTAATCTTTTATTAGTATCACGGCCCATCTCCGTTAGTTCTTCTTTAATAGCTTCAACTGGTGTCGAGGGGTGTAAGTTTCTGATTACAACCCTTAAAGCTCTCTCTTGGCGTAGCTGATAGGTATGGAAATCTGCTTTGGTTTCAGTTAGGTATTTCACTATTTTTCTATATGTCTCGGCAGTAGTAGGAGATATTTTGGTATCATTGATTCTACTCATACAGTAGTAGCTGGTAGATTCGGTAATTTTGTTCAATTGCGCACACAACAACTGGAAATTTCTAATATTTTTGACAAATATTGGAGGAGGCCGTGGTTCACTAGGTATAGGAGTAGATTCCATGTTTTCTTTTTCATTATGTAAAATCTGAAAAGGATTTGGGGTGAAAAACGGCGATTCGTCAGTCATCCCTTGTGACGATGTGCCAGGTTGTGGTTCAGATTCTGAATTAGTACCGGAAGGGGTTGCTTGTAGATTTAATCTTTTATTAGTATCACGGCGGGGTCTTTGTTTTGTAGGTGACGGGATTGAACCACTAGATCTAGATCTTTTAGTTGAAGCTTTGGAGGACATTACTTGATGATAATATCGCATTTCATGTATAGAAAGTAATTAAATAATAACCAGATGTGGGAAAAAAACAATAACTTAAAAAAAGTTAAGCAAGACCAGCCTTGCCGGGCTATTGGCAATCAGCTGATATGAAGAGGTGACTCAGCATTCACTTTACACTGTAAATTATATCACAACTTACCGCTGTTTGCTCCAATAATAACTGTTGTTGTTATCCTGAAGTCTGATGATGTTTTCAAGACTGTGCTGAAGTGAAATCCAACTGTAAAAGCAAGAAATCCGAGAGCCGACTTGAAATATGACTGCTATACTCACGCGCATGCGCAGAACTCCGTTACACATAATTAACAAAATAATTATATGCCCCATTTCTCACTTTGCATTACCTTTTACAGCTATGAAACCTACATCATATTAAAGTCAATTAAATTTTTCATCGAACTGGCGAGCTTAATCAAAACCGTTAAGAGCCGTATTTGAGAAAATAGGAAAAATGTGCAAAATTCATGGTATATGGTAAAGTGGCTCTTCTGATTAGCCGATTTTGATGGAAAAGTTGCTGTAACATCTCGGACATAGACGCTCTTGAAATATGAAATTTCAGTTTTATACTAATTACCGTTTTTGCTCCTGACTACCTTAAAGTATCAAAGGTATAGAATCTGCAGCCGTTGGGTTGCCTAATCTTTTAATGAACAAACCATCGGTTGTCAGGTAAAAGCGGGTATGTCGATATCAGTTATCTGCACCGGCTTGATAATAGAAAAAAATTTATATTCAATAATAATAATAATAATAATAGCTTTATTGGCATCATATTGACAAAAGCCTCTCCCATAGGGAGGAATTTATAGAAGTTGGCTATAGTTAGAAATAATAAAATATTGAAAAAAAGCAAATAATTCAAAGAAAGAAAAAATACAAATAATTATAAAATACAAAACTCTAAAATAAAAAGCAAAACAGATTCCTTGAAAAATACACCAAAATCAAACACAAATTAAATATTTTTTATAACGTTTATCCACCAGGATTTGTCCCTCGCAACCAGCCACCAGTTTTCGCCAACAGTCTGCGTCAATTCGTCCCTCCACCTGCGATGTGGTCGCCCCCTCTGCCTGCTGTCCTCTCTCGGGATCCACTCCGTGCAAGCTCTGGTCCATCTTTCGTCTTTCAGCCTGGCCAAGTGCCCTGCCCAGCTCCATTTCAATCTATGTGCCTCAACCCTTAGACTTTTAATGTTCACTTTCTGAAGAATATTTTTGTTTTTTATTCTCTCCCTTTTCTGAATAAACATTAAACTTAGAAGCTGCATTTGCATGGTATTCAGCCTCCGGTCTAGTTTTCTTGTAAGTGCCCAGGTTTGAGCCCCGTAGAGAACCGTGGGATACACACATGTGGTAAGAACTTTGGTATTAAGATCTAGAGATAGATTGCTTTTGAAGATCTTTTGGAGCCGGCGAAAAACTTGGTTCTAATCGGGTTGCCGAATTTTAAAGATTATATTTTAACGCGAGTGGAAATGCGTGACAGAGAGATCCGAGTTGAGTATAGCGTGTAATAATAAAGGATACAACATTGCAGTCGGACGTAATCGGACATTGAATATAAGAAAGTTTGATATCCCATATTAAACTACAGGACCTTAACAAATCAGAATCAAAGATTTTGGGCCAAGCCATAAAAATTATCGTTTGGTACACTTCTTGGCTGCTTATTGGGAAAAGAAAAATTTACTGTCAATAATACTAAACCAAAAAAATATTTTTAACTGTTGAACATCTATGTTACTCGTACCAAGCACAGGAAAATTGTGTCAAAAAAGTGGAAGGAGTTGATTATGCATGCTACCATGCAGAGGCAGACACGAGAATTGTTTTTCACGCTCATAACGTAACACCAGGCTCCAGAATTCTAATAAAACCTTCTGATACTGATGTTCTTGTAATTAACCCGACGGCTACACAGTATATACGTTTTATACTTTAAGTCAGGGTAAAAGTTTTCTTATTATCATAATGTTGCAACATTTATTTCAAAATAATTTTTTTTTTAAATAATTATAAATCTTTTGGCAACCTATTCTTAAAATATTTTCTAATATACTAAATTTGTTATAAAATATGTTTCATTCTATTATCAACTCGATGAAGATCGTTTCAAGTTCTGATCTTAGACTAACACACAGACCTTTTTGTGGGAGTTGGTTATTTGGGCTCAAAGGGACCCTTAAACGTGTATTTCCATTGAATCTAGAAAATTTTCACGATCGCAATATTTTCCCTTACAACCTATATTTGTTTATTTATTAAACGTCACTTTATGCTACTATGGCTAATCGGACGATGCTACAGTAGGAGTCCTAAATTTTGCCTATCCAGGTTTTATTAGGATAGAGATCTTTAACGAGTACCTGACATCGCACAGGCTCGGGACCACCTTTTAACGTCCCCTCCGAAGGACGGCACAACTTAGGATTTTTTACTCCCATTAAAAAATCCTAGGACCACCTGCGGGTTTGAACCCGTGACCTTTGGCATAGGAGGCTGTTATGCTAGCCACCCAGCTACAAGTGATCCTATACTACCTATATATTTCATATATAAGTAAGTGAAAGTAATAATAAATTTAAGAGGTTTCTCAATTAGTGCGGTGGTAGATAAATATTTCCAAGTTAAGAGTTCTTAGATATTTTTAATGATGTTCAAGCGAATAGTTTAGGCTGTTATGCGAGGGCAAATTGTTTGGATGGAAGGTGGTAAAATTAAGACGAGCGGGGTTTGGCTAATGAAGGATCACCTGGACCTGCCGGACCTTAGCTTAAATGGGAGAACTGTGTTGGCTCCGGCGTTGAGGATTTGGGCTACATTAGTGGAAAATTGCTAGGCATCGGGTTTGTCTAAGCCATTTATTAATTTATCATGATTAGCTTGTGGTGGTTAGTCAATTACTTAGTGCCCTCACCTCGCCTCCTCCGGCTTTCAATACATTGCAAGAAGGAAGTGAGATATATTGGCGCCAAGCCTTGCCATACGAATATTCATAACAAGGCTTAGCTTGTAGTGTGTTATTCGAACTCTTTATTGGGTTGTTTCACATGAAATGTCTTTTTTTATAGTTTCTGAAATACATAAAGGATTTTGCAGGTCTCTGTTGTTTTCTTCCGAATGTATACATATTTAAAGTAAACAGTTACTAATACTCTACCTTTGTATTATAAACATTATCTTCATAGTCAATTACCTACTTTTTAGTATACCTCCAAATATGAACATGGAAACACGCGATTTTCGATTAATATTTTTGTACGAGTTTAAACTCGGCCATTCAGCAGCTGAGACCGCTAGAAATATTTGCAAGGCGTTTGGGGAAGGGAATGCTAATGAACGGACCATTTGCCGTTGGTTTGCTAAGTTTTCAGCTGGGGATACAGACTTGAAAAAATTGCCCCGAGGAAGACCTCCGTCGGTAATAGACAACGATGTCCTCAAACATACAGTAGAAGAAAACCCCTACCAAACAGTTTAAGGACTCTCAGCACAACTCAATGCAAGTGCATCTACCGTTTCCAGACATTTAAAGTGTATTGGGAAAGTAAAAAAGCTCGATACATGGGTACCTCATGATCTCACTGAGCGGCAGCATGACCCTATGTTTCAAAACTACCGTGCAAAAATTGAAAGAACTGGGCTACGAAGTTATATTCTCCCTATTAGATTTTAGATTATCACCTGTTCAGAAATTTAGACAACTTCGTCAAAGGAAACCTTTTTTAAAATGATGATCAAGTGAAAAGTGCGTTTTCAGAATTTTTTTAACTTCAAAGATCAAAGTTTTTCAGTTAAAAAAATATAAATTTGGTGTCACCTTGGGCAAAATGTGTAGAAAAAGAAGGTAAATACTTCGAATAAAATTATCTTGTTTTCATATCGTAGTTTTAATAAAAATCCTTTACCTTGAAAACGGACATTTCATGTGACACAACCCAATATTTTGCAGGACTTGGTCATTTGGACTCAGGGGACCCTCAAACGTGCATTTTCTATGAAGTATGGAATTCGCATAATTTTCTATCGCAACACTTTTCCTCAATATATATTTCATTTATAGGAAAGCGAAAAAAAAAAAAAAGCCTCTTTATATACTAATGCTCTGTAAAGACAGATTCCGACCTCGTGCTCAGAGACTATCTCTGATCAGTCATTTCTTTATTTCTCTGAAGATGGCTTCCCACGATGAAGACCCGATTCTGTTTGTCGAAATCTACTTCTCTTTTCGCCTATTGTACCTTCTGTTTCTTTCCCACTCCATGCTCACGAGCGTGTAATGTTATGAGAGTGGCAAGAAGATAGATAAGGGGAAATGATTATTTCATGAGGGAAACTTTTTTATTTTCTAGAAAACTAATTTATTTTGGCAAGGCACTTTGAGATATGTGAGAACGACTCTGTACAATGATACTAGTTTACTGGAGCACGATTGTATTACTTTCTCTATTGTGACGCCTCTGGAAAAATAGAAATTAATTTTAAGTAATGGAACTTTTTTGTATGCGTATTGTTAATTGCAATAAAAAACACCATTTTATTTTTTATGTCTTTAAGAAATATGTTTTCGTTTTACTTTCACTCACGTATACACAGAACATTAAGTTATTGCGATCGTACTTTTAAAGGTTACCTGTAAGATATGGAATTGGAGGCTGTTAGGATACCTTAATACTTTTTATTAAAATGCACGACTTTTCGAGTATAAAGTATAACTACCTTCTGGTGTAAGAATATGTATATATATATATCTTTTTATCTCAAGCTAAAAAGGTGATTAATGCCACACTAAAGTATCATGTCCAAAATATAATAGGACTTAAGATATGATGCTTTAGGATAGAATTAATCTCCTACTTAACTTAAGAAAATGAAAAAAAAAAAAACGTTACTTTAGAACAAGAAAATTTAAAATATCGGCAATTAAGCCCTGTCAGGCCATTTTAATCAGAATGAAACCTAAATGATATTAAAGTCCATTAAATTTTACATCGATATAATGCAAAATGCATGGTATAAAGTGGCTCTTCTGGTAAGCTCATTTTGCTGAAAAAGGTTTTGTAACGTCTCGGGCGTATATTTGTCTTAAATATGAAATTTCAGTTTCATAGGACTTACCGTTTCTGCCCGGGAGTTACCACACACACACACACACACACACAGACCTTTTTGCGGGACTTGGTTATTTGGATTCAGGGGAACCTAAAATGTGTATTTCCATTTAAAACTGGAATTTGAAAATTTTCTCGATCGCAATACTTTCCCTTACTATCTATATATAGTAAGTGAAAGTAAAAATAAAAACAATAATAAATAAAAAACCTTAACGTCTACAACCCATGTCTTGTGTTAAGCACAATACATATTCTTACTTTTTCAATGACAACGGACGTGCAATGAGTTTAAACGCGGTGCATGTTTTTCACTGATATTTTAATATCCACTTTTAGAGGCTGTTAATGAACCAGGAGCATCTTTTTACCCCTGGGTCACTTCTTAGCTTAATTAACAGAAAATATAATAACCCTGTCACAACCGGGTTTGAACACGGGACTTGGATAACAGTGGTCTAGTAATATATCCACTAGGCACCGTTCCTACTACAAAACAGTTATTTAAGAATTATCCGTATGTATTTTAAGCTCTATCTATACCGTTTTTACTATCGTGTTTGTGTTCACTACATTAAGTTTTTTAATCTAAATTTATAACACTTAATACTAAAATTACTGGCTATAAAACTTAAAATACTGCCGAAGAAGGAAATTAAAAATATAATCTAGTTAAAAGCTATAAAGGTGGAGAAATAAAGATTAACCTAGGAGTCAGGGAACCATGAAATTGGACATTAGGCTCTATGTACTTTGAGCAAGGACTATAACTATATATATTCCTTTAATTAAGTTTCGTTCCATTAGAAGAAAAAATCTTGCAAATGTTTCTAATGAAAAGCATAGTTTAACCATATTCTCTTCCATATACAGGCCGAGTATGTTATTTGACATATGGGTAATACAATATTAGAAAATTCGACTAAACCAAGACAAACCCCAACATATTACTTCCATTCTCCGAAATAAAACCTGTCCACCAGTATATACTGACAACAACCAAATTCAACAGACAGGCACAATAAAATATCTTGGCTTACCATTCGACAGAAGAATGACATGGGGCTCACACATCAAGAACAGGCATACAACGCTAAAACTTCTATATTAACTACTTTCAAGACGTTCAAAATTAAAACTTAAAGAAAAAATTGAACACTAACACCTACTTTCTAAAGCCCATTTGGACTTACGCGTCACAAATATACGGAACAGCCAAAAAGACACTCTTTCGTAAAATTCACATTTTCCAATCTATAACATTCAGAACTATAACAAATTCTCTCTGGTACGTCAGCAACAATACTCTGCATATAAATCTTTACATACCAACAGTCAACGAACAGATTAGGATCCTTAATAAAAGTTTCCACAAATTACACGGACACACTAATACAAAGCATGGCCACTAGTAACACACCGGAAAATTTTCGCAGAAGTTGGTTGAGGGACCTTCTAAACTGAATGCGTAATTGGAAGCAGGCCAGGAAGAGGTCCCGCTGGGCATCTTCTCTCCATCATGCCTACCACGCCAGACTATCATTCCTTCATCAAATTTGCTAATTGTCACACTCAATGACAGTTGTGAATAGATAAATTTGAAGATAAAAAAAATTTGTTATAGTTATCACTACTAGACTAGTTAGCTGGCTGGTCTCACATATTCAGGGGGAGGCTGTGAGTAAATAAGTTATTATACTAATTTTAAGAAGTGCAATATGGTCACTGTTTGTGTAGTAAGTGTTATATATTAAAATTTTAATCGATATGTGATTGATAAAACCATATGTTTATAGAAAGATAAGAATATAGAATATAGAAATTTCCACGTGTAGCGGAAATCGTGTTAGCCACTTGGTCACATAATTTGTCTAATTCTTATTTTTGGTTGTGAATATTTTTGATAAGTTCATTAAATTTATTTGTATATATTTTATAAAATGTGTACCAGGTGGCTAACCAAAAAGTAACCTTCCTGTAAATAAAACATATGTTTTTTAGTGTAGTAAAAAGGCTTGTATGAAAATAATAAAAATGTGCTTTTTGGTTATAATTAGTAAGTAATAATTAGTTTTAACTAAACACGTTAAATTGGTGACCCCGACGTGATCCAAGAGCTGTGAGTACATAGTTTTGATAAGCATTTTTACAAAAATGGCATCGAAGGATGTGTTTAATCTTTTCACGCTAGACGACGAAGAGATCGTAACTCCGCCGGTAATTTCACAACCCGTAGAAATGGTATCAACGGCTTGTGTCAAAGCACAGCTCCCGGAATTTTTCAAAGCAGATACGGAAGTTTTCTTTGTACAAATGGAAACAGTTTTCTCGCTATATAGTATTAGAAGTAGCCTAAAAAAATTTCAATACACTATAGCCCAGTTAGACCGGGAAGCCATGAGAGAGGTTGTAGACCTGGCTAAATCACCACCGGATGAAAATCCTTACGAAATTCTCAAGGAAAGAATAACTCGGTGTTTTGGGGAATCCGATAATAGACGAATTCGTCGCCTTCTGGACGAACAGCAGCTCGGTGACCGAAAACCTTCGCGTTTCCTTAGAGACCTTCAACAGCTAAGTAGTTCATTGCTTCCCGAGGATTTCATTAAAGTTATTTGGTTACGGGGACTCCCTAATAAGATGCAGTTAGCCCTGGCTACAAGCTACGAGCAGGACTTAATAAAGCTTTGTATTATAGCGGATAGGATCGCCGAATTTAGCGAAGGTCAAGACCGCGAAGTTGCCGCAATAAAGCTACCCCACCCCTCTGAATTTGAAACCCGATTGCTCCCTACTCTGGAGAGGTTGACTGAGAGGGTAACAGCTTTAGAAGCTCGTGAGTCGGGCTCAGGGAAATCGCAGCGACGTCGACCGAATGTTTGTTTCTATCATGCTAGATTCGGAGGACGGGCGATCGAATGTATAAAGCCGTGTACTTGGTGATTCCAAACCTTCGGAAAACTAGAACTAGCAGTAGCTGAGGTGGAATCTACTCCTAGACGTGTTAACCGCCGACTTTTTGTTTACGACCGACAGTCCCGTACGCGGTACTTGGTGGACACAGGAGCTGCAATATCGGTATTCCCGGTGAAGAAACCTCTGAAGGCCAAACCGGGCGAATTCCTTCTGTATGCAGCAAACGGAACACCTATTACTACCTATGGGGAACGCCTTATCGAAGTGGACTTGGGCCTCAGACGGAAGATGACCTGGCGTTTTATCCTGGCAGAGGTTGGGCAACCAATCATTGGCGCTGATTTACTCTTTCACTATCAGCTTATGGTAGATCTGGCTGGTTGTCAGTTGGTAGAAAAAAACACAGGTTTGTCAACTAGGGGTAAACTTACAGATATGTCCGGACCCACCATATATTCTGTTCCCGAAGGAAAATGGTACACAGAATTACTCCAAAAGTATCCTAGCATTACGAGCCCTTTACTGTCTTTGTAAAGGAGCCCTTACATTCGGTTGAACACCACATCGAGACGCAGGGAGCACCTGTTACAGCAAAGGCGCGAAGGCTCAATCCTGAGAGGTACACTGCAGCTAAGAGGGAATTCGAGCAAATGCTGCAAGAGGGCATTATTCGTCCATCTAGCAGTCAGTGGGCAAGTCCCCTACATATCGTGCCTAAGAAGGATGGAGGTTTGAGGCCTTGCGGAGATTACCGACGTTTGAATTCTAAGACGGCGCCCGATCGAAACGCAGTCCCGAATATAGCCGACTTCAATATCAGTCTACACGGGAAACGAATCTTTAGTAAATTAGACCTTAAAAGGGCCTATTACCAGATTCCAATCGCCGAGGAAGACATCCCAAAGACGGCTATTATCACACCCTTTGGACTTTTTGAGTATGTTTTGTAGTAATTTTTGGATACTGTCTTACGGGGTCTTGACTTCGTCTATGCCTACCTAGACGACATCTTCATCGCGTCAACGGACGAAGAGGAACACAAGAAGCACCTAGACGAAGTTTTTCGACGCCTTCAGCAGCACGGTTTAATTATAAACCCCTCTAAATGCGTCTTTGCCGTAAAAGAGTTAGAGTTTTTAGGACATAGGGTTACGCAACAAGGCATCACTGTGCTGTCGGAAAAGGTTGAGGCCATCAGTAAGTATCCGCGTCCCACTACAGTTTCGGACCTTCGTCGTTTCTTGGGAATGGTTAATTTTTACAGGCGCTGCCTTCCTCATGCGGCTAATATACAGTCACCGTTGAACGCATTTTTATCCGGAACCAAGAAAAACAACAAGACGCCAATCTCGTGGACGGATACCTCGATCAAAGCATTTGAAGACTGCAAAGAAGCTCTTCGCAACGCCGCTATTATTGCGCATCCGAATCCAGAAGCGGACCTTGTTTTGGCCTGCGATGCTTCAAACACAGCTATGGGTGCAGCGCTTCAACAAAAGGAAAATGGCGTATGGCGACCTCTAGGTTTTTTTTCAAAGGTTTTTACCAAATCTCAGTGTAATTACTCCACCTATGACCGTGAACTGTTGGCCATCCATCAGGCGATCCGACATTTCCGATCTCAGGTTGAAGGCCGACACTTCATAATATGGACGGACCACAGGCCTCTCTTGTTTGCATTCGATCAAAAGCCAGTGTCCTCCACACCTATGCGAATTCGGTGGGTGAATTATATTAGCCAATTTACCACTGACATTCGTTACGTCTCGGGGTTGGATAACAACGTCGCTGATGCCTTATCAAGAGTGGAGGAAATTGGAGCTCCAAGTGGAACGGATATATTATGTGAAGCGCAAAGCAATGACGATGCGATTCCAACGTTGCTGGAAAACCCCAGGCTGCAACTGAAATGGATGGAGTTACCGGGTCTCGGGAGCCGGCTCCTTTGCGAAACATCTAAACCTACGGCTCGTCCCTACGTACCTGAAATAATGCGCCGTACTATTTTCCAACAAATACACAACCTTGGCCATCCTGGAGTCCGTGGGTCTCGTAGGCTGATTAGCCAGGGATTTTTTTGGCCTAATCAAAATGTGGATATAGGGAAGTGGGCGAAAGCATGTATCGCCTGTCAGCGATCAAAAGTCCAGCGCCACACTGTGGCTCCTCCTGGTATGTTTCTACCTTCAGCTCGATTTGAGCATGTTCACCTAGATACTATAGGGCCTCTACCACTTTCAGCAGGTATGCGATATTGCTTAACGGTGGTGGACAGATACAATAGATGGCCAGAAGCACATCCAATAGCAGACATTTCGGCAGCTACATGCGCTGAAGCACTTTGTGCGGGATGGATTTCTTGCTACGGGGTTTCGGCTCGCATCACAACTGATCAGGGGCGTCAATTCGAATCGGATTTATTCCGTGAGTTATCGAAGACCTTAGGATTCCAGCGCTGCCGAACTACAGCATACCACCCACAGTCCAATGGTTGCGTCGAAAGATGGCATCGTACTTTGAAGACAGCCCTAATGGCGCAGTTCAACAGCAATGCCTGGACCAGCTTGCTGCCTATGGTACTGCTGGGACTTCGCACGGCAATACGGGATGACAACGTCACAAGTGCCGCAGAGATGACTTTCGGTCAACCTCTTCGGCTTCCTGGTGAATTTTTAGAAGAATCTAGGCAACGGGAAAGCGCTGGAGAGTTTGTTCGACAACTAAGGGAGCAATTAATGAGTCTCAGGCCGGCTGCCTTCCGGACGCCCACTAGAAAACCCTTTGTTCACCCGGACCTCTTAACGTGCTCCCATGTCTTTTTGAGGGACGATATGGTACAAAGACCACTCATCCCACCTTATACGGGTCCCTACAAAGTTTTAAAAAGACATAAGAAGACGTTTGTTCTTCAACTGCTTAGTGGTTCCAAAACTGTAACCATAGACCGATTGAAGCCAGCATTCCTCCTCCAAAATCAAGATCCAAGTTGTGCTCAGCCGGACCCTCAGAAGGTTTCAACGGAACACAATGACTCCGCCGAGCCTGATCGCCAAGTTCCTGACCCCAGGATGACTCGTAGTGGAAGAATAGTCAGACCACCGAGCCGATTCCTCGACGCAGTCATTGGGGGGAGGTGATGTAGCGGAAATCGCGTTAGCCACTTGGTCACATAATTTGTCTAATTCTTATTTTTGGTTGTGAATATTTTTGATAAGTTCATTAAATTTATTTGTATATATTTTATAAAATGTGTACCAGGTGGCTAACCAAAAAGTAACCTTCCTGTAAATAAAACATATGTTTTTTAGTGTAGTAAAAAGGCTTGTATGAAAATAATAAAAATGTGCTTTTTGGTTATAAAAGTTTAAATTTATAAGTAATAATTAGTTTTAACTAAACACGTTAAATTACTAAACACGTTAAACACGTTTTTCAGATTTGTTCGATATTTGAACTTGTGTAATGGTTAACTAATAAAGTAATTGTGAATTGTGAATAGTTGTAAGTTTTAAAATACACAACAGTAAGTCTAGCACGAAAAACAAAAGTCGTACGAAAGTTATATTCTATATTTAAGGCAGCTATATGTCCGAGATGTTACAACAACATTTTCCTCAAAATCGGCGAACCAGAAGAGACTTAAAGGATTTTCTCATAAACGGCTCTTACGATTTTTAATAAACTCGCTAAATCGATGTAAAACTTAACTGGCTTTAATATCATGCAGGCTCTATTGTAATTAAAATAGTCTGGTTGGGCTTGAATGTCAAAGTTGTAATTTTCTGTATTTAAATTACATTTTATTTTATGAGTTCGAAAAAAGGAAACATATAATCTAGATTACACCCAATACATCCACTTATGTAAAGGAATTCACCATTTTCCACCATAAATGTATCGTTTATACCTAAGTAGAGCCTATATAGTTCTCTATGCAGATGAAACTGATGACTATTGAGACGATAACATAGCGTCCTATATTATCAAGGTCCCAGCTAGGACCACATAGCGATAACGGTATGCAGGGCCTCGTCACAAGGCGAAGGGCTGCAACTGAACCACGCTTGAATTATTCATCACATTAGGGCCCCGCTGTTTGCCCGAGGTCCTATTCAGAGCTAAGTGGTCCACGGCTCCATAAATTCTCCCGATACATGCTGAATACATTTTCCTGCCAATTAACTGTGTTAGGTGGCCTATACAGCTACTTCCTAGGGCGGTAATTCACTTGAATTACAATATGTATCAGGGTTCTAATCAGAGCTAATAAAAAAGTCATGAAATATTTGAAAATTCTCAGATATCAATCTGGTACATATAATTTGTACAAAGAAACCGGAAATAAGGAAAGATTTACATTGGAAATTAAAAATCATTCATGTATACTCAGAAATTAATCAATATAGAAAATGGCTATTTGCTCCACGATTTCGCCTTAATTTTAAACATTTTGTCGAGGTATGGTTATAATGATATATGATAGGACTTAGATGGCCTCGACAATTGCGTGTTCATGCAAGGAAGAGAGAAAGATGGAGATGGCGCTCGCCGTGGTAGAAGCACCATGTATGAGGCAACTCTGCCAGGTAGGGGACAAACCTGCACCTACCAATTAGCAGAGGGAACTGACTAGGAAAGAAATGCTTCGTGTGGTAGAAGCACAACAAAAGCGGATAGGATCCTCATAGGTGTACGTCGGTTGCAGTCATGTACCCCATCCTATGAGGGAGATAGGAAGGATGAAGTAGAGAAGGTGTTTGAAGGATGTGAAATAAAGACAGACCATATAATGATACTAAGGCAGAGATACTCTGACCTAGGGAGATACCATCTTGTAGAAGCAGGTTGGTGATCTGAAGAGCTGACTCTTGGGGATGTTAGCCCACCATGTCAATAATTGATGGTGAGAGCTTTTCTACCAGACTAGTGTCTTGGCCCTCGGTCAAATTACCTTGAATAACTTATTTTTTCTCATAAATCAGTAACATGGATAAAAATGTTTACAATTGCATAAATGAGTTTCAACATACAAAGAAACCGATTTGAACCAAAATTGAATAAAGCGTCTTCTTATGTTCGGCCGGTGACGCAAGTAGCCGCCGCTAGCGCTACCTTTGAGCGGGTGTGTAAAGCATCCGCTACCGGATGAAGCATCCCTTACAATTAAATTAGTATTTCAAAGAATCTAGAATAGAAGTATAAAATAATTTACGAATCATATTTTAGGTGTATGAAATATATATTAAGAGGATGTATTGCCATCTTTAAAATTTTATAGACGTTTTAGGCCCCTCCAAATGACCTAGTCCCGCTACCAAGTCAATGCGTGCGTTTTTGATAAGTCTAGCTCTATAACTATATTTTGTAAAAAACTGAAATTTCATATTTTAAAAGCGCAGATCTTACAGAAACATTTTCATAAAAATAGGCCAGCTAGAAGAGCAACTTTCTATTATACATGTTTCAAACTCTATAAATCGGCGTTTATGGGTTTTAATATCATGTTGGTGTCATTCTGTTTGAAATAGTGTGAAAGGGTTATAAAAATTTTAATTTTCTTCGACATCCGAGACCTTGAAGTATGGTGTCAGAAATGGAGGATTAAAATTAATTCTAACAAATCCCACCAAATAGCCTTTACCCTACGCCGTAAACCAATGACTTCCTGCCCCACAGTATCCTTTAATGACACTCCACTAGCCCCTGTTGAACAGATTCGATACCTCGGACTCCACCTTGACAAACGTCTGACTTGGAACCCCCATACAAGACTGAAAAGACAAGAAACTGCCCGACGTTTTCGACTACTCCAACACTTACTGGACAAACGCTCCAATCTTCCACTTACTTACAAAAGACTTATTTATATGACCATCATAAGACCGATATGGACTTACGGAGTAGAGCTATGGGGCTCTACCAAACCATCAAATTCTTCTCGTATCCAATCCTTACAATCCAAAATCCTTCGTAAAATCCTTAACGCTCCTTACTCATGTATTTCATGTTAGATTACTATATCCAACACATTTACTTGTTGTATATAATTATACAGTTGTAAATATCAATAAATATGTTTAAAAAAAAAGAAAAAAAGTTCTTTGACTTAAGTACCTTTAAAAAGTAAGATAAATTCCAAATAAGACAATACATACTTATATATCTCTTTATTCAGGTGTATTTCAAGCTTTCTTCATATTAATAAGCATTCGACATATTCATCTGTAAGATTAAAAAAAAAAAATAGGTGAAAATAGAAAAAAACAATTTTTTAAAACCAAAAGAGTTACACAAAATATTAAGAACTTTCACGTTTTTAATTATTTTCTTTTTATTAAAATTTTTCCAAGCTATAGCTTGCTGTCAAATTTGAATTATAATAATTATTAGTAATTGATTAGTTAAAATAATCCAATTTCAATGCAGTTTTTAATTGAAATATTTCTATTAATAATTGTATGGAACTTAGTAAAAAAAAAAAAAAAAAAAAAAAAAAAACTTTGTCTTGCCAGCAATGATGACAGATGAATGAATACATAAATTGAACGAATTTGATTTTTTAAAAATAACCTAAAGGAAACAACGGCATACTTTTTGTTTCAAACCTATGAACAGTAATATCGATTTATAATGTACCATAGGAAAAGCTGAAGATTTCTGAAAAAAAAATTATATTCTGCAAAAAAATCGTAAAAGGTAATTGAAAATGATGAGAAGCGGATAAAACAAAGTTGATAGTTTATTCAATGCAACACATGTTCCTATCGAACATCAATGTAATTCTTAAATATTTTTATCTAACTGTAAGTAAAAGTCGTATAATGCGCGCACCGGATTTTATTTTAATATAATAGAGGTTTTCTATTTTTATTTTAACTGAAGATGACTTGTAGCATTATAAAGAAGACCATTATCTATTATCTCCTGAGAGAGAATCGATACGAGACTGGTTTGACAAAAGAAAATTGGATGGAACCACTTTTTCAATCACTCCGAGCGCCGGCCTGAAATATCACTTCACCGGACTCCCTATTCCCAACTACAATGGCTTTAGAATTAAAAACTGTTGGCAATTGCTGTTGAGGTTCACAATACTAAGGTCGCTGCTGACTGAGCTCTGGTTCTCATAATCACGCCTCTACAATCGTCAATAGTCACTAGATGATTTTTTTTTTTTTTTATCGTATAAGATCTGATAGAAAGAGTAGTCAGGCGTTGTATTCCTTTGAACAGTCCAATTTTAAGATTGGGAGAACATAAAGGCAAGATACAGACAAGGAACAAAACCGTTTGTCACGGTTTTTCTATTATAACTTAACGAAAAAAAAAAATCGTACGGAACAGAAAGTTCATATTTGAGAAAAATATACGCTTGAGATTTAACGTTGCTGTCATCACTAACCGAAAGAGCTACTTTGAATCCTGTATTTATTTTTTTATTATTATTTTAAAAAAATTGTTTATTGGAATTTACAACTGCATAATGGAATACAAGTAAATTTGACAGAAACACAGGTAAAAAATGACTCAGATACAAACACAGAAATATTTACAGACGGGAGCAAGGATGGGGAAAACGTAGGATGTGCATGGTTTCTAAGAGATAAACATGGAAAAATGGTTGAAGCTCAATGCAAGCTAGGTTCGGAATGCTCGTACAAGCAGGCGGAGAATCTAGCTGCTCTCAGAGCGACAGAATATCTCCTTGACAATATGACAGATGTATTTTAAGACATAACTATCTACACTGGCAGCATGAAATTCCATTCAAAATACCGAGATTTATGACGGACTTACTGAGGAAATCCGAATTAACTTGATCTACTTCTATACCGAAAATAAAAACGTTGGCATATATGTATATATTGAGAGTGAGACGAGAGAAGAAGATACCGTAGGTGGACAATGATCAGTTCAACGAACGGTAGACTGGTTTTGTCTCCGCCGTGGCTGTCTCAGGCACTGTTCAGTCAGCCTTCCATTATATCTCCATCACAAATGATACTTTATTTCTTAGCTTTAAGTTATATATACTGTTTTACAATAATATTTTATTGTTAGGTACATTCAGTAATAATAGATGAAGATTTTTTCCTGGTGCGCACAACGAATAACTTTAACTTACATCGGTTGATAAAATTTATTTAAGAACAATGGAATAGAGTTGAAAACATTTTAACGAATGATATTTAGTTTCTTTGGAAATACATATATTTCCAGCGAAACTAAAACATATTTTGGAATAAAATATATAATAATGTAAAGTTGTTATGTAAATACAGAAGTTTATGTCTTATTACTTTTTACAACTTTGTAAACAAGATAACATGTTTTCCAAAATCTGAAGCTTTATGGATGGTATATTATACATATATATTAATAATCTTAAGTTTTGAAAAAAAAAATTACCTAAAAATATATTTTTCCTCCTTTCTTCTTTAGTTGGTTATGAAATTGTATATTTAGCCGTTTTTTTTTTTTTTTTTTATCAATAATAATAAAATGATATGATTAACTTTTTGGAAACTACAGACTTAAATGTACTTTAGAAGAAAAAAAACCTAAAATTCGGCATTTAAGCCTTGTCAGAATATTTCAATCAGAATAAAACTTACATGATACCAAATTTTATAGCGATATAGCGAGTTTAATCAAAATTATTAATGCCACATTTGAGAAAATCATAAAAAAAGTGCAAAATGCATGGTATAAAGTGGCTCCTCTTGTTTTGCTGATTTTGATGAAAAATATGCTGTAACATTGCACACACATACGCTTCTTAAATACGAAATGTTAGTTTTAAACAACTTGTCGTTTTCGAGCTGGGCTTATGAACACACACCCACAGAACTTTTTGTGGGACTTGGTCATTTGGACTCAAGATACCCTGAAACTAATATTTTCGGTGAAAACTCCTGTTCCTCGAACCAGGTACTATTACTTTTACGATCAGCTCTTTTCCCAAAAGTTTCTAACCTTGCTTCCTCTTCAATTCCTGATAAGAAGATATCATTGAGACCTTTAGTATTTTTTGGATGGCTCCCAACGGGCTGTTTCTCTACATGTATATCAGCCATTGTTAACCATATTCTCAAACTTAACTGGTCGTGTTGAAAAGACAAGAAACTGCCCGACGTTTTCGACTACTCCAACACTTACTGGACAAACGCTCCAATCTTCCACTTAATTACAAAAGACTTATTTATATGACCATCATAAGACCGATATGGACTTACGGAGTAGAGCTATGGGGCTCTACCAAACCATCAAATTCTTCTCGTATCCAATCCTTACAATCCAAAATCCTTCGTAAAATCCTTAACGCTCCTTACTTTGTTACGAATAAGCTCATCCATAAAGACCTTAATATCCCATATGTTACTGAATTAGCCCGAACCAGATATCAATCATTCCATGAAAAGCTCCATTTCCACTCTAATCCACTAGTTTCTATCCTATCATCCTCTTCTATTCCTGATAATCCTCCAAGACGTCTGAAAAGAAGATGGCCCCGAGACCTTCTGGTTTAAAATTTTTTAGAGTGCTGCCAATGGGTGGCATCTCTTCATGTATTTCATGTCAGATTACTGTATCCATCACATTTACTTGTTGTATATAATTATACAGTTGTAAATATCAATAAATATGTTTAATAAAAAAAAAAAAAAAACTGGTCGTGTAAATGTAATTAAAAAATAAAATATCTGGTGCGGGAAACACACGACTTTTACTTACCTCCATTTTTAAAATCAATGAAAGAATTTTCAAATACAGTTAGAGATAAAAATAAGTGAAACTATTTAAGAATTAATTAATTTGAATTTCTATAGACACATGTGTTTTATTAAAAAATCTATTATATATTATTATCTAAAACAATTACTTAGTTTTATCGGCTTTTTATCACTCTCTATTAACTTTTAAAAGCTTGTGTATGAGATGATAATAGTTCTAAAATCTTTATCTTTCCAACGGTATATCATACATGTATATTACTTGCTCTTATGTTCAAAAACAAAAAATTGTCTTAAAAAGATATTTTTTCTCCTTTAGTTGGGTATCGAATTCGTTCAACTTATATATTTATTTGTTTTTCATCGGTGGTAACAAGACAATATATTTATTTTTATAAAATCTACAAAATTAAAGGTACTTTACAAGAAAAAAATGTAAAATATCGGCATTTGAGCCCTGTCAGACCATTTTAATCAGAATGAAAACTACATGATATTAAAGATCATTGAAGTTTACATCGATATAGCGAGCTTAATAAAAATCGTCGGAACCGTTTTCGAGAAAATCGAAAAAAGGTGCAAAATGCATGGTATAAAGTGGCTCTTTTGGTAAGCTCATTTTGATGAAAAAGGTTTTGTAACGTCTTGGGCGTATATTTGTCTTAAATATGAAATTTCAGTTTCATAGGACTTACCGCTTCTGCACGGGAGTTACCACACACAGACGTTTTTGCGGGATTTGGTTATTTGGACTCAGGGGACCCTAAATTGTCTATTTCCGTTGAAATCTGGAATTCGAAAATTTTCACGATTGCGATACTTTCCCTTACTATATATAGTAAATGAAAGTAAACATAGATGTTTTAAACATATTTAAATACTTTCTCTAACAAAATACTCAACATATAGGTAAGTAGAAGAAATATTCAGAGACCTACATAGAGTAGAAACAAGGGACGAAGCAGCCATGATATAACTGAGAATTCTTTCCTCAGAAGGAGAAGTTTACCCTCGGCAATATAAAGACACTTCTGTTTTATTGCGGCTGTAAAAAGTTGGGACGAGTTTCGCGCAACAAGTACCTCAGTTAGTTTGTCCTGATTTTCTGGATCCTCTGCGAGAGGATACTCAGCGGGATTACTATACTTTAAACTTTACAATTGTTATGAAATATCCCAAGTATGCTATTAACATGGAAGTAAAAAAATAGTTAACCGTTGGATAATACAAAGAGGAAGATAATATTACTTGTTGTTATCCTCTGTTTTATAGCCCTGAAGATGCCATAAAGTTTAGACCACGTTGTCACAAATAAATTAAGTTTCTACCTAATTAATTGTATTAATGACTGCAATCTCAATTAACTTCTCCTCAATATCTACACACAATCAACCATTCCTACATTACTATAATTGTAATGTATTTCGGTTTTCATTAAATTAATAGCTAAATTTATTATCAGTTTTTTATTTATTATTATTTTTTTTTGGTTTAGTATGTTCAATTATCTCTAATTTTTATCTTGCGCCATGAAAAGAAAAGGTGATGTGTACCGAGAAAGGCTTAAATATGGATGACAAGATTCCGGTTTTGGGGTATGCCGATGATTTGGTACTGCTAGGTGAAGACACGGAAACCATACAACTAAATACAAGTGTGTTAATAGAAACCGGTAAAGAAATAGGACTCGAATTAAATACCGATAAGACGAAATATATGATTAGTAGCAGAAACGGTGTCGATCGGTGGTGATATTGATGTATCAGGTCATACTTTTGAACACGTAGAGAAATTCAAGTATTTAGGTTCAATTATAACTAGAAAAAATGAAATCCAGGAAGAAATAAAGTCCTGGTTAAATGTGGGAAATGCGTGTTATTATTCAGTTGCTAAGTTACTTAGTTCGCGGCTTCTATCAAAAAACTTAAAGATTATAATTTATAAAACTATTATTCTTCCAACGGTTCTTTACGGATGTGAAACGTGGCCACTTACTTTGAAGGATAAACAACGGCTTAAGGTTTTCGAAAATAAGGTATTGCGTAAAATATTTGGTCCGAAAAGAGATGAGGCCACTGGGGAGTTTAGAAGGTTGCACAACGCGGAACTGCGGAACTTGTATCCTGTGAATATAATTGAGCTGATTGCATCGCGGAGACTCAAATGGGCGAGTAAAGTTGTCGGGCTCGATGACGAGCGGATTCCAAGAAAGTTGGTATTTGCTGATCCGACTGGTAGGCGTCCGAAAGGTAGGCCAAAGCGGAGATGAGAGGATTGCGTTAAGGCTGATCTCGGGAGCTTGGGCTTGAATGGTGAACATTGGACGAGTCTGTGTAGGCGGAATTTGGTGGTATCGGCATCGAACCTTCGGGTTCGCTAAGCCTAAAAAAAAAATACCCTTTCACTTCAAAATTTGAGGGCTTACGTTTCAAGAGACGTAGAATCTAAATCAGGAAGAAAAAAATACGTTTTTCCGCCGTCCGGTGAGATCCTAACACCTGGACGATGATATCAGCCGATTAGTTATAAAATGGCAGCCGATTAAGAGTAATTTAATTCAAAAATCACGAAACCGCGAACCATTAAAAAAAAAATGAAATTTTTATTTACGCCTATTACTCAATTATTTTTTAAGATAGAGGAAAAATCGTATCGAGTGTATCGACACCGCGACGAATAAAAAAAAAATTAAATCTTGCCTTTTAGAACTTTCAAAGTCAACCATAACCTTTCATACTCATCCATATTTCCTCAGACCGCAGGTGTACCTCAATGTAGCATCTTAGGCCCAATCCTTTATTCCGTTTATACAGCTGACATTCCTATTCATACTAGCACTGTTCTCACTACTTACACTGATGACACATGTGTGTTATCCGTGAGTAATGACCCAACGGTTGCATCACAATCCATTCAGTCTCACATCTAATTCATTAAAGAATGGTGTCATAACTGGGGAATTAAAATCAATCCCAATAAATCCCATCAATTCACCTTTACCCTTCGTCGCAACCTGTGAATACCTGCCCTGCTGTATCCTTTAGCAACATTCCACTCATCCCTGTTGAACAGTGTTACCTTGGACTCCATCTAGACAAGCGCCTTACTTGTGAAATCCTCACACTGACTGAAACGACAAGAAACTACCTACAGATACCGCTTACTACAACACTTACTTTACAAACGACCAAAACTCTCTATTTACTACAAAAAAACTCATTTACATCACGATTATCAAACCTATTTATGACACCTATGACATTGAGCTATGGGAGTCCGCTAATCTATCAAACTCCTCCCGTATCCAATCCTTGCAATCCGAAATCCTACGATAAATCCTCAGTGCTCCTTACTTTGTAACTAATAAACTCATCCATCGAGACCTAAATATACCTCTGGTTGCAGAAGTAGCGGACGATAGATACACCTCCTTTAATTCCAAACTACCTGTCCACTCAAAACCGCTGGTCTGTAACCTCACATCTACATCTATTCCCGGTAATCCTCCGAGGCGCCTGAAAAGACGGTGGCCACGAGACCTGCTCATAAAAGAAACATTGAAGTACTACCACTGGGTAGATTCTTTACATGTCTATTCATGCCTGTCATTGTAATTTAGCTATTTTTTTTATTTTATTAGTATATACGGTTACCTTCCTTCCGCAAAGTTATCTAATGTTAGGATGCAATATCGCGTATGTTAGGACTTAAGCCCAGATCAGACTGTCAGGAAAGTACGCCATCTCCTTTAGTGTCGGCCCGCAGAAGTATAGTCTGAACCCACAGAAGCCGTGCCCAGTTTGTGAAGGAGACGCATTGGAAGATTGTTTTCATTTTTTTGCTCGATGTCCTGCATACCATGACAATAGAATACGATTTATGCCCGAATTAAATAATGTGAGTATTGATGACTTTTATGAAATTCTTGCGGAACCCCACGTAATGGACCTGAAATTATTATTTATTTTTGTCACAGAAAATCTTAAAATAAGATTTCAACATCTTTCTTCTCAGAATGTTAATCACTCTTAAGTGTTTCGGGATTTGTTTGTAATTTGTGGGGAATTAGTCTATACTTTAGTACTATTATTTTTTTACATTATTTATTGATATTATTATATTTAATTTGTTATTGTATATGTTGGAGGAAATTAATCATAAAGATAGCAGCACCTTTATGCTTATTGCTGTATATGTGTTTTGTTGTTTTTGTTTTAAATATTTATTGAAATTGTGATTAATTATGTATATTTGCTGGTGATAAATTTATTAATTGTGCTGTGCCAGCCAGCTCTATTTGTATGGGGTTTGCCCTAAAAAACAAATAAATAAAGTTATTATTATTATTATATACGGTTGTAAAAAACAATAAAATATATTTAAAAATTCTTGCCTTTAAATACGCTTGTAATTTCGTTGTTTTCGAAAGTTACCTCCTGTACCTCGGACTATATTTAGAGAAAAGAACGCGGAATCGTCAAGCCATTTGAATCCTAAACGGGTCAAAATATTAGTTAGTAAATAGTATTTTCTATTTTTATGACCACAACCCAAATCATCACATTCTCAATACTTAAAATACGGTCAATTATTTAATATTAAGGGAAGTCTGTATATTTTCTTTTAAAAAATATATACTTAAATATAAAGCTAGTATTCTTGTTGGCAAATTGGCAATTTCAGTTGAATCAGAAGACTAAGAGCGATTTAAAAGTATTTTTGAAAAAAAAAAGTTAGCAATTTCCTTCCTCTTTTCTGTAAAAGGAAAGTACAATTAAGGGCTAGAAGAAATAAAGGCAGTGATTAATGGCATCTTCAGCTCTACGCCTTTTTTTTTTCTTCTTTTTTTTCCTCCAGTTTGTGATAATTTATTCCTCAGAGCCTAGCGCCCCCTTTGAGCGACACTTACAATTACTTCTCGACTGCTGCCTCGCAGATTGGCTGCTGTAACACAGTCTCCTTAGTTAATAGCGGCTTAGAGGGGAGTTATAAAATATTTATGGCACTATATAATGTCCTAGGATAAAAAATTTAAATTCTAATTTCGCAATGCTGAAAGAAGCCTCAGCATTATGTTGTAGACAGTATGATATAATCTAGGCTATTAAATGGAGTGTCGTCAATCAATATTGTGATAGTCTGAAGTGAAGGGTCGATTAAATATATTCTACCTTTAATATCCATGTACATTAGCAAGAATATATAAATAAAAAAATCTGGTGCGGACAACCACACGACTTTTACTTACCGCCGGTGTTGAAATCGATTAAAGAATTTTTAAATACATTGAAAGATACAAATAAATTGTTAACGAATTATTTTTTTAAAAATATTATTAGAAACATGTGTTTTGTTGAATAATCTATTATATTTTTACCAACAACAATCAGTTTTATCAGTTAGTTTTATCGGCTTTTCATCACTCTCCATTAACCTTTAAAATTCCGTATATTAGATAATATTTTTTCTAAAATCTTTAGCTATCCAACGGTATGTTATACATCTTTATTACTATTCTTGTGCTAAAAAAAAACACGAAAATTGCAACAAAAAAATATTTTAGTACTTTTCTCCTTTAGTTGTTTATCAAAGTCGCTCAACTTCCATATTTACCCGTAGACGTAAACATGCAAATTCCACGTTGTGTAACTAGGGACTGCAATCCGGAAAACCAGATCCGGTAATCCGGCGGATCCGGCATCATTATACGTTAACCGGATCCGGCTATAATATACCGGATCGGATTATAGCAATTTTTGGCCACAAGTAGTTCAGTGTAGTAAAAAAAGTACTTTAAATGCTGTACATTGTTCGCCTTTCGCGACACAAACATTTGTTTTTGTTTAGTCGGCGTTTCACCTAAATGTAAGTAAACAGATATTGATATCTTAGATATAAGCGAGCTTTAGCATCCTATAAGTTGGCTGTAGAGGATCTTTTGAAAGAACTCCAACATTTTTTTCAGAGAAACTGCTCACTCAAGTACCGCTCACTCAAGTGTTAAGGTACTGAATTATTCGAAACACTGGTTACAAATCTATTGAAATCTAGGAAGACTGAACTACGTTTCTGCTCACGTGTTTCTATACTTCACTTTATCAGATAGCTCAATTAATTTATTAAGTTACTTTATAAAATCTTATATAATTATCCTTGCGTAATTAACTCCGATAGGAATTGTGATAACAATAATTTTAAATTATTTGAGAATGCTAACTATAACAAACAAGTCCTATATTTATGATAGACACCATCATATTTTGATTAATCTGTTTAATGAATGACATATTTATCACAATAATGAGTTTGTATTATAAGTATGAATCTTTAAATTATTCTACTGACAATATTTGTTTTTCAAATAGTATGTAAGTACTAATAACTTTGGTATATATTATTCAAATATATTTGGTATATATATTTGGTATATATTGAAGTCATAAGAAAATGGATATATATTTGTTTGCTAATTATTATTATTTATTTTATTTTGTTTTGTTTTTTATTGTGGCTAAATTTATTTTTTATTGTACTCTTATATGACAATTTACATATATTTATTATTTTATATTTTCTTTGGTTTGTTACACCAAAAAGTAGAAAATTGTTTATAAAAATATAATTTATGTACACACTCCTATTGTATGGGGACATCCCCGATTGCAATACAAGTATATTCTATTCTATTCTATATTCTATTATTCAAAATCAATTTTGATTTCGGAAAAAGGATTGTCGAAAACAAAATAGTCTATGTTTTCAGCAAATAATCATCAATAGTCGACTGTTTTAATAGCCATTAAATAATAACCTAAACTACAAAATATTATTTTCTTGCTCCATATCTAATCCTAACATAACTTTTATTTTATAAACTTCCTTTTATGACTACAATTATACTCGAATAACTCACTAACAGTTCATCTTCGATGGAAAAGTGAAAATCAACCTGATTTTGTCGAGCTTGAGTGGATTGATGAAATTTGGGACCGGATCCGGCCGGATTGAAAATGACACCGGATTGCAATCCCTATGTGTAACCTCCTGACTTCCCCGGAGGCCTTTTCGTTAAACTTGCCATAACGGTGTAAAATTTAATGGGCTTTAATATGATGTAGGTTTCATTTTCATCAAAATGGTCGGATAGGACTTAAATGCCGTTTTTTAAATCTTCTTCCTCTGAAGTATCTTCAACTTCATAGATTCGAAAATGTAATGAATTTGATAATTAACGAAAGAAAAAAGAGCAAATGTATTTTTTAATGTCATTTTTTTTCTTTATGAAGAACCGTGATATACATGTAGGATATACCGTTGGGAAGCTAAATATTTTAGAAAAAATAATATTTTATATAAAAATTTGTAAAATGCAATGGAATGTGGTGAAAAATTGGATAAAATTAACTGACAGTTTCAAATAACAATTTTATGTTGTTAAATTATTTAATCTTAAACAAATGTTTCCAACGAAACTAAATATTATTCTTTAAACCTTTTTGAACCCTATTTATTCGTTATTAAATTGATTTTAAAAACCAAAGTAAGTGCAAGTCGTGTGTTGCCCTCACCACATTTTTTTTTTATGGAATTTAAAATAAATATTTTTGTGAATAAAAATGTCTCGTCTATATAGCCATTGTCCCATATGAGATGGAATGCAATATTAATAAATTTACGTATTAGCTCATAATTGTCCGTCGCTTTTGCTTACTACAACCTTTATAGGACAGACGCTCTAACATTCCACTTATCTACAAAAGGCTCATCTATATTACCATCATAAGGCCTATCTGGACTTGCGTAGTTGAGCTTTGGTGCTCCACGAAACCACTGAATTCTTCCCGTATTCAATCCTTACAATCCAAAATCCTTCGAAAAATCCTCAATGCTCCTTACTTTGTCACCAATAAACTCATCCATAAAGACCTTAACATTTCATATGTTGCTTATTTGGCCTGAACCAGTTATCAATCCTTCCATAAAAAACTCCATCCCCTCTCTATCCCACTAGTTTCAATCATGGCTTCCTCTTCAATTCCTGACGATCCTCCGAGGCGTCTGAAAAGAAGATGGCCTCGAGACTTTCTAGTTCAGATTTCCCTAGTGGAGTGATGCCAATGGGCATTTTCTCTTCATGTTTTTTTTTCCCATGTATTTTATCATTACCAGAATATTTACTTGTTGTATTACAAAATAGAGTATTAAATTTCAATAAAAAAAAAGTGGAAATACACATTTTAGGGTCCCCTGAGTCCAAATAACCAAGGTCTAATAGGTCTGTGTGTGTGTGTGGTGACACCCGGGCAGAAACGGTAAGTCCTATGAAACTGAAATTTCATATTTAAGACAAATACACGCCCGAGACGTTCATTTACGCCGACATTATTTAGGTTTCATTCTGATTAAAAAGGTCTGACAGGGCTTAAATGCCGATATTTTAAATTTTCTCTCTCTAAAGTACCTTTAATTTTGTTGATTCTATAAGAATAACTATATTATCTTGTTACCACTAATGAAAAACAGGTAAATATGTAAGTTGTGCGAGTTTAAAAACAACTAAAGGAGAAAACAGAAAAAAAAAAAATGAAAGCAAATTTTTGTTTTTTAACATAAGAGCAGTAATATACATGTATGATATACCGTTGGAAAGCTAAAGAATTTAGAAAAAATATTATGTGATACACAAGCTTTTAAAAGTTAAGAGATAAAAAGCCGATAATACCAAGCGATTATTTTAGATAAAATATAATAGATTTTTTAATAAAAACACATGTTCTTATAAAAATTCCATTTAATTAATTCTTTAATGGTTCCATTCCTTTTTATCTTTTACTGTATTTGAACATTCTTTAATCGATTTTAAAAACGGAGGTAAGTGAAAGTCGTGTGTTGCCTGCACCAGATTTTTTCTAGCTGAACATTATATTATATCATAAGCTTTATCAATGATATTAATTTGTAATTATTACTATTGTTGATATTAATATCAATGATAATTATTTTAGTCTCCCTAAATAGGAGCTTATTACAATATCTATGGTTCTAATTATAAAGGCTATCGGGAACAAACGACATTGAATGGACTATTATTAATGAAGTAACAATCCAACTCATCAATAATATTAATGACCCTTTTGAAAATATCTTTCTCATCAAGTCTATTTTCAACATGGAACCGATTTATCGAGGGAATTGGATTCGATAATAGAACGCCAGCTGTCTGCTCTACAATTTCAGGCAGTTCCTTTTTCTTTCTTTTTTTTTTATCTTCAATTTTTTTACACTCACTTTTTGGCCTGAAAGTAATTGAAGTTATGATTGGAACATGTAGGTTCGCGGTGGCTAGGACTTATTGCTCCATTACAAGCACCTCAGCCATTTCACACAGTTCCATTTCTTTTCGACGAGTTCTAGTGCGAGGTGGAAGTTATTGCGGTGTATGAATTTAATACTAGTCTTGCCTAATGGTTGGGGATGATTCATGCGTTCATATATGTATACAGTTTTACTACCACGTAGGGATGAAATACATAGTATATCAAGGTATTAGGTTCCAAAATAATTTCGAATCCACGTTTTCACCGGAAATAAAGGTTTTATGATCCCTTGAGTCCAAATGAGCATGTCCCGCAAAAAGGTGTGTGTATTTATGGGGTGGTTAGTCGAGCTCTTAACGGTAAGATTTATTAAAGTTTAAATTTCATTTTCTAGACGTTTATATGCCTTAGGTTTTACAGAAACTTTTGCATCAAAATCGCCGAAGCGAAGAGCCACTTTATACCATGCATTTTGCATCTTGTTACGATTTCCTCAAAAACGGCTCTAGTTATATCGTTTTAAAAAAATTTAATGAGATTTCATATCATGTAGCTTACAATTTCTTTTCCTCTCTATAGATTTATTTTCCCATAATTTGTTGGAGAAAATTAATTTTGTTGTTTAAATCTTTATCTATTTCCTTGTTATAATATTGATGACAGATTGATTTCACAAAGCGATGCCTTCAAATATCTAGCCTTTAGTATAGACAAGAACGCCTCAATAGACGTATAATATACCGTTGGAAACAGAAAGATAATAAAAAAAAAATTATCTTATACACAAAGTTGTACAAGGTAATGCAAAGTGACAAATAGGGAATGAACATAATACTGAATAACAATAATATATAGTTAAATTATTTAATCTAAATCATATTTTTCCAAAGGAAATGAATACATGTTTTATAAAAATTAACTTATAATATTTTTTTAAATTTATTAATATTTAAAAGTTTTTAAATTGATTTTGACAGTCAAAGTAAGTGAAATTCATGTGTTGTCCGCACCAGATTTTTATTATTATAACTACTTTATTTTATTATATATAGTTCTAATTCAGTCTTCTTTTTTTTCAGGTATGTTCTTTAAATCAACTTTTCCTCGATGCGGTACCTTCAGGTATTTAGTGCATGATATATTGTATTATTTGTCATTATCATATACTATTTATCCTTTATCATAATAATATATTTTAAACATATTATAAACTGAAATTTAATTTTGTTCACTCATCCATACAAAACATAGCTACAACCAACGATACGAAAAGGAGCTAAATGAAGGATATCATAAGAATATTTTAATCACATATGGGCTTTATCGTGAATATATCGAACCAGCAAAATACCGGTTGTCAAATTTAATTTCGAGTTCCAATAAAATAAAAACTTAGAGTTTCCGAGAAGGGTTTGGGCAAAGGTTGGTGTAAATTCCCCTTGAGATTCGGCCTTTAAATTTCCTCTCCAAGCTTGGGTCTTTCATTCTCTCTTAGGAGCTATCGTCGTATTTCTTCATAGTCTTATTCTTGGAGTGGCCCCGCTTTCAATTTCAATTCAGAGAACTAATTTATAGGTATATAATTTCATTCGATATTTATATTTTCTTAGTTCATTGTAAAAATATTTAACATAGCTACAATTTATGAGATGAAAAATCTGGTGCGGACAACACACGAACATATAAAAATATGATACGGTTATTTTTATAGAATCTTCAAAATTAAATATTTTTTTAAAATGAAGAAAATTTTAAAAATAAGGTATTCAAGCCCTGTTAGGCTATTTCAATCAGAATAAAACAGCTATGATATGAAAGCCGAGTTTAATCAAAATCGTTGGAGCAAATTTTTGAGAAAATCATAAAAAGGAGCTAAATTCATCGTATAAAGTGACTCTTCTGTTTAGCTAATTTCGATTTTTAATAAAGCTGCTGTAACATCTCGGGTATAGTTGTCTTAAATATAAAATGTCATTTTTACTTTCACTTACTATATATAGTAAGGGGAAGTATTGCGATCGTGAAAATTTTCGAATTCCAGTTTTCAACGGAAATACTCGTTTTAGGGTCCCCTGAGTCCAAATAACCAAGTCCCGCAAAAAGGTCTGTGTGTGTGTGTGTGTCTGTGTGTGTGTGTGTGGTAACTCCCGGGCGGAAACGGTAAGTTCTATGAAACTGAAATTTCATATTTAAGACAAATATACGCCCGAGACGTGACAAAACCTTTTTCATCAAAATGAGCTTACCAGAAGAGGCACTTTATACTATGCATTTTGCACCTTTTTTCGATTTTCTCGAAAACGGTTCCGACGATTTTGATCAAACTCGCTATATCGATGTAAAATTTAATGGACTTTAATATCATGTAGGTTTTATTTAGATAAAAATGGTCTGACAGGGCTTAAATGCCGATATTTTTTTCCTCTAAAGTACCTTTAATTTTGTAGATTCAATAATAATAACTAGATTATCTTGTTAACGCTGATGAAAAACAGGTAAATATATAAATTGAATGAATTCGATACCCAACTAAAGGAGAAAACAGAAAAAATATTTTTTTAATGCAATTTTTTGTTTCTGAAAATAACAGCAGTAATATACATGTATGATATACCGTTGGAAAGCTAAAGATTTAAGAAAAAATATTATCTCATACACAAGCTTTTAAAAGTTAATAGAGAGTGATGAAATGAACATAAAACTAACTGATTATTTTAGATAATAATATAAAGAATAATATTTAATGAAACACATGTTTCTATAGAAATTTAATTTGATTTATTCCTTAATAATTTCACGTATTTTTATCTCTAACTGTATTTGAAAATTCTTTTATTGATTTTAAAAATGGGGGTAAGTGAAAGTCGTGTGTTGCCCGCACCAGATTTTTTTACGACTTTTCGTTTACGTGCTGGAACTCAACACACACAGAGACAGAGAACTTTTTGCAGGGCTTGGTTAGTTAAACTCAGGGGCCCCTAAAATCTGTACTTCCCTTGAAAACTGGAATTCAGTACTTTCCCTTACTATATACTTCATATATAGGTAAGTGAGAGTAATAATTATTTACTTTCAATAAATTTATTTATTTATCATAAGTAGATTTGTAGAGGAGTACTACAACGATAAGGACTAATCAGCCATTATCATCACACACTGTTATTTCACTATCATCGTGTTGAACGCCCTTTAGCTTATGTTAGAAATGATCGGGTTGCTGAGGTGAATTAATTCCTCGATCTCTGTCCTTATTGTCGTGTCATTACTCGCCTATCTTACTGTTGGTTTATCGAGTGTCCATTGAACATAATTATTACCAGAAGGGAACTTATAACCAGTAGGAAATTATACTCGGTAACCGATACTACTGCCGAGTCGTGAGTTCAATATAATGGTCAACTAAACTTCCTGGTATAAACATTGGTCAATAATCAATATTTTATCGTCGAAGGTCAAAGGAATAAAAGGGATGCCGGCAGCTGTAGGTCTTAAATATTATTTATTGAGTTGATCATTTATTATCATTTTTTTATTTTCACTTTTATTTATCTATACATGAACTAAAGAGTAAGTAATTAGATCTTCAAAACTTCCGAATTTTACTTTAAAATGTGCGCTTTAGCCACCCTGCAAAAAGGTCTATATGTTTGTAAGTTGTTTGGTAGATAATAATGAAATAATTTATATGGGGATCACGTGTAGCTGGGTGGCTAGCATAACAGCCTCCTATGCCAGTTCAAGTTCACGGGTTCAAACCCGCAGATGGTCCTAGGATTTTTTAATGGGAATAAAAAGTCCTTAGTTATGCCGTCCTTCCGATGGGACGTTAAAAGGTGGTCCCTAGCCTGTGAGATGTCAGGTACTCGTTAAAGATCTCTATCCTAATAAAACCTGGATAGGCCAAATTTAGGACTCCCACTGTAGCATCGCCCGATTAGCCATAGTAGCATAAAGTGACGTTAAAATAAACAAACAATCTAACCCTTTAGTTTCTATCTTGGCTAGGGAGGCTTCGATTCCTAATAATCCTCCGAGGTGTCTAAAAATAAGAAAGCCGCTAGACCTTACGGTTTCTAATATATTTAGAGTGCTGTCAAAAGTTTTCTAAGCGAATATCTTCCACATATTTAGTTGACTTATTGATTTTTTATCCGCCAATTTTTTTTATCAGCAACAACAAAATTTCTTAGACAAACTCATTACATTACCTAAGACTATCACTCAATCGGATGTCTTGGGAACCACAAGTCAACATGAAAAGAAAGGCTCTCAAATAGTGTGAGAAAGTATCATACTCGTGATACAAGTGACGTTAAATAAATAAACAAAGAATTTTTATTGAGTAATATTACAATCTGTCTTAATTATTAATAAATAAAAAAATAAATTCTTTATTATCCTGGGACAAGACCCTTTAGAATAAAATATACAGAATGTACAAAATGTGCTTTCGAGTCTTAGAGTAAATTAAATATATATAAACAAATTAATAATTACAGATATAAAATAGACATATTTAAATGACAAGAAAACAACAACCACAACAAAATAAAAAGCTTATTCTAAATTCTATTGAGCCTGGATATTCATTAAGTAATTAAATATGCAGGATTTGAAGGTAGAAAGAGAGTTGAGTGACGGATGGAGGGAGGGATAGAATTCCAAAGGATCTTTTTTTTTAAACATATTTATTGATATTTACAACTGTATTAAATAAAAATACATCTAGTAAATGTGATGGTAATATACAAAACTGTCATGAAAAACATGTAGAGACACTACCCAGTGGCAGCACTCTAAAAATATTTTAAACTAGAAGGTCCCGGGGCCATTTCCTTTTCAGGCGCCTCGGAGGATTATCCGGAATTGAAGAGGAAGACAGGATTGAAACTAGTGGGTTAGAGTGAGAATGGAGTTTGTCATGAAAGGATTGATACCTGGTCTGGGCCAAATCAGTAACATAGGGAACATTAAGGTCTTTATGGATAAGTTTATTCGTGACAAAGTAAGGAGCGTTGAGGATTTTACGAAGGATTTTGGATTGTAAGGATTGGATGCGGGAAGAATTTGATGGTTTAGTAGAGCCCCAAAGCTCTACTCCGTAAGTCCAGATTGGTCTTATAATAGTCATGTAGATGAGCCTTTTGTAGTTAAGAGGAAGGTTTGATCGTTTGTCTAGTAAGTGTTGAAGTAGCCTAAAGCGGCGAGCAGTTTCTTGTCGTTTTAGTCGTGTATGTGGATTCCAAGTTAGGCGTTTGTCAAGAAGAAGTCCTAGGTATCGGATCTGTTCAACAGGAACTAGTTGAGTGTTATTAAAGGATACTTTAGGGCAGGAAGTCAAAGGTTTACGGCGAAGGGTAAAGGTTATTTGATGGGACTTGTTGGAATTTATTTTTATTCTCCAGTTCTGACACCATACTTCTAGGTCTTTGATGTGGGCTTGAAGGGTATTTGAAGCAACAAATGGATCTTTATGAACTGATAACACGCAGGTGTCATCAGCATAGGTAGAAAGGAAAGTGTTAGGATGGGTTGGGATATCAGCTGTATATACTGTGTATAGAATGGGTCCTAGAATACTGCCTTGAGGAACACCAGCAGTCTGTGTATAAAGGGATGAATAGGAACTATTGTGATTAATTTTGAAGGATCTATCAGAGAGGTAGGATTGAAGAATCAGGAAATATGTGGGAGGAAGGAATTTACGGAGTTTGTACAACAGTCCTGGGTGCCAGACTCTATCAAGGCCTGTTCTACATCGAGAAAGGCTCCCGTGCAGTACAACCCGCGCTCCAAAGCAGAAGAGACAACGTCCACCACACGATGACATTGCTGGATAGTGGAATGGGATGTTCGGAATCCGAACTGATGATCAGGGATGATATGATTAGAATCAAGGATGGGATATATTCGTTTCAGAAGGAGTTTTTCAAAGATTTTACCCATAATAGGTAATAGAGAAATTGGACGGTAAGAGGATGGATGTTCGGGCGGCTTTTGGGGTTTGGGAATCATCTTAACAATGGATAGTTTCCAGGAATCAGGAAAATATGTGGTCCGGAGGATAGCATTATATATGTAGGTAAGAAAACAGATGGATTTTCGAGGAAGCTGTTTCATTATACGGGAAGTAACTAGGTCATGTCCAGGAGCTTTGCGGGAAGGTAATCTGTGAATGATATTGGCTATTTCTGAAGGATGAAATGCTTTAGGTGGTAGGGTCATTTGGAGAGGAATATCGAGTTCTGTTTCAATACATTCAACATGGTTTGAATTGAGTATTTCAGGATGAGGATTGTATATTTTAGAGAGGTGCTGAGCAAATATCTGGGATTTTTCTTCGTCGGATCGTGTCCAGGTTCGGGTTTCATTAAGGAGTGGATGGTTGAAATTTTTAAACTTCAGGATTTTTTTAGTAGTCGTCCATAGTGATTTGTCAGCAATCGTAAGATTTTCCGTCAAGTTTTGTAAATTTTGTATTTTGTATTTTTTGAGTTCTGATTTTAGTTTGTTAGTCAGTTGGGTGTAATAAGTTTTGTCTGTTGGGTATCTGGTCCTGTGCCACTTCGATCTTGCTGTGCGCTTTTCTCTCAATAAGATCTGAATGTGCTGTGGTAGGTTACTTTTCTGAGGTTTATTAGGTTTGGTGTTAGTTGTGTTGTCTATTATGGTGCTACTTATTGAGTCAGTAAGTTTTTCTATGGCTAGGTCAATATCTTGTTTGGTCTTTAGTGGAAGTTTTAAGTCTAGTTTATTTTCTATGTCATATCGAAATTGGTCCCAGTTTACACGTCCTGTAATTAATGTAGGAGGAGAGGGTTTAGGAACAAAGTTTGAATGCAAAGAAAGCAGAACAGGACTGTGGTCAGATGAAAGGTCATTCAGGGATTTGATTTCGGCTTGGGAAGTAGGGATTTGAGAGGTAACAAATATATCCAGGATATCAGGTTTTTTTTTTAGAGATGTAGGCCAATATGTGGGATTCGTAGGAGCAAGAATAGAATAACAATTGGAGTTTGTGACGTTAGAAAGGATACTACCACGGGAGTTGGATGCTCGACAACCCCATCGTTGGTGTTTAGCGTTGTAATCACCTCCAGCAATGAAGCGCGGCCCAAGAGATCGGAATAAGGAATTAAGAAGGCTATAGGAAACGGTGTTACCAGGAGGACAGTATATAGCTGAGACTGTGAAATGGAAAGGACGAGTTGAAATTATTACAGAAGAGGATTGTATGGCGTCAGATGGAGTAGTAGGAATAAGGGAATGTGGAAGGGATTTATGGATAAGAACGCATGATCCAGCATGGGCAGTGTTGTCTGGGTGGTCTGTTCTATAAGTGATGTAGTCTCGTATGTAAAATTTTGATCGTTGAGTGAAGTGAGTTTCAGTTATTAATGCAATATGTATGTGATTGTCATGTAGGAGTATGTCGAGTTCGTCTCGGTGGTTGAGTAGGCCATTAGCGTTCCACAAGAGGATAGCTAGGGGCTTTACACTCATCGTGGGAAATTAAATGGGATTTCGGAAAGAATACGAGTGAGGAGGGAGATAAGTGGCTGGATGGTTTCTTTGAGATCTAATAGGAAGGAATTAAGAATGGAGTAAAAGTCGGGGGGGGTATATTATAGGATTGGGAAGGATAATTTAGTTGAGCTGGTACATTGGCTGGAGTCTGCACCCGTCGAGGGGTACAATGATATGCATTTTGGGATGTTTGGGGTTGAGGATTGGGTTGATTTGGCTGTACAGTAGAACGGGGTGGGATCGGGTGAGGTTTTTCTGGAGGTAATTTAACCCTAACAGGTATCTGATGAAGAGGGGTTGGCTGGTGTGGAGCTTCAAGCTGGGGATGGGAAATCTGGGTCATGGGTTGGGAGTTCGGAGGCGCCTGCCGTCTAGGTTGTTGAGGCTGCGAGTTGATAACGGAGGAGGGCTTCTTAATGTTCCGTCGATCTTGATTTCCAGGTTTTGGAGTAGTTGGCTGTGGAGTCATGTTAACAGCAGGTTTCTGAATTTCTGGAAAATTTACCAGGTTATCCAGTACAGGAGGTGGTGCAGGTGTATTACTTTTCTGTTCCAGACTTTTGGGTAGAAGGTTTTGTGATCTCTGTCTGAGCAGATTTTTGTAGACCGAACAGCCTCTGTAGCTCGCTGGATGTGCTTCACCACAGAGAGCACATTTTGCTGGTTCATCACGAGATTTCGGGCAGGTCTCTGTAGCATGAGGGCCGGCACATTTGACGCACCGGGCCTGGTGGTAACAGTAGGATTTAGTGTGTCCCAAATTTTGACATTTAGTACACTGTACTATTGTAGATGTCGGCCTAGGCTGTTCAAATCGCACAATGGAGTATACCAGTCGTGTTATATTGAATATTTCTGGGTTATTTGTGGCAGGCTCTAGATCCACGAAAAATAGAGGCAGTGGATATTTTCCCTTTGGATGGAAAACGGGAGAGACCTTTCTGACATTGTAGCCTATTTCTTCTATCCCTCTTTTGATAGCATCTGTGGGAGTTGATGAGTGGAGCCCTCTAAGAACGACACGATATGACTTTTCTTGTTTCAATTGGTAACAATGGAAGTCGTAGCTTTTCGAATTCAAATGGTTGACAAGCTTTTTGTAACTGTCTTTATTTGTTGTATTGATCTTAATATCATTTGTTCTCGAGTAACAACGAAAGTTGGGCTGTCCGATCAAATCTGCAATTTCTTGACCAAACGACATAAAATTTTGTATGTTGTTGACAAATATTGGTGGGGGTTCGGGATCACAAAACCCTTGAGAATCTGAAATTATGTTGGCTGTACCTGACGTACTGGCAGAGGTAGATGGCGCTGTGAAGACAGACGGAGCGGCTGATGATGATGGAACTGGTTCTATTGTGTTGGCTGCAGTGAGTTTACTGCGGGTTTTTGGCGGTGACATATTTTGCTCAGACGCCTGCTTATTTTTATTTGATTTATTTTTTTTTTTATTTGGTGAGTTACCCCCAGATCCAGGAGGAAGGGAGTTCCGATGCCGCTTCATACGGCGAGTTAAATATTGAGAGTCCGTTTCACTTATTTCAGAGAAAGGGGTCTCCTCTGAGTCGTCACCGGACGTATTTCTATCTAAGTCCATTATTAATTAAAATTAAAGAAAAGAAAAAAAAAATCTATATACACCTGCGTATTAAAATAAGAAATAAATTTTATACAATAAATACTTAAAAACTAAACTATTCACATGATTATATACAATTAATAAAGAAAACATATCTAAGAAACAATTATAACAAATAGGAAAAAAAAATGGTCTTTAAAAATTTAAAAGAAATGAATGAAACTAAAAACAAAATAAAGTCCTAGACGAAAACAGATGACTGAGTTAGTAAACTTGGCCTAGCCCTTTAAAAATAAAGATAACTGTTAAGGATTAGGGCCACGTTGCCATCTCAACCAGATAGCTATCAGTTTATAAGATATCGTGTATCGGTACAAATAGTCACTCACCTCACTATACGTGAATATTAAAGTGTTTAGTTGATAGTAAACTCACTGTTCACAAAGTTTTATAGCTGACATGTTGATAGAACCGTGGTGAAAGTGTGACAAACACAGAGCTACGAAAGAATAGAACTGCAGTTGCGGCCATTAACCAAGGTACTCCTCCAAAGGATCGAGGATCGAATGTGAAAGGATCTGTCAATGTGCAGTTCGGTGGTCGGTACTGTATAAATCTGAAGGCCTGGAGCGTGTACAACGAGGATGGACAGAGGATTTGAATTGCAGAAGGTCAAAAATGTATGACGGCGGGATTGAATATCTTGGTAAAGGAATGACGCAAGGAAATATTTGCGACTATTGGAAGGGTAAAGCCACTTTAACTCGCCATAGAATTGGCATACGGAGGTGTACCTCGAATATAGATCGGACAAAGCAATTAATTAAGCGTTTTATTTTTATCTCGAGATCCCCAGAAACACCACCGTATTCCGTACCATAGTCGAAGTGGGGGAATATTAGAGAGGTAACAAGGACTTTTCGGGTGTCATGCGGAAATAGGTGACATTTTTAATAGAGATCATTGATACTACATTCACATAATATATACAAAACAATAAATTTATAAAATAATAATAAATATGAATATAAACAGAATAGAATTAAAAAGAATATGTAAAAATGTCACTCATACCTATATACAATTCTCAAGGATACAACAAGTGAGTGGAGCTTTTAGCCAATTCTAGAACACCAATATACATGTTTACAACATGTCTTGAGGGTAGTAAGTATAGCTCAAAAATAAGAAGCCGTACAAAATTGAAATTTCGTATGAAGACATCTATTTACTTAAGGTATTGCAGCACACTATTCATCATAATAGACTCAACAGAAGTTTTTTTTTTTTTTTTTTTTTCAATTTTACCTCAAAATGTCTTATATGAATATGATGAACCCCTATATTTTTATTTAAAATTAAAAAAAGTGCCAAATTCCTTATCAATTTTATTATGGAAATTCCTTAATTTTCTAAATTATAAGTAATTAATGATTCTAGCTTGTTAGTATTGAGACGAAACAGGTGTTTGTAAAATATGCAAGTTTTCTAATCAACTGGAGGAGAAAATATCAAAAGTATTTGTCTACATTATTTTATGTCCGGTAAAGTAGAAAACCGAAGAAGAAAAAAATAAACCCACCGGGCAAGTGGTTGTTTAGGCCTAGTTCACGCTCCGCTGCCAGGTATTTTCTCAATTTTGTAATATCCACTTTATAAAAGCTGGGTGTGCCCCAGGAGAGTATCCTTACCCCTCGGTTGAAGGGATCACCTGTAGCAGGGTGGCTAGCATAATAGTCTTTTATGCGAAAGGTCACGGGATCAAACCCGCAGGTGGTCCTAAGATTTTTTAATGGGAGGGGACGAAATGATGGTCCCGAACCTGTGCGATGTCAGGTACTTACAAGATCCTTATTATAATAAAACCTGGATAGGCAAAATTTAGGACTCCCACTGTAGTATCTTCCGATTAGCCACAGTAGCATAAAGTGGCGTTAAATAAATAAACAAACAAACTTCTCGGCTGAAATGACAGACTAAATAATTTTGTCTCGGCCGGCGTTCGAGAACCTGAGACCTCGAGAACATTAGACTAGTGCTCTGTCTACTAGACCACGCCGCTCCCCAGAATAAGCTAATATTGGTATTTAATATGTCTTTGCTAAGCTAAACCTTTTTAGAAGTATACTCAGCTAACACACAAGATGTGAAGGGCGTAAACTTAAATAATCATTTTAGATTATGTTATAATTTTTTATAAAATGATGATGGCAGAGGCCCAGCCTCTACAAGGATTGCAGCTCCCATTGAAGAAAAATATTATTTCATATTTACCAACATGTTTAGATCTATACAATAATATACATTTATGAAGCTCATTTTATTCGAATGGTTCAGACTACAATAAGGGTGTGCTCATTGTTTTCGGACTCAAACATGGTAAATATCCAACAGTGTATTTCGAGGTTATGCCTATTCCAAATTCAGAGGAATCACGATATTTGGGACTGTACTGAGACAAAATACTGGCATGAAGTACACACATTATACTTAAGCGAAAACAGATGAACAAACTATTTGGACTATTATCCCTGCTACTTGACAAACGATTAAAATTATGCTTGAATGCCAAAATTGCTATTTAAAAAGTACTTATCAAACCCTTTTGGACATACGGGATAAAGCTATTGGGCTCTGCGAAAAATTCCTATATCCAAAGAATTTAGCCTTTCCAATAAAAAATATTGCGTAAAATCGTGGATGCACCATTTTATGTGAGAAATGAATTACTTCACCAGGACTTGGACTTACACTTTCGGATACTCTCACAGAGTATTATAAAAATGTTCACGACAGACCGTAAGTGACATGAAGACATAAACTCATCGACCCCAAACACTTAAATCCACCACTGATCCTTACAATCGACTTCTGAGTCGGTGATCTAGAGATGCTATGATTTAACCATTCATTCGGAAGTTAACATATTTGCTTATTGTCAATATTTTTCAATTTAGTTGTTATTCAAAAGAAAAATAGCAAATTAGCTTAAATAATTAATTTTAAATAATTTAGCCCGTGCGAGGTATCAATCCTTCCATGACAAACTCCACTCCCACATTAACTCACTAGTTTCAATCCTTGTTTCCTCTTCCATTCCTGACAATCCTCCGAGGAGTCTAAAAAAAAGATGGCCTCGAGACCTTCTAGTTTAGATTACCTAGTGGAGTGTTGCCACTGGGCATATTCTATTTATGTCTTTTCATGTACATTATCAATATATATTATCAGCAACTTCTACTTGATGTATTAACTAATACAGTTGTAAATTTTAATAAATATTTTTATTTTTTTAATTTTAAATTAATAAAATGCTTATTTAAAACTTTCCAACACAAATTTCTATTATGGAGGTAGGTGAAAGTTGTGCTGCGCTCACCAGATTTTTTAAGCAATCATCAAGTCGGTAGTCAATGTTTTGAATCATCAATGAGCGATTAATTTTCATTTAAAACACAAATTAAGAAAAAAAGAAAGAAAGTAAATTTTATTTTGGGACAGAAAAGTACAAAACTGTGACTTGTGTCTGGAACAGAAACAAAAACATAAAAAAAATACAAACTTAAGATATAATATTATTAAAAAAAAAATAATAAAGTTGAATAAATAAATACGATTACTTAGTGTGCATATTTGTTTATAATTATATAATCATAAATGTGTATCTGAAGATATATTACTATTGTGCTTCTTATGGAATAATAAGGTCATCCAGAAAACCAGAAAAAAAAGAAAGAGAAAGATAAATATATGTCTATCTAAAAAATTGTATATAAATATAACATAACTAATAGTGTACTAACATAATAGAAAATTATTATTATTATTAACATATAACTAATAGAAAATTAACTGTTTTCTAATGTGGATTGTTGATGAAATGATCTTTTCTCGAGGTGTGTAAAGCCTCTGGAGCCCCTTTTTCTGCTAGGCCCGATAACCTAAAGGTTATCCGTGGGTGGATAACCTATAGGATACGAGGGAAGGCCTTCCTAGCCCTACTCGGAGTACTTAAGGGCGTTGAAATAAAGAAACAGCAGAGTGTAGGAGTTAAGATTACGGCACCTTATCCAAAGAGCTACTTTATTGTTATCTTACACACTGTAGGTGTATATTGTTTCTAACACCTCCAGAAACTTACCGGATCAAACGCAGTATTTTTTTTTTTTTCGTTTCCGCCTGAAGAAACGAGCAATTAAAATAAGGAATTGTTTTAAAACTACTTACATTTCTATTTAATTTTCCACCATCTTTTGACATCCTAAACAGACCCTCAAGCAACTGAGGCGTTGATTTCCAAAAGGTACTACAGTAAACCCTCTTTTTAACGAACGCGTTTATAACGAACATCCGTTTTTAACGAACTATCGTTGCAGTCCCTTGAAAAATGAATTGAAAACTATGCTTTCTCCTCGTTTATAACGAAATATTTCTTATAACAAACTACTATTATGGACTTCAAAATTGAATTTGTTCGGTTATTACGAAAAAAAAAAAAATAAATAACGATATGTCTTAATTCCCAGTCTTTCTGTACAAATCCTTCTTACCTCTCCAATCTATTCAGCTAAGCTCTGTTATTCAAAGTCTGTGACAGCTTCTGGCGTAGAGAGTTTCAGCTTGTTATTCTGCTGTTATGGCTTTTATTACTTGCGTTTTTTCGAGGTTCCTTCGAACTCAGTCTTTCTCGGTTTCGTTCGAAGTCCGCTTTCCCTCCGTATACTATGTCAAAGAGAAAATTCATTGCTTTAAATACAAAGTTAGCGATTCTTCAAGAAGCGAATTGAAAACTTGAGTCAAAATCTAAAATTGCGGAAAAATACGGGAGATCAAAATCTACTCTAGTAACAATATATCGCTAATGAAGATAAAATCGATGCCTCCATTGCGTCTTTATTGGGATGTGAAAAATAAATTAGAGGAGCAATACATGACATTCTTGATCGCCATGTTCTCCAGTGGTTCCGAGAAATTAGGGCCTCAGGAATACCCATATCAGGACTAATCGTACAGGAGAAATCACGTCGAATAGCTAATGAGTTGGGAATCTAAAACATTCAGTGTTCATCCGGCTGGCTTTGGCGCATTCAGAAACGTCGTGGAATCACATTACTGGTTGTTAGCGGCAAAGAAAATAAAGTAAACCAAACGACGTCCATTGTTAGCTAGAAAGATTTTTTCCAGAGTTGGTGAAATATGATGCAAGAAATGTTTTTAATACGGACGAAGCTGGTGCATAGTTTAAAATGCTTTTGAAGTTTCTAAATAAACATGTGCCTGAAAGCGAATGCTGTATTGAAAATATCTCTTTTTAACCACCTGAATCTATACCAAGACATATATGTACATACAATATATTTTTCGGATATAACGAATTATTTTATAAAGAACAGAGAATTGTTTGGTCCCTTGGAGTTCGTTATAACGATGGTTTACTATCGACTCTAGACAATTTTACAGAAAACACAAAAATCTGCTATTTATTTATTAAAAGAAAAGTTTAATTGATTCTTTTTTTTTATTAAAATCAAAAGTTGATTAATACTGTAATAACAACTTATTTTTCCAAATTATTGCACTTTTCCCATGACTTTTTTACAATATAATATATATATATACTTTTTGGAGTGAAACTTGGATATAGTACTTTTTGGAACGAATAAAACGCGAGATAACAGTCATCATAACCTTCCTCATATAACATAACTCACAACTAACGTCTTTATAATGTTAATTACTAAGTTATATATATTTCTCTCTTATTATGATGAGTTTAGGTTTCCTTGTTGGTTAACTAGTTTTTATTGTCTATTCTTCATAAACGAAGTGAATATTTAAAGGACCTTTTATTTATTTTTGGCACTATATTAAGAAAGTATGTAATTATGAAATTTCTCTTGAAATTTTACTTTATTCTGTGAATTTAACAAATGTATATATATTGTTAACTACGAGTAAACAATATTTAACTATCAGTATATAAATATAAATAAATAACTTTTATTTTGGCATATCACCTTTTTCAAAAAAAAAAAAAAATTCTATTAGGTTAGATTAGGCACGGTTTTCCTTCTTATATTTAGCATGATCAGGGAATTCTAATTCCAACCTTTTACTGGATAAAATACCATTATTATATTAAAATGTGAGTTTTCTAAGATTTTTATATCAAATTTATGTGGCTGCAAGAAGAAAAAATCTGGTGCGGGCAACTCACGACTTTCACTTACCTTCGTTTTTATAAGTCGGTTAAAAAATTTTCAAATACAGTAAGAGATAAAAATGAGTAAAACCATTAAAGAATTAATTAAATGGAATTTCTATAGAAACCTTGTGTTTTATTAAAAAATCTCTATTATCTAAAATAATCAGTTAGTTTTATCGGATTTTTAACACCATCTATTAACTTTTAAAAGCTTGTGTATAAGATAATATTTTTTTCTAAAATCTTTAGCTTTCCAACGGTATATCATACGTATATATTACTGTTCTTATGTTCAAAAACAAAAAGTTGCATTAAAAAATATTTTTTTCAGTTTTCTCCTTTAGTTGGGTATCGAATTCATTTAATTTATATATTTACCTGTTTTTCATCAGTGGTAACAAGATAATATAGTTATTATTATAGAATCAACAAAATTAAAGGTACTTTAGAAAAAGAAAATTTAAAATATTGGCATTTAAGCCCTGTCAGACCATTTTAATCCGAATGAAACCTAAATGATAATAAATCCCATTCAATTTTACATCGATATAACGTGTTTAATCAAAATCGTCGGAACCGTTTTCGAGAAAATTGAAAAAAAGGTGTAAAATGTATCCTATAAAGTGGCTCTTCTGGTAAGCTCATTTTGATGAAAAAGGTTTTCTAACGTCTCTGGGGTATATTTGTCTTAAATATGAAATTTCAGTTTCATTAGACTTCTCATTTCCACCGGGGAGTTACCACACACACACAGACCTTTTTGCGGGACTTGGTTATTTAGACTCAGGGGACCATTTCCGTTGAAAACTGGAAATCGAAATTTTTTACGATCTTAATACTTTCCATTACTATATATACTAAGTGAATGTAATACTATGAAAAAACATAATTTAATTGGGAACCTACGAGAACCGAAGTGAGGCAGTTAAGTATTAAAAGCAGTAAAAAAACTGATTATCAGTTTAACACTATCATCTCAAAATAATAGCAGTGATTCTAAACGTACTAAATGGACCAATAAAAATGCACAAAATTAATGAAGAAAACAATAAATTAATGGTGATATATTACGGGGTTAGGGGCTTCTGTCGTACAGTAGGAAATATAGTACCTTTTGGAAGGAAATGAAATGTTGATTTAGTACCTTTTAGAATGAAATGCAATTTTTAAAGGAAAAATCAAAAAGGTTTTTAAAGGATTTCTATGTTTTTTAGATAAAATCTGATGGCGGATTTAGATAAAACTGAACCATTAGTATATGTCAAAATATTAATTTCGAAAAAAAATATCTTTTAGTAACTTTTTGAAATCAACGTCTCAACTGAGAATTTGAAACTCAATCCAATAAACTCAAGTGTAAGATATAATTACCGATTTTGCCCAAATTTTATCGTTGCGAAATAATGAGTTTATTTCAAATTTACTAAACCCTAGTTTCCGTTAGATTTCATTTTTTTTTTTTAATCCGTATTTTTTTCTGTGTGTGTGTGTGTGTGTGTGTGTGTGTGTGTATGTATATATGATATTATTTATTATATAATTTTATTTACAAAGCTAAGATATATTTAATGTGATATGTATGAGGAATGTAGTACTGAGCGGAGGGCCGTGCGACCGCATTCCTTAATCCTCAGGGGACCCTCCGCTCTGGCTCCCAATATTACTGAGGACTGACTGTCTTCTCAAAATGTTTCAACTGTCTTAGTCCATACAGGATATTATCGTAGTTTTTGTCCTCCAGTTGCTAGGAAGTACAACTTAATATTTACTTATTGTATATATTGAAGAGTTCATATCCAGTTGAATGCTTTAAGAACTTATTTTATTTTATTACTAGCTCTAACACGCAGTCTTCCTCTCTTATATATATATTTGAATATAATATAAGTATTTGGTTAAAAAAAAAATAAAGATTTACAACTATTTGATCAAAACACTCCTCACTACTGTCAGTACATTTCTCCCAACGTATTGGGTTGTTTCACATGAAATGCCCGTTTTTATAGTTTCTGAAATACATAAAGGATTTATCAGGTCTCTGTTGTTTTCTTCCGAATGTTTACATATTGAAAGTAAACAGTTACTAATCCTCTACCTTTGTATTATAAACATTAGCTTCCCAATCAATTACACACTTTTTAGTATACCTCCAAATATGAACATAGGGACACGCGATTTTTGAGTAATATTTTTGTACGAGTTTAAACTCGGCCATTCAGCAGCTGAGGCCGCTAGAAATATTTGCAAGGCGTTTGGGGAAGGAAGTGTTAATGAACGGACCATTCGCCGTTGGTTTGCTAAGTTTTTAGCTGGGAATACCGACTTGAAAAACTTGCCCCGAGGAAGACCTCCGTCTGTCATAGACAACGATGTCCTCAAACATACAGTAGAAGGAAACCCCTACCAAACAGTTAAAGGACTCTCAGCACAACTAACTGCAAGTGCATCTACCGTTCTCTTACATTGGGAATGTAAAAAAGTTCGATACATAGGTACCTCATGATCTCACTGAGCGGCAGCGAGACCCCATGTTTCAAAACATACCGTGCAAAAATTGAAAGAACTGTGCTACGAAGTTCTTCCGCACCCACCATATTCTCCCGACTTGTCTCCAACAGATTACCACCTGCTCAGGAATTTAGACAACTTCGTCAATGGAAAACCTTTTGAAAAAGATGATCAAGTGAAAAGTGTGTTTTCATATTTTGTTTTATTTCAAAGCTCAGAGTTTTTCAGTTCGGGTATAAACAAGTTGGGGTCACGTTGGGAAAAATGTGAAGAAAAAGAAGGTAAATACTTCGAATAAAGTTATCTTGTTTTCATAACGTATTTTTAATAAAAATCGTTTACCTTGAAAACGGACATTTTATGTGACACAACCCAATATATTTTGATATATATATATATATATATATATATACATATGTGTGTACTTTATAGGAAGAGTTAAAAGGTTAAGTATAGCATCGCTATCGGTCAATCCTTTGAACTATTTATGACGAACTAAGAAAATTATTATTTAGTACAAGATCTAGATTTTATTCTGTCAAATTCAATATGGATAATATAAGTTAATACAATAGTACTCTAATGGAGATTTTCATTAAATGATGAATATTTGAATAATCTTACAAATACTCTTAAGTACATTATAGTATATTATAAGTAATATTTTCTCTACCATTCAATATCCATTATCGCGTGATGACGCAGTAATATGTTTTGTATTATAATACTATAATTAACGAGCTACGAGGACAATAGGAAATGGATTTTTGATAATGAAACGCGAAACAATCGCTTAGCTATCGGAGGATTAATGGACGGGGCCATCAAGATGCCGTTTGACTTTCTAAAGATTGGGGAGGACAAAGAAAGGGACCTTATGGTATTCTAGGGCTTGAAGGGAAGGATCCAATGGGCAAGAAGGGCATCGATTTGGCGCGTTAATTGTTTCAGCGGCATTCCGGGTCGAGTTGGCTATAGGCATACGCAGGATTTTCTATATGCAGAAGGACAAATCGGTTAAAAATATAACTATTTTTGTAGAGGTGGCGCCTGTGGTGTAGTGGCTAGCATAGCAGCTTTATATGCCGAATGTTATGGATTCAAACCTCGGAAATGGTCCTAATAGGAGTACAACTTTGTGTACAAAATATTTTTTTTTTTTAACCCCTTAGCCTTCTCATGATATGTTATACATCTAGTTCACTATATGTTAAAAAAAAAAAAAAAAGTATTACATACAAAAATGTGTTTGCTCTTTTCAACTCGTTACACTTAGATATATATTCGTTTTTTTTTTTTTGTTTTTTTTACAAATGCTAACAAGATGATAGGATTATTTTTTTTCGAATTCACCTAATTTTTTTTTTATACTTATTTTTTATGTTTATATTTTTGCAATTTTATCAATAAAAGTTTTATTTTATATCAATTATTAAAAGTGTTTCAAAATAAATATATATAAACTTTATTTATCAACCAAATTGTAAATATGTGTAAATAAAGACTTAACTTAGTTTTTTATTTGAAATATTGTCATTTAAGCCTTGTCTGACTATTTCAATCAGAAAGATACCTACATGATATTAAAGCCTATGAACATTTACATCAAGAGGTCAACTGGCGTGTAGTGGCTAGTACAATAGCTTTTTATGCATAAGGTCGTGGGTTCAAACCTGGCAGGTGGCCCTAAAAATCTTCCTAGTTGTGACGTCCATCAGAGGGGGCGTAAAAGGGTGGTCTCGAGCCTGTGCAATGTCAGGCCGTAAAAGATCCACATCCTAAAAAAACCTGGATAGGCAAAATTTAGGACTCATCGTTCAATAAGCCGCAGTATCATAAAGTGAAATTATATAAATATATTTAAAAAAATTAAAGAATAAAATGGTTCGGGTTTGCGTAAAATAGAATATCTTAAAAAATATATAAAACTATGTATTTTGCAACCAATGTTTGTAGGACCTCATTGGTGGTCGTCAACAAAAAACAAACAAAGTAAAAAAAAAACAATTAAGATTGAAAACAGCAGTCAGTAAAACATGTGAAAAATTAAATTTAAAAATCTGATATATGCAACACACGATTTTTACTTACCTCGGCTATTAAAATGAACTAACGAACTATTATATAAACTTAAAGTTGAAAATTGTTTTGAATTAATTAAAATAAAAAGTGTATTCAGTTTTGTTGGTATTATATGATTTAGAATAAATAATATAACTACATTAAATTGTTTCGTCAAATAATTAATAATAATTATATCCTCTATTCTTCACTTCACGTTACCTTTTACAACTTTGTGAATGACATAATAGTTTTTCTCCAATCTTTCTCTTTCTAACGGTATATTATACGTCTATATTACTGTTCTTATTATTAGAAAAGAAGGAAATTACATACTCAAATACTTTTGGACCGCTCTCTTTTAGTTAGTCATCAAATTCGTTCAACGTCTATGTTTAGCCGTTCTTTATAAATGCTTATATGATGATATGGTTAATCTTTAGGAAAATACAAAATTAAAGGTACTTTAGAGGAAGAAAGTACAAAAGTTCTCCAACTAAGTCCTGTCAGACTATTTCAATTAGAATAAATTTTATATTATATTAAAGCTCATTAAATTTTATATCGGTATAGCACCTTAATAAAAATCGTTATAGCTGTTTATGAGAGAATGATTAATAAGTACAAAATCTGTGGAATGAATTAACACTTTAGATCAGCCGATTTTAGTGAAAAAGTGACTGTAACATGTTCGTATAATTTTCATAAACATGAAATTATAGTTTCTTACGACTTTTCAAGACTTTGGCTTACCTCCGTTCTTAAAAATGTGTTCCTATTCACGTTTACTCAATTATTCATTTCTATGATTGTTAACATTTATTAATCCTCTTTTAAACAATAATTACTTTCTAAAGTTCTATAGCAGACATAAGGCCACTGGGGAGTTTAGAAGGTTGTACAACGCGGAATTGCGGAGCTTGTACCCTGTCGAGTTGTTAGCATCGGGGAGACTCAAATGGGAAAGTAAAGTTGCTGGGCTCGCTGAGGAACGGATTCCAAGAAAGTTGGTATTCGCAAATCAGACTGGTAGGCGTCCAAAAGGTAGGCCAAAGTGTCGATGGGAGGATTGCGTTAGGGCTGATCTCAGGAGCTTGGGTTTGAACTGCGAACATTGGCCGAGTCTGTGCAGGGGGATTTTGGTGGTATCGGCATCGAACCTTCGGGTTCGGTAAGCCTATTATTATTATCATTATATTATTATTATTATTATTATTATTATTAAAGTTCTATAGTCATATAACCTGCATCATATGGTGTAAGAGCGAACATGAGTCTGGTGGTTGTAGCCTTATAAAAAAAAAATTATAAAAAAATATTAAAACCTAGATTTATAAAGTGAAGGTAGATCTAATTAGGATGTTTCCATACGTACTCAATATCCGCGTAGCCAACAACTTCCTAATTAAATTATAGAATGTTTACATTCTGCAATATGTCTGTCTCTCTTCTTCCTACCTAAATATAATTTAGTTGACATCTGGTCTCTGTGCGGTTAAGTCTTCTCTCTGTCCGTTATTATAGAAATAATTTTTTTTACAGTGTTAATTAATTATTGTTTTTTAATTTTACATGCATTCAGTTTAATTTTATTTTAAAATATGAATACATTAAAAACGATATTTTACAGTACTTAGTTTATTTTTGTGTTGCTAAATAAAACTATTCGGGTATAACCACCATATCAAGTTCTGTAAGTAATACTTTTATAAAACTATAAGACATTTTTACCTAAAAATAAATTTAAAATAATCTATTTTTTTTACTTAAATTGAAATAATTATAATATGTTTAATAAATAACTACGGAACGAGATTATATATCACTGGAGTTGAGATAAACGAGACTGAATATTATTTCAATCACTATTTTGAGCTCGGTGGTAGAGGCCACTATTAAGTTTAAGTCAAAACAGCTTCACTTACACAACGGCCTCTAAATCTTCAGTTAGATTCACAGTTGTTCGGTTCTGTGTCGAATGCTTAATTTGATTTTGAATTTGTACAAAATTTGTTATAAATGTTAAAATAATGAATTATTCAACCTTATTAGTGGCTCTGTTAGTTTATAACTTATTTCCGTTTCGTAATATCCTTGTTTTAAAGAACAAGGCAGGTAGTGATGAATATAATGAAAGACAGCCATATTGAATTTTTCAACATAAAGGTAAGACTTTAAAATTATGCATGATAATTTTTTTTTAATTCTTTTTTTTTTAAATTGTTCTTTACCATAATTTATTATATTATTTCATAAATGACTGTTGACAATTTTGATGATTATTATTTGTACATATTTCTAACATTAATTTATAATTAAATGTATGTAGGCTGATACATTTTCATTACTTTCTGTATCTTATTCTGAAATCGGGTTATAAAAATATGTATGCATTTAAACTTTAACACTTGAAAATTAAATATTTGTCTTTACAACTGTTTCTAGCTTTGAGAATATTTCTGATTACAGGAATTTTTTTTTTTTTTAAAGATGTTTATTGAGATATATTACCATTTGTTTCAAAATGAAGCATAATAATAGTGATATGATACCACATTCATACAGTTTTTTTAGAAAAATTAATAAATAATTAAAAAAAAAATACCTACATCTTCTTATAAATACATATTGATTTTTATATTTAGAAATGTATGCATTATGATTCCAATATATTGATTTAAAATAATGTTCAACTTACTTAATTATATATATAAAATAGTTATTGTATATATTTTAAAAAATATACAGTTTAATACTTAAATTGTTTAATAGTTTAACATATTGTGTTAATATAAGTGGTAGATCTGGCAACACTGCTAACAGCGAAATTAAGAACGAACAAAGATAGAGCTAAACTGACATCTTAAAATCTAATATAAATATATAAATAGTTTATAAATATAAATATCATATATATATATATATATATATATATATATATATATATATATTGTTATATAAAATAGATATTGTATATATTTAAAAAAATATATAGTTTAATACTAAGTTAAACATATTGGGTTAATATAAGTGGTAGATCTGGCAACACTGCTATAAGCGAAATTAAGAACCAATAACGACAGAGCTAAACTAACACCTTAAAATCTAATATAAATAGATAATATATAAATAGTTTATAAATATAAATATAAAAAATATATAAAATAGTTATTGTATATATTTAGAAAAAATATAATATAAAGAATTAAAGTTAGCTAAACTTAACTTAGTACATTTAAACATATTGTGTGCAAATAAGTGGTAGATCTGGCAACACTGCTAATAGCGAAATTAAGAACCAACAAAGCCAGAGCAGTGAACTACTTACCTTTGACCTCAAACCTTATGATATATTAATTTTTAATATTTTTTCTCGTATTTTATTAATAAAAGTGCTCAATCTAAGTCTTTCATCGATTAGGGTATGTAAACTCGTTTAATAAAACATTAAAAATTTTGTACCAGAAAACTTAAAATAATTCAATAATATTAAGAATCTGCCAAAGCCATTGTATTTAGTGTTTAAACCAATTTATTTTTTAATTAAAATCTAGAATTGTTTTTAATGTTATGAAAGATGTTTTGGGAGCGGCTCGATCTAGTGGATAGAGCACTAGTCCACTGTTCTCCGGGTCCTGGGTTCGAATCCCGGCTGTGGCAGAATATCATTTATTCTGCTTTTTCAGCCGTGAGGTGATGCTAGGGTTGTGGGGACCCTCCTGGGGCAGATCCAGCCTCTTTAAAGTGGGTACCCGAATTCTGAAAAAAATCTAGCGCCTGAACGTGATCTTGGCCTAATTACCTCTTTGCGTGGTCGTTGGCCTAGAAACAGTACGAATCTCTACTTGTACAAGACCCTAAATAGGCTGTAGAGGTACAGGAAGGAGACGTTTTAATGTGATTTGGATTGAAGTTAAGTTGGTAACTTTCTAGAAGAACTGCAATTTCCTTTCCAATTATATATATTATATATATATATATATATATATATATATATATATATATATATATATATATATATATTTATAAATATATATAATATACATATAAATATCATATACACTCACTCAAAAACGTTTCCATACATGCTATTAATTTAAAGGGCTATTTATTTTCAACTTTACTATTCCATATTGTACAAATTATTAATACTCATATTAGATAAAATAATAGATTTATTTATTTTTATTTCAACATCAATGTCATTTTTTTTTTTAAATTATCCGCCTACAGGGTTATTGGCATCATCATAATAAATTACACCTTGCTGTAGTACCCTACAATCTTTAAGTAGTCTAACAGTATGGTATTTATTTCTCTTCGTTCAGTGTTCTGTTAATGATCGGTCAAAAAAGGTTCCATACACTTTCAATATTAATCCTGTTTGTTGTAATATCACCGTCTTTCTAGTGTTATTTGTATAAATCTTATCTCTACAGTCAAATCTTAGTTCAGTTTCAACTTTACTTGGACCTGTGAAACTGATTTCCTTTTTAATATGAAACCTCAATGGCCATCATAATAAATTGGGACTATGAGATTCAAGTCTACCCAGAAACAGTCTGAAATATTCTAAGAAGGGAAGGACAAAGCGGTCGAGTCAGAAGAAGAAAACCCTTAATCGGTAAGAAGGATCATATTTTCTGACTAATCCTAATGGAATATTTTTGTGCCAGATGGAAAGTCAAAAGTTGCAAATTTCTTTTTTTTGCATTTATCCAGTTACATTTGGGTGTATGGAAACTGTTTTGAGTAAGTGTATAAATGGCAAATAAATAGATTCCTTACAAACGAAACGAAAAAAATAAAGGTTGAGTGAAAAAGAATATATATTTTCAAATTATCTTTCTTTTATCTTAATAAGCTGTATAAACTCTTCTCCAACATACAGAACGCTATTACTCTTTAAAAACTCTACCCACCCAGAAGAGTCGTACTCCTGAGGACCCTGCAGCCGCGGTCCCCCCAGACCGGAGTCTGAGGGCGGGGTCTTTGACCGTGGCGGGAGGTGTGGGCAAACCAACCGTTAGTCACACTCGAGCTTCGGCCGTGCGAGCATCTCAGTGCCGGTCGTGTCTGTGCCTCTGTGTATCTGTGTCTGTGTTGTGTCATGATAAGGATTACCTTTATCAACAGCCTCCAAAAGGTAAAGAATCCATAACAGTCACATAGTAGTCGCTAAATAACACTTAATAGTATCTATAACATGATATTATCTACAGATATACAATAAACAGTTCTGTTAATCTTCTTATAAATCAAAATTATGAATCTATTGACTTTCAAGCTCTTATTTACGTACTTCTCAACACTGTTTTAACGTTAATCAAAGCATACATTATATTTCAAGCGGTGACTTTAATGCCGCTAAGGATCTCTAGGCAATATGACAGCTCTTATAAATCACCGGTTCGTCAACTTCTTTTTATTAAAAAATGACAATAAAAATATCCTCCAATGTCACTTGCTGAATCAAATTAATAAGTACGATTACATTTTAGGTTTATTACGTTCAAAATTTTATTATATGTCAAGAATTCGGACGCTTCCAGGACTTTTTCATGTGAAATAATTCTATTTTGACTTATGTAGTTTGTTTATTTTTCTTCTGCTGCGTAATTATATATTTTTTAGATAGTTAAATTATTATAAATTCTTAATGTGACTGCTTTTTAGTAAATGTTTGTTTACGGATTTACAATATATTTCTTATGAATGGTTTTTTTGAATTTTCTGTTTAATAGTTTAATATAATTTTTTTTTTAAATTAGTAAAATAGGTAGTATTGTATATGTAATGAGAGAGAATTGAGACAGTTTTTAAAACGCAGTATAGAGCATTTATTGAATTGTATAAATATTTGTGTAATAATTGTTTAATTTGTTTTGTTTTTAATTACCAAAATCCGTGATCCGATTTGACTAAGTTATTTTTAAAAACGTCTTTAAAAATTAAAAGTAAATCTAAACATTGCCGAATAAAGATTTAAATTAATTTTAATTAACATTGTAAAATATACAATTATTGGCAAAATACAAAAATAATCAAATAATTTGGTTCAATCAAAAATCAATAAGCAATGTTAGCGTTCCAAGTAAAATTACCTAAAATAGATAAAACACCTTTACTACACTTATATACACAGAAAATACCAAAATCTCTTAACTTGATATTCAACTAATTTACCTAATATCTAGAATTATTTGTTTGCTATATTAATATTTTTTCATAAAAGAAAATATTTTGTGAATAAGGTGAAATGAAATTAAATATATACATAGTATCTTTAGGAAATAAATACCATTTTTTAAACGAATTTTTAAATATCATGTGTTTTTTGGTGATGTATGCTGAAGGAATTCGATAAATAAAACTAATGAAATTCAGTACCTTTTGAAAATCAGCTTTTATAAATATTATATAGAAGAATATTTTTTTTTCATACTAAAAAACTTACGATTTGAACTATACTTAAGACTATGATTTTTTTTTTTAATGTTTAGATACAACATATCAATAACACTGACAACTATTACTCTTCTTCCAAATAATGATTATTTAAATAAAGAATCAAAATTATAAAAAATAATGTTAAATATTTAAAAGTTTTGATAATCCTGACATCCCTTGAGGTATCAATGGAACTTTCTAACTAGAAAATATTCCCAGAGGTTGCATAATCAGGTTCATGATAAGATGCAGTCACGAACGGAGATCAGTTCACATTTGAAAGATTGCCTCGAACAGAACGTGGTCTTTTGGCAAATGTAGGTGTCTATTACTTCATCGGTTTCACTAGATTATTATTATCTATACGGAAGATTTATATTAAATTATATGTTACTTAATTATATTTAAATAATTGACTGAGGTTGTAAACCTTTTTTTTTTTTTTTTTATATTATTCTTCCCACTGATTTATAATTTATTAAATTGGAATTATAATATAAATGCATACCGATGGAAATATTTTTCTATATATTCCTTTATAACAATTTATTTATTTACATTTTGTATTCTATATACATAAACTAAAAATCTAGTGCGGACAACCATCGACTTTCACTTACCTCAACTCTTACAATCAATTTAAAAACTATTATATATACTCCAACTTAAAAAATATTTTGATTTTAATAATTTTCATTTTCGTTGGAAACATATGTTTTAGATTAAATAATATAGCTATATTAAATCGTTAATCAGTAATAAGTTTATTCCCTATTAGTCACTTTATATTACCTTTTACAACTTTGAGTATCAGATAATATTTTTTCTGAAATCTTTCTCATTCCAACGGTATTTTATACGTTTATATTACTGTTCTTATAATAAAAACAAAACAAAAATAGCATTAAAAAAAATAGACTTGGTCTTTTATCCTTTAGTCGGTGATCAAATTCGTCCAACTTGTATATTTAGCCGTCCTTCATCAATTTCATTAGGATGATATGGTCAAACATTTGGAATTTACAGAATTTAAGATACTTAACAGGAAGATATCGGCATTTAAGCTTAGTCAGAATATTTAAATCAAAATGAAACTTTCGTGATTTTGAAGCCCATTAAAGTTTACATCGATATAGCAAGTTTGATCAAGATCGTTTGAGCCGTTTTTGAGAAAATTGTGAAAAGGTGCAAAATGCATGGGATAAAGTGGCTCTTCTAGGGGGCCGATTTTAAAGAAAAAGTTGCTGTTGCATGGCGGACATATAGTTGTCTTAAATTAAAATTTTAGTTTTCCACAACTTTTCGTTTGGAACTAGATTTACTGCACAGACCTTTTTGCGGGACTTAGTTATTTTGACGGAAGGAACCCTAAAACATGTATTTCCATTGAAAACTCTAATTCAAAAATTATCAGGATCACAATACTTTCCCTTACTATATATTTCATATATAGGCAAGTAAAAGAAATAATCTATTCTCTATTTTAATTAAGTTATCACTGTTACAATTATAACCTTATATTAATTAATCGATATAATTCGAAAAGTTGGATGATATACTAAAGTAATTTAATGCAGAGAAAAAAGTCTTGTCATTTTTAATGGCATTGGAGCTAATAAAAACAATTTATTTCATATGTACATAATAAATTTAAAAATCCGGTGCGCGTGACACACGACTCTCATTTATCTCTGTCGTTAAAATCAATTTAAAAAATTTGAATAATGTTAGAGTTGAAAAAAAAGTTAAAGATAAAAAAGTTTCGATGGTAACATGTTTCACATTAAATATTTAAAACATATAAATTATTATCTATAACAATTACTAACAATTCGTTTTTTCTTCTTCTTTTCATTACTCTCTATTTCTTTATATACAACTGTATATATCAGATAAGATTTTTTTCTAAAATCATTAGATGTTAGACTACGCCAATCAGTATTTCATATAGATGCAGCCAGTTTCATCAAAATCTTTAGAGCCTTTCTTGACAAAATCTTAAAAAGGCGCTGCTGCTCTGATAACTTAATGACACGGGATATCGCAAAAACAATATTGTAAACAACTTTAAGAGAGACTGAATTTTTTATTGAAATCACAAAAAAAAAAAAATTAAAAAAAAGGCTACGAACTTAATATAGTATATGTAATTAGATAAATTTATAAAATAAAAATATATCATATCATTTGTTTGGTTCAATTCAAAACTATCGATCTAAAATTAAAATATTGAAATATATTGAGGTATAGATTTCAACGCTGTAAAACCGGTTTGATCAGAAGCAAATGATGTCTCGGAATTTTTATGAGGAAAATAGTTCTTAAACATTTCCTGTTATAAATAATGCATTTAGTCCACAATTCTCATCATGTATACATTATTCTTTGTTTCAATGATTTATTTTTACTTTCACTTTATAGTACGGGGAAGTACTGCAATCGTGAAAATTCAAGTTCTATAAAACTGAAAATTCATATTTTAGAAGCGTATATGCCTAAGTTGTTACAGCAACTTTTCCATTAAAATCGGTAGGCCAGAAATGCCACTTTATAAAACCATTTTTCACCTTGGTACTATTTTATCAAAACTGGTTCTAACGATTATGATTCAACTCGCTGTATCATTGTAGAATTTCTAAAGAATTAAACATTATGTAAGTTTCATTCTGATTGAAATAGTCTGACAGGGCTTAGACGCCGAATCGTACAATTTTATTCTTCTAAAGTACCTAAAATTAGGCATATAATCTTATTATCATTGATAAAAAATGGCTGAATATGCAAGTTGGACGGATTTCATAACCAACTGTACGAGAAAGAAGTAAATATATTTTTTGGGGTAATTTTTCTTTCGAGCATATGAATTGTATCATAGATGTATCGCTGGAAAGCTAAATATTATAGAAAATATGTTATTTTTAAGTGCATACAAAGTAACGTAACACAGGGTGATGAAAAGTGGATACAACTAAGTGATTGTTATATATAATAATTTATATTGTTAGATTATTTAATCTAAAACATATGTTTTCACTAAACTTAGTAATTATTTATACATCGATAAAGGTAAGAGATAGTTGTGTGTTTCTCACACCAGATTTTTTTTTGTATTTTTCGTTTCAATAAATGAACCACATAATAATTTTATTCACTGTTTTCTAAACTATGTGACTTTATTTCTAAAATAATAATTTTTCTAAAATATTTACCTCTGCTTATGTCTCAAAATATTTCTATCTTTAATAAGAAAATTAAACTTCTTACAAATCATTGTTTTTTAACTAGATTTATCTCATAGACCATTTTGCAGGACTGGGTTGTTTTTATTACAGTTGAGTCGTTGATTTCCAAAAGGTACAAAAGGACATTTTTAACGAATTTGATATATTTGTATTCTCATCATTCAGTGACAACGAAATCTTCTATTTGATTATATCAAATCTAGATAACTCTCAATTCCTTTAAAAACGGTATTTAGAAATGCCATTTTTTTCTAAAGGTACTAATTGTTGATTTAGTTTCGATCCAAATCATACTAAAAAATTCCATTCCATATCTTTAATATAGTGTAATTAATGTAGTAAAAAAACAATTCTATATTTTAATGTAAAAAAAATCAAATAAATTGGTTTAATAATATAGTAATTAGAGAGCTTTTCGCTTCCTGTAAGATTACCTAGAATAGATATAGTACCTTTTGGGAATCAACGTATCATTTCATGGTCAAGGTCCTTTGTTAGAAGTGACATTGAATGGATAACAATCAAATAAGACAGACTTTGTATTGCAATTTTTTTTAATAAGTTGTTTTTATATTTTATATTTAGCGGATAAAATTCCTGCTTTGTAGATGGTTGAGTTGTCGGTTTGAATCTGTGTTGATACTGAGGCATATTAAATTGCTACCTTGAGATGCTTAAGGAGCGTATAATGGATAGCTCTGCCCACATCATCTCCATATATTTAATCTTGGAGTTCTTATCTCTTAGGAAAGTCAATCTTTGTAGGCCACGAGCGGGAAAGAAGCTAGCCCGAGTATCTTCCAGCTCTGTATTGTGTGTGATGTTTAGGTCTTTCCCATGGGCTGGGGTCAGAAACCTCGATAGAATATCCGGGGTTTGGAGGAAATAAAGGAAGTTATAACCTAATACTTAAAAATCACACATCAAATTTACGCTAAAAATTAATCTTATTATTGACTAATAAAATGGTTCTTACTTTCAGACTATATATTGTAAGAGAAAGTATTGCGATCGTGAAAATATTCGAATTCCAGTTTTCAACCGAAATACACATTTTAGGGTTCCCTTATTCCAAATAACCAAGTCCCGCAAAAAGGTCTGTGTGTGTGTGTGTGTGTGTGTGTGTGTGGTAACTCCCGGGTGGAAACGGTAAGTCCTATGAAACTGAAATTTCACATTTAAGACAAATATACGTCCGAGACGTTACGAAACCTTTTTCATCAAAATGAGCTTACCAGAAGAGCCACTTTATACCATGCAATTTGCACCTTTCTTCGATTTTCTCGAAAACGGTTCCGACGATTTTGATTAAACTCGCTATATCGTTGTAAAATTTAATGGGCTTTAATATCCTTTAGGTTTCATTCTGATAAAAATAGTCTGATGGCTTAAATGCCGATATTTTAAATTGTCTTCCCTAAAGCAACTTTAATTTTGTTGATTTTATAAAAATAACTGTATTATCTTGTTACCACTGATGAAAAACAGGTAAATATATAAATTGTATGGATTTGATACCCAACATAAGAACAGTAATATACATGTATGATATACCGTTGGAAAGGTAAAGATTTTAGAAAAAATATTATCTCATACACAAGTTTTAAAAGTTAATTGAGAGTGGTGAAAAGAAGATATACTAACTGATTATTTGAGATAACAATATAATAGATTTTTTAATAAAACACATGTTTCTATACAAATTCAATTTAATTAATTCTTTAATAGTTTCACGTATTTTTATCTCTAGCTGTATTAGAAAATCATTTCATTGATTTTAAAATAGAGGTAAGTGAAAGTCGTGTGTTGCCCGCACCAGATTTTATTACAAGGTCTACGTTTAGGAGCTTTTCGCAGTATCTTATAATAAAAAATAAAATAACAAAATAAGGTCTTCCTTAAAGCATCAACAAAAATGGTTTTTCGAATGTCTGTACGGAAACTATACGGCAACAACTATACAGCTTAAAAAAGGTTCAGGTACTCATTTGAAGCATTAACAAATTCAAACAACATAAAAGCTTGATCGGACCCTGTAGTTGCAAAGATACTATGTTTATATAATACATATACGAATCATATTAGTCTTCGTATCCATCTTTGATGTTGGGTTCTCATGAAAACGAGTTTAATAGTTATTTTTTTAAGTGATTTTAAACGACTAAATATCATTTCTCAATTAGAAAATGAAAACATACTAACCTATTAAACATGTTTTTTTTTTTTTAATTAATGTTTTTTATACGGAAAGCTTCACTCACGCGTTTTGACGTTGCAAGCATGTTGTGACCACTTAAAGTGATTATGTTTACAACTTCTAACATAATTGTAAATCATAATCCACTTGTACGATATTGTAAAATTAACAGAATACAATTAAAATCTTGCACTAAATAATAATTTTGAACGTTGTACGAAGTATTTATGACTACTCCTACCATAAAAGCATATTTTTTTATTTCAACCAGAAATAAAATATACCCGAGGAAATGCGCTAAATAAAACACATAAAATAAAAAAATTGGTTTTGCCGTTCTCTATGAAATTGTATACAACAATAAAATTGGAAGCCGATTTTATTGGAAAAGTTGCTATTGCATAGAAGAATATTATAGCTATACACGGCAATGTTTAAGGTTTATAGCTACACACAGATACACGATTTAATTTCTATATGTTTTACTCTGTTTTTACTTTCACTCACTATATATATTATTACTTTCACTTACTATTGCGATCGTGAAAATTTTTTTATTCCAGTTTTCAACGAAAATACACATTTTAGGGTCCCCTGAGTCCAAATAACCAAGTCCCGCAAAAAGGTCTGTGTGTGTGTGTGTTTGTATGTGTGTGTTTATGTGTGTGTGTGTGTGTGTGTGTGTGTGTGTGTGTGTGTGTGTGTGTGTGTGTGTGTGGTAACTCCCGGGCGGAAACTGTAAAACTAAAAATTTCATATTTCAGTAAGACAAATATACGCCCGTGACGTTACAAAACCTTCTTAATCAAAATGAGCTTACCAGAAGAGCCACTTTATACAATGCATTTTGCACCTTTTTTCGATTTTCTCGAAAATGGTTCCGACGATTTTGATTAAACTCGCTGTATCGATGTAAAATTTAATAGGCTTAAACGACCCTAATAATAGTGGGTCTATCTTTATTCGATGTCATTTATTGTGTTCAAGGTGTATTTAGATCAAAGCCTTTTTGCTTTTATTTAACAATGGACATTGTTGAGACAGGTAGGACATTATAATTCCATACTCGTTGTTGAATATACATTTCAATCACGCCTGCAGAATTAATTTACAAATTTGTAAATGTATGCCCCTATTCAATAACAAAAAACTAAATAACCCCCAAGTTATCCACCCCAAGGATTTGTTTGTAGGGTTTGTTTTACCGATCCTTTAGTCTTTAGATATTACAAAGAATTTTTGCGATTTTTTGCGTTTTGGGTGATACATCATTTTTTTCAGACACAACACTACGAACCAAAAAATTTTACAATCTATAATTTCAATAATTTCCTAAATGGTATAAAATACATCTTTCAGCAGGTTTTAGCAACTCCGGACCATAATTAGATTTTTTGTATTGTTTTTCCCGTATTCTGGGACTTCAAACGTAAAATGTAGGGGATTTTGAGATTTTAGCAAATAAATTTGATGTTTGACCACGGTGCGCTCGCTAATTGTGTCAAAAAATAATTAGTTTTTATAATATTTTCTTATAATTTTTTTAAATATTTTTTTTTAATGCTCCGTTTTTGGCACAAATCAAATCCTCCATAATGACCTAAACATCCCATTTGTTGCAGACATAGCCCGTGATAGATACTCCTCTTTCCATTCTAAACTCCTTGCACATACAAACCCACTTGTCCGTAATTTATCTTCCTCAGATATCCCTGATAACCCTCCAAGGCGACTGAAAAGAAGGTGGCCTACTGTATTAAAATAGTTAGTGAAGTGCTACCACTTGGTGGTTCTTTCTCAAGACATTTTCATGACTTTTTATATTCATTCTACATATTTACTTATTGTATTCTGTAGTACAGTTGTAAATTACTATAAAAATAAATAAAAAAAAAAAAATATATATATATATATATTTTTTTTTCCGTTACCTGGGACCCCAAAGGTTAAATATAGACAAGTTTCAGAATTTTGTCCACCTAAATCGGTCATATTGTCCACTCAAACGGATTTTATTTTGTTTGTTATTCGGATTATACATTTCTTGAAACTTTAGCTGTCAAATTTAATATTTTTTCTACGTTATTTTTAGTTAATTAAGGAAGAATACTTTGTTCGGTTTAACAAACTTATAAGCGCAGGTCTTGCTTTGCATGTTACCATGCTGCCTAGACTGAGAAAGTGTAATTATAATTAATTATCTTGGTTCGTTGTTATGAATATTCTATCTCGAAAGCTGGTGTTGAATCGACCCGTTTCAGTTCTACCCTACGGTTTTATTTATTTTTATTTTTCTTAAATAATATATTATAATATAATATATTATATTCAATAATTATATTATTAGTATATGATAGTAATATTAGTGGTAGCAGAAGGATAAATACTGAGGTGTAGAGATGTCAAGGTTAGCCGTGGGCCGGCCCCTTCTCTTGTGAAATCCGACCAGTTCTTCTTTCCTAGCCTTCTTCATTTAATAAACTGTTCCATCAGGACCGAACATGCTTTAGAAGGAAACGAAAAAAGAAAACAAAATTATTAGTGAGGTCTTTTAAATTATTTAATATAAAAAAAAAAAAAGTTTCAGTTTTACTTTCTCTTACTATATATAGTAAGGGAAAGTACTGCGATCGTGAAAATATTTGAATTCCAGTTTTCAACGGAAATACACATTGTAGGGTCCCCTGAGTCCAAACAACCAAGTCCCGAAAAAAGGTCTCTGTGGTAACTCCCGGGCGGAAACGGTAAGTCCTATGAAACTGAAATTTCATATTTAAGACAAATATACGCTCGAGACGTTACAAAACCTTTTTCATCAAAATGAGCTTACCAGAAGAGGCACTTTATACCATGAATTTAAACCTTTTTCGATTTTCTCGAAAGCGGTTCCGACGATTTTAATTAAACTCGCTATATCGATGTAGAATTTAATGGGCTTTAATATCATGTACTTTTCATTCTGATTAAAATTGTTTGACAGGGCTTAAATGCCGATATTTTACATTATTTTTATTTTTTATTTGCAAGGCATAATGGGAAGGGAGTGTTAATGAACGGACCATTCGCCGTTGGTTTGATAAGTTTTCAGCTGGGGATACCGACTTGGAAAACTTACTCCGAGGAAGACCTTCCGTAATAGACAACGATGTCCTCAAACATACATTAGACGGAAACCCCTACCAAACAGTTAAAGGACTCTCAGCACAACTAAATGCAAGTGCATCTACCGTTTCCAGACATTTAAAGTGTATTGGGAAAGTAAAAAAGCTCGATACATGGGTACCTCATGATCTCACTGAGCGGCAGCAAGACCCCATGTTTCAAAACATACCGTGTAAAATTGACGAAGTTCTTCCGCACCCACCATATTCTCCCGACTTGTCTCCAACAGATTTCCACCTGTTCAGGAATTTAGACAACTTCGTCAAAGGAAAACTTTTTCAAAATGATAATCAAGTGAAAAGTGCGTTTTCAGATTTAGTTTCACTTCAAAGCTCAAAGGGAAAAATGTGTAGAAGAATAAGGTAAATACTTCGAATAAAATTATCTTGTTTTCATATCGTATTTTTAATAAAAATCCTTACCTTGAAAACGGACATTTCATGTGACACAACCCAATATATTGTAAGTGATACAGTAAAAAAAAAAAAAAAAGAATACATACATATATATATATATATATATATATATAGATTTGGGTGTGAAAAGAATCAAATAACTTGGTTTAATAATAAAGGATATGTCATCAACTGAAATGCCTGTTAGAAGAAGGCTGAAAAGAAGCTGGATGATAGACCTTCTCTCATAAACTAAAGCCTAGGAAAGAGTGCTGCTGGGCACTTACGTTCTCCATGCCTATCAGGATCGCTGCTTATGTTCTATAGCGCATTTGCTTATTGTCACTTATTGCATTTGACAGGTGCGAATAACAATTATGAAGATTAAAAAAATATATATAAATGATTAAAATAAATTTTTTTTTTTCTTCTTCTTAGCCCCTTATTTTTTTTTCTGTAAGTTCGGTAATTTCTCCTTTTTCTGCAATCGTGCATTTTTAGGAATTGCATATCTTTAACGTAACTTCTTGAGAGTAATAACATTATGAATAATAATTCAGGTGATGGGGCTCACCTTCTAGTTTGTTTCGGCCTTACAACTAAAACTTAACCTAATTTATTTATTTGTTGAGTTTCTGCCATCGCTGAGGTATTCCTGGGGGTTTTAGTTGATTAAATATAGGGTTATTTACAAATTTCGTTGATTCGAAAAACTTTAAATTCCTCTCACTCATAAAGTTTTTAATTGTTGGCATTTTCATCTCTTCATGTAATTTCTTTGTTTTTACTCTTTGGAATATCGTCCCTTTTGCGATTCTTCTTAGAATGCCGTTTTGAAATGCCTGGACATTCTTTTCCGTTGATTTCGCTACGTGTGGAAAAAGTTGTGAGCCATACAACAGTGACGGACGAAGAATTGTTTTGTATATCATCGCTTTTAGTCGGAGAGATATACTTGGAGATGAAATCAAATGGTTAAGCCTAAACATTTTTCGCCTTACAGATTTAATTTTGTTATAAAAGTGGACTGAAAATTTTAAGTGTCTGTCGAACGTGATTCCAAGATATACAATATTTTTAGACAGTTTAATTTGGCAATTATTGAGATTAAATCCTGAAGGAAGTTTTTTCTTACCCTTCTGGAACGAATAAACAATAGCCTTTGTTTTGTCAGGATTAATTTTTATGTTTAGCCACTTTAGCTCTAAAGCTATTTTTTGAAAGGCATTAATATTATATAAATAAATATTATATTGATTAAGTAATAAATAATTTGCTAAATGATTACAAAGTTAGTGGGATGCAATGGTGTAGCGGACTTATTATTTGAGCGAGATCTGGGAATAGGAGATGAGATTTTATCTCTCGCCGGTCTGAGGTTTTACGATCCTCCAGGCCAGTTTACATGTTATCTTACAACGTGGATTTACAACTCTCCTCATCATTTATGTATCGCACTGATTTTTTTTTAACCTTGTCAGTCCATTTATATTTTATTATAATTCTGGTGCACTTCCCATTTGCTTGTTAAATAATTACTGATGAAATTTTTTTTTGTTTTTTTTAATTGACAGTTCTGAATCCATGAAAAAACACAGCTAGGTATATTGTTATGTTGAATAATTCTCTCTACCTGCTGCATTATAGACATTACTTAGAGGTAGATTACTTTTTCGAACGATGTTTATTTTTTATTTTTCTACTATCACCTTTATTTCGAAACACAAATTTACATTATGAATACATTTGGACCAAACCAGACACCATTCCTTTGAAGACAAACTTCATTCACAATTTAATCCACTTGTTTTCATCTTTTCTTACTCTTCATTCTTCATAATCCTCCGAGACTCGTATATATATATATTTTAGAAGTAATATAAAAAAATCTGGTGCGGGCAACACACGACTTTCACTTACCTCCGTTTTTAGAATCGATTAAACAATTTTCAATAACAGTAAGAGATAAAAATGAGTGAAACCATTAAAGAATTAGTTAAATGGAATTTCTATAGATACATGTGTTTTATTAAAAAATCTATTATATTATTATCTAAAATAATCACTTATTTTTTTCGGCTTTTTATCACTCTCTATTAAGTTTCACGAGCTCTTATGGATTAGATAATATTTTTTTTCTAAAATCTTTAGCTTTCCTACGGTATATCACACATGTATATTAGTGTTCTTATGTTCAAATACGAAAAATTGGATTAAAAAGATATTTTTTTCAGTTTTCTCCTATAGTTGTTTTTCAAATTTGCTCAACTTGCATATTTAGCTGTTATTTATCAATGCTAAGTAGATAATATGGTTATTTTTATAAAATATAGAACATTAAAGGTACTTTAGAAGAAGAAAATTTAGAATATCGGCATTTACGCCCTGTCAGACTATTTTTATCAGAATAAAACCTACATGATATTAAAGCCCATTATATTTCACATCGATATAGCGAGTTTAATCAAAATCGTCAGAATAGTTTTTGAGAAAATCGAAAAAAGGTGCAAAATGCATGGTATAAAGTGGTAAAGCTCTTGTGGTAAGCTCATTTTGATGAAAAAGGTTTTGTAACGTCTCGGGCATATAGTTGTCTTAAATATGAAATTTCAGTTTCATAGGACTTTTCGACCTTTTTGCGGGACTTGGTTATTTGGACTCAGAGGACCCTAAAACGTGATTTCCGTTGAAAACTGGAATTCGAAAATTTTCACGATCGCAATACTTTCCCTTACTATATATAGTAAGTGAAAGTAATAAATTACGAAATATAATGGTTAGTGTAAACATTGATTCAATTTCAGCCTTATAAAAATTCACACCATAAAGACGAAATTTAAACACAGAACTTCCATCTCACCGTCCCAAGTTGGATCAGTTATTAGAAGAGCTATAATTAACTAGCTCATAAATCTTTCTTCGTCTGATACAAAATCGCGCTGATTTCAATCGGTGGAACTTAATTAATTAAGTCATTTGATGAAGTTAAAGTAGTTAAGACGCGGGGCACCTCATCAGGTAACTAATTACATTCGAGATGTAAATACTTAAAATATCGTTCTCGAATATTTTAGAATATTTAGTTTATTTTCTTATCTTGGTTTGTTTAAATAAATTTTATTTTGACTTCGGACACACTTTCAAGAAGGTTTAAGGTATAAAGACTGTGCTACACTAGAATTTTATGTCTAACGATAGTTGGATGAGAGAAGGAAAAGTTAAATTATTTCTGAACGTTTAATTTGTTCTGGATCATAACTTTAACTTTCGCCAGTAGGTCTTAAAATTACGTCCGTATAGTACACTAATTGTCTACTTATCCAAGTGGAACGGTTTTGCTACCTAGGCTTCCAACTTGGTAACCGTCTTACATGTGTTTTCGACAAAGACTAAAAATACAAGACATTGGGGGGTCACCTGTTGGATAACAACCTTCTATTCCCAAGGTCGTGGGTTCAAACCTGGCCGATGTATTTTACTTCAATTAAAAATCCCCATATGCCCTTCTTCGGATAGGACGTACAAAGGCTTGTTAAAGAACCCTTTCATATTTAAAACTGGATAAGCAAAATTTAGGATTCGCACTATAGCATTACCCGATTAGCTACAATAGCATTAAGGACCTTCGGTGAATACAGAAACAAGACAAGACACTACTTCAGACACCGACTACAAGCAATATTTACTCGACCAACGATCTAATGTTATTATTATCAGTTCTATTGGGTTGTGTCACATGAAATGTCCGTTTTCAAGGTAAAGGATTTTTATTAAAAATACGATATGAAAACAAGATAATTTTATTCGAAGTATTTACCTTATTCTTCTACACATTTTTCCCAACGTGATACCAACTTTTTATTCCCGAACTGAAAAACTCTGAGCTTTGAAGTGAAACAAAATCTGAAAACGCACTTTTCACTTGATTAACATTTTGAAAAAGTTTTCCTTTGATGAAGTTATCTAAATTCCTGAACAGGTGGTAATATGTTGGAGACAAGTCGGGAGAATGTGGTGGGTGCGGAAGAACTACGTAGCCTAGTTCTTTCAATTTTTGCGCGGTATGTTTTGAAACATGAGGTCTTGCTACCGCTCAGTGAGATCATGAGGTACCTATGTAGTTTTCCTAGTCGGTATCCCCAGCTGAAAACGTAGCAAACCAACGGCGAATGGTCCGTCCATTAACACTCCCTCCCCAAACGCCTTGCTTTTATTTCTAGCGGCCTCAGCTGCTGAATGGCCGAGTTTAAACTCGCCCAAAAATATTACTCGAAAAACACGTGTTTCCATGTTCATATTTGGAGGTATACTAAAAAGTGGGTAATTGATTGGGAAGCTAATGTTTATAATACAAATGTAGAGGATTTGTAACTGCTTACTTTAAATATGTAAACATTCGGAAGAAAACAACAGAGACCTACAAAATCCTTTATGTATTTCCGAAACAAAAAAAACGGACATTTCATGTGAAACAACCCAATATTAGGAAATACGAAATAGAATTTTAGGACCCTACTCAACTATCTAATTCTTCCCACATCGAATTTTCGTTATACAAAATCTTTCAAAAATCCTGAATGCACCTTATTTTGTCATAAATTAACAATGCGGAAGACGTCAATATTTCATTTTTTGCTGAGTTTACTGGGATCAGATAACATACCAATCCACTCCTTCCAAATATCTTATTCTGATGCATTACCGAATATAAAAATTATTGCCTCGAAACCTACTTAGTTAAGTAAAGCACTGAAGTGCCACCCATTTGCAGATACAATACTATATCAAGTTTATAATCGTAGTTGTTTATATTTACTTTTATTTTAATAATACGGTTGTAAATATCACCAAAAAAAATTAATTGTAAAATCTTGTAAACAATTACCACACATTGTCTTTTTTCAATTTCCTTAAAATGATGAGTTTATTTTAGAACAACTTTTAATTTCAACATTTTAAAATTTTATAAACGGGCTCTTACACATTCTCTTACAACTATTTCATTTACTACACCCAGTGCCCCCTCGATCAGGCAATCGCCTACACTTGCCGGTCCCGGTCGATATCCTTCGGAGTTGTTTGTCCAAACAAAGAGCCGTTTCATTTCCGCCCTTCGGACCCGAGCACTCTGTCTTAGATGGCCTCCGATATTGCACGGTCTCTCGACTAATTTCACACCAGGCCCTTTTGAATGGCATTGCTCGCCTAATTATTTTCCTAAGCTGATAGTAAACTTAACAACCAAGGGCGCAACTCACAACTTACACTTGATCATTTTTTTTTTTTCTCTTACAGATTTTTTTTAAAACAATTGATATATTAAAATAAATATCTTTATTGAATATGTAAATAAACTGAATAATTGGAGACTAGATATATATATTTTTTCACATTTAATTGCTTTTACGAATCAGCTTCAAACCTTAATTGATATCTCATTCATCAACTAGGCAACATTTTGTTTTCAATTTATATTGCATATTTTGCTCGAAATTTTATTATTTTTTTTATGGTATTTTGCACATTTTCTGGTTTTACCTGCATTAAATAGCACATTTTTCACTATAGGGGTACTCACTACGTTTGCTATAGCATGCTATTTGTGCTATTGTGCTAAACCCAACAATTTTATTCAGGAAATAACTGTAGAAACTCGACGGATTCAGCAAAATAACACAAATAGCATGCTATAGCAAACGTAGTCAGTACACCTATTAGGGGTACTCACTACGTTTGCTATAGCAAATTTTTTGTGCTATTTCGCTAAACCCGCCTAGCATGTACTGCAGAAACTAGGCAGGTTTAGCAAATTAGCACAAAAAATGTGCTATAGCAAACGTAGTGAGTACCCCTAATAGGTGTACTGACTACGTTTGCTATAGCATGCTATTTGTGTTATTTTGCTAAACCCGTCGAGTTTCTACAGTTATTTTCTGTTTAAAATTGATGGGTTTAGCACAATAGCACACATAGCATGCTATAGCAAACGTAGTGAGTACCCCTAATGTTAAAAAATTGAATGTTTCAACCTATTTACCGTTCTTACATATTTTATGATATAGATTCATACAATAGGGGTACTCACTACGTTTGCTATAGCATGCTATTTGTGCTATTGTGCTAAACCCATCAGTTTTATACAGGAAATAACTTTAGAAACTCGACGGGTTTAGCAAAATAACACAAATAGCATGCTATAGCAAACGTTGTGAGTACCCCTAATATTTATTTTCTCTAAACCATTATTAAATTTATCCATATCGAAAAAGTGGCATCAGTAATTGGAACCTCTCTTCATAGAAAGAAAATTTAATTGTTGTTTCATTTATGTTGTTTTTTTGTTTTTTTTATGTTAAATTATATAATAGTATATAATTATATAATCTATATATATATATATATATATATATATATATATATATATATATATATATATATATATGTATATATAATAAATTATATAATAATTGTCTTGGGTATTAAGTCAATATTATCCTTTAGGTTTTTTATTTTGTTTTAATTCACAATCCACAAAAGCCACAAGATATTTTTTTAAACAAACAATTTTTATGAAGTGATATTACACTATATCCTAATAACGTGTAGTTTCTAGTACTCACTGTCTAAGAAAAGAAAAGAAAAAAAATTGAAATCTCGCTTATACGTGTATATACGCTAGTGACTACGTTATTTTCATAGATTAAAAAAAAAAAATCACTATCGTTTTTTAATACTTATATACAAGAGAACAAAGAAAAGAAAAAAAATGATATTTTTCACATAAATACGCTTATAACTCAGTTATTTTTGAAGATAGAGAAAAGTGTGTATAAAGTTTTAGAATCAGTAAAGCGCGATAAACAAAAAAAAAAAAAAAATGAAAAAATGAAAATGAGCGAATATTGTTATTTGGAAATAATAAACCATTGTGTAATAATTTGCAGCGTTTTTTAATAAATGGATATAATAATGTAGCGACTGATAATTATAGCTAGTAAATATACAAGGTACACGGGGCAAGTAGACACTAACAAAGCCAACTAACATTTCTCTATAGCGAAGAGGCCGAAGGATGCTAATGTATGCAAATCTCTAGCGACTTAATAGCCTAAGATTTAGAGGGAGTCAGCTCCCATGGAATTTTAAGGCATTAAATTAGCAATAATAGCTTCTCTTGTCTCGCATAACTCTACGTATGTTTAAAATAATACAGGAACCATTATTACAGCCTGTACAAGTAAAATAAAATAATAATGATACAAGACAATAAGGAGATAATAGTAATAAAATATGAAAAAAAGCGATCGGTAATATAGAATGATATTTTTGGAATGAAAATATTTACAGGTTTTGTATTGGGTTGTTTCACATGAAATGTCCGTTTTTATAGTTTCTGAAATACATAAAGGTTTTTGCAGGTCTCTGTTGTTTTCTTCCGAATGTTTACATATTTAAAGTAAACAGTTACTAATCCTCTACCTTTGTATTATAAACATTAACTTCCCAATCAATTATCCACCTTTTAGTATACCTCCAAATATGAACATGGAAACACGCGATTTTCGAGTAATATTTTTGTACGAGTTTAAACTGGGCCATTCAGCAGCTGAGGCCGCTAGAAATATTTGCAAGGCGTTTGGGGAAGGGAGTGTCAATGAACGGACCATTCGCCGTTGGTTTGCTACGTTTTCAGCTGGGGATACCGACTTGGAAAGCTTGCCCCGAGGAAGACCTCCATCCGTCATAGACAACGATGTTCTCAAACATAAAGTAGAAGGAAACCCCTACCAAACAGTTAAAGGACTCTCAGCACAACTAAATGCAAGTGCATCTATCGTTTCCAGACATTTAAAGTGGATTGGGAAAGTAAAAAACCTCGATACATGGGTACCTCATGATCTCACTGAGCGGCAGCAAGACCCCATGTTTCAAAACATACCGTGCAAAAATTGAAAGAACTGGGCTACGAAGTTCTTTCGCATCCACCATATTCTCCCGACTTGTCTCCAACAGATTACCACCTGTTCAGCTATTTAGACAACTTCGTCCAAGGAAGACTTTTTGGAAATGATGATAAAGTGAAAAGTGCGTTTTCAGATTTTGTTTTATTTCAAAGCTCAGAGATGTTCAGTTCGGGGATAAAAAAGTTGGTGTCACGTTGGAAAGAAATGTGTAGAAAAAGAAGGTAAATACTTCGAATAACAACCTTCTATACACAATTTTTCTGGTTCAAACCGGATAGAAAGAGGGTAAAATATCCTTAGGTATGTAGTTATTCGGAGGGAACGTGGTAGTCCCGAGTTTGTGCAACGTCGGGTACAATTTAGGAGTCTTAACTGACGCATCCTTTGAATAGCCACAGTAAGATGAAGTTATTTTAAATAAACAATTAGGCACAACAATTTATTAGCAATTATCAATTATCAATAACGGCTAAAGATGCATGTTGAGCGAATTTGATGAACAACTTTTTTTTTTTTTTTTTTTTATAACTTTTTTTTTTATAACTTTATTTCTTTATCCACACCTGTTTATACATACATATAACAATCAGTGGATTGTCTGTCAGAATTACAATAAAAAGTGGCATGTCAGGCATGAGGAAGATGACAATACCCAGTGGTATCTCTTCCGTGGCATGTTTTAATTCAAAAGATCACAGAAGATCTCTCATCCATGACCTTTTCAGTCTTCTCCTGATGTTGTTGGGCATATTGGTTGTTGCCATTTGTTCTATGAGAGGGTTGTAATGTCCTAGTAATTTGTTGTGAAATCGAGAGTAGTGAGTTCGTATGTATTCGCTGACGGTAGGCATGTGTAAGTCTGTATGTAAAGTTGTGTTTGAAACATACCAAGGTGCTTGCGTAATTCGTCTAAGTATTTTTGACTGGAAAGTTTGAAGTCTTTGTATATGAGTCTTTTTTGCAGCTCCGAAAATTTGAGAGGCGTATGACCATATTGGTTTTAGTAAGTATGTGTAGGTAGCAAGTTTCTGTCTTAATTTTAGTTTTGATTGTCGTCTGAGTAGTGTGTGCAGCAGTCTACTTCTTTGGTTTAGTGTCTTTCGTTTTTTCTTAATGTGCGGGCCCCAAGTCATTCTCCTGTCAAAAGTTAGTCCAAGGTAGTTGACACTGTCTGTTTGTGGTATTGGTATATTATCGATGTACACTGGTGGGCAGGTTTCACGTCTTAGTGTAAATGTCATATGTTGGCATTTGTCATAGTTTAGTCTTGTTTTCCACAGCTTGCACCAATCCTGTACTTTTTGTAAGTGATGTAGTCAGTGAGGCTTGAGTATGATCTTCATGTTTAGATAAGATTGCAGTGTCGTCTGCGTATGTTGCCGTCAGGATGTTTGAACTGTCTGGTATGTCGTGCGAGTATAATATATATAGCAGTGGTGCAAGTATTGAACCTTGGGGCACACCTGCCAGCACTGGTCTTATTGAAGAAGTTTCTGTACCCTGTCGGACGGAGAAAAATCTGTCAGAGAGAAATGATTGAATAATAAGAAAGTATGTGTGTGGTAGTATATTTTTGAGTTTAAACAGGAGACCCTGGTGCCAGACTCTGTCAAATGCTTGAGCTACGTCCAAGAATACACCTGTTGCATATAATTTTTGCTCAAGCGCAGTTGAAATGAAATCAGTCACTCTGTGTAGTTGATGTGTTGTGGAGTGGAATTTCCTAAATCCAAATTGATGATCGGGTATTATTTGATTATCGCCTAGTATGTCTATTAATCTTTTGTATAATAATTTTTCGAATATTTTAGAGCAAATAGAAAGCAAACTAATTGGGCGATAGGAAGAGGGGTTGTTTTTGTCGTTGTTTGGTTTATTAATCATGGAAATGTAAGAGTATTTCCATTGAATTGGAAATTTTGTAGTCCTAAGTATTGCATTATAAATAGTCGTGAGAAACACTAGAGCCTTCCTTGGCATTTGCTGGAGTGCTACAGCATTTATTAGGTCGTGGCCAGGAGCTTTCTTTTTTTGTAAGTCTTTAATTTGTTCTGCGACCTGTGATGGAGTGAAGGAAGGAGGAGGCAATGAGAGCTGTAGTGGAATGTCTAAGGTTTTGAGTACAAATTCGTCGTGTTCTTTATTAGTGTCGTCAGTATGTGGTGTGAAAACAGATGAAAGATGGTCAGCAAAGAGTTCAGATTTTTCTTCATCCGACACGGCCCAGGAACCGTCTTCTCTCCTTAAAGGAGCCGGCACCGTGCGATGCTTTAAGACGTTTTTTGTGTGTCTCCACAAGCTTCCATCTTCAGTTCCTAAATTTTCAATGTAAGATTCATAAGTAGTCCTGTTGAATTTTTGTATCTTTCGTTTCAGTTCATTGTTAAGTTTGTTAAATGTCCGTTTGTCTGATGGTAATCTGTTTGTTTGCCACACTTTACGAGCTCTTCTCTTTGCTCTGATCAGGTCCCTTATGTATTGTGGGTAGCAAGGTAAGTTCGTTGCATGTTTGTTGGTGGGTTGAGATGAAGACCACGCTGCATTCTGTACAGACTTGGTGAAGACATCAACTGCCGTCTCAAGTTCTTCCTCTGTTTTCAGCGATAAAGGAATTGAAAGAAGAGATTTTAAGTACTCTCTGTAGAAATCCCAGTCCATATTTTTCTGAGTGATTGATGGTCTTTTATTTACTTCTGAGGGTTCATCATGAAGAATCAGGTGTACTAAGGAGTGATCAGAGCAAAGATCGAAGCCAGTTTTAACAGTGTGAGGTACAGTTCTAAGTCCTTTAGTTATAAAAAAGTCAAGTAAGTCAGGAGTTTTGTGTAGGGAATTTGGCCAGTATGTAGGGGTATTTGGGGAGATTGTGTCCAATGAAAGATTTTGGAGGACACTTAACAGATTTCCTCCTCGTGTGGTGCAGAGCCGGGAACCCCAGTTGTAGTGTTTAGCGTTAAAATCGCCCCCAGCGATAAAGCATCTCCCTAATAGTTTAAAAAAGTCAGAAAACATTGTTGGTGTCAAAACGTACCTTGGCGGACAGTACACAGCTGCAAGAGTGATAGTGTGGTGCTGAGTGTAAAGTGTGATGCCTGTTGATTGTATTATCGGTGAGATGGGTAGTTCTACAGAGTTATGTTTAAGAACTGCTCTAATCAGTATAGCCGTTCCACCATGTGCTGTCTTGTCAGGGTGGTCTGTTCTGTACATAATGTAACCTGGAATGTAAAATTTTGAACGTGGTGTTAAGTGAGTTTCAGTTATTAGTGCTACGTCTGTCCTATTTTCGTGCAAATATAAGTCAAGCTCAGTTCTATGTTGGTTAAGTCCGTTAGCGTTCCAAAGGAGTATTGACAAGGTACCCACTGTTAAGTGACTAGGGTCCATATGATGTGCACCACACTTGTGAAATCTGTGATAAATGTTGGAGAATACTGAAAAGGGGATGGATAAGATTATTAAGTTCTCTGATTATGTCTACCATTTGGGGAGAACTACTTACAGTTGGAGGTACCTGCTGGGTAATGCCTTTTCCCATACCTGACAGTATTGGTTGCTGTTGAGGTCCAGAGCTAAATCTCGGTTGTGCTGGCAGAGGGTGCTTCTGAGGTCCAGTGCTGGTTTCAGGTTGTGCTGGCACATGATTCTGCGGAGTTGGAGGATACTGAAGAGGTAAAGAGTACTGAGGAGGCGGTGCATACTGAAGGGGCGAAGGTTGCTGCGGCGGTGGAGGGTAGTGGGATGGCTGACTGAGGGTCGGGAAGTCTTCTGAGCGAGGAGGCATCTGCGCTGGTTGAATGTGAGTTGGTCGTTGGAACTGTCTTCTGGCATTTCTAAGGTCCCTTAAAGTTTGACAGCCCTTATAGTTTGCTGGGTGTTCTCCACCACAGTTAGCACACTTAGCTGGGGTGTCTCTCGGCTTGGTGCAGGTAGTGCTAACATGATTAAGACCACATCTAACACACCTCGGTGGATGGTTACAGTATGATCTTGTGTGACCGTACTGCTGGCACCTTAAGCACTGTGGGATGGTTCTCTTTTTTCGAGGTTCTTCAATTTTTATTCGAGAGTAATAAATATACTCGATTTCAAATATTTTTTCGTTAAATGATGACTTTGTGATGTCCACAAAGAACATCGGTAATGGTGTTTTAAATCGAGATATTACATTTGTTACGTTCGTAACTTTGTATCCCGATTCCTTGAATTCGTTTTTTAATATTTCTTTGTCAATGGTGTGATGAAGACCCTTGATCACAACTCTTGGGGTACGATCCTCTAATAGTTGATATGAGTGAAAATCTGCACCATTTTGTCTTAGTGCACTAGTGAGTTTTCGGTATGTTGTCGGGGTATCTGTGTATACAGTTATACCTTTCAGGGTTGATTTTATTTTAAATTTTTGATGGCCTGCTTCTTTTTCTAAAAATGACACAAAATGTGAGTAGTTTTGAACACCATTGATAAAAATAGGTGGTACCTTTTCATTTTTGTTTGTCGTTTGTTCAGAGAAATTTGTTGGTTCAGTAGTTTGTGAGAGTACTTCAAAGCTGTTGCTGGTAGGAATAACCTGACTTGGTCGTTTTTGATGTGGTGTGTCTTTATCACTATTGAGAGGCCTTTTTCTTCCTATCACTAGCTCCCATGCATTATTTTCTTCACTGTTAGTAAGAGTGTCCATTTCACTAACCGAAAGCGCGGGCGCTGACGGCTCCCCCATCAATGGGTGGAATTTTTGTTTATTAGCACTTCTACTAAAACGAAACGAGCCTAATAATTAGTAATTTAGTGATTGGAAACACTGCATTAAACTGTAAACTTAAGAAACGAATTGAGTTCAAAGAATATTAACAAAAATTTGTAACCTGTATCTGTCACATGTGATTTTCCGTAAGCTTGACAAATATAAGTTATTATAAACTACCGGAAAAGTTAACAAACTTTTAGAAAAACGTTTTTGAACACTAAAACGCACTTGAACGCACTTTAAAACATGGTTTTATTCAAAATAAAGCGGCACTAGAAAGAGTAACCTCATTCCTGTTTGGCGTCCAAAATGGCGTCTCTGATGAACAACTGAAGGAGAAAAGGGGGAAAAATATTTTTTGTGCAGTTTTTGTATTTTTGAACATAAAAACATTAATATAGATGTATAATCAATTTTTGAAGGTTGTATTGAGAAACTAAACAACACATAAAGATTATGCAAACTAGTTAAATTATTATAGGTAAATATCTATAATTTATAATAGGAAATAGATAATAGTTGGAGATGTATGCGTGGAGGTACACATATAGTTAAATTATACATGTGCACTTAAAGTTAAGAAGTATGATGACGGATACACAAAATTAAAGTAATTAGGGTATCTGTGATATATTATAAATCGTTAGGGATAGGAGCAGAGAGAGAAATAAATATGTGGTGATAAAAGTAGTTTGAAAAAAAATGTGAGATTATCCTATGAACATGGAAAGAACGAGAAACGCTTCAAATTATAACACGATGGTTGGTTATTTCCAAATAACTATATTAGGGTATAACAGGGGGTTGTGGGCGTATATATATATATATATATATATATATATATATATATATATATATATATATATATATATATATATATATATATATATATATATTGCTCTTTACGTATAAAAATCCTCCTTAGGAATTATAAATAAAGAGAGGTGCGCATTCGACGTTATCTGCTAATGAATGCAGATGTTTAAGCAGCGATGGCTTAGGGCTCCACTTTACCTAATCCTTTAATCCGATTCTTCTACATTTTTTAACGCAGATTTATTTTTTTCTCGCTATTAACAGTACCTAGTAATGTTAAACTAAAACTAAATTCTCTGTAAAAAAGCTAGAGTGAAAAAATACTTAATGTAACATCATGGGTTATTTTGTCATACTCAATAAATGTAAATTAGATAACTGTTTATACATTTTTTCTTTGCATATATATATATATATATATATATATTGCTCTTTACGTATAAAAATCCTCCTTAGGAATTATAAATAAAGAGAGGTGCGCATTCGACGTTATCTGCTAATGAATGCAGATGTTTAAGCAGCGATGGCTTAGGGCTCCACTTTACCTAATCCTTTAATCCGATTCTTCTACATTTTTTAACGCAGATTTATTTTTTTCTCGCTATTAACAGTACCTAGTAATGTTAAACTAAAACTAAATTCTCTGTAAAAAAGCTAGAGTGAAAAAATACTTAATGTAACATCATCATGGGTTATTTTGTCATACTCAATAAATGTAAATTAGATAACTGTTTATACATTTTTTCTTTGTATATTATATATATATATATATATATATATATATATATATATATATATATATATATATATATATATATTTTTTTTTTTTTTTTTTTTTTTTTTTTGTTGTTTGTCATTGCCAACTGAGGCTTATTAGATTTGGCTGTAATATTTTAATTTATGTACAATAAATATTGTTAAGGGGAGCCCGTGGCTGGGTGGCTAGCGCGCTATTCTCTTATGCTAAAGGTTCTGAATTCGAATCCCAGCCCCCGAGGGACTTATTCTCAAGCATTTAATTAATGGGGATTCACTTACAACCTCTCTCCCGGGTATGTGAGACCCGTCAGACAAATGGTGGCCTCTCACAAAATTAGGCGTAGGGATTGATGACCCTACAGTATAAAAATTCATCGAGAAACGTTGAGTGTTATCTCCCAGGAGACTACACCGCGAGCCCTAGGGCCTACACGACCTGTCGCGCCACTGATAGTGATAGTGATAATATTGTTAAAGTGAGAAAAAGTTATTTTTTGTTTCATTTAAAATATAAAACTCGATCTCTTATCTCTAAGATTAAATATTTATCTCTATCACTGTTTTAAAAAATAATTTGTTTATAAAACATTTAATGTTTCGTCACGGATTTGAAGAAAATTGCCTTAATTAAATACCAATGAAATGTGTTTTATTAGTTTATTGCTGAGTGGGGTGTTCTGGAAAGACTGATAACTCCGTATACAAATAGTGGCTGGACTTATGCTCGGGCCCTTGCCTAAGCTAATCAGTGTTGGGTTAGCATCTGATGTGGTGAAGCAGTGTCGACTAAGTTCTGCGATCCTACCTCAACGAAGTATTAACGTTTGCATACGTGTATATATACAGTACTCTGCTTATATTATTTATTATTTAAGTTTTGTCTGTGCTGTCCTGTGGTTGTTTTCATCAACTTGCATTTGGATTACAACTTCGACTCTGTAATTACAAATAATTTTTACTTTCATTTATTTAAAAAACTCTATTATAATAATAATAATACATTCTTTATTTATTCTGGGACGATTCCCTTTAGAATAATATATTATTTCAAAAGAAGGCTATATTTTTTTTTGTCTTTTTGAATCAGTGAATGTATTAATTTTGTTTCTTAAATTGTTCTTAAAATATTTGTATGCTTTAAATGTGGTAAAAATGTATTGTGATTCTTGATTTACTTTTTAAAAATTAATTTGAAGCTAATAAGCCACCCTGAATTTGAACTTTTACCTAAAAGTATTATTCAGTTTTACTTATTGTATTTATCAGTTTTACTTTTTGTATTTATCAGTTTTACTTATTGTATTTATGTTTATACAGTTGTAAAATTCAATAAAATATGAATAAAAAAAAAAAAAAAAAAGTATTATTATGTAAGTATTACTACGTACTACTCTTCGTGGGATAACAGCCTAAAAAAATGTATAACTATATATATATATATATATATATATATATATATATATATATATATATATATATATATATATATATATATGTGTGTGTGTGTATTGGGTTGTTTTACATAAAATGTCCGTTTTTATAGTTTCTGAAATACATAAAGGATTTTGCAGGTCTCTGTTGTTTTCTTCCGAATGTTTACATATTTAAAGTAAACAGTTACTAATCCTCTACCTTTGTATTATAAACATTAGCTTCCCAATCTATTACCCACTTTTGAATATACCTCCAAATATGAACATGGAAATACGCGATTTTCGAGTAATATTTTTGTACGAGTTTAAACTCAGCCATTCAGCAGCTGAGGCCGCTAGAAATATTTGCAAGGCGTTTGGGGAAGGGAGTGTTAATGAACGGACCATTCGCCGTTCAGCTGGGGATACCGACTAGGAAAAGATTCCGTAATAGACAACGTTGTCCTCAGACATACAGTAGAAGGAAACCCCTACCACACAGTTAACGTACTCTCAGCACAACTAAATGCAAGTACATCTACCGTTTCCAGGCATTTAAAGTGTTTTGGGAAAGTAAAAAAGCTCGATACATGGGTACCTCATGATCTCACTGAGCGGCAGCAAAAAGACCCCATGTTTCAAAACATACCGTGCAAAAATTGTGAAAACGGGGCTACAAAGTTCTTCCGCACCTACGATATTCTCTCGACTTGTCTCTAACAGATTATTACCTGTTCAGGAATTTAGACAACTTTATCAAAGGAAAACTTTTTGAAAATGATGATTAAGTGAAAAGTGCGTGTTTAGATTTTGTTTCACTTAAAAGCTCAGAGTTTTTCAGTTCGGGGATAAAAAAGTTGGTGTCACGTTGGGAAAAATGTGTAGAAAAAGAAGGTAAATACTTCTAATAAAATTGTCTTGTTTTCATATCGTATTTTTAATAAAAAAACCTTTGCCTTGAAAACGGACATTTCATGTGACACAACCCAATATATATCACTGTTATATTTTAAGGGTCCTGAAATACCCAAATAATAGGTTTCAAAAATTATAGTATTTATAAATTAATATTTCAAACTTAAATAATCATTAAGTTCAGTGAAGACTCTAGAAACAAGATACTACTTACTGCAACTTGTGAGGAATTACAACAGACTGTGAAGTATGCTTTTATTAATTAACCATGTATATGTAATTAACGATGTGAGGGAAGTAATTAGGATTTCCTTGAAAATAGCTCATTAGCCGTTACGTTTGAAGAAATAAAGAAAATTATTGTTGAGTGAAAGTGGATCAGCTGGATATTTACGACTTACATTAATTAATAATTATTTATGCTTGTGCTCTATCCACTCTATCCGAATTGTGATCCTTTAAAAATAAACAGCATACATTTTTATAAAAAGTACGATTTTGTTGACCATCAAAATCGTTTGGGCACCATCACTGAGACTACAACTTATACTATAGCTTCAGGCCCAAGATAAAAAGTAATGTCGATTGTTCCGAAGGATTCGACTGTAGCCAAAGCCTGGAGAATATTCCAGACCCGCTGGAGAACAATAGCTTCTGGACAAAAACAGTTTCGACCTTCAGTATTCTCTCTATGCTCTGACTCACTTCTGGATCCATATTTTAATAGGTCATTAAAGGAAAACGTGTATGCTGATAATATTAATAAGGTAAAAATTAATATTCTATAATAAAAAAAAAAATCTGGTGCGGGCAACACATGTTTTTCACTTACCTAGACTGTTAAAAACAATGTAAAAACTTTTAAATATACTTCAATTTGAAAAATATTCCAAGATGATTTTAATAAAACGGGTCTTCATTTTCGTAGGGAACATATAATTAAGATTAAATAATATAACTATATTATAATTTTAATCACTAATAAGTTTATTCTCTATTCTATTACCTTTTGCAGCTTTATGTATCAGATAATATTTTTTTTAAAAGCTTTATCTCATCAACGTTATATACATTTATTACTGTTCTTAATATATCCAAATATGTTCTTAATATATTCAGTTGCTAATTACTTGGCTCGCGGCTCCTGTCTAAGAACATAAAAATTAGAATTTATAAATTTATTATGCTTCCGACGACCCTTTACGGATGTGAAACGTGGCCGCTTACCTTAAAGGATGAACAACGGCTTAAGGTTCTCGAAAATAAGGTACTGCGTAAAATATTTGGTCCGGAGATGAGGCCACTGGGGAGTTTAGTAGGTTGCTCAACGCGGAATCGCGGAGCTTATGTCCTGTGAATATAATTGAGTTGATAACATCGCAGAGATTCAAATGGGCGAGTAAAGTTGTCGGGTCGGTGAGGAACGGATTCCGAGAAATTTGGTTTTCGCTTAACCGATTAGTAGGCGTCCGAAAGGTAGACCGAAACGTCGGCTGATCATGGGGCATGGGCCTGAAAGGCGATCATTGTACGAACCCGTGTAAGCGGAATTTGGTGGTATCGGCATCGAACCTTCGGGTTCGGTAAGCCTATTATTATTATATTATAAATTAAAGACACAAGTAAATATGCACAATAACAAAATGACTGAAAACAAATGCATAGAGAGACTGTGAAGTCATAGTACGCCAATATTTATTCCAACCAAGACTCTCTCGACCATCTTCTTTATATGCCTCAAAGGATTGTATGGGATCGAAGAGGGAGCAAGGATTGTAACTGGTTGGTTACAGTAGGAATGGAGTTTGTCATGGAAAGATTGGTATCTGCTTCGGGCTAAATCAGTAACATGTAGTATATTAATTAGTGATTATGTATAAGTTGTTTTCGTGAAAAAGTAAGGAGTAGGGTAGGGCGGGGCTAGTTGAGCAGTTTTTCACTTGAACAAATATAGCTCCTCAATTATAAGTCTCGATGAGTGTTTATGCGGTTTGATTTATTCGTAATATATCCCTTAGCAAAAGTGTCCGTAGTAATTTTTTTTTGTAATAAATCGAATTCAAGAACTACAGCTATTTAAATCCAGGAAGTCATGTTTGCTCAATGTACCTCATAGGTGAGGTAAGTTGAGCAAGGGTATGGGGCAAGAACTGATTGTTAAACATAAATTTTACTTTATTTTTATTCGAAATTGAACCAATGGTTTGGTTAGACATTCTTAATGCCAACTTGCCCCATACCCTTGCTCAACTTACCTCACCTATGAGGTACATTGAGCAAACATGACTTCCTGGATTTAAATAGCTGTAGTTCTTGAATTCGATTTATTACAAAAAAAAATTACTACGGACACTTTTGCTAAGGGATATATTACGAATAAATCAAACCGCATAAACACTCATCGAGACTTATAATTGAGGAGCTATATTTGTTCAAGTGAAAAACTGCTCAACTAGCCCCGCCCTACCCTACTCCTTACTTTTTCACGAAAACAACTTATACATAATCACTAATTAATATACTACATGTTACTGATTTAGCCCGAAGCAGATACCAATCTTTCCATGACAAACTCCATTCCTACTGTAACCAACCAGTTACAATCCTTGCTCCCTCTTGTACAGTACCTTATTTTCGAGAACCTTAAGCCGTTGTTCATCCTTTAAGGTAAGCGGCCACGTTTCACATCCGTAAAGGGTCGTCGGAAGCATAATAGTTTTATAAATTCTAATTTTTATGTTTTTAGACAGGAGCCGCGAGCCAAGTAATTAGCAACGGAATATATTAAGAACATATTTGGATATATTAAGAACAGTAATAAATGTATATAACGTTGATGAGATAAAGCTTTTAAAAAAATATTATCTGATACATAAAGCTGCAAAAGGTAATAGAATAGAGAATAAACTTATTAGTGATTAAAATTTTAATATAGTTATATTATTTAATCTAAATTTTATGTTCCCTGCGAAAATGAATACCCGTTTTATTAAAATCATCTTGGAATATTTTTCAAATTGAAGTATATTTATTAGTTTTTACATTGATTTTAACAGTCTAGGTAAGTGAAAAACTTGTGAGCTCGACCTAGATATTTTTTTTTATAGAATATTAATTTTTACCTTATTAATAATATCAGCATACATGTTTTCCCTCAATGACCTATTAAAATATGGATCCAGAAGTGAGTCAGAGCAGAGAGAGAAGACTGAAGGTCGAAACTTTTTTGTTCAGAAGCTATTGTTCTCCAGCGGGTCTGGAATATTCTCCAGGCTTTGGATACAGTCGGAGCAATCCTTCGGAGCAATCGACATTACTTTTTATCTTCGGCCTGAAGCTTTAGTCTCAGAGCTGGTGCCTAGAAGAACTATGGTGGTCATTAAAATCGTAGTTTTTAACATTTAAGTCTGATTTTAAATTAGCAAGACAGAATCTAATGTTGAATTTAATCTTAAGATACGTTAATATTTTATTGATTCTAGTTTTGGTTAATTATTCAAAGAAAACGACTTTAAATTTTGTCGCTTTGTCTCTAAAAGACCACAAATAAACAGCTGATTGTTAAACACATTTTTTTTTAGTCGAACTTGATCCACGGTTTGGTTAGACATTCTCAGTGCTCAACTTGGCCTATACCCTTGCTCAACTTACCTCACCTATGGGTTACATTAGGCAAACTTGACTTCCTGGATTTAAATTGATGTAGCTCTTAAATTCAACTTATTACAAAAAAAGTTATTCTGGACACTTTTGCTAAGGGATATATTACGAATCCATCAAGACGCTGAAAAACTCATTAAGGAGCTATATCCGTTCAAGTAAAAAATTGTTCAACTAGCCCTGTCCTACCCTACTCCTTTCATTTTAACAAATAAACTCATGAATAATCACTAATTAATGTTCTATACGTTACTGATTTAGCCCGAAGCAGATACCAATCTGTCCATGGCTAACTCCATTCCCTCTCTTACCAACCACTTACAATACTTGCTTCCTCTTCAATCCCATATAATCCTTTGATGCATACAAAGATGGCCGAGAGATCTTAGTTGGAATACATTATTGCATGCTATGACTGCACAGTCTCTACACGCACTTGTGTCTTTAATTTATATTGTAATAAATTTCCATAAAATATAATAAAAATTCACGGATATAGCTAAATATATCCATAAAAGATAATGCATATCAGATGAAGAGGGAAGTTAGCTGAGAGAGATATGATAGGTTGACACATGTCCACGCCCGGCATCCATGTGTGTCATCTGTTGGTGTCGTTCCTACCTCACTCACATGACAACATCTCATCTTCCGATATATTTATCTTCCATCTCTGATGTATATTTTCGGGTATTTCTTGATGTAACAGAGGTTAAAAATTATCATTTTATGCCACTGAAGAAAAGCTATATTAATTGAAGGTAGGTACTGTAGAAGAAGAACATTTAAAATATTATTATTTAAGCCCTGTCAGACTATTTCAATCTGAATGAAACCTATATAATATTAAAGCGTAGTAAATTTTACATCGATATAGCGCGTTTAATAAAAATCAGAGCCGTTTTGAGAAAACCGTAAAAGGTTCATATTGCACGTTCCTGTAACATCTCGGGCATATAGTTGTGTTATAATATGAAATTTAAGTTTCGTGTGACTTTCTATTTTTGTCCTAGACTTACTACACACACCGTTGGACACACACAGACTTGTGGGACTTGGTCATTTGGAGAGGACCCCAAAACGTGTAACTTCGTTGAAAACTATAATTTTTTTCATTTTCACGATCGCAATACTTTCTCTTACTTTATATTTCATGTATAGGTAAGTGAAAGGGAAATGAAATATCATTATGTTTATTATATCAATATAAAAACTCTAATTTTTGTTAATGGTTAAATGAATATTAAATGCTTGAATGGAAACATATTCCCCGGAAGATAGCTCATTGAGCCTAGGGCTGTAAACTAGAGGTAACAAGGAACTTCCATCCAAGAACACCTAAGGTGAGAAGTTTCCCGCTGAAAGTGTAGGAAATATTGTTCCGCGGGTCTAAAGTTAGGATAAATTAAAAGGCATTCTATGTAAACATAATTATCACTTTCTGCTTTTATTAAATAATGTTTACACTAAATTTAAAACATCTGGTGCGCGCAACACACGAATTTCACTTACCTCCGTTATTTGTATCAAACAAATTTAGAAACGTAAATAAATTTTTAAAGAACTATTTACATTCTTTTTTAAAAGAAACATGTAATTTATTAAATAATCTGTTATATTATTATCTACGACAAATCATTTGGTTTCATCACTCTCCGTTAACTTTTACAATAGCATGTATAAAATAATTATTTTTCTAAAATCTTTACTATTTCAACTGTATATTATACATTTATATTACTGTTCTCAAGTTCAAAAATGAAAAATTGCATTAAAAAAAATATGTTTGCAGTTATCTCTTTAGTTATCGAATTCGTTCAACTTAGATTAGCTAATCAGGTTATTTTAGTATGATAGTGAGCTTTTTCATTTAAGGTCACTTTATACAGCTGTGGCGAATCAAGCGTTGCTACTGTTGAAGTCCGACATTTTGCCTTCCCTTGTTTAATTATATGACTTTACATCGCACAGCCTCAGGAACACCATTTTACGTCCCCTCCGAAGAGCGGTATTACTTAGGATTCTTTATTTTAGATTTAGTAGTAAAAACATTTAAAATTAATATCTGTACCTCTAACGGTGATGTGTACCGAGAAAGGCTTAAATATGGGTGACAAGATTCCGGTTTTGGGATATGCCGATTATCTGGTACTGCTAGGTGAAGACACGGAAACCATACAACTAAATACAAGTGTGTTAATAATTACCGATTTTTATTAGGACTCGAATAAAATACCGATAAGACGAAATATATGATTAGTAGCAGAAACGGTGGCGATTTTGGTCATATTGATGTATCAGGGCATACTTTTGAACACGTAGAGAAATTCAAGAATTTAGGTTCAATTATAACTAGAAAAAATGAAATCCAGGAAGAAATAAAGTCCCGGTTAAAGGTGGGTAATGCGTGTTATTGTTCAGTTGCTAAGTTACTTAGTTCGCGGCTTCTATCTAAAAACTTAAAGATTGGAATTTATAAAACTATTATTCTTCCAACGGTTCTTTATAGATGTGAAACTTGGCCGCTTACTTTGAAGGATGAACAACGGCTTAAGGTCTTCGAAAATAAGGTATTGCGTAAAATATTTGGTCCAAAGAGAGATGAGGCCACTGGGGAGTTTAGAAGGTTGCACAACGCGGAATTGCGTAACTTGTATCCTATGAATATAATTGAGCTGATTGCATCGCGGAGACTCAAATGGGCGAATAAAGTTGTTGGGCTCGATGATGAGCTGATTCCGAGAAAGTTGGTATTTGCTGATCCGACTGGTTGGCGTCCGAAAGGTAGGCCGAGGTGTTGATGGGCGTTAAGGCTGGTCTCATATTCATATGAAGACATTTCCTCTGCATATATTACATTTAGTAAAAGTGTCTCTCCTTATCTATAATTCAACTCTCCATTATTTCGCTCTGGGGAAATCCTAGAGAAATAATAGAATTGTGTAATACTGCCCTCTAGAGTACTTTGATAATAGAGTACTTCCGTATTCTTGAATTTTTTTTTTTTTTTCATGCATTTAAGATATATATGTATATACATATATATGTATGTGTATATATATATATATATATATATATATATATATATATATATATATATATATATACATATATATATTAGTATATTTATAGATTTTTACAACTGTATAATGATAAAAACAAAACAACCTGTACCACTACAACCCATGAAGGGTCTTGGGCTCAGTACATATAGAGATTCGTACTGTTTCAAGGCCAACGGCAGTGCAATGAGGTGATTAGGCCTTAATCGCGCTCAGCCGGCAGGTTTTTCCCCAATTAATTTGGGTACCCAGTTTATAGAGGCTGGGTCTGTCCCAAGAGGGTCTCCATGCCCTAGGGTCGCACTGAATTAACAGAATAAATAATATTCCGCCACAGCCGGGATTCGAACCCAGGACCCGGAGCACAGCAGACTAGCGCTCTATCCACTAGACCACGCTGTTCCCCAATGTATAATGATAAACATCTAGTAAATGTGATACTAGATTATACTGTCATGATTCACATGTAGGGATACTACCCATTGGCAGCTCTCCACTTTATAATATTTATTAGTAAATTTAGCATGGTTGAAAGGGATTAGTATAAACAGATACTTTTTATAAATAACAATAGCTTTTCGGTAACAGATTTTATCTATTCTTTTGGAAGATTTTTTTTATTATTTTTTTTATTGTTTTATTTTCACAAAGCATTTCGGTCATCAGTGCCACATACGCTCAATTTATAAAATCAATCAATAACATTATCATCCAGTCCTACCTCACTAGCAGATCCCTCAAAGTAAATCATGATAGTTGATATTCATCCATTCTTTGTCGGTATGCTGGTGTTCCTTAAGGCAGTATCCTAGGACCCATCCTTTACACAGTTTATACAGCTGATATCCCGCCCTATCTAACACTTTTCTTTCTACCTATGCTGATGACAGTTGTTTGTTATTAGTCAATTCTGATCCAACCATTGCCTCTCAAACTCACCAATCCCACATCAGAGATTTTGAGGTATGGTGTCAGAATTGGAGAATTAAAATAAACTCTAACAAATCCCACTAAATAACCTTTACCCTTCAATGTAAACATATGACATTCTTCCCTGCAGTGTCCTTCACTAACATTTCGATATTCCTGTTGAACAGATCCGATATCAAGGAATCCATCTTGACAAACGCCTTACTAGGAACCCTCATACAAGACTGAAACTGCTCGACGTTTTCGGCTTCTCTAACACTAACTAGACAAACGTTCTAATCTCCCACTTTCACTAAAAAAGGCTCATCTACATGACTATCATACGGCTTGTATGGACTTACGGAGTAGAGCTTTGGGGCTCTACTAAACCATCAAATTCGTATCCTATCCCTACAATCCAAAACCCTTCGTAAAATCCTCAATGTTCCTTACTTTGTAACGAATAAACTGATCAATAAAGACCTTATTGTTTCGTATGTTGCTGATTTAGCCCGAACCAGATATAATTTCTTTCATGACAATCTCCATTCCCACTCTAATCCTCGAGTTTCAATCCTTTCTTGCTTTTCAGTTTCTGATAATCCTCCAAGGCGTCTGAAAAAATGTCCTCGAGACCTTCTTGTTTAGAATATTTTCGTAGGACTCATCTTTATCTTTTTTTTTTTATAGGAACACCAAATTTCAAGATCCCTGATATAGTATCTATATAATATTTACAGGTGTTATTAGCATAACGTGTAATGATCATGTTAAGAAAGGCTATTACAGCTGAAAACGGCGAATAATAGCTATATAATTTTTTTTTTTTTAAATATATATCGGATGAAAATAGTCTACACCAATAGTAGGTCTATCATCAGAGACCAAGACTATTGATCGTGAAAACAGCTAGGGCAGAAAATTGGATATTTTTCCGGTTTGACGCCTTCATTGTAGGAGATGGTTATCGGATGAGAGGGGACCCTGTGGGGCTTTGTAATTCCGCCATCCCTTGCATTTCGCTACATTTTTCCTACGTTCCTTTAATCTTCGGTCTAGCGCTCAGTGTCCCGTCTCACTCAGATAACAGAAAAACTATTGGACTTCACGATTGTAAATTTGAGTAACCTAAGTTCAGAAAGATACGATCAATATTCTTGGCTCGAAATAAATCGTATGTCATATCAGAGTGTTTGAAGATCATATATAAACCGATAGGAGTCTGTTGTTTCTGGACGAGTGAAACTTTATTTCCGCTTAGTATGATGTATCTTGTTAGCGGTACGTAAGATCGTAAGTAAATTGGTCCAGTGATAAATAAATAACAGATTTTTGCATTTCCTGTAAAATTTTCTAAAATGGATATATTAACTTTGGGAACTCAACGTTTCTATTGTCGCGATGACTTATTATGTCACTTGAACGTTGAATGTCCCTGTGTAGACTTTTTCTGATTCTTATTAAAGGCTTCACAAATATTTTGCGTTAACGCTGTGTGGTTTTTATAATGGACGAGAAAGGGTCACTGAAGGTCTAGACAATTGCGTGCTCATTCAAGGAAGAAAGTTGGATGGGAGGTGGTGCTCGCCGTAGCACGATAGAAGCACGTACCGCAGCACCAGGTATGCAGTTACTCTGCCAGGTAGGGGGCGAACCTGCACCTACCAATCAGCACAGGGGACTGGTTAGGAAGGAAACGCCTCGTGTGGTAGAAGCACAATAGCAGCGGAATGGAGAACTCAAAGGTGCACATGAGTAGAAGCCATTCACCCCATCCTATAACGGGGTATTCGAAGGAAGATGGAGAGAAGGTTGGTGAAGGATGACAAAAACAGATAAACCATATTATGTTACAAAATCAGAGATCCTCTGACTTTGGGAGATACCACCTCGTAAACGTGGTTTGGTGATCTGAAGAGCTGAGTGGACCCCTGGGGATGTAAGTCCACCAAGTCAATAGTTTATGGTGAGAGCTTTTCTACCAGTCTAGTGTCTTGGCCCTAGGTCAAATTACCTTGAATGGTTTATTTGTTCTCATAAATCAGTTACGTGGATACAATATTTACAATGGCATAAATAAGTTACATTATACAATATTTTTTAATATTGCGTTTTCAATATTCGGCCGGTGACCCAAATAGGCACCGCTAGCGCTATCTGTGCGCGAGCGTGTGAAGTACCCGCTACCGGATTTCGCATCCGCTACAATACAATTTAGAATTATTTCCGAGTGAAATCTCTCGGACCCCTTGGACATCATATGCGGACCACTAGTTGGGAACATCTGCTTTAGAGGAAGACATTTAAAAAAATATGTATCTAGGCTCTGCTGTCTCATCTCATTTAAATCATCACACTGATTTAAGGACTTTGATCAAAAGCGTCTTTTTTTTTAACAAATCTCCAAAAAGTACTGAATGCATAATGTAAGTTTTTGCTTACGGGTTCTTCGATGTGATTATAAATATTATTTAATACTGTTACTGATCATTTATCATGCTCTGATGTCAGAATATAGCTCTTGAAATGCCATAATCAATTTCTCATAATGGAGATATGGAAGAAAAAAAAAGAAATATATATGTTGGACATAAAAAAGGAGCGCGTCAGCTTTCATATAAAGAAGAAGCTGGAACTGGCTGGAGACAAGCGGAGATGACGCCAGAGTGACTCAGCCGGCTGGAAGGCTGGAAGGTCAGTTACAGTGGGGCCTTCTCCAGTCAGCTTCTGCACCTACAAAAAAACTCGACGTATTCCTTCCAGCTATAAGGCTCGGTGTGTCGACTTCTATCAGTAGTTCACTATAACTTTATACACGCATCTTTCACGCTTGTGTTGAAAAATAGTCCATAGTTGCCAATGACTTTTCGACGTGTACATTTTTGTTTGGTTTATTATTTACAATAATGAACCGTTGTAATTAACAAAAAAAAAAACTTGTGCAACACACGACTTTCACTTGCCCTAGACTGGTAAAATAAATTTATAAACTATTATATATATTTAGATGAGAAAATATTTCAAGTTGATTTTATATTAATAAAACGTGTATGGCTCAATCCATTTGATTTCGTCCAATTTACATTAATTTTGCCGCTCGACATTTTTGATTTTCGCGATTTTTTGACCAGTTATTCTCTATCCTTTCGCGAATATGCCATTAATAAAAATAAAAAAATTGTGGGCCAATAATTATAGTATTGCAACTGTTTTAAGTTGGGAACAAAAAAATGTGTTGGGGAAATCTTTCTTATTCCTGTAATTTTTTTAGATATCAAAAGAAAACAAAAATTAACAATAAGATAAGGACATGCTTTGCATTTTTTTCCCACAACTTATTACCTAACTAGTGAAAAAGTTGTTAAAAAAATTATCGAAAATGAATAAAAAACTTGATTTTTACCTTATTAGCCATTGAAGAATGGCGTCTAAACTGGAAGATTAAAATAAATTCTAACAAATCCCATCAAATCACCTTCACTCAACACCTTTTTTTTTTTCTCTACACCTATAAACATTTGAACTCCTGCCCCACCGTATACTTTAACAATATCCTACTTACTCCTGTTGAACAGATTCGGTACTTAGGACTCCACCTCGACAAACGCCTAACATGGAATCCTCATACTAGACTGAAACGACAGGAAACTGCTCGTAGATACAAATTACTACAACACTTACTCAACAAACGCCCAAAACTTCCTATTTACTACAAAAAACTCATTTATATAACAATTATCAGGCCTATTTTGCATTGAGCTATGGGTGTCTACTAAACCATCAAATTCCTCTCTCATTCAATACTTTCAGACCAAAATCATTTGAAAAATTCTCAATGCTCCTTATTTTATTACCAATAATATCATCCATAAAGACCTAAATATCCCATTTGTTGAAGACTTGGCCCGTTACAGATATACCTCTTTTCATTCCAAACTCCCTGCCAGCTCAAACCCACAATGTCCGTGACCTTCATATCTATTCTCAATATTCCACCGAGACGCCTTTAAAGAAGATGGCCAAGACACCTTCTACCATAAATTAGACATTGAAGTGCTAGCAACGGGTAGTTTCTTCACAGGATTACCATGTGTTCTAACCATTTATCAATCTTATTTGCTTGTTTTATTGATATATTATAATAAAGTTGTAAATTGCTTTTAATAATTAAAAAAAAAGATTATCTAGATAAAAACACATAAAGAAAAAGAGACTCACTTTTCTTAATTTTTTCCCATATAGCTTAGTCATTGTCCTACTTGCTGTTTAAATTTCGATCTTGGGAATAGTCTTTTTTTGTATATGAATTTTCAAAACTGACAAAAAAATGTTTACACGGAATTATCTAAAAAAAAATCTGGTGAAATCTGGTGGCGATTAAAGAATTTTCAAGTACAGTAAGAGATTAAAATGAGTGAAACCATTAAACAATTAATTAAATGGAATTTCCATAGAAACACGTGTTATATTAAAAAAATCTGGTGCGGGCACCACACGAATTTCACTTACCTCCATTTTTAAAATCAATGAAAGAATTTTCAAATAAAAATACATGAAACTATTAAAGAATTAATTATTGAATTTTTAATAGAAACATGTGTTATATTAAAAAATCTAAAAACTCAATTATATTATTATCTGAAATAATCAGTTAGTTTTATCTTCTTTTCATCACTCTCTATTAACTTCTAAAAGCTTTTGTATGAGATGATATTTTTTCTAAAATCTTTAGCTTTCCAACGGCAAATCATACATGTATATAACTGCTCTTATGTTCAAAAACGAAAAATTGCATTAAAAAAATATTTTTTCTGTTTTCTCCTTTAGTTGATACCCAATTTATATTCAGTTGATGAATTTATTCAATTTATATATTTACCTGTTTTTCATCAGCGTTAACAATATAATCTAGTTATTTTTATTGAATTTACTAAATTAAAGGTACTTTAGAGGATGACAATTTAAAATATCTGCATTAAAGCCCTGTCAGACCATTTTTATCCGAAAAAAACCTAAATGATATTAACGTCCATTAAATTTTACATCGATATAGCGAGTTTAATAAAAATTGTCGGAATACAATAGAAAAAAGGTGCAAAATGCATGGTATAAAGTGGCTCTTCTGGTAAGCTGATTTTGATAAAAAAGGTTTTGTAACGTCTCGGGCGTATATTTGTCCTGAATATGAAATTTCAGTTTCATTGGACTTTCCATTTCCGCTAACACACACACACACACACACCCAGACCTTTTTGCGGGACTTGGTTATTTGGACTCAGGAGACCCTAAAACGTGTATTTCCGTTGAAAACTGGAATTCGAAAATTTTCACGATCGCAATACTTCCCCTTACTATATATAGTAAGTGAAAGTAAAAGGACAGAGTTTAAAATTATCTTTGGGAATGTACATATTTAAAAGTAGTTTAGAGGAAGAAAAATTAAAACATCGGTATTTAAGTCCTGTCAGAATATTTCAATCAGAATGAAACCTACATCATATTAAAGCCCATTAAATTTTACATCGATGTAGCTAGTTTAATCGAAATCGTTAGAGCCATTTTTGATCAAGAAATGAATCTTAGAAACTTTTATGAATTGCAGTTTTAAGAGCGTGTCTTAAGTAAGGGTTGTAGTCGACGATATACAATTTTTTTTTTTTTTTTTTTTAGTGAGGATTGTTAGACCAACTTGCCCCATCTGATTTTTTCTTAATTTATACTACTGTTTTACATTCACTTACTATATATAGTAAGGGAAAGTATTGCGATCGTGACAATTTCCGAATTCCAGTTTCAACGGAAATACACATTTTAGGGTCCCCTGAGTCCAAATAACCAAGGCCCGCAAAAATGTCTGTGTGTGTGTGTGTTTGTGTGTGTGGTAACTCCCGGGCGGAAACGGTAAGTCCTATGAAACTGAAATTTCATAACTAAGACAACTATACGCCCGAGACGTTACAAAACTTTTTTCATCAAAATGGGCTTACCAGAAGAGGCACTTTATACTATGCATTTTCCACCTTTTTTCAATTTTCTCGAAAATTGTTCCAACGATTTTGATTAAACTCGCTATATCAATGTAAAATTTAATGGGCTTTAATATCATGTAGGTTTGATTTGGATAAAAATGGTCTGACAGGGCTTAAATGCCGATATTTTAAATTTTCTTCCCCTAAAGTACCTTTAATTTTGTAGATTCAATAACAATAACTAAATCATCTTGATAACGCTGATGAAAAACAGGTAAATATATAAATTGAATAAATTCGATACCCAACTAAAGGAGAAAACAGAAAAAATATTTTTTTAATGCAATTTTTCGTTTTTGAACATAAGAGCAGTAATATACATGTATGATATACCGTTGGAAAGCTAAAGATTTTAGAAAAAATATCAACTCATACACAAGGTTTTAAAAGTTAATAGAGAGTGATGAAATGAACATAAAACTAACTGATTATTTCAGATAATAATATAATAGATTTTTTAATATAACACATGTTTCTATATAAATTCAATTTGATTAATTTCTTAATAGTTTTACGTATTACTTTCACTTACTATATATAGTAAGGGGAAGTATTGCGATCGTGAAAATTTTTGAATTCCAGTTTACAACGGAAATACACGTTTTAGGGTCCCCTGAGTCCAAATAACCAAGTCCCGCAAAAAGGTCTGTGTGTGTGTGTGAGTGGTAACTCCCGGGCGGAAACGGTAAGTCCTATGAAACTGAAATTTCATATTTAAGACAACTATACGCCCGAGACGTGACAAAACTTTTTTCATTTAAATGAGCCTACCAGAAGAGGCACTTTATACTATGCATTTTGCACCTTTTTTCGATTCTCTCAAAAACGGTTCCGACGATTTTGATTAAACTCGCTATATCGATGCAAAATTTAATGGGCTTTAATATCATGTAGGTTTTATTTAGATAAAAATGGTCTGACAGGGCTTAAATGCCGATATTTTAAATTGTCTTCTTCTAAAGTACCTTTAATTTTGTAGATTCAATAATAATAACTAGATTATCTTGTTAACGCTGATGAAAAACTGGTAAATATATAAATTGAATAAATTCGATACCCAACTAAAGGAGAAAACAGAAAAAATATTTTTTTAATGCAATTTTTTGTTTTTGAACATAAGAGCAGTAATATACATGTATGATATACCGTTGGAAAGCTAAAGATTTTAGAAAAATTATCATCTCATACACAAGCTTTTAGAAGTTAATAGAGAGTGATGAAATGAACATAAAAATAACTGATTATTTTAGATAATAATATAATTGAGTTTTGAATCAAACACATGTTTCTATAGAAATTTATTAATTAATTCCTTAATAATTTCACGTATTTTTATCTCTAACTGTATTTGAAAATTCTTTTATTGATTTTAAAAATGGAGGTAAGTGAAAGTCGTGTGTTGCCCGCACCAGATTTTTTTTATCTCTAACTGTATTTGAAAATTCTTTCATTGATTTTAAAAATCGAGGTAAGTGGAAGTCGTGTGTTGCCCGCACCAGATTTTTTTTTAATTGACGTACTACTCCATTTATTTATTCGTATAGATGCCTCCTTCCGAAAGTGATATTTTATTTTACATTGTTTAAAAATAATTTATGTAGATTACCCTTTTATAGGATATGAAATCGGTCGAGAATAAGACAATATAGCAATCTATAAGAAGTAGGAAGGGATAGATTCCTCGGCGAAAAGCGTTCCATTCAATTTGAAGGTAGCTCGCTTTAGAAATTGGCGGTCTATTGAGTCTGAAATTTCATTTCATTGTTGGCTACATTGTTCTGCCTCTCCCGACACGTACACATCCCCTCGGGCTATATTGTCTTCGCATTCCGCAAAATACCCTTTATATTTCTATTATATCTACTGTTATTCCTTTAGATTAGTTTTCTATTTTCAAGAACGCCTAGTTATATTTTCAGTTAGTTGTAAAATTCGTTGGACTTGTATATTTACTCATTTTTATCAATCCTAAAAATATGAAGGACTTGTATTAAATTATATATGAAATATATAGTAAGGGCTTGTTGTTGGGCTTTGCTATTATGAAAATTTTCGAATTCCAGTTTTCGAAAGTCCCAAAAAAAAGTTCGTGTGTCTGTGTGTGTGTGTGGTAAGTCTAGCTCAAAAACCATAAGTCGTACGAAACCGAAATTTCACATTTAAGACAACTATACGCCCGGGATGTTACAGCAATTTTTTCATCTAAATCACCTAATCAGAAGAATCACTTTATACCATGCATTTTGTACATTTTTATGTTCTCCAAGACGGCTCTAACGATTTTGATTAAGCTCGCTATGTTGATGTAAAATTTAATTGGCTTTAATGTGGCGTTTGTTTCATTCTAATTGAAATAGTCTGACAGGGCTTAAATGTAAATATTTTAAATTTTCTTCTTCTAAAGTACCTTTAATTTTACTGATTTAAAAAAAAAATAGGCACATCATCTTATTAGAATTGATAAATAACAGCTAAATATTCAAATTGAGCAAATTTGATAAAAAAAAACTAAAGGAGAAAAGTGCAATCTTATTTTTAATGCAATTTTTCTGTTTTTGATAAGATCAGTAATATAGACGTATAATATATTGTTGGAAAGAGAAGGATTTTAGAAAAATATTATCTGATACACAAAGTTGTGAAAGGTAATATTTTTTTATTTTTTTATCCGTATATATTACAATTTGTCATAATAGGCAATAATAATAGTGCTACAGGATCTCATTCATACAATATTTACAATATAAACAAAAGGAAAGTCAAATTACATAAAATAAAATCAAAATAATAAAGAGAAAGAAAATAAACTTTATTTACATTTTTACATATTGACAAAAAATTTATAAATGATTTCGGATGAGACATCCTTACAATCATCAAATGTTTGGTTCATTTGGTAGTTATAATCTAATTAACCAATCTATAATTAGTGGTAAAATTAAATTGTGATTATATATGGTTGTAGGAAAAAACATACAAAAACCTACAAATAAAAACAGATAACACAATTGATAATATAAAATTAGAAATTAAAATAAACTAGCTTAAGTTAGCAACACATGTTTAGTTCTTTTATGAGTGTAGCGTTTTAGAGATGCTTTATTATAGTTACCGATTTCCTTTATTAAAGGATTTTTGGAGACTGGAAAAATCAAAATAAAAAACGTATACAATAACAACATTTGTAGACAAAATAAATACAAATAAATGAAGTTAACACATAAAAAAAAAAAAACATGTCTCATTCATACTTATGTACAATATTTACAATCAGCTAGGGAACACCGGACCCCACTTGTGGAAGGACAAGCTGAGTCCAAAGGATCCCAGCGCCTCCCTCTCAGCCGCTTCACTGGTGAGAGCCAGCGGAAGCTAAGTGAGGATGCCACAGCCACAATGACACCGCACATGAGAGGAGAATCTGACCAGTGTCAGAACTCCAGCAATTGTATTGACAAAACATCTCGGGGTCACTGCCGTTTCAACCTTCTAGGTGGGTGGTATGGATGAGTGGAGCTGGATAGGGATTGTGAAAGGTAATATAAAGAGACGAATGGAGAATAAACTTATTATTGATTAACTATTTAATATAATTATATTATTTAATCTAAATCATATGTTTCTAACGAAAATGAATACACGTTTTATTAAAATAAATTTCAAATATTCTTCAAATTGAAGTATATTATATAGTTTTTAATTTGATTTTAACAGTCGAGGTGAGTGAAAGTCGTTTGTTGTCCGCACTAGATTTTTTTTTTAATATACAAAATGAAAGGTACTTCAGAGAAAAGAAAACAATTAAATATAGCTATTTGAGTCCTTTCAGACTATTTCTATATATTGAAAATATTGACTCAAAGAAATCCTATTAGATTAGAACATTCAGAGTTCAAGGTACTGAAAACGGATTGAATAAAAACTTTGTTAACCTAATTTTAAAATTTAATATTTAAACGGATTGATTATTGATAAATGGACTGCGACCATTCTTAGTCTAATTTCGAAATAAATATTTAAAAGTAAACAGTTGGTTATGTCTCAGAAGAAAAGATTTATAATTAATTTGATATTTAAATAAAACCACTTTATTAAAGTTATAAAGTTAACTCACAATATATGAATTCACGTCAAGACAAAACGTAAAACTCTAAACTTTGGACTCAGACTATTATATTCGATACTACATAAACACTCTAAATTACCCATTAGACAGAAGTTAAACGTATATACTTATTTATTAAAACCTATATGGACTTACGCTTGCCAAATTTATGTACCAGCTAAAAAAACACACATTCAAAAAATACAAACCTTTTAAGTCAAAATTTTAAGTCTAGCAAAGAACTCTCCACCGTATGTTGTAACAAACCACACACGATTGACTTACAAACTATTTTACGACAAACTACATGGGTACGTTAAACAAATATTCAAAACATCTCTACAACTGACATCGCAATACTTTCCCTTACTAAATATTTCATATATAGGTAACAGAAATTAAAATTATTGTCTTGAGTTACTCAGGAAATTCCAATATATTTATTTGTGCGATCATAGCTCAAGATAGTGAAAATTGAATTAATATTTATTTTTCTTTATCTTAAAAATAAAAAATTAAAGAAATGATTATTAATAGGCGAATAGCAAATATTCTTAGAGATCTCTTGTAGCAGGGTGGCTAGCATAACCTCATATGCCAAATGTCATGGGTTCAAACCCGCAGATGGTTCTAGGATTTTTTAATGGGAGTAAAAAATGCTTAGTTATGCCGTCCTTCGGACCTTAAAAGTTGGTCTCAAGCCTGTGCGATGTCAGGTACTCGTTAAAGATCCCTATCCTAATTAAACCTGAATAGGCAAAATTTAGAACTCCCACTGTAGCACCGTCCGATTAACCACAGTAGCACAAAGTGACGTTAAATGAATAAAAAAACAAACAAGCAAATATTCTTTTCTCTAAATTTTGAAAAGTAAAAAAGTTTTAATAATTTAGAAGAGTACACGCATTGATAATTCATTATTTATTTAAATAAAACATTTTTATTAAAGTTATAATATAATTTGCATTTTTTACGTTTAGGTTTAGTTTTTATTTCATTATAACCACTGTATCTTGTTCTATATACGTATTAAGAATGGAGCTTGGTCTCCTAAACACAACAGACGCAATTTCCTCCACAACTGAGACGCCAGGGCTTGATGAATCCTGTGGCCGTTGATAGATGGGGTGCCTATCATAGGAGATCTTTTTGTCAACCCAATGTCTTTTCTTTCATCGGTTCTAGGGTTGTAATTTATAGCTCTCATTGCTCCCAGGATATCTTTTTGTCCAGATTCTTCCTAGCTCTTGCGTTTTATAATGACATTTGTTTTTAAATATTTATTTATAAATATTACCATTTTTTCTAAATAAACAGTAATGATAGTGATATGATACCACATTCACACAATATAAACATAAAATAATGATAAAGTCAGGTTACATAAAATAATGATAAATTCAAGTACAATATATATAGATATACAAAAAAAATCTATGATTGAGAATAATAATAATAATAATAATAATAGGCTTACCGAACCCGAAGGTTCGATGCCGATACCACCAAACTTCGCCTGCATAGACTCGTCCAATGTTCACCGGCCAAGCCCAAGCCCCCGAGATCAGCCTTAACGCAATCCTCCCATCGACGCTTCGGCCTACCCTTCGAACGCCTACCAGTCGGTTCAGCGAATACCAACTTTCTCGGAATCCGTTCCTCACTAAGCCCAACAACTTTACGCGCCCATTTGAGTCTCCGCGATGTTATCAGCTCAATTATATTCACAGGGTACAAACTCCGCAATTCCGCGTTGTGCAACCTTCTAAACTCCTCAGTGGCCTCATCTCTCTTCGGACCAAATATTTTACGCAGTACTTTATTCTCGAAAACCTTAAGCCGTTGTTCATCCTTCAAAGTAAGCGGCCACGTTTCGCATCCGTAAAGAACCGTTGGATGAATAATAGTTTTATAAATTCTAACCTTTAAGTTTTTAGACAGAAGTCGCGAGCTAAGTAATTTAGCAACTGAATAATAACACGCATTTCCCACCTTTAACCGGGACTTTATTTCTTCCTGGATTTCATTTTTTCTTGTTATCATTGAACCTAAATACTTGAATTTCTCTACGTGTTCAAAAGTATGACCTGAAATATTAATATCATCAAGATCGCCACCATTTCTGCAACTAATCATATATTTCGTCTTATCGATATTTAATTCGAGTCCTATTTGTTTACCGGTTTTTATTAACACACTTGTATTTAGTTGTATGGTTTCCGTGTCTTCACCTAGTAGTACCAAATCATCGGCATACCCCAAAACCGGAATCTTGTCACCCATATTTAAGCCTTTCTCGGTACACATCACCTTTTCTATAACATATTCTAAGGCTATATTAAACAAAACAGGTGAAAGGGAGTCACCCTGTTTCAAACCCGATCGCACCTCAAATCTCTCGGAGTAATTATGAGCGATTCTAACTTTATGAAATGTTTCTGACAAACACATCTGTACTAGGTTTACTAACTTTTTAGGTATCCCCTGTTCAATCATGATGTTGAATAGCTTCTGACGGTCTATGGAATCATAAGCCTTTTTAAAATCTATATAGAGTTGATGGACTACACCGTTGTATTCCAGCTTCTTCTCTAATATTTGACGTAAGGAAAATATTTGATCAATAGTCGAGCGATTCCGCCTAAAACCACATTGGTAGTCTCCGATAATTTCCTCAGCGTATTCCGTGATTCGGCTAGTTAGTATTGACGAGAATATTTTATAGCATACTGGGAGAAGAGAGATCCCACGATAGTTGTTACAATCCGTCCTCGGTCCTTTTTTGTGAATCGGAATAAGTATTGATTCTTTCCATTCTTCGGGTATTTTTTCATTTTCCCAGATCTTTTTAACTAAAACATGTAATTTGGAAACGCCCGCTTCTCCACACGCTTTGATTAATTCACTCGTGATATTATCATTTCCTGCAGCTTTATACCGTTTTAATTTTCCTATCGCCATTTTAACTTTCCCTTTACTCGGTGCGTCTATCCATGGTTCAGCGCTCTGGTATTCAGAGGGAGGAGATTGATTATTATTTTCCGTATTTAGAATGCCGTCAAAGTGTTGTTTAAATTTATTTAATATCTCTTCGGATCCGCAATTATGTTGTTATTCGCATCTTTAACCCCATTCAATAGAGGTTCAAATCTTTTACGCGATTTGTTTATACCTTTGTACATCTCTCTTACGTTATTTTCGCTTCTGTGTTTTTCTATTTCTATTATTTTGTCTTTAAGATACTCTCTTTTCTTATTTTTTAAGAATTTTGAAGTTTCGTTTTTTACTAACCGAAAGTAAGCCACATTATTATCGCTTGGATTATTTAAGGAATTCAGTTTAGCGGTTTTTCTTTTTTCACACATATTTTGACAATCCCTGTCGAACCAAGGTTTGTTCTTTTTCTTTTCGATTTTCCCAAGACATAAGTTACCGACCTCTTTAATATTATCCCTGATCCCTTCCCATAATTTGTTTACATCTTCTTGTTCCTCGTCTGAAGATTCCAAAGCATCGAACCTATTTTTTACTTCTATCGCGAATTGTTTTCTAATTTCGGGGTTGTTCAATTTAACAACATCAAAATTCTCGGGATGAATATAGTTCGGTGTTCTCTTTTTTGTATTTAGTTTTTGTCGAAGTTTCGCGATTACTAATTCATGATCAGAACCGCATTCTGCACCACGATACGATCTCACGTTAATTATGCTACTTTGCCATCTGTTTTGTACTAAAACATGATCTATTTGATTCCGAGTTTGTCCATCCGGCGATGTCCACGTATACTTATGAATGTCCTTATGTTTAAACGTAGTACTTTTGATTATTAGGTTTTTCGAAATGGCAAAGTTTATTAGTCGGGTCCCATTATCATTACTATATTCGTGCAAACTTTCTTTACCGATTGTAGGACGATATACTTCTTCCCTTCCAACCTTTGCGTTCGCGTCACCTAGTATTATTTTATTGTAATTTCGCGGTAACTTATCGTATACCGACTCTAGTTTATCATATAATTCGCATTTTACTTCATCATCACTATCTTCGGTGGGAGAATGAATGTTTATAAACGCGATTATAGACCAACGACCCTGAAATATAGCAACCGATATTCTTTCACTAAAGAACTGTACATCCCGTAATGCGGAAAGAAATCTATTCCTAATCAGAAACCCGGTACCTAAACAATAATTAACGCTCCCCCCGTACCAAATAGTATACTTTCCTTCTGTTAACGAACCCTCCCCTGGCCAGCGAACCTCTTGTAATGCAACGATATCTAAATGGTACCCCTTAACTTCATTCGCGACCGACTTTAACCCACCTGCCGTATTTAAACTTCTAACGTTCCACGTCCCTATTGTTAGATCTCTACTTTTTATCTTGCGCCTAGATTCCTCTGAAGCAGTCCCCACCCGGAGACCCGAACGGGGGACTAGTTTACTTCCGGATAATGGGCGTTTTACCTCAGAGGAATCCATGACTGTTTGTGGTATTTTGTGAACTAAAATATGTGAGTAGGGCGTATGATTGAGATATATACAAATAAATGGAATAAAGAAGTGAGAAATAAATTAACATCATACACACAATCATAACTATATACAATATTTACAATCTTCTAAAGGAACCCTAGACTGGGCTTTTCTCTCTACAAGTGGAAAGGCGGAATCCAAGAGATCCTAGCGTCCCTCTCTCAGCCACGTCACTAGTGTGCATTAGCTATTGGCTGTATGACTACATACAGTACATAAGTGGAGGATCTGAACAGTGTCAGAACTCCAATATAAATGTTTACAAAACGTCTTGCGGCCACTTCCGTTTCAATCTTCGAGGAGGATTTTAGGGATAGGTGGAGCTGGAGAGGGATTGAGCTAGAGGATTAGGATGATGAAGAAAGTTCTGATAGATTTTGGAAAATATGGATGGTACCAGGTCTAAAATAAACGGAATATTAAGGTCGTAGTGTAGGGTACAGTTGGTAACATAAAAAGGAGCATTAGCTATTGTTCGAAGGACTTTGGATTGGAAGGGTTGGATGCGTTTGATGTTAAAATATTTAGCTGTCACTCACAGTTCATGTCCGTAGGTCCATATAGGTTTTAGTACTATCTTGTATATTAGTAATTTCTTGTCTTCTGTAAGATAAATATCAACATTTAGAAACAAAACACATAAATTATATAAAGAAGATACCCAGATCACAACTTCAGGACAGATATAAAAATCTGGTGCGGGCAATACACGACTTTCACTTACCTTCATTGTTCAAATTGATTCAAGAATTTCCTAATACATTGAGAGATGAAAATAAATGTTTTTCATTTCTACCGGTGGTTAAATATAATAATAAATATACGTTATATAATAAACATATTTTCTTGCTAATTTCACTTTTAGTTACGATGAACTACAACTCCCAAAGCGATAAACTCTAACTCGGTCAGACAGAGATATTCGGAGAGCCCGTGGCTGAGTGAATGAGTCGCATGCTAAAGGTTGTGAGTTCGAATCCCAGTCCAGGCGGGACTTTTATAAGCATATAATCAAATGGGGATTCACTCACAGCTTCTCCCCCGGGTATGTAAGACACGTCAGCCTACTGGAGGCCACCCACAAAAAATAGGCATAGAGGCTGATGATCCTACCGTATAAAATTTCATCGAGAGACGTTGTGAGTATAATCTCCTCGGAAATTAAACCACGCGGCCAAGTTCCTGTCACCTCAGTCACCTCATTCAAATCGCACCCGTCTGTTCCGCTAGTTTTAGGAGAAAATTGAATAATGTTATTTAGGATATTTTATTTAATTAAGTTACTTAATCAAAGCCGTCAACAATTATGTATGATTATTAAATCATACCATTTAAATATATTTTGAGCAACAGCCCGATGAATTAATAAAAATAATATTTAATTAATATAAAAACATCATACATGAATGAATGAACCCACTCAGAGTTTTCATTTGAAACAAAACGATGACTGAAATACAGGAGGTAGCAGGTAGAACCCAGATTATTTTTTTTTATATCCTCGGAGCCTCTTTTTTTTTTTTTTGTAAGGGCAAAAGTTTTGAGCTCGCAGACCCATCCATCTGGGAATCCAATCAGGGTATACCAAGGCTAGGGTCGGAGCTCGTGGGAAATATGAATGAAAAGTTAATAATTCAAGAATAAAGGAGTACAAAGAATGAATACCATGTGAGGAACTTTTTATATATTACATATTAATGAACGAGAATTTAAAAAAATAATTATGAAGGAAAACGCTATAGAAAAAATCAAGTGCTCGCAACACACGACTTTCACTTACACCCGTTGTTATAATCAATTTAAGCATTTTCAAATACGTTTAGAGATGAAAATAAATCGTTAATGAATTAATTACTTTGTGTTTCAATAGAAACACGTATTTTATTAAATCTGTGCCGGTCGTGAAAAACTAGATCGAGTTATATTAAAAATGATTTAACAACACGTATCGCTCCCTCAGACCGTCTCCACGTCGTGTTAAATTGGCTGAAGAAATTTCTTGGTGGAAGAAATATCAGGTGAAAAGAAAGCTATATGTTCATTAATCTATTTTGGGTATTACGTAAAACTTTAAGTCGCTCCCCTGTAAAATGAAAGATTTTGACTTAACCACTTATTCAAGACAGCTACAGAAATAATCTATTATATTATAATAATATTATTATCAACGACATTCAGTTTTTTTTATCGGATTTTTATCACTCTACATTAACTTTTACAAATATGTGTATAAGATAATATTTAAAGAAAAAAAAAAAAAAAAAAATATATATATATATATATATATATATATATATATATATATATATATATATATATATATATATATATTCCTTTCTATATCCGTCATTCCAATACTCTTCCTACCTTCAAATCCCGTTTATTCAAACACTTCCTGTCTATCCAATTTTCAAATGACCACAAGTGATTTGCAAATTTCAATAAAAATCGGCAGAGAGAAACGATTATTTATCACATTTTATTTTGTATATTAAAGATTTATGAATTTTATTTTATGCATAATTTATTTTGCAATGTATATATGAACATATTTTTATTTTTTTATTCTCGTCTAATTCGTTTTGTTTGTTTTTCTAAATTATTATAAGAAGCTACCTATGAATTTATAACTATTATTCATTTTCTTTGTCATTTCTGTTGCTTTTTATTTATTTATTTTATTTTATTTTTTATTCTAAGACATTGAAGCTCTAATTTAATTTGTCTTAACATTATTGCGAAGTGACTTGTCCCAGAATAAATAAAGAATTTATTATTTATCATTGAAAAAAAAATTCATCTATATTACTATTTTTACGTTCAAACACAAAAATTGCAAGAAAAAACATTTTTGCTCTTCTCTCCTTTCATCAGATATGGAATTCGTTTAGCTTATATGCCTATAAGATGCACTATTGTATGTAAAAAACGATTTACCTCTCAAGAACTTGAACTTGTTCACATTTTCGGATAGTGTCAGAGAAAATTAAAAAAAAATGTGAACGACAGGCAGATTTACAACATAAAACCATCGTCCTAAACACTCATAACCATTCCTAATCCGTACCAATGATACATATACTATTAGAAATATTTTTAACGCCTGAACATAAATTTTACACTCTTCCACATGAAACCTGCCCACTCAAAAAACTTGACAACATCGAAATTCCACAGTCAGACACTATAAGATATCTCGGCGAGACATTGGACAGAAAAACATTTTGACCAGCGCTTCGCAGATATACGAGACTGCCAAAAAGACGTACATACGTAAAAAATCAATTTTCGCAACTCAAAACTTGTAGAACTGCAACAAAGACAACATGGTACGTTAGTAACATTACTTTAACTACTTTACATGCCTACCGTAACTAAACAGATTAGGAATCTTTACAAACGCTCTCACGACTCAGTTATCAAGTTCGTTTAACTTTGATTTTAGCTTTTTTACTTTCACTTACTATATATAGTAAGGGGAAGTATTGCGATCGTGAAAATTTTCGAATTCCAGTTTTCAACGGAAATACACGTTTTAGGGTCCCCTGAGTCCAAATAACCAAGTCCCGCAAAAAGGTCTGTGTGTGTGTGTGTGTGTGTGTGTGGTAGCTCCCGGGCGGAAACGGTAAGTCCTATGAAACTGAAATTTCATATTTAAGACAACTATACGCCCGAGACGTGACAAAACTTTTTTCATCAAAATGAGCTTACTAGAAGAAGCACTTTATACTATGCATTTTGCACCTTTTTTCGATTTTCTCGAAAACGGTTCCGACGATTTTGATTAAACTCGCTATATCGATGTAAAATTTAATGGGCTTTAATATCATGTAGGTTTTATTTGGATAAAAATGGTCTGTCAGGGCTTAAATGCCGACATTTTAATTTTGTAGATTCAATAATAATAACTAGATTATCTTGTTAACGCTGATGAAAAACAGGTAAATATATAAATTGAATAAATTCGATACCCAACTAAAGGAGAAAACAGAAAAATATTTGTTTAATGCAATTTTTTGTTTTTGAACATAAGAGCAGTAATATACATGTATGATATACCGTTGGAAAGCTAAAGATTTTAGAAAAAATATCATCTCATACTCAAGCTTTTAGAAGTTGATAGAGAGTGATGAGAAGAAGTAAAACTAACTGATTATTTTAGATGATAATATAATAGATTTTTTAATGAAACACATGTTTCTATAGAAATTCAATTTGATTAATTCCTTAATAGTTTCACGTATTTTCATCTCTAACTGTATTTGAAAATTCTTTCATTGATTTTAAAAATCGAGGTAAGTGAAAGTCGTGTGTTGCCCGCACCAGATTTTTTTAGAAAATCATAATGATATGATATGGTTAATATTTCTGAATCTATACAATTGAAGGTGCTTTAGATAAATAAAATTCCAAATATCAGAATTTAAGCCATATCGGGCTATTTTAATAAGAATGAAACCTACATCAAATTAAAGACTATTGAATTTTATATCCATACAGGGAGTTTAATGAAAATTGTCAGAGCCGTTTTTGAGAAAATATAAAAAGAAGGTGCAAAATGTATGGTATGAAGTAGGATCGTTATTTTGAGAAACAATTAACATTTAGGGCGTGTTGTTGTCTTAAATATGAAGTTTCAGTTTCGTACGACTTTATGTCTTCATCCTAGACTTTTTTGCGCTACTTGATTATTTAGACTCAGGCGACCTTAAAACGTATATTTCCTTTGAAAATTACAATTATATTATTCTTAGGGGACCAGATGTTCCAAAAAGAAAAATTATTTTCATCCATACAATCTGTACTTGATGTTATTTTTTCGATAATGGGACTAAGATTCTTGACAGACTTCATAGAGTGTTATACTTCAGCTTATTACCCCCGCAACCAAAAGTTTGCACTTAAGCTCCACCTACTTTCGAGTAACAAGGTCTCCTACCGACGCAAGTTCTTGCGCAGCCTCCTTCCTTGATGAAAAGCCTCCAGAGAACTCCTTAGTAACTAGAACAAGAGGCTAATTTACAAGAAGCTTCTAGAAAGTTTCAAGTGCCATCACTCTATATTTCTAAACCCCTTAAAATTTTAGTTAGTTCGGGGCGGAGCTATTGGTTCATCGGGTGCTAAGTAGCTACTTAATAAACAAACTTAAACCACTCTCAGGTCCAAGGATTTCCTTGACATAGGTTCTTCCTCATTCCTTTATTGCAATTAACTCGGAAAAGCATAATTTATATGATGAAGAAAAACATTTAGGTATCTTGTACATAATAATATAATATAATAATGTTAAGATTTACATTTTTACCTAACAACCTATTACCTAGATATTAAAGAAAGAAAAAAAAAAAAGAAAAGACTTTTAGTTAGTTTAAAGTTTTTAAGGGAAGAGGGAATATTAAGGAACAAACCAGGAGCCTACGGGTTTCAATTGGAAGGAGGTGACGAAAGTGATATAGGAGTTTTAAGATGAATATGAATATGGTCGAGAGATTTCGGAGATATGTTTTTTTTTTTGGTGGAACTTTATTGGTTCCAAGAATGTTCCAAGAAGCCTAGTGGAAGCTATAAAATCCATATACCAAGATCCAAAGGGTATAGTGAGACTGAATGGACAGGAATCTGACCGTTTTAGCATAGCTAGAGGGATTAAACAAGGGGATAGCTTAAGCCCATTGCTATTCACATTATATATGGATGAAATAGCTGCAATCTGCAAAATGCGAACAGAAAGGACTTTCCTAGGGCGAAGGAATGTGCTTCCAGTCGTAATACAGCTTCTCCTGCATGCGGACGATATTGTCCTGATTGCAGATTCTGTAGAGAAATTGCAGCAAGCAGTTGACGAATGGAATGAAGAGCTCCGCAGGAAGAGAATGACCATCAGTACCAGCAAGAGTAAGATCTTACAGGTTGGAAGGGTACAGGAAGATGTTTTGGTATACTGCAATGGAGAGGCGATGGAAGAGGTGTCAGATTTCACCTACCTCGGCACTGTTATGCATAGATCTGGGAAAGTAGACTCAGAAATAGTGAATTGGATAAGCAAGGCCAACGCTGTCTACTACCAGATCTGCAATACAGTGATCGGGAAGAGAGAAGTCAGCAGAAATGTGAAACTGCACATCTTAAAGGCGGTGTACCTTCCTATACTCCTTTATGGTGCAGAAAGCTGGGTGATGACTAGCAGTCTGGAGAGCAAAGTCATTGCTGCCGAGATGAGATTTCTCCGAAGAATCGCAGGGAGAACAAGACGGGACTGCATCCGCAATGATAGGATCAGAGAGGAGTTAGGAGTTCTCTCAATGAAGGATGTCCTGGAAACTCGGCAGTGGTTAAGTGGTTTGGACATGTCCGGATGGAGGGACACAGAGATCCATTGAAAACCATGGACTATATTCCCATTAGTAAAAGACCCCGTGGCCGACCAAGAATGTCGTACCTGGAGTACGTAGACCGTTTATGCAAGAAACGAAATAAAAATATTCGCCAAGCCAGAAATCTAGCATACAACAGGGAACATTGGCAATCCTGGCTAAACGCTCCCCTACGCTGAAAGGCACTACAGGGTGATGCAAAAGAAGAAGAAGGAACTTTATTGGATTATAATTGAGGAACAATTTTGGGTTGGACGAAAGGTTTGAAGGAGGGGATTGGAACCTATTACAATTATTTTTATCTTCTCCGCATTTAACTTCAGCTTGTCTGCTGCGCAGTAAGTAATTGATATGACGAAATTCAATTTGGTATCTAATATAATTATGACTTCCACTTGTTAATATACGGGTCAATCCATTCCAAATCGTTTAATTTTCATTAATTTTCCGCTCAACATATTTAATTTTCATGATTTTGTTTTTTACTAGTTACTAGCCAATACTTTTAGTACTGTAACCGTTTTAAACCAGCTTCGCAGCTGAAAGCATGCTTTGGGAAATTCTCTTGATTTTGAGATATCAAGTTAAAACTAAAACTAACAATATAATAAGGATAACCTTTATATTTTTTGTCCCCACAATTCATTACCTTGTAAAACGTAAAGAATAAATCTGGTGCGGGCAACACACGACTTTCACTTACCTCCATTTTTAAAATCAATGAAAGAATTTTCAAATACAGTTAGAGATAAAAATACGTGAAACTATTAAGGAATTAATCAAATTGAATTTATATAGAAACATGTGTTTTATTAGAAAATCTATCATATTTTTATCTATAATAATCAGTTAGTTTTATCTTCTTTTCATCGCTCTCTATTAACTTCTAAAAGCTTGTGTATGAGATGATATTTTTCTAAAATCTTTAGCTTTCCAACGGTATATCATACATGTATATTACTGCTCTTATGTTCAAAAACGCAAAATTGCATTAAAAAAATATTTTTTCTGTTTTCTCCTTTAGTTGGGTATCGAATTTATTCAATTTATATATTTACCTTTTTTTTCATCAGCGTTAACAAGATAATCTAGTTATTATTATTGAATCTACAAAATGCATGGTATAAAGTGCCTCTTCTGGTAAGCTCATTTTGATGAAAAAAGTTTTGTCACGTCTCGGGCGTATAAATATGAAATTTCAGTTTCATAGGACTTACCGTTTCTGCCCAGGAGTTACCACACACACACAGACCTTTTTGCGGGACTTGGTTATTTGGACTCAGGGGACCCTAAAACGTGTATTTCCGTTGAAATCTGGAATTCGAAAATTTTCACGATCGCAATACTTCCCCTTACTATATATAATAAGTGAAAGTAAAAAATCTCGAAAGTTAACGATAGGAAAAGATACTCGCCTTTAATTTTTTTTCTTAGATAACTCAAGTCAATAAATAAATAATTCATAGTCCTTTTTGCTCCAAAAATTTCGATCTTGAGAACATAGGCCTTTTTTGTTTATGATTTTTCGAAAATGTCAAAAATTCATTTTTCGCTATATTTACAATATTTCAAGAGGGGCTGAGTAAAAAATCATGAAATTTATACATGTTACTCATCTTTATGATGAGTGAAAGTTACATAAGTTTGGTGACAGACACTGCTGGTTCCCGAGTTGAATAATTCTTCTCGATATCGGTATATAAGATTTATTTACGGTCTCTCCAGACCTAAATACCTACTTAGCATCTTCCTATTGCAATCCTTGCGAACCAGAAAACCTGCCTATATCTTTGACCTCCTTACTCCACGCTCTTCCGTGCACATCCTTAACAAAAGAACACAACCTGCCTATCAGTACTCACCCTCCCATAGAACTGGCTCCATTGAAAAGTCCTATTAGGGGTGGGCATAATCGAATGACCGAATGATTAATATGGATTCTGAGGGACCATATGCCACAATTTTCGGCTCTATGATGGCTGAGCTGGCTGAGCATTGATGGAAATATGCATATAATTTATGCGATCTGCAAAAAAAAAAAGAAAAAATTCAGTTCGAATGAACATTCGTTTCTCCAAACCGATTAATCCGATAAGACGATTAATTCTAATGATTGAAATAATCGAATGATCCGATAATCGTCATTCGATTATGCCCATCCCTAAGTTCTTTATCATCCGTGCTACCATGCTTTGGAACTCATTACCCATCTCCCTACAAATAGTGTCATTCCTAACAACTTTTAAACACCAATCATTTATCTACCTCCTCAAAAATCATGTGATAAATCTTGGCTATGATAATACATAACTAAACTCATTCGATGTAGTCATATGTTTTTATTTGTATCTTTTATTTATATAACTTTAAATAATTTATTATTTGACTAAATAATTATGTAATAATTGAAGGACATGTCTTTATTGTATATTATGAATGGAACTCTATTCCTTCTGATATTCGTAATTCTACTCTATTCCATTACTTCCTGTCCATTCAATTTCCAAACAATCCTGACTGATCCAGTTTCCATGAAAACATGTAAAAAGAAAAAAAGTTATAGAAATGTTTCTTAATTTATTATTTATTTATTTTTTAACTAAGTAAGTAAGAAGTGTATTTAATTTTTTTTCTAGGTTATATATGGTAACATGATAATTATTTATGTATAATGTTCTTAATTTATCACTTATATTTTTTACAAATATTTTCACATCCATTAGTTTTCGAAGAGATATATATTATTTTATAATATATTTGTTTTGTCATTTGTCGTATTGTCTTCCTTTTTACCTTAACGTTTTTTAATCCTATTTTAAGACACTAAATATCACATTATTGTATTTAATATTATTCTAAACGGACTTGTCCTAGAGTAAATAAATAAATTATTATTATTATTATTATTATTAGTATACGAAATGTCCCAGAATAAAAATTATTTTTCATTTCATATCATCTTAAAAAAAGTTTTCTTTAACTTTGAGAATGTAATTTTCAGACCGAAACATATACCACAATGATGATAAGAGTAGTACCTACATTTTTGTTTCTTGCAACGGAAACAAAATGATTTCATAAAGTTGTAAAATATCCTTTCTGTGAAAACGAAAATTCGCTATAAACATATCCCATTGCCAAGCCAAGATATGAGACAGCTTTAGGTTAGGAAAGTAGGCCGTAGTGTCCTTATTGGTATCAGTGGGAACCTTTTGTGTCGCTTGTAGGTTCCATTCTTGGGCAGACTTTGGTACTTGCTGCGTTTTTTCTCTCTTTACCAACACCTTACCTTAGCAGGTCTTTAAACGACGAGACGCATTTTACCACCTGCTTTTATAATATTTTCGTTATATTTTATTCGTTCTAATTAAATCTATACTTGTCTTTCTCCAGTTTTTATACACGTTAAACAATGTATATTTATCATTTTATTTTCGATAGTCAAAGTAAAGTTTCTCCTTTAAATTACCTACGTATGAAATATATAGTAAAGGAAAGAATTTTTTGAATATTTAAGACCCCATTTTACCTTTTGAAAAATCAAATGTTATTTATAAATTAAATTGTACAGATTGTGACAGTATGCCAAAGCTCACAGGTTCCGACCCGCAGAAGGTTCTAGGATTTTTATTGGGAGTAAAAAATCCCTGGTCATGCCGTCCTTCGGAGGGGGCGTAAAGAGATTATCCCGAGCCTGTGCGATGTCATGTATTCCTAAAAGATCCCAATTCTAATTAAACCAGCATAGGCTAAATTTAAGACTCCCACATTAGCGTCGTCCGATTAACCACAGTCGAATAAATTGACGATAAATAAATAAACAAACCAACAGATTTTGACAAAATATGCATTGGAGAAACCTCTAAAAAGATCAATACCAGAGTCAAACAACAAAGCAGTAATTTGCAAAAATATATAACATATAAAAACATTTTAAACATTTTATACAGTATGCAGTATGATCATCATTTTTTTTTTTCTTATCCTCCAACTTTATTTACAAAATAAATACACAAACTTTTCATGTATATACAGCAACAATGGTATATACAGTCCACGGCTCAGGCCTCGTATTGCCCGTTGGCATTCTAAGGAGTGTTATCATCACTTAACGCATTTACATATATAAACTATTGTAGATAGTAGATTAGTAGATTAGAGTGGGAATGGAGTTTGTCATGGAAGGAATAGTACCTGGTATGGGTCATATTATAAATAATTTAAAATTGATATTTGCATTTTAACAATTAACTATCCGAAAATACTCTCTGTATTACGATGATACAGTGGGATTCCTAAATTTTGCCTATCCAGGTTTAATTAGGATAGGGATCTTTAACGAGTACCTGACATCGCACAGGCTCGGAACCACCTTCTAGGAAGGAAGCCATAACTAAGAATTTTTTACTCTCATTTAAACATCCTAAGGCCACCTGTAGGTTTGAACCCTCGACCTTAGGCATATAAAGCTCTTATGTTAGCCACTATGCTATAGGTGACCCCGTCTCATTATTAGTTTTCGTTTTTTCGTTAAATTTATTTGGTACTAATTGTGCCAATTAAAAATTCTCTGGTTGTGGACTGTATGATAAAAATAATAGTAACAACTTTAAATTTAGATTCTGCCCAGAATAAGGGATCTCCAAGTCGTTTTACAAGTAAATTTAAGATAGGACAGCAGCTTACCTTGTCGCCTTCTTCGGGTCTTCTCGAACGGGCCCGCTCAGGCTTGGCAGTCTCCTGCAGCTGCTTCTAGATTTTATCTTGTAAAACTTAGGTGAACCTAAATTCTTAAAATTGAGTCCCTCTATCGTGACTAGGAATCGTATATCACCACAAAAATCGTCACGGACTACAAAACCCATACAATCGGGATAAATTCTTAATTCAGACTGACGTTATAGCAAAAAACAAAAGGCAGTCTAATTAAACATCCGTGCCGTATCCAAGGCTCAATCTAATTAAATTTAAATCAAAATAAATATTATTTTAATTCGCTTACGCGCGAACATTATTTATTTATTAATTTTTTTTAAAGACTTGTAGTTTCGTGTCAATTATACTAAGAGTCTAATATAGATCATATATATTAAATATTTTACAAATTTTATACATGTTCTCTTTTTATTAAAATTTTTAAATAATTGTTACAATCAATAGTTATTATTTAGTTCAATGAGTTAGATTGAAGAGGAGCTAGGTGAAGATATAAGTTTCTGATGGAAATGACTAAGGAGTTCCTAAAGCTGGTGAAGAACTGGTTTAGTCGACAATTATAACTTTAACATTTTGCACTTTCTACTTTTAATGAACGTTAACTTTATAGGAATCTTGGAATTGTAATTAGCGTTAACTTCCTACTATATACATTTCTGCTTTAGCTCTTATATTCTCTGGAAAAGGCAGCTTCTTTTTTTTTTTTTAATATTTATTTCGTCGTAAGCCTATGACATCCTGACCTACAGTGTCCTTTAATAATATTCCGCTTGTCCCGGTTGAACAGATTCGCTATCTAGGACTACTACTTGACAAACGTTTAACATGGAATCCGCACACAAGACTGAAACGACAAGAAACTGCCCGTCGCTTTCGCTTACTTCAACACTTACTTGACAGACGCTCTAAACTTCCACTTATCTACAAAAGGCTCATCTCTATCACCATCATAAGGCCTATTTGACTTACGGAGTTGAGCTCTGGGGCTCTACTAAACCATCAAATTCTTCCCGTATTCTATCCTTACAATCAAAAATCCTTCGGAAAATCCTCAACGCTCCTTACTTTGTCACGAATAAACTCATACATAAAGACCTTAATATCCCATATGTTGCTGATTTGGCCCGGACCAGGTATCAATCCTTCCATTAAAAACTCCACTCCCATTCTAACCTACTAGTTTCAATCCTTGCTTCCTCTTCCATTCCTGACAATCCTCCGAGGCGTCTGAAAAGATGATGGCCTCGAGACCTTCTAGTTTAGACTTCCCAGTGAGTAGTGCCAATGGGCATTTACTCTTCATGTATTTCTTTTCGCTAATTTACTTGATGTATTAACTAATACAGTTATAAATTTCAATAAATGATTAAAAAACAAAACAAATATTTATTTATAGAGATATATTACCATTTGTTTCATAATGAACAATAGTAATAGTGATATGAGACCACATTCATACAATATTTTCATATACAATACAATTTTCCACATTTTTTTACTGTTAGCAAAAAAAAATTAATATAAATTATATAAAATATTTGATAACATACAACGTTATATTTATTAACAATTTTTTTATTTTTTTTTTTTTACTGCTATTGAATATTTCCAGAATTATTTTTTTCAATCGGCTGGGTTTGAACCTACGACTCAAATGCTTTATTTAGAAATTCAGCTTGTTTATGGTAGCTCTTGCAAAGAAATGAAATTTTCAATGTCGTCTTTAAAAGATTTGTTTTTCTTGTGGAATGGATTGTGAATTTCGCTAAACCTAAGAAATAATTGTGAAAATATATAAAAATATTAATTTTTCAAATTCAAACTCGCACTTTTTGAAAACCAGTCTCAGAATCGTTGTCTATATTCAAATTTATTTTCGTTTGTTTATTTATTCTATCATTTATCTCTACTTTGGCTAAACGAAAGATACTAGGGAGCACAATTTTTTTTTCCATTTCTCGGTTTAATTAGTATAGCAATCCTTAACCCGTACGTGACATCGCACTGTCTCGGGGCAACCATTTTACGTCTTCATCCAACGACAACATAACCAAGGAGTTTTCGCATCCCTTTAATCATAATAAATTAAAATGTAATTTTCAAAAGCGTTTTTAAAAGATTTTTTTTTCTTTTATGAAATCGGATGCGAATTTTGCTAAAACCAAGCAATTAGAATACTAAATTGTCAAATAATTAATTTCGTAAAAGAAATTATACAGTACTCTTTAGAAATCAGTCTCAGAAGCGCTGCATGTATTTAAATGTATGTGTTACTTTACTATTCAGTCTAACGATTTGGTTTGAGGGTTTTCGTACCCAATGATAAAGTTTTGTTCTTCTAACTGGCAGAGAAATATAAAATTCTGTACATAGTGTAAGGTTCAGCCACACACATTAAATTCGTATTTTAAGTACTCTTTTACAGAGGCTGGGCGTGAACCAGAAGGGGCTTCCTTACCTAAGAATAAATAATTCTTCTTTAACTTGGGATTCGAACCCGAAGAATGGTAGTGTGGTGAGTTATCCAATAGGCCATGTTATTCTCTATCTGAGCAGTGATCTATACCCACCTTAAAATAAGCTTAGAAAAATGTTGAACAAGCTAGAAAGTCCTCTAACGGTACGTTGTGGCATGACCACTAATGGAAGTTGAAGGGAACTAGAGAGGTCTTAAATTGTTCCAGATAAATCACACAAGCTTTTACACCGTGTAAGCGAATCGTGGAATATTAATGGGCTTGGAATAACATTAAGATTAGAAAATGAGAGAGATTTGTAAACCTGGAATAAGAGCAGTATATCACAGTGTTTGAACAAGAGGTTCGCCGAGGTTTGGCAAGGTTTGGCGAGTGGTGACACGCGAGGTTTGCCCTAGAACTGGTTTGCTCCCTCCCTAATGGCTTCGGCTAATGCACTGACTCCACTCAGCGCAATCCTTTATCTCAGGGTCCAGGTGGTCTCTCGGTGTACTAAGAATATACGATTCGCTGGAGTATGGCTAGACCTTATTTATACTGGAAGCGATTTTATAGAACATAGAGGGAAGAGGGCTGCTTAGAGGGAAGCGAACTGGAGTTAGCTTGAAGGATTATTTTTCCCATCGGCGTGACAAGTCTCTTGGCCGTACAATGTGACCTTCTAGAATGCTATACTGCTAATAACGATGATTAGTTTTGGGTTAGAGTTACCCCTTACACCTATTTATGTAAGTTCCAGTCCTCACATGACCTTGATTTTTTTTTTTTTTTAATAACTTCAAAGCGTTACAGATAATTTGTATATATAATTTATGTATTTGGAATCTTTTATTGTAACATTGTTTCATTTAAATATTGATTAATGATATTATATAAGCGTACTGTTTACAAAATGTTCTTGGTGGTGACTGAAACCTATTTTGCTTACACATTTCAAAAAGTCTTATTGGGACAAGGATTCAAACTCACAACTTAAGAATTGGTAGAGTAGCACACTGCCACGACTCCCAAAACAATATAGTTTTCTCTGTTAATTGTCATAATTTGGACGAACCTTTAAACAACAATTAATATCGAGTTATGAAAAATAAATAACTAGATGATAACTGTATAAAAAAAATTATGGAACCCCATTGAAGCGTGAATTTGCACTTTAAATCCCTCTATAGTATAGGCAGATTGCCCAAGGTCGCCGGTTTGACCCGGGTGATGATTTTTTTTTTTTAAATATCTTGTAATACCATTCGTCTAAGAGGACGTATAAAGGTAGTTCCAAGCATGTGCGATGACAGGTAACCTTTAAAGATCCCTATCGTAATTAAATCTGAACAGGGAACATTTAGGACTCCCACTGTAGCATCGTCTAATTATTCACAGTAGCATTCAAGGGATGTTAAATATATAAACAAGTATCATAAAATTTGAATTATGAAATATAAATCTTACCTTATGAAGTATTTATATAATTTCTGAAATTTTATATGTTTCATATTTATTTACAACTTATCTGCTTCATTCGCAACATTACCTCATAGATTATGCATGTAAATTAATATTGCCCAAAAACTTCTATATATTCTAGAAGCGATTTTGTAGAAGAGTAAAGGATAGAAAGTTGCTTAAAAGATAGAGGCTAGAGTTTTACTTCGATATGGATCAGAGTTTAAGGTATTGAAGAGTTTTGTTACCATTAATATTTTTTTTTTTGTTCTCATGAATTTCTTTTGTCTCATGAATGACGACAAGCCTTAAAGGCCTTTGACAGAGGGATATGGTTTCCTATCATTTTCTTATCATACCGCGATTCTCGATGATATTTTATTGAGTAGAGTCATAAATTTCTGCGTCATTATTTGTGAGTAGCCACCAGTTGGCTGAAGGGTTTCAAATACCTTAGAGGAGGTTGCGGCTAAGTCCCCAATTAATTAGATGCTTCGAAAAGTCTTCCCGGGGCTAGAATCCGAACCTACGGCCTTTGCCGTGGTAGGCTAGCGCACTAGCCTCATTACGCGGGCTTAAGGAAACCTTTATTGAGCCAAAATTCAGACAGATCCGTATTTTATCTTTAATAAATTGTTTGACTACTACTGACTTTATTGATCAGTAAGCATCCATCCTTTGATTCTTGAACTCTTCTTCTTCTACTAGCATAACAGATTGATATAGTCTTGAACATAAAGAGTATACTAATTATAAAGATTTGTACCGTTCCTTGAGTAAAATGAATTAAAAATAACTGATGAATTGTATCGCCATATTCTTAAATACGAAGTATCGCAGTGGACTGTGGGATGACATATGTATGTTCATGATATATACTAACAAGCTGATCCGGCAAACGTTGTTCCGTTATATAAATTATTTCTTGTGAATATTTTGGTTGTTAAATAAAAAATAACGAATGTATTGTAAGTGTGTGGGGTTGAGACCTTAGACAGACAGAGTAATGGAACGCTGTAGACGATGAACGCCGATAGAAAAAAAAAAAAAATCTAGGTATTCATTTTCTCAATTCAATGTAATCTATGTGTGTTAACTACGAACCGGCCCACAGTGAACAATATGACCGATTTAGGTGGACAAAATTCTAAAAATTGTCTATATTTAACCTTTGGGGTCCCAGATTACTGAAAAAATATTTTAAAAAATTATAAGAAAATATTATAAAAACTAATTATTTTTTGACAAGTGGTCAAACATCAAATTTATTTGCTAAAATCTAAAACTCTCCTATATTTTACGTTTGAAGTCTCAGAATACGGAAAAAACAATACAAAAAATATAATTATGACTCGGAGTTGCTAAAATATGCTAATAGATGTATTTTATATGGTTCAGGAAATTCTTAAAATTATAGATTGTAAAATTTTTGGTTCGTAGTGTTGTGTCTGAAAAAAATGATGTATCACCCAAAACGCAAAAAATCGCAAAAATTCTTTGTAATATCTAAAGACTAAAGGATCGGTAAAGAAAATCCTACAAACAAATCCTTGGGGTAACTTGGGGGTTATATAGTTTTTCGTTATTGAATAAGGGCGTACATTTACAAATTGCTAAATCAACTCTACAGGTAAGATTGAAATTTATATTCAATAACGAGTTTGGAAATATAATGTCTTACCTGTCTTAGGGGAGCCCGTGGCTGAGTGGTTAGCGCGTTAGTCTCTCATGCTACAGGTTCTGAGTTCGAATCCCAGTCCCGGCGGGGCTTTTATAAGGATGTAAAAAAATGGGGATTCACTCACAACCTCTCCCCCGGGTATGTGAGACCCGTCAGCCAAAGGGTCGCCACTCACAAAATTAGTCGTAGGGAGTGATGACCCTACACTAAAAATAGCATCGTGAAACGTGACTGTAAACTCGCAGGAGCTTACACCGCGAGGCCCAGGACCTACACGGCCTGTCGCGCCACTGAAAGAAAGAAGAAGAGAAAGAAAGAACCTGTCTTAGCAACGGCCATCGTTAAATAAAAGCAAAAAGACTGCTCTAAATACACCTTAAACAGAATAAATGACCATCGAATAAAAATAATCCCACTGTTGGTTATTAGGCACGTGTGTGAACAGGAATGATTCATTCATTTACTAGTTATTTCTAAACACGGTATTGTGGGTAATATTAGTATATATATAGAGGCACGTGGTATTTATCTTACCGGACGCGATCACTTCACCTCCCATTTCAATATTCCTTAATTTCAATGTGAAAAATAAAATAATAATGTAATAGTAAAGTTGATACAAATTACGAAAAATGTTGGTAGTTACTATGTTGAGTGGGGTTATATCAAAGGAATTCAGGTGCATAGCAATGAGTTACTCTGTGTATGATAAATAAAAGATCATTTTTAATGTCAGATATCAATTTTATCCAATCTGTGTCACAATAACAGACCAGTATCAAGTAGACACATCCAAATTATTTAACAACATCCTTTCATCTTCTAAACATAATCGTTGTACTCCATCAAAACGTCTTTGCAACTTAAATGCTTATGTACTCCAGTGAAGCCTTCCTCCAAAATAATTCATATCTTTTAATGTTCACAAATAAGTCTTACTATGTGGTTAAAACGAAATATTCTGTAGTCGCCTGCAATTATTATTAAGTAACTAATAACAATGGAACATGTGTCGATGGAACCCTACATCAAACATGAATATGATGCTCAATATGCTTAAAAATAGTTGTTATAAATATCTAAGTACCATAGCTAATACATGTCAAATTAGAAAAATTCTTCCAGGTGGTTAGAAAGTTGATTGTCATAGAAATTATTACTTGTGGTTTTTGAGGAGACGTATACGTTTTCGAGTTATTAAAAAAAAAATTTCCGTTTTAGAATTTCTTTTTTTCTCTTAGAGGACTAATTTTCCCCAACCCAGCCTTATTGCATATCTAGACGGAAAGACGAACCTCTGGGAACATTTTCAACTTCACGACCACAGCAATTTTTGAGGAACTGCGATGACCAGAAAATCGAGTGAAATGGCACTTTCTTTTATAAATATAGATAACAATTTTATATTGCTATATTAAGTGTTTATCGTTATATTCATTTGTATTGTTGTTGTTTGTCGGAAACATTCCATAAAGTTAGAATCGGTCATAATTACTCCGTGAGATTTGAGGTGCGATCGGGTTTGAAACAGGGTGACTCCCTTTCACTTGGATGATTTAATATAGCTTTAGAATATGTCATAGAAAAGGTGATGTGTACCGAGAAAGGCTTAAATATTGGGATATGCCGATGATCTGGTACTGCTAGGTGAAGACACGGAAACCATACAACTAAATACAAGTGTGTTAATAAAAACCGGTTAAGAAATAGGACTCGAATTAAATACCGATAAGACGAAGTATATGATTAGTAGCAGAAACGGTGTCGATCTTGGTGATATTGATGTATCAGGGCGTACTTTTGAACACGTAGAGAAATTCAAGTATTTAGGTTCAATTATAACTAGAAAAAATGAAAAAGTTTATAAGCTCGCGGCTTCTATCTAAAAACTTAAAGGTTAGAATTTATAAAACTATTATTCTTCCGACGGTTCTTTACGGATGTGAAACGTGGCCGCTTACTTTGAAAGATGAACAACGGCTTAAGGTTTTCGAAAATAAGGTACTGCGTAAAATATTTGGTCCGAAGAGAGATGAGGCCACTGGGGAGTTTAGAAGGTTGCACAACGCAGAATTGCGGAGTTTGTACCCTGTGAATATAATTGAGCTGATTGCATCGCGGAGACTTAAATGGGCGAGTAAAGTTGTTGGGCTCAATGAAGAGCGGATTCCGAGAAAGTTGGTATTTGCTGATCCGACTGGTAGGCGTCCGAAAGGTAGGCCGAAGCGTAGACGGGAGGATTGTGTTAAGGCTGATCTCGGGAGCTTGGGCTTGAATGGTGAACATTGGACAAGTCTGTGTAAGCAGAATTTGGTGGTATCGGCATCGAACCTTCGGGTTCGCTAAGCCTATTATTATTATTATTATACTATTATATTAATTAATCTGAATCATATGCTTCAAACGAAACTAAGTAAAATTTTTATTTAAATTTACTTAAACTTTTTTTTATCTGATTAGATTTTAATTAATTTAACAGTCGAGGTTGGTGAAACTCGTGTGTTGCCCCCTTCAGATTTTTGTATTACAAAAGACCTTTAAATACTTTATATATTGTTCATACTAAAAGCGCTATTAAAAATACGATAGTGGGTTAAGCATGGTAAACATTTGGGGTTATAGGTATTTTTTGTGGAAAAAAAAATTCAAAAAAACATTTTTATATAAATAATAATTATGTTTTTGGGTCAGCTGAATCACTTATCGGTATGAAGTATACTTTAGGACACATTCTCATACCTACAAAATGTTTATACGAAATTTCATAAACATTGTTCGAGCCGTTTCGGAGGAGTACGACCACAAACACTGTGTGAATTTTCTTATATATTAGATATCAAGCATATTTAGTAGATATAATGAAAAATGATAGAATATATTATTATATAATGATTTCAACTGCATACGTTCTTTTAGCATTCTGGACGCGCAGTTATTGACGTTCTCTATTCATTTACTTGGCAAAGCTAAAGAGTACTCATTTACATGAAACCTGTTTCAATAACGATATTGAAAGAGTGGAAGATTTGCTCGATATGCGTCCCACCTTAATTAAAAACATCATTTACTTTTAAATGTTCTGTTTTGATTATGTCTGCTCCGGTGGAGTATTGGTGCTTTTACTTGGCAATATAAATACATGGATGTATTGAAAATCCACTCAAAATGGAGCGAATGAATTTTATCGTTAATCCTAATACTCAGAAAATACAAACGATTTAAGTGGAGTGAAGAATCCATTAAATGAAAACAATGAAATGATGTGAATAAAACTGATTATCGTTGGGAAGATTGTGGTATTTACATAAGCTTATAATCTTATTTGTTCAATTTAATTATTTTAACTCAGCTAAACATTTCAATAAATAAACGAAAAAGTTTGAAAGGTTAATTTTCTCTGGTTGAATCGTTGATAATTTATTTTAGTATCCTTCATTATTACCTGGAGGAAATTTTAATATTTATAATATTGATAAGTTAATACTGTTTTATATATTATTCTTCATTAAAATTTACAAATGTATTTGACTATACCACAAGTAAATACGGTAACAGAGAAATGGCAGGCAACAAAGATGTGGGAGAGTACAATACAACTATCACTTACATTTATATCCACTTTTCATCACTAAAAAATATTATTACTCTTTTATTCTTAAGTTGGATACCGAATTTAGAGGAAGAAAATTTAAATTATCCGTATTTTTACCCTGACTTGTTGAATGTTGATTTTTTTATTTCTTATCTCAAATAAAAAGTAGTGGAAGTATATATTTACAAAAGGTCGCGGGGCCACTGCCGTTTTAACCTTCTAGGTGGGTTGTATGGATGAGTGGAGCTGGATAGGGATTGAGCTAGGGGATTAGGATGATGAATGAGGTTCTGGAGGAATTTGGAAAATTTGAATGGAATTAGGTCTGAAATAAATGGAACATTAAGGTCGTGGTGCAAGGTATAGTTGGAGACATAATAAGGAGCATTTACTATTGTACGGAGGACTTGGATTGAAAGGATTGAATGCGTTTGATGTTAGTACGTTTAGCTGTCCTCCACAGTTTAAGTCCGTAGGTCCAGATGGGCTTCAGTATTGTCTTGTAGATTAATAATTTGTTGTCAACTGTAAGTTCAGATTTTCTGTTGAGTAGTCGGTATAACTGTCCGAATCGTCGGTTGAGTTCTTGTCTTTTAAGTCTTGTATGTGGGTTCCAAGTCAATCTTTTTTCTAAAAGTAAGCCAAGATACCGGACTGTATCTGAGAGAGGAATTAGTAATGAGTTGAAATAAACTGGCGGACAGGATTTTCGTCTAAGAGTAAAGGTTATGTGTTTACATTTGGCTTCGTTCACCTTTACACGCCAGTTATTACACCAATGTTCGATAAGGAAAAGGTGTCTCTGAAGGTGTAAGGATGCTGTTTCAGAATTGGAACTGGATGATAGGATGGCGGTGTCGTCGGCAAAAGATGCCAGAAAGGTATCAGGATGTGTAGGGATATCAGCAGTGTAAAGGATGTAGAGGACGGGTCCCAAGACGCTGCCTGAGGAACACCGGCCTCAACGGGATAAAAGTTAGAAAATTCTACACCACAGCGAACTCGGAAAGAACGGTTTGAGAGATAGGATCGGAGAATGAGGTATAGAGACTGAGGTAAATGCGTTTTCAGGTTGAAGAGTAATCCAGTGTGCCATACCCGGTCAAAAGCTTGCGCAATGTCCAGAAACACACCAGAACATTACTCTTTGCATTCAAGAGCTGAGGAAATATGGTCTACAACTCGGAGCCCCTGTTGAACTGTGGAATGCTGAGGACGGAATCCAAACTGATGGGAAGGAAGATTTTGAGATTCTAATATGGGTAGGATACGTTTAAGAAGAAGCCTTTCGAAGATTTTTGAGAGGATGGGGAGTAGACTAATAGGCCTGTAGGATAAGTTTTGTTGGAAGGTTTGCCTGGTTTTAGAAAAAGAATGATAGTGGAATGTTTCCATAACAGAGGAAAATAGGTGGTGCGCAGGATGCAGTTGTAAATATAAGTAAGGAATATAATAGCTTTCTGCGGAAGTTGTCGGAGGATCTGGGGAGTAAGGAGATCGTGTCCAGGTGATTTACGGAGGGTCAGTTTTTGGAGAAGATATTTGACCTCAGAGGGATTAAATAGCTTTAGGAGGTAGGGAAAGGGGAATTGGTGACATAAGAAAGTCTTGCACTGTTGCGGTGTGATTGATGTGGGATTCCGGGTGAGGAGTGAATACTTTGGAGAGGTGTGTGGCGAATTCCTCGGCTTTATCTTCATCAGACGCAGCCCAGGAGTCATCACCACGTCGGAGAGGATGGGAAACTTGATGGTATTTTAGGATCTTTTTCGTGACATTCCACAGGGAATTATCACGAGCTGATAGAGAGGAGAGGTAGGAATTAAAGGACTGGGAACGGAAGGTCGCCAACTCCCTCTTCAATTGTCTACAATAGAAGTTATAGGAGCGGCGATCTGTTGGGTGTCGGGTGCGCTGCCATAATGATCTTGCTCGGCGTTTGGTGTGAAAGAAGGTCTAAAATATGTTGGGGAAAATGATTTTGATCTGGATTTATATTGGAGTGTTTAGCAGAGGAAGCAGTCCAGACAGCTTGTTGGATGGCGATGGTAAAGGAATAGACGGAATTATCTAGGTCATCTGGGGTTTTGAGGGTTACTCTGAGGTCAATATTATCGGTTAGGATTTGGCGGAAAAGGTCCCAGTTGACAGGACCTCGGATGAATGATGGTGGAATGGGTTTTGGAATTGGAGTGAGAGATACTTTTAGGATCAGTGGACCATGGTCTGAGGATAGTCATTAAGCCGAGTTACAGACAAGTTGAGGGAGCCTAATCCGCTGTGGATAAAGAAGTCGAGGATGTCAGGATTGCGGTTAGGATCGGTTGGCCAACTAATCCCATTTAATTACCTTCACTCTACGTCGTAAACCTATGACCTCCTGCCCCTCCATATTTTTTAACTATTTCCTACTTCGTCCTGTTGAACAGATCCGATACTTAAGACTCCACCTCGACAAACGCCTAACATGGAATCCTCATACTAGACTGAAACGACAGGAAACTGCTCGTAGATACCGATTACTACAACACTTAATCGACAGACGCTCAAAACTTTCACCTTACTACAAAAAACTGATGTATATAATCATTATCAGGCAGATTGGGATCTACTGGCATTAAGCTATGGGGTCTAAGAAGCCCATCAAATTCCTCTCGCATCCAATCCTTGCAATCTAAGATCCTTCGAAAAATCCTCAATGCACCATACTTTGCTACCAATAAAATCATCCATAAAGAATGTCATCATGACATAAAGAGTCTGGAAAATATTGCAGGACTTTAAGTGCTTTTAAAAACACGGCTCTATTAATGAAATGAAATGAAATGAAAGAAATGAAATGAAATGAAAAATAATTTTTATTCTGGGACAGCTAGTCCCCTAAGAATAATATAAATGTACATTAAAGTATTAATCTTCTGGCTATTACGTCTACAAAATATACATCATACAACAAATTATACTGACTATTATGAATAAAGAAAAATAAAATAAAAAATATGCATACATACACTTAAACACACGCATATATATGTACAAGGTAATATTGCAACCTTATAATTGATAAGAGAAATAAAATTAACTGAAACATTGAATAATAAAAATAAAATAAAATAAATAAATAGTCAAAACTTATAAAGTCGCGGTAGACTGATATTCAAGGAGATGGATAAATAGTTTATGCTTGAAGGAAGTTAGGGATTGGGATGTACGAATAGGCATGGGTAAGGAATTCCAAAATGAAGTAGCACGAATAACGAAAGATCTCTTGAAGGAAGTAGTTCTGTAGGAGGGAATGAACAGGTTCAGGGACTGGGATCTTGTGTTGATAGAATGGACAGAGGAGAGTGGAGTGAACATGTTATAGATATAGAGGGGTTTTTTGGTTCTGAAGGATTTATAAAGATGGGTTCCCAGGAAGTACTGCCGTCGGAATTTCGGATAAAGCCACTTCAACTCGGCATACCAGGTGGAGACCCGAGAGCGCCTGGGAATTCCGAAGATGAATCTAATGAAGCAGTTCATTAGTCTCTTCAGCCTCATCTCAAGCGTCTCTGACAGTCCGCCAAACACCAGGCAGCCATAATCGAAGTGGGGGAAGATAAGAGAGGAAACTAGAAGCTGGCGGGTTTTAAGAGGTATTTGATCACGGAATCTGAGGAACTGTTTGAGAATGGCTATGGATTTTCTGGAAATTTGAGAGATATGATTATTCCAGGATAGGTTTTGGTCAAGGAATATACCTAGGTTTTTAACAGATGTTGGAAGATGATGGGTCTATGGTTGAGGTAGAGTATTACTGATTTCGGTTACTGGATTATTCATTCGCTTATGAATCCTCTTCCGAACGATAGTGTTTGTTTACCTCAGTAGCATTCATTTGGTAGGTTAGAAATAATTCAGTCTCTACTAAGACGTGAACGCATGATATTCGTTTTATTTAGTTTTATGAGTTTAAACTTGGCCGGAACGGAGCAAGATGGCCAGAAACATCAAATCTGGGGAGATAGCGGTAATAATCAGTGCACTGTTCAAAGGTGGTTAGAATAGAATAAAATAGAAAGAAAACATTATTCCAGGACTGCGTCCCTTAAGAAAAATATTTATGTACAATTGAAATATATCATATGACTGGCCAAAATACAAAAAAACATTATTATTTTTTACAATGGTGAAATAAGGAGACTGATTATACTATTTCTTCTAAAAAAAAAAAAAAAAATTAATTAATATCGGCATTTAAGCCCTGTCAGACCATTTTAATAAGAATAATAACCTACATGATATTAAAGCCCATTAAATTTTACATCGATATGGCGAGTTTAATCAAATCGTCGGAACCGTTTTCGAGAAAATCGAAAAAAGGTGCAAAATGCATGGTATAAAGTACCTCTTTTGGTAAGCTCATTTTGATGAAAAAAGTTTTGTCACGTCTCGGGCGTATAGTTGTCTTAAATATGAATTTCAGTTTCATAGGACTTACGGTTTCCGCCCGGGAGTTACCACCACACACACACACACAGACCTTTTTGCGGGACTTGGTTATTTGTACTCAGGGGACCCTAAAACGTGTATTTCCGATGAAAACTGGAATTCGAAAATTTTCACGATCGCTATACTTCCCCTTATTATATATAGTAATTGAAAGTAAAAAAGTTCTTGGAAGGACTTCATCTCTTGACGATGAGGTTCTGTGGTCTTTGGTGGAAGAAAACTTTAGAAAAAGTGTTTCAGAACTTCCAGGGAACCTTAACTTTAGCGATAAGTCCTGTGCTTTTTATCGCAAATTAATATGTAAAGATTAAATAAATTAATAAATAAAAACGCACTGATAAGCCTTCATGATATGCATATTTTTTTAATGAAATTATATTTCCACATATGAGAAATATTGACCTATTACACTTAGAATTAAGTGATGGGCAGGCCAGCGGGAGATGCCGACTCTGGAAGCCATTTATAGAGGAAGGGCTCCATCTCGAGGTATGACGAGGATATTGGCTCAGGTAATTGGAGTCCGCTCTCAATAAATCCGAAATTGCCTACTTCCACTCCGCGGCTCGACTTTATTCCTGCTTATCCCAATGAGTTTTTATTTAATATTTATTTACTTACTTTTTTATTTCGTTACTTATTAATATCATGCATTAGGTGTAGGTCAAGAACATTTCGTCATGTAGGTTGTAAAGTTAAAGAACGAGTTTTTTTTGGGTCACCTGTAGTAAAGTGGCTAGCATAACAGCCTTCTATACCCAAGGTCCAAGGTTCGAACCAGGCAGATGGCCCTAAAAGTTTTGAAGTAAGTAAAATATTCTTTGTTTATGCTATCCTTTGGAAGGGACCTAAAATGCTGATCTCGAGCCTGTGTGACTAGCTTCTAACACTTATGAAAAATAAAAAATAAATAAAATGTCACGAGCAGAACCTAGCGTCTATTTTGTTAATCGGAGCCTCAAGTTTTCCCTCTTTTTAGGGCTACGCTAGACTGGGAGACAACTGGTAGGTGAAAACTCGTGAATTTGGTGAATTATCATGCACTCTCACATACTCTCAACGTATGCATTTTCAACTACCGTACTTTCTATAAAACTTCATGATTTTTTTTAATTTTTTTATATATAACGCTCAATTTTGTTTTTTTTAATTTATTTTCAATAACATACATTAAGTAAATGTGCTAATAGATCAAGTGGACGTGTTACAGGCATGTAAAGAAACTACCCATTGGTAGCACTTCAGTGTTTATTTAATGTAGGTCGCGAGGCCATCGACTTTTCAGCCTCCTCGGGGGATTATCAGGAATAGATTGTAAAGAGAGGTTGCGGATGTGTGGGTTGGAGCGGACGGGTAATTTGGAATTAAAGGAGGTATATATAGTTTGGGCTAGTTCTGCGACTAATGGGATATTTAGTTCTTTATGGATTATTTTATTAGTGACAAACTAAGGGGCATTTAGAATCTTTTGGATTGCAAGGATTGAATGCGGGTTGTCTAGGTGTTATATATTTTCGATAATTCTGGAGAGTAGGGCATGTGTGGTAGTATCTTATTACCACCTTCACAATTTTCTTGGCGCCAGACAGTTGACGTGTGTCAGATCGTTGTCATATAACGAGGACCTAAAGGTGGCTTAGTTATAGGCAATTTCTTATTGTTAATGATTCTGTAGTTGTGATTTCGCCAGGATTTTGGAATCTTTAGTAAACAGCCTAAACTCTTTGGTGAACTTCATACCAAACATTAACAATCACCTTGAGGTTAGTGGGATCGCCAATTCCGCAAGAGGAAAATTAAAGTGTCCATCATGTAGCCTTTTGTAATGGAGAAATAGCTAGAAGACGGTTTTACCACTTTGGCAATAACCGTATTTCAGATCCTAAGCTCAGTGTGAACAAACCTGTATGAATTGCTCAGATAATCCTTACAGGTTTGTTGAGATTGGGATAAGCCTACTTTAGGCTGCAGTACAGAAAAAAAAAAACCAGAAGGAAAAAACAATTCAAAATATTCAACGCATGTTTGTCCTGGACATATACTTTTATTATTATAACTTTTTCAATACATCCTCACACAAGACTGAAACGACAAGAAACAGCTGGAAGTCGGTATCATACAACAACACTTATAGACAAACGTTTAAAACTTCCAGTATATTACAAAAGAGTCATTTACATCACTATTATCAGGCCTCTAGACATATGGAATCGAGCTTGGGGGCTCTACTAAACTATCTAATTCCTCCCGCATCCAATCCTTACAATCAAAATCTTTCGCAGAATCCTGAATGTCCCTTATTTTTTCACGAATCAACTCTTCCATACTGACCTTAACAACCCATTTGTTACAGGCATAGCCTGTGATAGATACACCTCTTTTCATTCTAAACTCTCTGCCCACACAAACTCACTTGTCCGTAATCTATCTTCCTTAGATATTCCTGATAACCCTCCGAGGCGAAAAGAAGATGACCTCGGGGCCTACCGCTTTAAAATAGAAGTGAAGAGCTACCTTTGGGTAGTTTCTTTTCAAGACATTTTCACGACTTTTCTTCACTCTGCATATTTACTCATTGTATTGTATAATACAGTTGTAAATTATAAATAAATAAAAACCTTTTTCAATACATATAATAATATAGACAGAAATAGATCGTTTTTATTCCGTAAATGTGGGTAAGGCACCCTGTTTTTTTTTAAATTTATTTATTTTTTATTTTATATATTTATTTATTTTTTTTTTTTTTTTGGCAGTCGGCTGGTGTTGACTCAATTTTCGAGTTTTTCACCTTTCTGATCGTCTTGAAGATGTTATTGACAGCGAATTTGGTTACATTCAGTATTCTTGAGAGTTCTTGAACATTTGTTCAAAACAATCAATTCTGTATTAATAATTCTTACTCTTAGGTTATCTGTAGATGATCTAAACGCAGATTATCTTTTGATCTGTAGGAACTTATTAGATCTCCTGTGAACCATTTAAAAACTAATTGTTCTTTCAAAATGAACTTATTTACTTAGGAGAAGTTTGAGAAATATTTGTAATGATCAACCCAGATGTTTTTAAATAATAAGATCACGTAAAACGTATTTTTTTAAGACATCAAAGGATGTATGTGGGTAATTACTTATTTGTTGCAATCTATGATAGTGTGTACCTAGTTAATATATTCCAAGTCAATGCGGTCACCGAGTCCCTCAAGCATAACTCGTAGAGGGACTTGGCTATAAAGTAGCCGATAAGATGGAGCTGATAGCGAGCCACTTAGTAAGATAAGCCGCACTTACTTGCGGTACCTGATTGTACCCTGGGTATTCTAAGTCTTGTGGTGGGGACTTAAGAGGAAATAACTTAGCTAGGCAACCTCTAAGGTCACGGCTGCTCTTACTGTCACTATATATATTATTTTTTTAATTTATTATATTTATTGCAATCATAAGTAAAAGCAATAAAATTATGAGATCAAAGGTGGCGTTTAACATTCAAACTTCAAGGTATTTCGATATTCTATATTTATTTAGTAGTATTAGATTCTGTTACATAAGAGAATATGAAAATAGTGATTACAAAACCAATTCACACAACACACGACTTTCAGATACCTTCGTTGTTAAAATCAATTTAACAATTTTCAACAAACGTCTCACTTGAAATCCTTATACAAGACTAAAACGACAAGAAACTGCCCGGCGTTTCCGACTACTTAACACTTACTGGACAAGTACTCAAACCTGCCACTTCACTACAAAAGACTCCTCTATATGACTATCATAAGACCAATTTGGACTTACGGAGTAGAGCTATTGGTCTCAACTTTAACGTCGAATCCTTCCTGTATCCAATCCTTAGAATCGAAAATCCTTCGTACAATCCTCAATGCTTCTTATTCTGTCACAAATAAACTCATCAGTAAAGACCTTAATGTTCCATGGCAAAACAACGTTTCCCAGCTAGGATTCCATATATTTAGATAAGTCAAAGTTAAAATATAAACAAACAAACCTATTCATGTAGTTTAACCTTTAGAACTAATTATATAAAACTAAATCTCTATAATGATAATAAATCCTCACTCTTGTTTCCTAGAGTTAAGTATACCTGGAACTTCACTTAACCTCACTGGGTCAAGGCAACTCCATGCTAACAGTCAAGGTACACACAACTTTTATACCCTCTTTGTCTTCCTGTTGCTTCCTCGGATGGAACACCTCCACAATCGGACAGAATCTCCTTCGACCTCCGTCTTCGGCGAGGTCAGTTTGCTTTTGTCCTACTTCCGCGAATTTGCCTTCCGACCTGTCTCGGATTACGGAAAGCTTTAGTTTTACATATTCTGTAAATAAGCAGTTCCGAGTGTTTAATAAACACTCATAGCCTATCATAAAAGTAGTATTTCTCCTGATTTTTTTCTTCTGAGTTTTCCCCCGAATCTTTCCAATAGAGAGATACACTTTATTAAACAAACAAGCAATGCTGCCCAACTTGATTGGGTTGCTATTCACACAGCCTACTTTTTTTCCTTATTGGACAATTTTTAGTAATAATATAATATAAATCTTAACATACAATGAACAAAAAAAAAAAATAGATTAAACAATTTTTTTTTCTTTAACTTTTTCTTTTTTTTAACATTTTTTTTTCTTTTAACATATTTGCAAAATTATTTAACTCCTTTTATTCTTTTTAGCTTTTCTTTTCTCGCTTATTTCTCATAACAATTGAAATATGTATATATATAATATATATATATATATATATATATATATATATAATATATATATATATAATATATATTTGTATGTATAAAAAAAAAAAATATATCCGAAAAGATTAATTTTTCTTTTCAAAAATGAGTGAGACAGGACCGATATAAAATGTTTTATACTCGTATATTAGTTTTCATACCTATTCATTTAAAGCCAATTTTATTCTGTTGTGGCTAATCGGACGGTCCTACAATGAGCATTAATTTTGCCTATCTAGGTTTAATTAAGACAGACGAGTACCTCACATAACACAAGCTCGGAACCACCATTTTACATCATGTCCAAAGGACTGCATTACCAAGGATTTTTATTACCTATAAGAAATATTAGGGCCATCTACATAGGTCTTCGACCAAAACCTTTCATGGACCAACCATGTTTCCTATATCATTCGCAATTCAATCGCTTCTCTTAAACTGTTCTCAAGATTGCGTGATGCACTACCGTTTAAAGTTCGTCGGCTCCTTGTTTCTTCTCTCGTCTTCCCCACTTTGACTATGGCTGCCTAGTTTTTGGTGGATTGTCTGGTGGACTTGAGATGAGATTGGAAAGGCTAATGAAATGTTTTATTAGATTCATCTTCGGAGTCCCCAGACGCTCCAGCGTCGCCGACAGGTATGCCGAGTTGAAGTGGCTCAATTCCGTCTTTTAAAACCCAAAGTCCATCCTACGTTCTTGACCTACTCATCCTTGTTCTTCAGTACATTCGTTTAACACAAGATTCCAACCCACTAACCTCTATTTGCCCTCTCATCGAACATCATTCTTTAAAAACTCTTAGTTTGCGTGCCACCTCTCTCTGGAATTCCATACCTACCTCTATACGCAAAGCTTCTTCCTTAACCTCATTTAAAAACAAATTATTCCATCATCACCTCAGTAATCAGTCTTCCGAATAATTGTATAAAAAATTTAAGAATAATAGTCATATTTCAAGTTAACAAAAACTTTTTTTTCTACGATTTTACGATATTACTGTGAGGTTCAATCATAGTATCTCTCCCACATTTTTTCACATTTTCTCACATCACATGTTTTCAGTATTATATAGTCATACATGAATGTTCTATTTTCGTTGTATTTACTACACTATAAATAATGCAAGTAGTAGTCATATGTCGTTCAAGCAACAGTATTTACTATGTTTATATATAATATAAGTATAACCTTAAGTTTGTTTTTGTAATGTTTTTATTTTTAAGCCAGACTTAATACTCACTCTTGTACTTTTTTTGTTATTCTTAGGGGACAGAAGTCCCAGAATAAAATTTACTTTTCTTTCTTTTTTCTATCTTCCAAGTTTGAACCTGCTACCACTACTATTAGTATATATATAGTAGTATTAAGGATCATCTATTAGTATATATATTAGTAATATATACTTCAAAGAAAAATGAAGATTTTATACATTCCTGTTAGGTTTTAATATAATTATCTTTGGTTACAACCCTAATAAGTATAATATTAGATGACCGTGTAATATTAGTCTAATCTTATGTTATCTGGGTTTGAAAAAGAATAATGTTGAAAAAAGTATATACAAGAAGGAGACACGCCATTAGGGTAGATCCGTGATATTATTGTTAGCGTGCTAAAGCTGAACTCAGGTGCGGGCTTTCCTTGTTAGGGCCTGATTCTTCAAGATTAGATGTCAACTGTGGTCTTACCTTCAGGCAAATAGATGTTTTGGCCTCCTCCTTTTCACTTTTTTACTATATTTAGTTTTCTCAATCGTGTATTTATATTCTTTTTTTAATTTAGCTTTTTGACAAAAAAAAAATTTATTGCAGGTAACACACGACTTTCACTTTCCTCGACTGTTAAAATTAATTTAAGAAGTATTTATATTGACTTCTGCTCTGTTGACGATGTATCCTGAACCTCAAGACAGGTACCTGTAGCTCTGGGTCCTCTACCTGAGAGATTGGTGTGGGTGGCACACGCCCACTCCCCGACTCCCAGCCTCTATAAAACCTAACGGTGCGCTGCAACAGATCACCACCGGAGGATAATATACGTTGGGGTCGGAATGATATAGTGCATTGTACCTTGAGGTATGCGTTGCCAATGCAAGCGCACCAATAGTACTTCAGGGTCAGATCATTGGGTCACTACGCTGTGTGGGCGAAGGTCTATCGTACTGCAGATAAACTGATTTTTCCGTCGTTAACGAATCTCATAACTATATATGAAATATATAGTTATGGAAAGTATTGCGATTGTGAATGTTTTTTTAATTCCTGTTTCCAACGGAAATACCTCAGATAGTCCGTGAGTTATTCACGAAAAATGCAACCCATATTACCAACATTTTTAGCATCTTTTAAGCAAAGCATCTAGCATGGTAAAGCAATAAATACACGTCTGCCAACTCAAAACGTGTGGATTCAAAATTGGCAGCTATTCATAAAGGGACCAAAAAGACGAAATTCTGACCTTTTGACCACGATTTTCCTTTTAACCTTATAATACTAGGCGAGAATACGAATCAGATGACGCTAGTCTGCCATTCACAAATGGGTAGGAAGCCGCGGCAGACGCGTTTTTTGAAAGAGAAATTCTGACCCATGTAACCATTGTACTGGTATTAGACCTACACATTTATATTACCAATCACATTAAAGCTAGTTTTATGTTTCGTAAATTGGTTTATAACTATAATATTGTTTGGAACAGCCGTTTCCATGATATCAACCAGATTAATAAAAAAAAAATAAGAAGTTTCTCGGTTTTCGGTTTATTATAAGAACCATATCTAAAAAACCTTTAGTCATATAGAAGTGTTTTACAACTCAAATTAAAGATGATTTAATTTTCTATATCAATTGTTATGATAATTATCCTCATAGGATGAGCCATTTTCATAAGAGTAGCCATAGTATTGTTAGAAAAGAGTGATATCTCGTTATCCGCAAAAATAAATTGTTTTTTGTAATACTTCTAAATCGTTAAATATAAGACATACAAATGTATTTTGCCACTTAAATGAAAGCTTATTAAATACTTGATGATTTACTTTATAACGATTATCTTCGTTCGATGAATCGTTTACATGATGGCAACCATAATTATATTAGAAAATAGTGATATCTAGGTTTTTTTTTTTTTTTTTTTTTTTTTTTTTTTAATCCCTTTATATCGCTGAATATTAGGCATACACATGTCTTTTACCAATCAAATGATAGCTTATTAAATGCTTGATGATTTTGACAGCGGATATGACTGAATGTCGTGTTTTGCACGAACCAGATTGTTTTGTTTAGTTTTTTTAATGATAGAGGCATTTAGTGAATATTGAACACTGAGGGAATAAAAAGATAGACTAACATCGCTTAATAATTTTTCATAATTGCAAATGTAACGAAAAAAAAAATCTAATATCTATTATGGATCGATTCAGTATTATCTGTGTTTAATAGCAACCAACTGTATTTAAGCATAATAATATGTAATAAATTATATTTTCCTCATAAGTAAATAAATTCCTATACCTTTTTGTATCTTACATTTTTCTATAGAAGGCGAACTAAATCGAGAAGACTAATACAAGTTGAAATCGATACCGAATTATTAATCGATTATTTGACCTTTTGAGGATGACGCGGAGGCATATTTTAACTCGGCAATTTGTTCCAACGCTTCTGCCTGACGTGGCTTTTGGCATCTAATGGCGTCCGTCTCGAATAAAAAAAAAATTATCTACTTTGTTCAATGTATATGTTTTTGTTATCTGAATCTCAGATCATATTAAATTGTTCTTTGTTCGAAATCGTTTAAGGCTTTGTTTTGTATGTAATTATAATTGTATGTAAAATTTATAGAATATATAAATAACACTTACATAATATACATTTATCGAATTTAAGCATAAACTAATGCAGAGAAAGATTCAAAATTAAAACGATATGGGAAGTATAACTAAATATATATATATATATATAACCATATTTATGGTGTATTACCATAATATAATGAACATCTAAGACCATAAATTGTCTTCTTTATTTTTTTGTTAAATTGTATTTTTTGATAAACCGTTGTTGATAGCTTTGATTCAGTATATATATATATATATATATATATATATATATATATATATATATATATATATATATATATATAGTGTTGTTTGATCATTAGATTGTTTTTATTTAAATTTGTAGATAAAAATGAAAATAATGAAGACGAAATTATTTTAACTGAATTTAATTAATATTCACACACACTAACATTTAAGATAGAATATGAAACTAATAATAATTTATCATTTTTAGACGTACTTTCACAAATTCAAAAAATTCACAAACCAAACGGGGAAATAGAAAGCGAGTGTTGGCAAAAGCCTATTCATTCCGGTAGATACATCTACTATAAAAGTCAATGCCCTAATGGGGTTATAAGACCAACACGGAAAAAAAAAATAATAGATTGAGCCAGAAAAATAATCTCTAAAAACAAAAAAAAAACCGCGGAAAACAAAGTAGTTGACCTCCTTTTAGAAAATGGTTATCCACATAAACGTATATGCAAACTATTGAAACCGACACCAATGTCCCAAAAACAACCACGCAATGAGAACAGCACAAACAGATCTTACACTATCCCATACATACCCACACTTTTCCAAAAGACTTGCTAAAGCACTTAACATTATCAAAAATAATAGAGATTCTGCTATTATTAAAAAAAAATCAAAAAATAATAATAATAGGCTTACCGAACCCGAAAGTTCAATGCCGATACCACCGAATTCCGCCTTCACAGACTCGTCTAATGTTCACCATTTAAGCCCAGGCCCCCGAGATCAGCCTTAAAGCAATCCTCACAGCCTACCAATAATTTTTTTTTTTTTTAATTTATTTATTCAGACAGAACTCGGCGCAGGCTGAAAAGGAGTTGGATGAGGGACCTCCTGACCTGAAAATATAGTTGTGCTTAATGTCAGGAGAATGCGCCACTGGGTGCTGTCTCCTTCATGCCTACCTACGCACGCCATGTTTTTATTTTAGCACATTTGCTTATTGTAATTTTTTTACAGGTGTGAATAAAATGTTGAGAGAAAAAAAATAAAATAAAATAATTTATTTATTGGAATTTACAACTGTATAATGTAATACAACAAGTAAATTGGAATGAAATATAAAAAGTGATGAAACACATGTAGCGAAACTTCCCAATGGAATCACTCTAAAAATATTCTAAACTAGAAGGTCTCGGGCCCATCTCCTAATAAAATATAAATACTTTATCAAAAATATTTACAAAAACTAAAGATTCCGACAAATTAAACCTTAAATCAAATGTATACGAAATTTCTTATGAAGACAAATGCGGAAAGTCTTATTTTGGAACATTTTCATGAAATGATATGAAACAAATATAAACATCGCGACATAAATAAAAAATTGAATGTCCAAAACCTTAATGCATGTTACTCAAATTTAATGAACACATATTAAAAAAACGTCTAAATAATAATAATAATAATAATAAATACAAAATAAAATAAAAACAAATAAACAAAAGGAGAAAACCCCTCCTGACGTCATGAATATGAAAAATCCTCCATACCTGAACTATTCCTTTGTATGTTTGCTTCAGTGTTCTTACAAAGTTAATATCTACACGTATGTCTATGTAAGACACTATTTTCTCTAAAATTGTAAGTAAATTTTAAATAATATCTTTAATGCAAATTCTAATCGAAATATCAATTTACCTAATGCACGTCTATTCATTGCTAAATGCATTATTTTCTGTATGTCTGACAATAATATCACCTATTGATTATCCTATAAAAATATTAATGTTCTATTCTATGTTTTTCACTGTTAAGGCATGAATATGAGAACAATAAGTTCTCGAAACGCTGCATAAATAAAATTGTTAATTTATTGACCGAAACCTAAGAACGGTAGAAAACTTAAATTGTCAACCGTCGAAAACTAATCAAACATTATATACATAATATATAAATGTTTCTCGAATAGTCGAATTCCAACTTGTTGTTTATATATTCAATGTCAATTTAAGCAGTTGTAGAAACCCTAAATTTTGCGTATCCATTTTTAATTAAGAAGACGACTTTAACGAGTACCTGACATAGCAGAGGCTCCAGACAAACTAAGAATTTTTTCACTCATTCTTGGGCCACCTGGCTATGAGTATGAGCTATGGGTATATATATATATATATATATATATATATATATATATATATATATATATATATATCTACACACACGCACTTATCCTAAAATAAAAAATACTGAATTATAAGAGAGATATACTAGAAACAAAACAAATATATATATAAATAATAAATAAATAAAGAAAAAATTGGAATAAATTCACTAATTCAGAATGTGTCAACAAAAGAATAATAAAAAAAAATAAACAATAAAAAAAAGAATAAATAAATAAATTAAAAAAAATAAATAAATAAAAAAATAGAAGGAAAAATAAATAAATAAAAAGAAGAAAAAAGAGTAAAACAAATCTGTTACTACAAATTTATTCGGTGCTAATAACCAAGAGGTTGAGCACCTACTCCAATACCCTAACCCTAACCCTAACCCTAGAAACAAATCAATAATGAATCTATATCGGTAATCTCTGGTACCGCTGCGTATTACGTTTTCAATGTCTGCCATGTAATTATTAATCATTAAACCAATAATTGACGTTAAACAATTAATGCTTGACTTGTATTAATTAATATAAGATTTTTTTTGTTTGCTTATTATTACCATGTTTTTTATTCTTTACAATTTAATTTAAAAATATCATTATAATCTACCTTTTGATTCTTTGATGCTTATCAACTTCATATTTTAAATATTGACATTATTTTTAAAATTTGTAATTTAAAATTATTATTATTATTATTTTTTTTAAAAAGCCTAAATAAATTGTTTGAATGGAATATCGAGGTCCTAATTTCTGAATATTTAATAAATAACTATCAAAATTATAGTTATAATCCAATTTAAATCAAACACAATATGATGCATATATAAAATCTTTTTTTTTTAAATATTGCAGCCTTCTAGTCGGCAAGTCAATAGTAATGAATTATAAACAAATATAAATATATCATTCCGGAAAAAAATCCGTTTACGAAACTAAAAACAACAATCGTGACTTGGGAGTTGTACCCATCACTGCCTCTCTCGTAACTGGAGAAAAACAAACAATTTTTTCAGAAAATGTTCTGCCAGTGTTTACTCTCCACGAAGGACTATTGTTCTTTCGCAAACATTCAATCTGATTAGCCAGTGTACTTCAAGGCTATACAAACACTCTGCTCCAAAACGATTCAAATATTGAGATCTGAAACATATTAATATAGAAATTCGAATATATTTCGACCATTAAAAATACTTAATGATGGACTTTAGTTGATTGTTGAGAATTTTATATGAGGAAGATGGTTGGGTGTGCGGTCATAACAAAAAACACACAATAACAAGTAATACATATTGTAATTGTGTGCCGGCGCACAGTGGGCAATATGACCGATTTAGGTGGACAAAATTCTGAAATTTGTTTATATTTAACCTTAGGGGTCCCAGATTACGGAAAAAAAATATTAAAAAAATTATGAGAAAAAATTATAAAAACTAATTAATTTCCTGACATGATTGGCGATCGCACAGTGGTCAAACATCTATTTTGTTAGCTAGAATCTAAAACTTCCCTATATTTTACGTTTGAAGTCCCAGAAAACGGGAAAAAAATACAAAAAATCTAATTATGGCTCGGAGTTTCTAAAACCTGCTAATTGATGTATTTTAAATGATTTAGGAAATTCTTGAAATTATTGATTGTAAAACTTTTGATTCGGAGTGTTGTGTCTGAAAAAAAATATGTATCACTCAAAACGCGAAAAATCGTAAAAATTCTTTCTAATATCTAAAGACTAGAAGGATTAGTAAAACGAATCCTTGGGGTAACTTGGGGGTTACATAGTTTTTTCGTTATTGAATAAGGTTTTACATTTACAAATTGCTACGTTAACTCTACAGATGAGATTGCAATGTATATTCAATAACGAGTTTGGAAATATAATGTCTTGCCTGGCCTAGCAATGTCCATAGTTAAATAGAAGCAAAAAAACTTTGCTCTAAATACACCTTAAACACAATAAATGGCCATCGAATAAAGATATTGCCACTGCCGGTTATTAGGCACTTGTGTGAACAGGAATGATTCACTCATTTATTATTTATTTTTAAACACTGTATGGCGGGAAATATTAGTATGAAGGGTCTTGTCAACTAATAATAAAAAAATAAAGCCCTGGAAAATTCCAAACTTTTGACTTGACTTTTGTCCCCCTAAATTGGTGATTTTGCCCACTGTGCGACGTTTCGGACTACATCGTGGGCCATTATGAGTGTTAAGAGAAACAAGATGTACCAAGTACCAATGCAATAAGAGAATTAATAATAAGTTAGGTACAATAATATTATGGCAGTAATAATAAAAAAAACAAAAACATAAAATTAAATTAAATTAAAATGATAATAGGATCGCATTAATGAAATATGATAGCAGGCCTAAAATTTAGATGATAATTTTGAAATAAGAATATTTGAAAACTATAAAAATAAACTAAGCAAATAATTAAAAGTTAATAGAAGAACAGTATGTGAACTATTAAACTTTTAATTATTAACAATTTTGAAGTGATATTTGGCAGTAGCATATAAAAATAACATACTCAATAGAAACGAGAAACAATAAGGATAAAAAAAAATTAAATATATAATATTAAACTAACTAGAAGATGTAAGGTATATAACGGAAAGAGGTGGGAATGGGAAAAGGGCGAAAGAAATAAGTAGTGAAAAGAGAACATAATCAATAAGAGAGGAAATTGACAAAGAGAAGGTAACTCGAGAAGTGGATATTACTTGTTGAAGGCGCTCTATGCGTGGTAAGGAAAATAAACGAACAAGATAAAACGGTTACAAAAAACGTAAAGAAAATCGTCGGAAACGATTAGTCGTTTGCCGTATCGACTATTTATTGGAGAGGTATCACTTGTAGCTGGGTGTTTAGCATAACAGCCTCCTATGCTAAAGATCACGTGTTCAAACCCGCAGATGGTCCTAGGATTTTTTTAATGGGAGTAAAAAAATGCTTAGTTATACTGTCCTTCGGTATGCTGGGGTATGGGTATGCTGAAGATTTGGTACTGCTAGGTGAAGACACGGAAACCATAGAACTAAATAGAAGTGTGTTAATAAAAACCGGTAAAGAAATAGGACTCGAATTTAATACCGAAAAGACGAAATATATGATTAGTAGCAGAAACGATGGCGATCTTGGTGATATTGATATATCAAGGCATACTTTTGAACACGTAGAGAAATTCAAGTATTTAGGTTCAATGATATCAAGAAAAAATGAAATCTGTGTAGACGGAATATGGTGGTATCGACATCGAACCTTCGGGTTCGGTAAGATTATTATTATTATTATACCGTTCTTCGGAGGGGACGTTAAATGGTGGACCCGAGCCTGCGCGATGTCAAGTACTTGTTAAAGATCCCTATCCTAATAAAACCTGGATAGGCAACATTTAGGACCCCCCACTGTAGCATCGTCCTATTAGCCATCGTAGCATAAAGTGACGTTAAATAAATAAACAATATTTATTGGAGATAAAAAAATATTAAAAAACTGAAGGGACGTAAAAAGGCTATGCGATATTAAGTACTCGTTGAGGATCCCTATCCTGATTAAACCTGGATTGGCAAAATTTATGACTCCCACTACTTTTCTCTTTACAGCTACTTTTTTATCAAAATCGAAAGAGCCACTTTATACGATGCATTTTGCACCTCTTAACGATTTTCTCAATAACGGCTCTAAAGATTTTGATTAAATTGGCTAAATCGATGCGATATTGGATAAACCTTGATATCTAGTTAGTTTCATTCTGATGCTATAACACAGCATACCGATTCTTTCCTACAGGAATATTCTTAACATTTTATCTAACTATAAATACAATATTTTTTTCCTTTTTTACTCTTTTTAATATTTTTTTCCCTACTTATTTTTTTTTTTTTTTTTGTTTTGTTTCTTTTTCTCTTTTCCTTCTCTACCGTTTTACATTTTCTTTCAAATATTTAGATATATCTTTTCATATACATACAAAACCAAAAAAGAACAACAAATTATATATACATTAAACAACTACATACTAAAAAATCACACAATCATAAATAAAAAGAATACCAAAACACATATCCCATATATAATCCCAAAATCAATATCTCTATATATAAATCAATCAATATAAAATTCTTAAATTGATTTCTAAAACGGGTGTAAGCGAAAGTAGTGCGTTGCGCTCACCAGATTTTTATCAAATTGTTTTTAATATATTAAAAAACCATGACGACGATTCACGGTGATGTGAGTTCTAACTTATTCAAAGTATGTCTGTTGGAAATGTAGCGGATAATATTATCGTAATAAATTGCCTAAAACATCGCCGATGTTGAAATCTTTCCAAGGAAATGTAACTTTACAGCAGCGACTGTTATTTATGGAAATGTGATATCCTGAAGGAAGACGAGACGAGGATTTAAAAAACCCACGAAGATACACGTCTACAGAGTGTTCTGAGCGGAGGAACTGGTTTGGGAGAACGGCAGGCATCCGAATGTGGACTGTCGTTATTGTTGATAACTGTTATAAATAACGCTCAAAGAACAGGTTCTCAGGGCGTAGTAATGATAGCCATCCTATGTCCTATATTGAATAATTTAGTTAGCGTCGGCTCGTAATGGCATTGAAAATACCTTATAGCTTTGTCAGGTGTCGGGTATATACAACAGGTAACATGGTAAGCTCAGCGTGTATGATCATTGTATGAGCTTAAACGAAGAATACTTTGTTAAGGATGTCGACTGTTAAAATTATCATAGGTAGAAATAATTGGGAGTCAGTCGTTTAAGAATATTTTAATTTTGGAGACGTTTCAGCTCAATCATGTAAGCCGTCATCGGAGATGCAAACATCAGAACAATGATAGAGATACATATCAATATAGTAATGAATAATTATGATTGCAGTGACGATTATTAAAAAAAAAAAAAATCAAAAAATATATAAAAAAGTACTACACATACCAAGAATAATAATAATATGATGATGAGTATGGAATCAAAACTCTAGAAATAAACATAGGAAAAAAAAAAAAAAATATATATATATATATATATATATATATATATATATATATATATATATATATATATATATATATATATATATATATAAGAAAGAAAAAGAAAATAAAAGTTTGAGAAAAGTTTTAAAATGGAGTGGGAAGGAATGATTTTAAAACATCAACAGTATGGGTTTATGAATAATAATAAAGTTTGAAACAGCTCTTCTTTTATAAATATTTATTTATTTCATTTTCAAAGTATAAATGCAGACTGTAAACTTTGAAATAACACTGTGTTACCTAAAATTGCATAAATATGAGAACATATTCTCGAAAATTTGCATAAGTAAAATTAGTTCTCGTAATATATATATATATATATATAATTTCTTTATTTATTTATTCTGGGACAAGTCCCTTCAGAATAATACATATGAAAGTAAATAAAGTCTTAGATGCCTTAGAGTAATAATGGAAGAAAGAAAAATACAGTGATAAAGTAAAAAATAAATACACAAGACAAAGATAACATATAAAACCAAACTGTTGAATATAATAAATCGACTTCTCATTCCAATTCGAGTGAGAGAAAAAAAAAAAAAAAAAAAAAAAAAAAAAAAAAAAAAAAAAAAAAAAAAAAATATATATATATATATATATATATATATATATATATATATATATATATATATATATGTACATAAAACTAATTTAGATGATGGTTAAAAAAAAAATAAAATACAAAATTATCCTTCTGTTCCTGTGCAGAGCTTTGATCAAAAAATAATTATATACAATTCCTATCTAATTAAAAAAACAAAAATAAAAACAGGAGAAATAAAAAAATAAAAATAACTTCTATATTAACGCTTCTGTGATTTTTTAAATTTATTTATTTATCATTATTATTTTATTTTATTTCCTTTTTATTTTTTTTTATTTGAACATTCTCATTTAAAATTGGTTATTGTCGAGATTCCTTGGAAATTGAATGGATAGGAAGTAATTGAATAGACGGGATTTAAAGGTTGGAAGGGTATTCTAGTTACGGATATGAGAAGGGATAGAGTTCCATACGGAAGATGATCGGATAATGAAAGATCTGTCGAAAGCTGCGGTTCGATGGGGCGGCATATACAAATCAGAAGGCCGTGCTCGAGTGTTGCGGGAATGAATCGAGGATTTGAATAGTAGGAGGTCAGAGATGTATGATGGACGGCGGGATCTGATTACTTGATAGAGGAAGGATGCCAAGAAGTACTTACGACGATAGGAAGGATAAAGCCACTTTAACTCTTCGTAGAATCGAGTGACAGAGGTGTCTATATATATATATATAAATTTGCACACGACTAAAATTATTAAGGATAGTGTATAATAATAATACTAGGCTTACCGAACCCGAAGGTTCGATGCCGATACTACCAAATTACACAGACTCGTCCAATGTTCACCGTTCAAGCCCAAACCCCCGAGATCAGCCTCAACACAATCCTCCCATCATCGACTCGGCCTACCTTTCGAACGCCTACCAGTCGGTTCAGCGAATACCAACTTTCTCGAAATCCGTTCCTCACCGAGCCCAACAATTTTACTTGTTCCGCGATGCAATCAACTCAATTATATTCACAAGATACAAGCTCCGCAATCCCGCGTTGTGCAACCTTCTAAAGTCGCCAGTGGCTTCACCTCTCTTCCGACCAAATATTTTACGCAGTACCTTATTTTCGAACACTTTAAGGCGTTGTTTATCCTTCAAAGTAAGCGGCCACGTTTCACATCCGTATAGGACCGTCGGAAGAATAATAGTTTCATAAATGCTAACCTTTAAGTTTTTAGACAGAAGCCGCGAGCTAAGTATTTTAGCAACTGAATAATAACACGCATTTCCCGCTTTTAACCGGGACTTTATTTCCTCCTGTATTTCATTTTTTCTTGTTATCATTGAACCTAAATTCTTAAATTTGTCTACGTGTTCAATATTATGCCCTGATATATCAATATCACCTATCTCGCTACAGTTTTTGCTACTAATCATATATTTCGAGTCCTATTTCTTTACCTGTCTTTATTAACGCACTTGTATTTAGTTGTATAGTTTCCGTTTCTTATAGCAGTGTATTATTATAAGAGAAGAAAATAAATTCAGCTATTAAAGATAAACAAAAGCCTGCACCTCTACAGCCCATGTAGGGTCTTGGTGTCCAGTATTTATAGACATTAAATCAATAAACCAACTTATAGAGATACGTACTGTTTCTAGGTCAACGGCCGTGCAATGAGTTGATTAGGCCTAGATAACGCTAAGCCACCAGGTTTATCCCCTATCTTTGGATACCAACCTGAGTGAATGAGTGTGCCCCAAGAGGTTCCCCAACCCCAAGGTTGCAAAAGCAGAATAAATAATTTTGCCATAGCCGGGTTTTGGACCCGAAACACAGAGAATAGTAGAATAGTGCTCTCTCCACTATACCACACCGCTTCCTAAGTTGATAGAGAAAAAAGTTTTATTTTAAAATATATCAAAAATAAGATAAATGAACTAATAGTAAACTAATATGAAACTTTCAGAGTTATGAAGACATTTATAAAGAAATATGAGAGCCCAAAGTTAGATTAACTTCATCCAATATGCAATAAATATATCATACAAAAGCAATATTTTTATCAGATTGAAATGTCGAGAGGATAAGAATATTTTAAAATGAATTTCTCTCTATACCGAAAAACTTTTCCGAATTAATCTTTTCGTTTCTAATATATGTACTAGCTTCCTGAGACCTAAAATCCTTCAAAAATATTACTAAGTTCCTAAAAAATGGAAGATAAAACTCAATAAACGGTTTTACATCATTGGTTAGTGGAAATACGAGGCATGTTTTTCAAGTAAGTAACGTTAACTGACTTGTTAACCACTGCATGTTTTTACTTCGTTATCGTCTTAAAAAGACGTGGCAAGTTGAGTAAGGGTATCGTTTTGCTGCATGACAATGCCCGTCCACATGTGGCTAATCGGACCAAAGATCTCATAAAATCATTTAAATGGGAAACTCTAGATCATCCTCCATACAACCCTGATCTGGCGCCTAGCGACAACCATTTGTTTCTGCACTTGAAGAAACACCTGGGCGGTCGGCGTCTTCAAGACGATAACGAAGTCAAAACATTTGTGATGCAGTGGTTAACAAGTCAGGCGGCAGAATTTTTGGTCTAGGACTAAATCATCTGCCACACTGCTATGTCGTGGTGAGGGCTCACATCACGTTACGTAATTTATTTTTTTAAAACATTTATTGCTTCTATTTCGCTAAATATCTTTATCAAAGTCCAGTTCCTGGTTTTGAAACTAATCAAGTCAAAAGTAGGTCGGATCATTGTTTGAAGATGTACAATGGATAATGAGCTGGTGAGAGGATGACAAAGGCAAGAAGAACAAATGAATCAATCAAGAAGTGAAAGGATTAGAAATATCAAACCCTTCTTAAGTGGTTTCTACAGGGTCAGTCCGGAGGATCGCATTCAACATTTATTGCGTAACATTAATCATCATGGACTGATGATAAGATTGAGAATTTCCAGATATTCCGGGCCAGCAAATTAAAGTCAGAATAAAGGTATTTAGGCAAACATAAGTTCCAGTTTTTTTTATGAGAAATGAAAGTAGTAAATCTAAATTTTTTTTTTTTTGGTTAGGACCATTGTTACTTTTACTTACCAATATATGAAATATGTCGTAAGGGAAAGTGAAAATTTTATCATTTCAGTTTTCAATGCTTTTTATTTTTTTTTTAAATATTTTTATTGAAATTTACAACTGTATTTTGTAATACAACAAGTAAATATGTTGGTAATGATAAAATACATGAAAAAAACGTGAAGAGAAAATGCCCATTGGCATCACTCCACTAAGTAACTAAATTAGAATGTCTCGAGGCCATCTTCTTTTCAGGCGCCTCGTAGGATTGTCAGGAATTGAAGAGGAAGCAAGAATTGAAACTAGAGGATTAGAGTGGGAGTGAAGTTTGTCATGGAAGGATTGATACCTGGTTCGGGCCAAATCAGCAACATATGGGATGTTAAGGTCTTTATGAATGAGTTTATTTGTGACAAAGTAAGGAGCATTGAGGATTTTTCGAAGGATTTTGGATTGTAAGGATTGAATACGGGAAGAATTTGATGGTTTCGTAGAGCCCCAAAACTCAATTCCGTAAGTCCAGATAGGCCTTATGATGGTGATATAGATGAGCCTTTTGTAGATAAGTGGAAGGTTGGAGCGTCTGTCCAGTAAGTGTTGTAGTAAGCGAAAGCGACGGGCAGTTTCTTGTCGTTTCAGTAGTGTGTGGGGATTCCATGTTAGACGTTTGTCAAGTAGAAGTCCTAGGTAGCGGATCTGTTCAACAGGAACAAGCGGAATATTATTAAAAGAAACTGTAGGGCAGGATGTCATAGGTTTACGACGAAGGGTAAAGGTAATTTGGTGGGATTTGTTGGAATTGATTTTTATTCTCCAGTTCTGACACCATATCTCAAGCTCTCTGATATGGGATTGAAGAGTTTGAGAGGCAATAGTAGGATCGTTATTGACTGATAACACACAAGTGTCATCAGCATAGGTAGAAAAGAAAGTGTTGGGATGGGTTAGGATATAAGCTGTATAGACTGTGTAGAGGATGGGTCCAAGGATACTACCTTGAGGGACACCAGCAGACTGAGTAAAAAGGGATGAATAGGAACTATTGTGGTTTATTCTTTCAGAGAGGTAAGACTGGATGATGAGGTAGTATGTAGGTGGGAGGAATTTGCGGAGCTTGTAAAGCAGTCCTGGGTGCCAAACTCGGTCAAAGGCCAGTTTTCAATGCAAATACAATTTTTAGAGTTACCTGTTTCTGAGCTAGCAAGTCTCGCAGCAATATAATAGTGTATGTATAAATAGTCTAGCTGCTTAACAATGCGTCTTACGAAGCTGTAAGTTCATTTTTTCGAAGCTCATATGCCTGAGATATTACAACAATCTTTTCATTAAAAATATACGCACTAGAAGTGCCACTTTATACTATGCATTTTTTTAGCTATTTAAGATTTTCTCAAAACGACTCTAACGGTGTTTATTAAACTATCTATATTTATTACAAATTAAAGGTACTTTAATTTTATGTAGGTTTCATTCTGGTTTAAACAGTCTGACAGAAGTTAAATCACGACAGCTTAAAGTTTCTTTTTCTGAGGTAATTTTACTTTTGTAGATTTGAATAACTTAACCTTATTATCATGTTAGCGTTGATAAAGAACAGGTAAATATATGAGTTGGATAAATTTGATAATCAACTGTAGAAGAAAAGATCAAAAAATTAGTTTTTTATCCTATTGAAATATTTTTACAAGACTTAAGTGACAAATATTAAAAATTGAATTCAAATTATCCTTAGGCCTTTGACCAAGTCTGGCACCCGAGATTACTTTACAAGCTCCACCAATTCCTCTCCCCTACATACTTCCTTATCATCCAGTCCTACCTCACTGGCAGATCCTTCAAAGTAAATCTTAATAATTCCTATTCATCCATTTTTAGTCAGTTTGCTGGTGTTCCTCAAGGCAGTATCTTAGGACCCATCCTTTACACAGTTTATACAGCTGATATCCCATCCCATCCTAACACTTTTCTTTCTACCTATGCTGATGACACATGTGTGTTATCAGTCAATGATGATCTAACTATTGTCTCTTAAACTCTCCAATCCCACATCAGTGACCTTGAAGTATGGTGTCAGAACAGGAGAATTAAAATAAATGCCAACAAATCGAACCAAATTACCTTTACCCTTCGTCGTAAACCAATGACATCCTGCCCTACTGTCTCCTTCAATAATACTCCTCTTGTCCCGGTTGAACAGATCCGATATCTAGGACTACACCTTGACAAACGCCATACTTGAAACCCTCATACAAGACTGAAAATACAAGAAACTGCTCGACGTTTTCGGCTACTCCAACACTTACTAGACAGACGCTCTAACCTTTCACTTAACTACAAAAGACTCATTTACATGACAATTATAAGGCCTATCTGGACCTACGGAGTTGAGCTATGGGGCTCTACAAAGCCATCCAATTCTTCCCGTATCCAATCCTTACAATCCAAAGACCTCCATGTTCCGTATGTAGCTGATTTGGCCCGTACCAGGTATCATTCCTACCATGAAAAACTCCATTCCCACTCTTATCCACTAGTTTCAATCCTTGCTTCCTCTAAATTTCCTGATAATCCTCCGAGGTGTCTGAAGAAAAGATGGCCTTGAGACCTTTTTGTTTAGATTGATTACTAGAGTGCTACCAATGGGCAGTTTCTCTTTACGTTTTTCATGTACATATCATTTATCAGCATATTTACTTGATGTATTATAGAATACAGTTGTAAATGTCAATAAAATATTTAAAAAAATTAAAATCTAATGTACTAAATTCTCCAGTCGCCTCTTCAAAAGAAAAATGAAACATGAGGTCACCTGTTGTATAAAGGCCAGCATAACAGCCTTCCATGCCCAAGGTCAGGTACTCGTTAAAGATCCTAATAAAACCTGGGTAGGCAAAATTTAGGACTCCCATTTTAACATCTTCCGATTAGCCACAGCAGTCTGAAGATACGTTGAATAAACAAACAAACAAGAAACATAAATGTAATAATAAATAGTTGTCATTATTAAAATGCACCATTTCCTTTTATTTTAAATCCGTGTATTACCGTTAAAAATTAATTTAGTAATTGAACTAAATCCTAAGTAGACAATCTTTATAAATCCACTTTTGTTTTTCTTTTTTAAACCTTCACTTGTGTTGATGAGATGGGGATAGCTTAAATATATATATCGATACCTTTTAAAATTTAAATAATCGATTTCTCTAAATCGAGTCATTAGGGAAATTAATTACTTAGCTCGGATGCAGATGGCGGTGTTGATCAAGCCATCCATCCATTAGTCTAATTGGTAAATACACTTCCTCAAGTTGGTACCGCGTCTCCAGTAATTCCAGTAACTGCAGTTTTTGCTAGTGTTATGTTGAGCTAAAGCTTAGATATATCTGATTTATCAAGGACATACAAATTTACTTATCCTAATAAGATCAATAGATATAGATTTTACGTTAAATGTAAAAAGATCTATTAGAAAAGGACGTTCAATAAAACTATTGAAAAATAGAAAAAATAAATCAATATTCCCCATATACATTTAAGTTATCAGATATTAAAATATTGATCTTAATTTTTTTTTTTTCAACCTGTTACCTCAAAGCATGACTTTCAATTTCCTTCCTTGTTAAAATCAATTTAAGAACTTTTAAATGAAATTAGGATTGAAAATTGTCTAATGAATGACAATTAGTTTTGATTACTTTATACAACTTTTTTTATAATATTTTTTTTTCTTAAAGCTTTAGCTTTCCAACGATATATTATACATATATTTTACAATCCTTATGTCCTGGAAAAAAAAAACTGTTTTCAAGTAACTTTTTTACTTCCGTTAGTTATCTCTCAAGTAAATTCTCTCAACTGGTTTATTTAGCCGTTTTTATCAATTTTTTTTTTTCGAATCTATTAAATTAAAAGTACTTTAGAGGAAGACAATTTAAAATATCGAAGTTAAACTCTATCGGATTATTTAAATATTAAAGGCTAATCAATTTTACATCGATCTTGCCAGTTTAATCAAATTCTTTTCAGCGAGTTAAATCAAAATTGTAGGAGATGTTTTTTAGTAAATCGTAAAAAGGTGCAAAATCCTATGGTATAAAGTGACACCTTTGGCTCATTGTATTTCGTGAAAAAGTCACTGTAACATACCAAGCACATGCATTTCTTAAATACAAACTTTTGTACGAATTTAGTAGAATTACTACCTGCAATACCTACCACATACTTTTAATTTTTTTCAAAGCACCTTTGATGTGGGTGTTGAAATTCCAAGAGATTACTGGGATTGTAGATGATCAGTACTTTGATTTTATGTAAAATGTACTCATTTTAAATGAGGTATGAGGAAGGAAATTATAATATCACGAGTGAATTAATTAAGGTGTGTGGAAAAGCGGGCGTTTCCAAGTTACATGTTTTAGTTAAAAAGATCTGGGAAAATGAAAAAATGCCCGAAGAATGGAAAGAATCAATACTTATTCCGGTTCACAAAAAGGACCGAGGACGGATTGTAACAACTATCGTGGGATCTCTCTTTTCCTAGTATGCTACAAAATATTCTCGTCAATACTAACTAGCCGAATCACGGAATACGCTGAAGAAATTATCGGGGATTACCAATGTGGTTTTAGGCGGAATCGCTCGACTATTGATCAAATACAACGGTGTAGTCCATCTACTTTATATTGATTTTAAAAAGGCTTATGATTCAATTGACCGTCAGAAGCTATATGTCATCATGATTAAACAGGGAATACCTAGAAAGTTAGTAAACATAGTAGTAGAAATGTGTTTGTCGGAAAACATTTCATAAAGTTAAAATTGGTCATTATCACTCCGACAGATTTGAGGTGCGATCGGGTTTGAAACAGGGTGACTCCCTTTCACCTGTGTTATTTAATATAGCTTTAGAATATGTCAATGAAAAAGTTATGTTTACCGAGAAAGACTTAAATATGGGTGACAAGATTCCACTTTTGGGGTATGCCGATGATTCGGTACTGCTAGCAGAAGACACGGAAACCATACAACTAAATACAAGTGTGTTAATAAAAACCTGTAATGAAATAGGACTCGAATTAAATACCAATAAGATGAAATATATGATTAGTAGCAGAAACGGTGGCGATCTTAGTGATATTGATGTATCAGGGCATACTTTTCAACACGTAGAGAAATTCAAGTATTTAGGTTCAATGATAACAAGAAAAAATGAAACCCAGGAAGAAATAAAGTCCCGGTTAAAGGTGGGAAATGTGTGTTATTATTCAGTTGCTAAATTACTTAGCTCGCCGCTTCTATCTAAAATCTTAAAGGTTAGAATTTATAAAGCTATTATTCTTCCAACGGTTCTTTACGGATATAAAACGTGGCCACTTACTTTAAAGGATGAACAACGGTTTAAAATTTTCGAAAATAAGATACTGCGTAAAATATTTGGTCCGAAGAGAGATGAGGGCACTGGGGAGTTTAGAAGGTAGCACAACGCGGAATCGCGAAACTTGTATCCTGTGAATATAATTGAGATGATAGCGTCGCGGAGACTCAAATGGGCTGGGCAAGTAAAATTGTCGGTGAGGAACGGATTTCGAGAAAGTTGGTATTTGCTGATCCGACTGGTAGGCGTCCGAAAGGTAGGCCGAAGCGTCGATGGGAGGATTGCGTTATGGCTGATCTTGGGGTTTTGGGCTTGAACGGTGAACATTGGACGAGTCTGTGTAGGCAGACCATGGTGGTATCGGCATCGAACCTTCTAGTTCGGTAAGCCTATTATTATTATTATGAGGAAGGAAAAGGATCCTTAATTAAGAAAAAATAAGGAATTGGGAAAGGATTTCTTCTACACAAAAACGCTCAAACCAGTTTGCGAGATTCCATTGGATCCTAATTGCATCCTAATTCACGATTGCAGGGAACTATAACGAATAAATGACATCGCACAGGCTCGAAACCACCATTTTAATAATAATTCTTTATTTATTCTGGGACAAGTCCCTTCAGAATAACATAACAGGAAATAAAAATGTGGACTTGAGACTAGAGTCTTGGAGTAAAATAACCGAAAAACAGAACAGAATTAAAATAATAACATGAACAAATACAATAACTTAGAAGCTAAATTAAAAATGTACAAACCAGAAAAATAAATGTATGAGGACAAAAAAAAAACATAAGAACAAAAAATAATATATAATAAAAAAAATAAAAAAATATATATATATATATATATATAAAACAAAAAAACAAAACAAATATATATATATATATATATATATATATATATATATTTGTATACATACATATACATACACATAAACATACACATAAACATATACAGAGACGTATAGATGTATGTATACAGTTTTTAAAAACAAAACAAAAAAAAATTATTATTATTCTGAAATTTTACTATTCTTTTAAAAATATATATAATTTAATCTTTGTTGAGGATGTATAGCCGACTGTAGGAACTATTATAGTTGGGATAATCTGGAGAATATTTTTAATTTTTCCAACGTTTCGGCTCAAGCTTGTGAGCCATCATCGGGGCATTACTGAGCCATGTCCAAGCATAAACTGGTTATAAACCCGAAACGTTGGCAAAATTAAAAATATTTAAGAAAAGACTGACTCCTGATTATTCCACCTATAATAATTTAATCTTGCATCTTTGAAAAGATAATCATTTCGAATATTAGCTGTTGCATTAACCCTTAAAAATGATAATTGGATAAATACAATTTTACGTCCCTTCAAAGATTTAACGCTCTTTAGAAATTCTAAGGGCGATTTGCATTGCGCATTTATGATCTTGGAAGTAAAAGGATGTTAAGCTAGCTACTAAATCACAGGTGAGCACTGAAGAAAACGAAGTCCCGAAATACATAAAAATATTGTATTATTAACTTTTTTTAGCCAAAGAAAAATAACAACTAAATTAACTAATATAACGTTATAAAAATAATTACTAATTAATTTTACATTAATGTTAATATTAGGGAGTGGAGTTGTTTATTTTGATAGAGACTAGTCCATTGTTCTTCGGTTTCTGGGTTCAAAACCTGGCTGTGGCAGAATTTATTATTCTTTTATTTCAGCCTTAGGGCAATTCTGTTGTATGGGAACACTATTACGTGGTACCCAAAACAGAGAGGAAAAAATAGACGGCTGATCATGAGCTAATATCATCATAATCTAATAACAACCATTACAGCTCTCGTTATTAACCTTTAACTCTATTTATTTTGTAATATGACTTCAGGTCAAATTTAAGAATCAATGAAAAATTAGTTCTTCTTTTATTTCTCTTGGAAATTTCAGATAATAAATTTAGCTCTTCCTTTCTGGACATGTTCCATGTATGATTCCTTCTGTGGATTTTTTCGCCGAAAAGAGAAGACTCTGACTCCTGGAATCGCCGGCGGAACAGACAGTAGATGATGAGGCTTACATTATCCAATTAACTGACTAAGGGACAAAAAGTGGGGGCCGATTAGGGCTATTTGGGGGAACCGGTTTTGCTGTTAACACCAAAACAAGCGACTACCATCTTCCTCACTCCCAGCCTCAACATTCCCTTTTCAAGGCCTTACAAACTATTTGTCTGTACCTTTCATTAATTACATCTCCATTTAAAAAAAAAAAAAAAAAAAAAAAAAAAAAAAAAATATATATATATATATATATATATATATATATATATTTCTATCTATTTTCAAACAAAAATATCACTTCTCTATGCTTTTTCACTTTTAAATGAATGAATAAAACACTAGGCTACTGTTCTCCAGGTTCTTGGTTCGAACCCCTGTTGCTGCAAAATTATTTATTATGTTTTTTCAGCTTTGAAACGATCATAGGTTATAGAGACCGTTTTGGAGCACACCCCGACCTCCATAAAGCGGGTACCCAATTAATTAATTATGGAGAAAATGGGAGATCTAGGCCAAATCGTGTAAGATGTATGCATATATATTTATATTTAGCCTCGTTGTGCTAAGTTTAATTGTAAAAACAATAGTTGCTCAGATTTTAAACAGAACAATTTAATCAAAATTAATAAATGCAAACAAAAATGATAGGAATATAAACAAAAGTGGATTTAACAAATCCAACATTAATCAAAAAAGTAATAATAATAACATAAAACTGGCAATTACCTTACAATAAAGAGCTCGTACTTAAAACAAAATGTCTTTTAGTCTTTTAGGCAGGCCTGCGATATCACACCTTTCCGGACCCACTCCTTGGTGTAACCTTCCTTTATAAAAAAACATGGTATTTTGTGAACTACACTCACGCGGTTATTTATACACACACATATATATGTATAGATATGCATGTTTCTGTGTGTGAATTCCTAGTAATGCCTCTGGAAAGTATAGTGTATTCCAAGTAATGCCTCTTCCAGAAAATTATAGTTTTCATTTTATTGTAAAACTAAATGTGAAACTTGTTCCTTAAAAAAATCCTTTATAAATCATGTCATATTTCTACAAAGGCTATTCCGATTTCCACGGTTATTTCTAATTTTTTTCATCCATTGATGTTATTTTTTTTTTCTATTATTCTTCATGACGTATCTACTATCTCTTTAGCATATCTGCCTTATATATCCTAGGTCGGAGGTCCAATCCCAAGGGTATTTTAGGGAAAGTTAATAACCATTGATAGTGTCGTTAATCGACTGGGAAGTACAATGGTTCCGGTACGATGACAGGTACTCGTTAAAGTTCTCTATCCTAATTTAACTTGGATAGACAACATTTAGGACTCCAACTATAGCATAAAGTGATGTTAAATGAATAAGTAACAAACAAACTGCATACATTTTACTTATCTTTCCTTCTTGCCAATTATGAAAATACTAAACTTAATAAACATCTTTTAATTAAGCACTAAAATTATATCAGTTCCTGACCTCAGTGACCGTCAGCAGAAAGAGTGAATGGAGAGCAGAGAGAGTGTTGCCTTTCGTAGCCCACAGCACCCACAAATTGGTGGTAGCCCAATTAGGGCGGGAGAACAAGCCCAACATCTCGCCTCCCATCACAATTTAAGGACACCAATCACGCTCAAAAGGACCCAGGGCCCCAGATCAGTCAGTAATCTTCGCTTCACTGGATCGGAGTCAATGGATGGCTATCTAATTGATCATCCAATTGATTGTTTAACAGGAGATCTCGTCATATAGTGAGAGCAGATACTAGGCCGCATGTAGAAAAAGATCATTTGACCCATAGTCAGATTATCAACGGTTAGGGAGAAAAATTAAATTTTGAGTTTTTATTGTTATTCGTGGTTTTCATCAGAAACACTCAAATGTATATGCTTGATATCCACGCCATGAAAGGCAAGTGGTACCAAATGAAAGGAGAGAAAATTTCACAAAATGTTACGAAGTTAAGAACTCAAAATAAAAGTAAGTGTTGCTCGCCGTTTTGCAGAAAATTAAATTTAAATATTTATGTCTAAATTTTCGACTGAGACTATTGTCTTCGATACTTCATAGACATTCTAAATTACCCATCAGACAGAAACTTACCGTATACACTTATTTATTAAATCCAGTATGGACTTACGATCGCACAATATACGGATCTGCTAAAAAGACACACATACGAAAAATACAAACCTTTCAATCGCACTTTTTAAGACTGGGAACGAACTCACCACCATATGTTTCAAACGACACCCTTGGTACAGATTTACGTATTACAACTTCAACAAACCACATTCGATCGACTTACGTGCAAACAATTACACGACAGACTAAATGGGCACATTTTATTTATTTAAACCCTTCTCTGCCTTGAAGGCAATACGGGTGTTTGCCGCTGTAGGAAGTACCAAGGAACAACCCACAGTTGCTTTGTGTCTTCAAAGTTAGTTCAGATGTTCGGCAGACTTCTTCATTCTTTTCCCCTACCCAACGTGAAGTGAGTTGGACCAACTCATTCTTTCCACCCGTACACAAATGCTTTGTAAAACGGGTAGTTTTCTTTGGTTACTAGGTGAGGAATGTCACTCTCCGTGAGGATGTAGAGGCCTGTGTTCTTCAGAAGATTCGTTCTTAGTGTCTCATTAGCGGCGCAGGCAAGGAGAATATGCTCGGCGGTTTCCGGAACGCCACAACTGGGGCATAGGGTACTTATGTTTTTCCCATGCTTAGCAATTTTTGCTCGGAAGCCCCCATGCCCCGTGAGGCTTCATACAAATTTACGTGTTCCAACTACAACAAACCACATTTGATCGACTTACAAACGATTTCATGACAAACTAAATGGGCACATAAAGAAACTTGTGAAAAACATGGCTATAACTGACATACCATCCATGACTCGGCGTAGGCTGAAAAGGAGTTGGATGAGGGGCCTCCTGACCTGAAAATATAGTTCTGCTTAATATCAGGAGGGTGCAAAACTGGGTGCTGTCTCCCTCATGCCTGCCCACGCCATGTTTCCTTAGATTTTACCACATTTGCTAATTGTAATACTTTTTACAGGTGTAAATAAAATGTTAAGTGACAAAAAAAAAAAAAATAATAAAATATATATATATATAAAATTTTTCGGATCACACAAAAACTTCTTCATTAGCTTTATGCTGGTCATAAACAAACCTAACTTTATTTGTCTATATATAATATTTGAGGAGCCAAGAATTAAAAAAAAAAATGGGTAAAAAAAATTGTTTTTCTCTTGAGGTCTAGAATTGTCTATTATCCCACATAACACAGACATAACATAACAAACATAACACAGACTAGATATTTATGAGAAACATATTTAGCACACATTTTTGATGGTCCTTTTAACTTTAACTTACCTATATGTGGAGTATATAGTAAGGGAAAGTATTGCGATTATATAAATTTTCGAATTCCAGTTTTCAATGGAAATAGTCGTTTTAGGGTTACCTGAGTCCAAATGACCAAGTCCCACAAAAATGTCTGTGTGTGGTAAGTCTAGCTTAAAAAAGGTGAAATTTCATATTTAAGGAGCGTATATAACTGAGATGGTACAGAACATTATTTTTTTCAATTAATATCGGTCGATTAGAAGATTTTATTAAAAAATAGTCTAACGATTTTGATTATACTTGACATATCGATGTAAAATTTAATGGGCTTCAATATTATGTAGTTTTCATTCTAATTCAAGGAGTCTGACAGGGCTTAAATTCTGAATTTTTCGATTTCTTCCTCTGAAGTAGTTTTAATTCTGTAGATTCCAAAAAATCAACCCTACCAGTTTTAATAATATTGATAAAAATCGCTAAATATACAAGTTTGAAGAATTTGATAACCGTCCAAAGGAGAAAAGAGACCCAGTCTGTGTGTGTGATATGTATAGCTGGATAAAGATTACTTGTATAGAATGATGTGTCCTCTCCGCTGCCGAGAGCTTCTACCTCTCGCGGCATTCCATCCTGACGCCAGTCCCCACTGCTAGTTAATTGGTGCAGGTTCGCCCTCTAGCTAGCAGTGTACCCTCGAGTGCAGCCATCTCGTATACACGACCACTTGTGACCGAGCTGCGACCCCGGCGTGCACCAACCTCATTCTTGCACTCTTCTATTTTGAATGCGCATTGTCGAGGCCTTCTCTGACCTTCTTTTAATATTAATAACCATATCCTTGACAGATTTCTTGTTGAAAAAAAAAAGTAAGGCCTTCAAATAGATAGTAAATTACTTCATTAGATATCACTCTGACCATTAGCCAATCAGCCATAAAAGAAGCTGCTAGATTATATAATTTTATTTTAATTTTGGATTGAAGTAAAATAGTGAGAATTGTATTTTAGAGTTTAAGATCAGTGTTGCATGGAATAGACTAAACGGAAAATCATTTAAAATTGTTCAAACGCTATTTCATCTGAACCGACTGAAAAGTCTCTTCCAAAATGTTTTTTATTTTTATTTATTATAGAGATATTTACAACTGTATTAACACAAAAAATACATTAAGTAAATGTGACTGTTCACACATGAGATATGGACATGATAGGCGTGAGAAGAATCTACCCATTGGTAGCACTTCAAAGGTTTTTCAGACAAGGAGGTCTCGAGGCCATCGTCGTTTAAGCCGCCTCGGAGGATGATCAGGAATAGAAGGAGATGAGAGATTGCGGACAAGTGGGTTTGGGTGGAGTGGTAATTTGGAGTGAAAGAAAGTATATCTAATTCGGGCTAGGTCTGCAACTAATGGGATATTCAGGTCTTTGTGGATTATTTTATTGGTGACAAAGTAAGGGGCATTTAGGATCTTTCGGAGGATTTTGGATTGCAAGGATTGGATACGAGAGGAATTTGATGGCTTGGTGGATCCCCATAGTTCAATTCCATATGTCCAAATAGGCCTAAGTATGGTAATATAAATTAGTTTTTTGTAGTAGGTGGGAAGTTTTGAACGTTTGTCAAGTAAATGTTGTAATAAGCGATATCTGCGAGCTTTTTCTTGTCGCTTCAGTCTAGTGTAAGGATTTCCAAAATGTAAAAAATAAAATAATTACGATAATATAATCTGTCGGAGCCAGTACTCCATTTATCTTATAAGTTGTATACGTAAGCAAGAAGCATTCCTCATATTGTGTAATGTACATGTATGACATTGTAGGAAATGAGGAAGTTTAACTCAACTCTGGTTAGAAACTTTGCCTTTGCCGGGGCTTACCACACAAGCTAGCTTAACCCAGTTCCTCTTTGATTAAGTCCCGTTTTGTTTTCCTATTAGTTAATCTCTCCAGTTTTGGTATTATATTTTAATAATATAAAAGCTTAAAAATACTTTGTAATGTATTTAAATTCTTTATTTTATATTTGATTTCTCTACTCTAACACAAACTTCACTGATTTACTTTTTTTTTTTTTTTTTTAAACCATTGTGAAAAGAACTTTATTTCTTAAAAATCTACTTTATATTTATATTTTCATAGAGCTTAAATATAAGCGGCTCAGAAAAAGAGTAGCAAGTGCAATATTATCCTTCCAAATCTCAACGTCCGGAAACAAAAAGTTCTAAAACCTTTACTCCCAATATCAATGATTGGGACGGTGTACGGTGGCGGAGAAACAGATTTTTTTTTTTTTTTTTTTATTCGGATTTTACTTATCTAGAAACGTAAGACTTCAAATTTTAAGGAGAGGACAATTTATTTATTTTTTTTTTTGTTGGTCGATTACAAAGGTACATGATTGAAAATAATAAACCAAAATTAAAATAAATATATATTGGTAGTGATAAACCTTTGGCTAAAGATTGTTGGTTCGAATTGCAGTTATGGAAGGACTTTTTCAAGCATACAATTAAAAGGAGACAACTTAATTACGCTTACAGCCTCCCCCTGAGTATATGACACCCGTCAGCTAACTTGTGGCACAGGGCGAAAATAGGTTTTAGGGCTGACGACTTCACCCTATAACTGTCACCGAGAGTCGTGGTGTGGAAGCTTAATAAACCAATCTGCGCTGGGCCAAGAACCTCCACCGGAATTTAGTTTGGGATTGTTGACTTATTTTATTGTGTGCTGACGTTTCGGCCTATATTTTAGGCCTTCGTCAAGGGAAATACCGAAGATAATCTTTAGATGGTTATGCAATTATGAGCGACTCAAGGTTTTGGGAGACATTTCTTTGGCACACTCTGTCTCTGTAAATTAGGTATAAAAATATGGGTAAAAATTGGTCAGCTGAACGTGATATCGGTCTGATCACATCCTTACACAGACGTTGGCCGAGTATGTACTATGTACTGAACCATTGACTTTTAGTTTGATCCATATTTGCAGTAAGAAGTCTAGCCTTGAAATAGCAGAGGTATTTCCACATCTGTTGACCCCACGTGGTTTCCACTAATCTCTTATGTATTTTGCATAAGTCATGGTGCCAAAAGTTGACTTGGTTGTAAATATGGATGAAGGAACGTGGTCCGTAGAGCTCTCCTCAGAACAAACAGAATATTCAAAAAGGCACAGCCGTCGGTTCTCACTCACCTCTCCAGTACGGAGTTCTAGAAAGTACATATACAAATGTAAGAACATAAAACTAAAAGTCCATTCTACAATGAATTTTTGTACAAGGATATGATTTCATAAATTCAAAACAAAATTCCTTATAAAAAACACTCTTTTCGAAGAATCTAGGTCAAAAATGTTGAACTTTGGCACATCAGACACATTTATAAGTTGTCTTATGCCATTAAAATATTCACATAATACGTTGTGTTTTTTTTTTTTTTCTAAGCCCTATGGGATTTGAGGTTGAAAATAGGAAAATAGAGGAAGGAATCTGGGATCTCTTTTTCAAAATTAGAGCATTTTAAGTGCATAATAATTTAAGTGGCAGTATTATAATTAACTAATGGTGAAATAAATTTTTCGTACCAGAATGTGTTCTCAATATTATGAAAAATAAAACCAAAATATTTTTCTAATATTTTGTTTGCTCTTTAGGTTTATTGTTTCCTTTATTGAACCTTTGAAAAAAAAAACAAAAAAAAAAAACAAAACACCCTCCAGAAAATTTGAGGACATACGTTTCAAGACACGTAGATCTCGAATAACGAATAAAAAAAAAAAAAAGTTTGTCCACCGTCAAGGCATTTCTCAAAAACTACTCGAACAATTTTTGTTTAAATTAAACTCATAAATACTAGGGCATGCAACGAAACACCTAGACGTTGACATCAGCTGGTTATTTTAAAAATAGCAGCCGATTAAAAGTGATTTTAATACCGATAACACAGTAAGTGAAATCGGCTAGCGTTCAAAATTTAAATATTTAAACAGTATAAACATTTTATTTTATAATAATGACCGAACTCGTTTCTTCTCGCTTTTTTTCTCACGATTAGCTAACATTTTTTTTCGAACTGTTGTTCTCCTCCTGTTTTTTAACATTTACATAAATATCGCAACAATTTTTGATTAATATTTCAATGCCCTTCAAGGAAAATATTTTACTAATTTCAGTCAATCTTGTGTTCACTTATAGAGTGCATTGATATTCCAATAGGTAACAGCAGCTTTCCTTGACCTGGGGGTCTCCAAAGAACACATTTTCTTCCACATTCCTCAGCCTCAAGTACACATTTCCTGTAAACCGTGTTTAATTAAACCTTTCTATTCGGTTGTGTCACATAAAATGTCCGTTTTCAAGGTAAAGGATTTTTATTAAAAATACAATATGAAAACAAGATAATTTTATTCGAAGTATTTACCTTCTTTTTCTACACATTTTTCCCAACGTGACACCAACTATTTTATACCCCAACTGAAAAACTCTGAGCTTTGAAGTGAAACAAAATCTGAAAACGCACTTTTCATTTGATCATCATTTTCGAAAAGTTTTCCTTTGACGAAGTTGTCTAAATTCCTGAACAGATGGTAATCTGTTGGAAACAAGTCGGGAGAATATGGTGGGTGCGGAAGAACTTCGTAGCCCAGTTCTTTCAATTTTTCACGGTATGTTTTGAAACATGGGGTCTTGCTGCCGCTCAGTGAGATCATGAGGTATCCATCGAGCTTTTTTACTTTCCCAATACACTTTAAATGTCTGGAAACGGTAGACGCACTTGCATTTAGTTGTGCTCAGAGTCCTTTAACTGTTTGGTAGGGGTTTCCTTCTACTGTATGTTTGAGGACATCGTTGTCTATTACGGACGGAGGTCTTCCTCGGGGCAAGTTTTCCAAGTCGGTATCCCCAGCTGTAAACTTGGTAAACCAACGGCAAATGATCCGTTCATTAACACTCTCTTCCCTAAACGCCTTGCAAATATTTCTAGCGGCCTCAGCTGCTGAATGGCCGAGTTTAAGTTCGTCCAAAAATATTACTCGAAAATCGCGTGTTTCCATGTTCATATTTGGAGGGATACTAAAAAGTGGGTAATTGATTGAGAAGCTAATGTTTATAATGCAAAGGTAGAGGATTAGTAACTGTTTACTTTAAATATTTAAACATTCGAAGGTAAACAATAGAGACCTGCAAAATCCTTCAAATATTTCAGAAACTATAAAAACGAACATTTCATGTGAAACAACCCAATATTTATCTTCCTAAAAGAGTGTTTATGTTGCATTCCCCCCCCCCCCCCGCCTTTCTAAGTAAATAATGATTTTTCGTAATATGGTGTATTATCCAGACGTTTTTTTTATTATCTTTAAATGTTATTATGAGACCTATTATATCTAGAATAAACTATTTTTTCTATTTTATTCTGAATCTAGCTTATAAAACGAATTTATAAAGGTAATCTAAGAAATAGCCTCAGTATATTGGATAGGCGATGTATTATTTAAGACCAGACCTCAACTAATATATATCGCCAGCTCCTAGGGACCTCTTGTAATTGGAGGATTAGTCCAAACCAAAGCTAGCTTAGTCCTGTCTCCACAGGTTTGGCCCAAATTGGTTTACAATTCACAATAGCAAGTCAGCCAAACTGACTTGTCATATATTTAAACTATATACCATTATTCAGGATATCAGCGTTTTCTAAAAGGATTACCGCAGTATTAATTGGTTTATTTATTTTATTTTTAATGGGAGTAAAAAATCCTTAGTTATGCCGTCCTTCGGAGGGAACGTAAAAAGATGGTGTGCTGTGCTATATCAGATACTCATAACGATCTCTATCCTAATTAAACCTGGATAGGTAAAATTTAGGACTCCCGCTGCAGCATCGTCCTATTAACCATAAAAGCATAAAGTGACGTTAAATAAATAAACAAAAATATTGTATACAATATCCGGTTTATTCATATAATAGTTCGAAACGGGTAACAGCTGTTGAAGAAATGAGAACTACATAATACGGCCCGTGTTGGTATTGCTAGTGCAGAGAATTGGGCTTTGTAGCATGAAGCCGATTCCATTAAACTATAGTGCCTTGTTACTCTGGTACTGGTACTCATCGGCTTTTGAGCCATTTGAGGACTAATTTAGGACTCGCTAACAGTTTCACTTAGCTACACTACACGGCATTCAAAGTGGACATCTACTATTAAAGTTTGCAGAATTAAGGGATCTTTTATTTAAACGTTTTTACTTTTACTAAGATATTAGATTGTAAAATAAATTCTTAGCGTTTTTCAATATTCCTTTTTGCGTTTATAAACGCATGTTTATTTATTTACATATTCTAAAAAAGGCTTAATTAAAGTGCATCAGTTTCAACCGTGATTCCTTATCTTTAAGTTGTATGTTGCTTACATAACAATCTATTATATTATTATCTGAAACAATCACTTAGTTTTATCGGCTTTTTATCACTCTCTATTAACTTTTAAAAGATTGTGTATGAGATAATATTTTTTTCTAAAATCTTTAGCTTTCCAACGGTATATCATACATTTAAATTACTGTTCCTATGTTCGAAAACGAAAAATTGCATTAAAAAAATATGTTTTCTGTTTTCTGCTTTAGTTGTGCATCGAATTCATTAAATTTATATATTATTTTTCATCAGTAGTAACAAGATAATATAGTTATTTTTATAGAATCAACAATTGTTTTATTGGAATCAATCAGTTGTCTTAAATATGAAATTTCAGTTTCATAGGACTAAAATGTATAGTATATATGTAGTATATAATGTACTATATATAGTAAGTGAATGTAAAAAAATGCATTATTCATGGCGATGAACTAAGAAATATTAAGTTAAGAAACAAAGAACTAAGAAACGTTATTTTGTTTTAAATACCTTTATCAAATTAGGCATATGATATAAACAACTAGACAAACACAAAAATTTTCTATTGGATGAAATGGATTACCATTAAAACATTAAAGCAAAGGTGATGCCATTTCTATGACCACGATTGTAAGTAGTGAGTGATCCGACGTAGCATAGTAGCTAGCACAACAGCCTTCTATACCCCTGGTCACGGGTTCGAACCCACAGGTGGTCCTAGCATTACAAAAAAAATTCTTAATTTTGCCACCCTTCAGAGGGGACGTAAAAAGGTGGTCCCGAGCCTGTGCGATGTCACGAACTCGTAAAAGACTCTTATCCTAATCAAAGCCGGATAGGCAATGTATAGGACTCCCACTGTAGCATCGTCCGATTAGCCACAGTAGCATAAAGGGACGTTAAATAAATAAACAAACGAACTATACGTAGAGACTGGTACACTTTCCCCTGCTTAGCACGGGTGCGATTTGAATGAAGTTTCATTTATGTTTAAGTAAGCTCTGTTTATAGTTTATCGCATTATATTTATAGAATTATATCAACTTATCAACGACACGGTACGTAATATTGTTTCTAAAATCTTAAGTACTAAATGCAAAAATTTAACTTGAACGATGGTGTACGATGCACAATGGGCTAAATCACCAATTTAGGTGGACAAAAGTTAGAATTTTCCAGTGCTTCACCTTTATATTATTAGTTGGCAAGACCATTAATACTAATATTTCCCACGATACCGTGTTTACAAATAAATAGTAAATGAATGAAACATTCCTGTTCACACAAGTGCCTAATAACCAACAGTGGGATTATTTTTATTCGATGGTCATTTATTCTGTTCAAGGTGTATTTAGAGCAAAGTCTTTTTGCTTTTATTTAACAATGGGCATTGCTAATACATGTAAGACATTATATTTCCAAACTCGTTGTTGAATATAAATTGCAATCTCACCCGTAGAGTTGATTTAGCAATTTGTAAATGCACGCCCTTATTCAATAACGAAAAACTATATAACCCCCAAGTTACCCCCAAGGATTTGTTTGTAAGGTTTGTTTTACCAATCCTTCTAGTCTTTAGATATTACAAAGAATTTTTGCGTTTTGGGTGATACATCATTTTTTTTTAGGCACAACACTACGAATCAAAAAATTTTTAATCTATAATTTTAAGAATTTCCTAAGATAAAAAGCAGATTTTAGCAACTCCGAGTCATAATTAGATTTTTCGGATTGTTTTTCCCGTATTCTGGGACTTCAAACGTAAAATATAGGGGAGTTTTAGATTTTAGCGACTAAATTCGATGTTTGACCAAGGTGCGCTCGTTAATCGTGTCAAAAAGTTTTTATAATTTTTTTAAGTATTTTTTTTTCGTAATCTGGGACCCCAAAGGTTACATATAGACAAGTTTCAGAATTTTGTCCACCTAAATCGGTCATATTGCCCACTGTGCGCCGGTGGAAAAACTGAACTATCATAACCTCTCTCGTTACCAATAACATAGGTTCATAACTTTAAAGGCTTACAACAACTTTACATTATGTTGTAAGATTTATTTTATTGCATATTAATTGCACTTTCCAATGGTATATAATACGTCCATATTACTACTCATATTTCATGGATTATTTTTTTTTTACTTGGTTACAGAAGGTTTATTTTCCCGTTAAAAGAAAAGCTAAATTTCAATGTATTTTAGTTTTAAACCTTCAGGAAAGAATGCACTAAATGGTAGTAAAAACTGTATCAAAATCCATCGCTTGGTTTTGAAGGAGTTCACGGAAACCAAGAATTGCTGCATCAATTTATTTATATATATTATCTATTTATTTATATTTATATATGTTATCTATTTATATATATATATATATATATATATATATATATATATATATATATATATATATATAGGGAGCGGCGTGGTCTAGTGGGTAGAGCTCTAGTTTACTGTGCTCCAGGTCCTGGGTTCGAATCCCGGCTGTGGCGGAATATTATTTATTCTGTTATTTCGGTCGGGGGACGATCCTGGGGTATGGAGACCCTTCTGGGGCACACCCAGCCTCTATAAAGTGAGTACCCAAAAATGGGGAAAAAGCCTGGCGGCTGAGCGTAATCTCGGCCGAATCTCCTCACTGCACGACCGTTGGCCTAGAAACAGTACGAATCTCTGTTCGTTAATTATCAGGCCGATTTGCAAAAGAAATTCTTGGATATTTGCAAATCGGCCTGATAATTAACGAACAAATATTAGAACAAAAGAAAAATGACGACAATGATGAGAAAGTACGAATCTCTACATGTACTGAGCCCAAAACTCTTCATGGGTTGTAGTGGTACTGTTTTTTTAAATATAATTATAGGTGGAATAATCAGGAATCAGTCATTTTTGGAAATTTTTTAATTTTGCCAACGTTTCGGCTCAAGCTTGTGAGCCATCATCAGGGCTACAAACATCAGAACAAAAGAGATACATATTAATATGATAATGAAAATTTTCTTTTGAATGTAGTGACAATGATAACATTTGAAATAAAACAGAAAATATACCAACATACTTAAATATTATAGATACGAATAATGATAATATGATACACAATCTGATGATGATAAGCATAAAAACAAATCTTTAGACTTTAATATAGAAATAAAAAAAAAAAAAAAATATATATATATATATATATATTATAAACGTACCATTACTGTGAATAGTTCATATATATATAAAACAAAGGACAATCTTTCGAATATTTTAACAATATCTAGTTATATTATTTTTTCTATTTTATTAAATTCTCTGAGACATTAGAAAAATTTGTTTTTGTTCCTATGGTTAATTTTTTTTTCTCCATTTATTTTTTTAGTATTTTTAATATTTTTTTTCTTTATTTTATTTTTTTCTCTTTTCTTTATTTTTTATTTATTTTATTTTATTTATTACTTTCCTTATAGCGGAAGCTCCCGAGTTGATGTGCCTCGCTAGGAAGAACAGTCCCGGAGAGGGATGATTTGCTACATGCCTCGGATCCAAGTCATCGAGAAGTTGGGCCTCAAGTCGGAAGGTAATTCTAAAAGTTTCTTCACTAATTGAAAACGAAAAAAAAACTTCCAGCTCGAGTTACTCTGAAAAGTTTCTTACTAACAATCATTTATTTTATTCTTCAAATTTATAACGGTATTATACAAAAATAATAATAATAATAATAACGGTGCTTCTTAATGCCTGATGAGGTCGTCTTCTTTTTTGGCCGCCTCTGAGAGTTTTCAAGAAAACGCAAGAGATTTTATAGGATTTTATTTTACGTATTAATACTATTAAATAATTTAATATACAAATCTGGTGAGCCTAACACACAACTTTCACTTACCTCCGATATTTATATCAATTCTAGAATTTTAAACCAAATTTTGAAAATAAAATAAATTGTTAAAGAATTATTAACATTGTTTTTTTTAATAGAAACATGTGTTTTATTAAATAATCTATTATATTATTATTTACGGCAATCGATTGGTTTTATCGGCTTTTCATCACTCTCCGTTAACTTTTACAATAGTATGTATTAGATAATATTTTTCTAAAATATTTAGCATTCCAACAGTATTTCATGCATACATATTACTGTTCTTAATTTCAAAAATAAATTGATTAAAAAAAGGTGTTTGCAGTTACTTCCTTTAGTTGGATATCGAATTAGTTTAACATCGAATGTTAATCAGATGATTTGGTCAATTTCATAAAATATACAAAATTAAAGGTACTTTAGAGTAAGAAATTTTTAAATATCGGCATTTAAGCCCTGTCCGACTATTTCAATCAGAATGAAACATACGTGATATTAAAGTCCGTTTAATTTTACATCGATATGGCGAGTTTAATCAAAATCGTTAAAGCCGTTTTTGAGAAAATCGTAAATAAGCGCAAAATGCATGGTATAAAGTGGCTCTTATTTCTAGCTGATTTTGATGAAAATGTTTTGTTTTTTTGTTTTCATATATAGGTAAGTGAAAGTAAAATATAAATTCTGATATACAATAATTACTTTTATTTTATTCATTTTATTATCTCTTCACTACTCTCCATTAACTTATATAACTTTGTACCTAAGATAACGTTTTTTCTAAAACCTTTACCTGTCTTGCGATATAACTATTACAATCGGGAATAAAAAATTAGAATAATATTTCTACTGTATTCTTATTCAGTTATCTATCACATTCTTTCACATTTCATCATTTTTGTACTTGCAGGAGTAAATTTTTAATTATTACAAATCAACAAAATCAGTGTTACTTAACGTATGATATATATATATATAGTAAAGGAAAGTATTGTAATCGTGAAAATCTTCTAATTCAAGTTTGAAGAACAAAGAAGAGAAGAAAAAAAGGGCAAAAATATTTTTCTTATTAAATTTTTATTTGTTGGAACATGAAAGCGGTATTAACGATTAAAAAGCTAGGTCGGGGTCACCTACAGCGTAGTGGCTAGCATAACAGCTTTCATTGCCATAGGTCGCGGGTTCAAACCTGCAGGTGGCCCAGGATTTTTTAATAGGAGTAAAAAATCCTTAGTTATGCCGTCCCTCGGAGGGGACGTTAAAAAGTGGTCTCGAGCCTGTGCGATGTCAGGTACTCGTTAAAGATCCCTATCCTAATAAAATCTAGATAGACGAAATTTAGGACTCCCACTGTACAACCGTCCGATTAGCCATAGTAGAACAAAGTGACGTTATAAGAATAGACAAACAAACATTAAAAAGCTAAAGATTTAAAAAAAAGTTTTGTTATACAAAAAAAAGTAAAACTTAGCAGAGAGTGATAAAAATACGATAAAACTAATCGATTGTCATAGATAAAAATATAATAAATTATTCAATAATACACATTTTTCTATTGAAAATCAATAAAATTAATTCCTTAACCTTTTTTCTATCTCTAATTGTTTTTAAATTTAATTTAACAACGGAGGTATGTAAAATGTTTGAGTTGTGCACACCAGATATTTTAAAAATTATTTTATAACACTTTTTTTTTTTATTATCAAATTGTTGATTGAAAGATATTGTTTATTTTCATTTAATTTATTTATCTCTTTTTAGGGAAGAACTCTTTACAAATAGAGCCTATTGCTAATTGATATTTTTAAAGTTTTTAACGTATTTTTTTTTTTTTTACAAATTTATTTTATAATAATAATATACTTACCGAACCCGAAGGTTTGATACCTAGACCACCAAATTTCGCCTGTACAGACTCGCCCAATGTTCACCGGTCAAGCCCAAGCCCCCGAGATCAGCCTTAACGCAATCCTTCCATCGACACTTCGGCCTACCTTTCGGACGCCTACCAGTCGGATCAGCAAATACCAACTTTCTCGAAATTCGATCCTCATCGAGCCCAACAACTATACTCGCTCATTTGAGTCTCCGCGATGCTATCAACTCTATTATATTCACAGGGTACAAACTTCGCAATTCCGCTTTGTGCAACCTTCTAAACTCCCAGTGGCCTCATCTCTCTTCGGACTGAATATTTTACGCAGTACCTTATTTTCGAATACCTTAAGCCGTTGTTCATCCTTCAAAGTGAGCGGCCGCGTTTCGAACCCGTAAAGAACCGTTGGAATAATAATAGTTTTATAAATTCTAACCTTTAAGTTTTTAGAGAGAAGCCGCGAGCTAAGTAATTTAGCAACTGAATAATAACACGCATTTCCCACCTTTAACCGGGACTTTATTTCTTCCTGGATTTCATTTTTTTTTGTTATCATTGAACTTAAGTACTTGAATTTCTCTACGTGTTCAAAAGTATGACCTGAAATATTAATATCATCAAGATCGCCATCATTTCTGCTACTAATCATATATTTCGTCTTATCGGTATTTAATTCGAGACCTATTTGTTTACCGGTTTTTATTAACACACTTGTATTTAGTTGTATGGTTTCCGTGTCTTCACATAGCAGTACCAAATCATCGGCATACCCCAAAACCGGAATCTTGTCACCCATATTTAAGCCTTTAGAAATTTATTTAGTAACTTAAAATAATATATTAATTAGTTAAAATATAATAAAATAAGTATGTATTGTTTCATTTAATCGAAAATAATGCATTGATGTGTGTCCCGTTTACTTCTAACAGCAGGTGACACTGAAAAAGGTACAATACATTTCAGGCTGTCTTGGATTCGGTCGAGGAATATATACGATGCCTCGGTTTCCGCGTAAATATTAATGTCTTGTCGATGGATTTGCGGTTCTTACTCGATATCAATTGCTATCCGAAAACGGTCATACAAATCTTTCCTCTCCTTTCACTCGTTTGTGTGGTTATTATTATTTATTTGACCGTTGTTTTTTTTTCAAGTTTTGTTTCAGCGGTCGATTCAATTGCTTTGTTTTGAAGTTGTTATAAAACCACAATGTTTTAGCTATCGGTTGATTGCCGGCCACGTCCTGTGTTCTGAGATTGAGTTTGAATTATTTTCGCTTTCCAATGCCCCTTGTTATGGTCACATCGGTTCAATTATACCAATGGTAACGAACGATAATTATTTGATATCAGTGTAGATGAATGGTTAATGGTTTTCCTAACCACAGTTGTTCATTAGCACGTCAATAATCACAAACAATAATTGTTAATTATATATGTCACTTTTAACCTTGTCAACAGGTCATTTTATTTCTAGATGGATAATGTGGCTCCAGAATAGCATTAATGTAACAGAAACACTTACTAACATGGTTCATATTTCACGTCGAGAAATTTAAGTATTAGGATTCTACGATAACTAGAAAAAAAGAAATCCAGAAGTAACTGAAGGCGGTAATTGTCTGTTATTAATTACTTAGTTCCCGGCTTTTGCCAAGAAACTTTAAGATTAGAATATATAAATAAAACTATTATTATCACGACGGTTTTATACGGATTTGAAACTTAGTCGCTTTCTCTGAGGGATGAACAACGCATTAAGGTTTTCGAGAATAAGATAAGTAAAACATTTGATCTAAAGAGAAGTAAGGTTACTAGGAATTTAGAAGGTTAAAAAAAGTGAAACTATGGAGCTTGTATATCGACAGCAAAATTGAGTTTATAACATCGCGGCGTCTCAAATTGAAATGGAAAGTTATTAATTTCAGTAAAGAATTATGTAGATGTAGGCAAAGGGCAATTAAGTCTGATCTCAAACTTTAAGACTCACAATTCAATTAAGAAGTACGATAATGATTAATTTTACTATTTCGAAGGATTTGCCCGATTCGAATATTTTAAGGAATGGTGTAATTACTTTCACTTACTATATATAGTAAGGGAAAGTATTGCGATCGTGAAAATTTTTGAATTCCAGTTTTCAACGGAAATACACGTTTTAGGGTCCCCTGAGTCCAAATAACCAAGTCCCGCAAAAAGGTCTCTGTGTGTGTGTGTGTGTGTGTGTGTGTGTGTGTGTGTGTGTGTGTGTGTGTGTGTGTGTGTGTGTGTGTGTGTGTGTGTGTGTGTGTGTGTGTGTGTGTGTTCATCAGTTCAGTCCAGCATCATTCGTTTGCCTTTCACGAGACAGTACATGTGCTTTTGTTTTGTCGGTGCTTCACCTAAATGTAAGTTAACAGATATTATTATTTTGGATATACGCGAGCTATAGCATCTTATAAGTTGTCTGTAAAGGAACTTCTGAAGCAAGTCTAACTTTTTTTTAGAGAAATTGCTCACTCAAGTACTGACTCACTCGAGTGTACTGAATTATTTGATAAACTGCTTACAAATTATTTGAAATCTAGGAAGACTGAGCTACCTTACTGCTCACGTCTTCCTATACTTCACTTTCTCAGATAGCTCAATTAATTTATAAAGTTACTTTATAAAATCTTATATAATTATCCTTGCGTAATTAACTCAGACGGAAATTGTGATAACAATAATTTTAAATTATTTGAGAATGCTAACAATCACAAACAACTCTTATATTAATGATAGACACAATTATATTTTGATGAATGGCATAATTATCACAATAATGAGTTCGTATTATGAGTATAAATCTTTTAATTATTCTACTGACAATATTTGTTTTTTAAATACGTAAGTACTAATGACTTTAGTATATATTATCAAAAATCAATTTTGATTTTGGAAAAAGGGTGGTAGAAAACAAATAGCTTTTATTTTCAGCAAATAATAATCAATAGCCGACTATTTTAATAGCCATTCCAATTTTACTAGTAATCTAAACTACTAAACGTTTTTTACTAAAAATTATTTTGCTCCATACATAATCCTAACATAACTTCTATTTTATAAACTTCCTATTATGAGTACAATTATATTCGGATAACACACTAACAGTTCATCTTGGACCGAAAAGTGAAAATCAGCCTGATTTAGTCATACCATCCGGATCCGTCCGGATTGGTGAAATTTGGGACCGGATCCGGCCGGATTGGAAATGACACCGGATTGCAATCCCTAGTTACAGCTAGTAAAACATATGTTTCCATTGAAACTCAATTTTATTAATTTTGTTAACAATTTATTTATATTCTTAACTTTAAGTGACCTAAGAGGTAAGTAAAAGTGGTGTGTTGCGCCCACCATATTTTTATAATTATTGTTAATTAAAGTCCTGGATTCCCGCTTGATAACAGGGATTTATCCTAGATTAAAACTTTATGGCTTTACTAAAACTATACAATCCCGTTAGACAATTACCTGAGATAGACGCCATACAAGGTTATACATCCCTGTTTGTTTTATGGAGCCGTAAAAAGTTTACATTGGCTGTTGGGTAAGTGGCCGTAGGAGCTGTGGATGGTGGATGACACATAGCTCGCGTAGGATTTATTTCTCAGAGAGCCCTAACTCGGAAGAAGCTTTCTTGTAATGGAGGAGTTGTTAGGGCAGAACACCTGCGCTTCCTCCTAGTTCCTAGTTACTCTTGTCTTTCTTTTTCCAGTCCTTTCTTCCCGGATGAAAAAGTCTCCAGTTCCATTAGCTGCAGTACCTATCCTACAGCTCTTATTTCACGCCACCGTAGCATTAGATTCTGATGTTTGAATGTATACGAGATCGTATCTCTTTTAATTGTGGGTTACTGCGTTATTTCTCATTCAACAGTTAACTAATTTAAGCTTGATTACAAATTTCTACTTTAAACTTATTTTCCTAATTTGAGGGTTTGACATTTTAATCTACTGGGTAATTTTATCCCTTTTTATTTGCTATCTCTTATTCGTGCGTGCACATCAATGATGACAAGCAAAAGGCACAAAGTTTAATTTTCCTTACTAATCGTTGAGAATTAGACTTATGGGTCATATTAACCTCTGTCTTCATCTTGAGATCTAGTGTCTGTTTCCACAATGTGACTAGGCGTGGACGAGGTATCTTGTATGTATATACCATTATATACCATGTATATACCAAGTGCAATATAACATTAAATTAAAAACGTAGAAGTCCATAAATTTATTATAATTAGATTTAGCTAGAGTTAACACCTTTAAGCAGTTGGATAATGAGTAATTATTCCATCAAATTATTTTTTTTCTCTATTCTCTATATTATCTTCATACATATATTTATATATTATCAAATGATAACGCGCTAAGGACATTCTTTCCTGAAGGTTTATATAAGTTAAATATATATATATATATATATATATATATATATATATATATATATATATTTTTTCAATGAAAAAAATAAATTATCTGTAGCCAAGTCATCAACAAATCATTCCTAAAACATAAATTTGCAATCAATTAAATCGTACTGTGATATTTACTATAAAGTTGTTTTAAGCCCATTAACTTATAAACATTGTTATAATAGTTGAATGTACAGGATCGTGCAAGTTATATTCGTCCTTTTAGTAGGCAAGATTTTAGTAACAATATTTCGTTACGAATTGTATCTAATTTATTAAAATAAATTCTAAGTCGTTATAAATCTATAAAGCAACATTGTTATTTATTATTTCAAATTTGATACAATTTCAACAAATGTTTCACTGTAAACTAAATGGTATTCCTATGTAATCAATTTAACTTTTAAAATGTAATTTAAATAGTTGTTTTGAAATATAAAATAGTAATAAACCATATAAATAAAAAATTAATAATAAAATAAAATAATAGTAATAAATTTAAACTTCAAATAAAATAGTAATAATTTTGAACACATATATAGAACTACTAATTACTGTTATTATGTCTGCATTCATACGTATATATATATATATATATATATATATATATATATATATATATATATATATATATATATATAATATATAATAATAAATAAATTCTTTATTATCTTGTCTTTAGAATAGTCCCTTTGGCATAAAATTAACAAATTATATAAATGGGCTTCATAGTCTTAGAGTAATATAAAGAAGTTAACTAAAACTAATAGTAAATAGTTAGTAGTAAATACTCCAACAAGTAGGAAATACAATTAAATGAAATTGAGCCTTATTTACAATTTTGTTATGACTAGTTTTTTAGAAGATGAATATATCAGCGGGATTTGAAGGTAGAAAGAATTCCATAAGGTTGAGAATAGGATCTGTCGAATATATATATATATATATATATATATATATATATATATATGCAGACATAATAAGAGTAATTAGTAGTTTTATATATTCAAAAATTACTGACATAAAAACAGTTCCTATTTTATTATTTTATATTTCAAAACAACTATTTAAATAAAAGTTAAATTGATTTCATAGGAATACCATTTAGTTTACTGTGAAACATTTGTTTTCATCAAATTGTATCAAATTTGAAATAATTATTCTTGAGTTGTTTCACATGAAATGTCCGTTTTTATAGTTTCTGAAAAACATAAAGGATTTTTTAGGTCTCTGTTGTTTTCTTCCGAATGTTTACATATTTAATGTAAACAGTTACTAATCCTCTACCTTTGTATTATAAACATTGGCTTCCCAATCAATTACCCACTTTTTAGTATACCTCCAAATATGAACATGAAACCACGAGATTTTCGAGTAATATTTTTGTACGAGTTTAAACTCGGCCATTCAGCAGCTGAGGCCGCTAGAAATATTTTCAAGGCGTTTGGGGAAGGGAGTGTTAGTTAACGGACCATTCGCCGTTGGTTTGCTAAGTTTTCAGCTGGGGATACCGACTTGGAAAACTTGCCCCGATGAAGACCTCCGTCCGTAATAGACAACGATGTCCTCAAACATACAGTAGAAGGAAACCCCTACCAAACAGTTAAAGGACTCTCGGCACAACTAAATGCAAGTGCATCTACCGTTTCCAGACATTTAAAGTGTATTGGGAAAGTAAAAAAGCTCGATACATAGGTACTTGATGATCTCACTGAGCGGCATGTTTCAAAACATTCAAAATTGAAAGAACTGGGCTACGAAGTTCTTCCGCACCCACCATATTCTCCCGACTTGTCTCTAACAGATTACCACCTTCTCAGGAATTTAGACAACTTCGTCAAAGGAAAACTTTTTGAAAATGATGATCAAGTGAAAAGTGCGTTTTCAGATTTTGTTTCACTTCAAAACTCAGAGTTTTTTCAGTTCGGAGATAAAAAAAGTTGGTGTAACGCGGGAAAAATGTGTAGAAAAAGAAGGTAAATACTTCGAATAAAATTATCTTTTTTCATATCGCGTTTTTAATAAAAATCCTTTACCTTGAAACTGACATTTCATGTGACACAACCCAATATAAACCTTCAGGAAAGAATGCCCTAATCGCGTTACCATTTGATGATATATAAATATATATATATAATATAAAGAGAAGATAGAGAATATTGAAAAGAAAAAAATAATTTGATGGAATAATTACTCATTATCCAACTGCTTAAAGGGGTTAACTCTTGCTAAATATAATTATAATAACTTTGTGGACTTTAACGTTTTTAATTTAATGGTATATAGATTTTTTTTGTATCTCTTAAAAAAAAAAATAATGAATTTTCTAGAAAAGACGGGGATAGAATGTCCAAAGAGAGGTGTAGTTGATGGGAGCTTTTAGCTGAGGTGTCGTCGGCTTTAATTAACTCCTAGGGAAAATCTACCTCAGGTAGTCTGCTCTGCTTCTGCTTCGCTATATTACAGTCGTCACTTAATAACCAGTCTTATCTCACAATATATATATGATATAATAAATACTATATTACGGGTTCAATTCCAATAATATGGGTCACCTCTGGTGTAGTGGCTAGAATAACAGCCTTCAAGATAACGGGTTCAAACCTACGGATGGCATTAGAATTTTAGTTATCTTAGTTATGCCGTTCTTTGGAAGGGTAGTAAAAAGGTTTTTCTGGACCAGAGTGATGTCAGGTACTCGTTAAAGATCCCTATCCTAATTAAACCTGGATAGGCAAAATTTATTAATCCCACAGTAGCATAAAGTTACGTTAAATAAGTAAACAAACAATTCATATATAAATTCATTTCAGGCTGTTGCATAGCTTCCAAGCATATTGATAAATATGTTGCATGTTGAAAAATAAATTACATATTTGAGTTATCTATGCATATGCATTGTTTATTACTTTCACTTACTATATATAGTAAGATGAAGTATTGCGATCGTGAAAATTTTCGAATTCCAATTTTTCAACGGAAATACACGTTTTGTAGTCCAAATAACCAAGTCCCGCAAAAAGGTCTGTGTGTGTGTGTGGTAACTCCCGGGCGGAAACGGTAAGTCATATGCAACTGAAATTTCATATTTAAGACAACTATAGGCCCGAGACGTGACAAAACTTTTTTCATCAAAATGAGCTTACCAGAAGAGGCACTTTATACCTTGCAATTTGCACCTTTTTTTCGATTTTCTCGAAAACGGTTCCGACGATTTTGATTAAGCTTGCTATATCGATGTAAAATTTAATGGGCTTTAATATCATGTAGGTTTTATTTGGATAAAAATGGTCTGACAGGGCTTAACTGCCGATATTTTAAATTTTCTTCCCCTAAAGTACCTTTAATTTTCTAGATTCAATAATAATAACTAGATTATCTTGTTAACGCTGATGAAAAACAGGTTAATATATAAATTGAATAAATTCGATACCCAACTAAAGGAGAAAACAGAAAAAATATTTTTTAATGCAATTTTTCGTTTTTGAACATAAGAGCAGTAATATACATGTATGATATACCGTTGGAAAGCTAAAGATTTTAGAAAAAATATCATCTCATACACAAGCTTTTAAAAGTTAATAGAGAGTGATGAAATGAACATAAAACTAACTGATTATTTTAGATAATAATATAATAGATTTTTTAATGGAACACGTGTTTCTATATAAATTCAATTTGATTAATTCCTTAATAGTTTCACGTATTTTTATCTCTAACTGTATTTGAAAATTCTTTCATTGATTTTAAAAATCGAGGTAAGTGAAAGTCGTGTGTTGCCCGCACCAGATTTTATATTGTATTATTATTTTATAAATTAATTGTTTTGCATATATTGTATGAATGTAGGTTTACGTTGTGCTTGATCACTATTATAAATGTCCTAATTAGGACATAATGCAATATCACTCAATAAAAAAAATTGTTTGATCATTTTGTTTAGATTTTCTACCAAAATATTTGACACTTTTAAAAGTGCTCCACACCAGCAAGATATCCAGTGCGGTCATGAACCCTTACCAGCTAGACGACATAATATACGCGAGAACACCGTTTTCCTATGAAATATGTACATTTTCTGACATGATGCACCTCATGCACTTCAAGACTCATGTACCGGGTCGTGTGCGACTTGCAAAATAAACAGAAGGTTGCCGATCTTGATAACCCCGTTGCTTCATCTTGCAATCCCTTGCCTTGTATCAGATCTTATCCAGTTCTTGAGATCACGATGCACCGTCAGCTCTATCCTTCTGAAGATGTCCTTTATCCTGAGAAGAATCTTTTTTCCCATGGAATTCTTATATATTTGAATTATTAACTATGATGAAAAATTGATATTCAATCGGAATTCCCAATCCAACTAATAATTCTTTATATACATGCAATATACAGCAATGATTCCCGATCCTGAAACGCATCTTACATTGAAAGTCAATGTAAAGAGTTTGAGGTCAGTCATTCGAGAGTTGTCTGTCCAAAACATATCAGAGCTTTTTAAAAAAAAAACACTACCTTTACATTCAATTCACATGAAAACTAAATTTCATGGAACCAATGTATTTCCAATAACCTATATTCCATTTTTTTTCACAACTTAACCTGTAATGATTCTCTTCAGAATCTTCCGATAGCCACCACAATCAAGCCATACTGAGTATTGATAGATTTAAGAAGTTAAATGAAGTAAACTTTCCTCACAACTTACGCAGATGACACTTGTGACTCCGTCCATAATGATCCAAATACTCCATCCCAAAACCTTTAGTCCCACATCACAGCCATTGAGGAATAGTGTCAGAACTAGAGGATTAAAATAAATCATGAAAAATCTCCCACCACATTACCTTTACCCTTCGTTGCAAACCGATGACTTTCTACCACACTCATACGTGTTGAACAAGTCCGAAGCCTAAGACTCGATCCAGTGATGGGCAAATACTCAAAAAATTTGAGTACTAATTATTGTAATCAAATGATGCTCGCTGCTGATTACAAAATGTACTCAGCTTTCCTCCTGATTACTTTCTATTTTCCTCTGTAATCAAAATTTTAATACTTTTGAGTACTTGATTACTTTTTTATATGAGGTGGCCAGAATAGAGTATATTACATACATCTATTAAGTTAAATTATATTAATAATTTCTTTAAGCCATCTTTTGGTTTCATATTGTCGATTATTTTAAAATTTTCATAAAAAATTGATAAGGGTAAATTATTATTATTAAGATGGTGGGTTTATAGATTATTGTAAACTCTTCAGATATAATCGTTCCCAAAGGTTCGTTACCGATTATACTATTAATTTTGATCGCGTTCGCTGAAGTAGAGGTTTATTTTAACTTTTTCGTATTTATTCGATACCAGGCTAGGTAGCTGCGTTCCCAAAGGTTCGTTACCGATTATACTATTAATATTAATCACGCTCGCTGAAGTAGAGATTTATTTTAACTTTTTCGTATTTATTCGATACCAGGCTGGGTAGCTTGGTTTTCCAAGGGTTCGTTACCGATTATTCTATTAATTTTTATCGCGCTCGCTTAAGCAGAGGTTAATATTTAGAGGAAATATATTTACTTTTTAAAGGATTTGGTTATTAGTATAATTGATTTCAGTCAGTTGCTGTAGAGTAGATTTTGTTTGAAAATTTGTTATCAATATAAATCCTGATGTTATTATTATTATTATCAATCACCGACATACTAACCAAAAATATGATTATATTATACCGATCAATGAAAAATTACAAAAAAACTTAAAATAAACATACACTAGACCAACTGACTAAAAAAAAAAAAATAACACATTCACTAACTAAACCCTCTAAAACACATATACACATATAAAAAATTAGCATTAAAAAAAACACAAAAAAATTAAAACAAATAAATGTTTTTGTATACGAATGTAAAATCAATAAAAAGTTTATTAGACAAAACACCGAAAAATAAAATACAGAAATGTTATAATTTTAAAATGTAAGAACCGTTAGTAACGCAGCTATTTAGAATAGTAACAAACGAACTCGAAAAATTTTAATAAACCTCTACTTCAGCGAGCGCGATCAAAATTAATAGTATAATCGGTAACGAACCTTTTTGGAACCCAGCTACCGAGCCTGCTATCGAATAAATACGAAAAAGTTAAAATAAATCTCTACTTCAGCGAGCGCGATTAAAATTAATAGAATAATCGGTAACGAACCCTTGGAAAACCAAGCTACCTAGCCTCAACTCAATTTCTACTCGCCTACCAGACGCCCTGATGATGACCCACAATGGGGGTCGAAACGTTGGCAAACAATAAAATAGTTGAAACTATTCAGTTGTTTCATTCAATGACCGCCACCCGGACTAATACCTTCAGTACTTAATAATAATAAATTACCCTTATCAATTTTTTATGAAAATTTTAAAATAATCGACAATATGAAACCAAAAGATGGCTTAAAAAAAATTATTAATATAATTTAACTTAATAGATGTATGTAATATAATCTATTCTGGCCACCTCATATAAAAAAGTAATCAAGTACTCAAAAGTACGAAAATTTTGATTACAGAGGAAAATAGAAAGTAATCAGGAGGAAAGCTGAGTAGATTTTGTAATCAGCAGCGAGCATCATTTGATTACAGTAATCAGTACTCAAATTTTTTGAGTATTTGCCCATCACTACTCGATCTTGACAAACATCTTACATGGAATCCTTGTACGGGACTTGAACGAAAAGAACCTGCCCGTAGATACAGATTACTACAACACTTACTCGACAAAAATTCAAAACTTTATTATTTATTACAAAAAGCTCATTTACGTTACCGTCGTCAGACCCATCTGGACATATGGAATCGAGCTTTGGGGCTCTACTACACCATCTTATTCCTCTCGTATTCAATCCATACAATCCAAAATACTTCGCAAAAACCTAAATGCTCCTTATTTCGTTACGAATAAAATCATCCATAACGATCTAAATATCCCATTTGTCGCAGAACTATCCTAAAAAAGATATGCCACATTTTATGTTCCCCAGTTTGCCTTTGTGTGTATGTGATCAGTCTAGAACGAAAAAGAAAAGTCGTACGAAACTGAAATTTTATAGTTAAGACAAACATACACCTGAGATGTTATGTAAACATTTTTGCCATGTTACTTTATACCATCCCTTATAGTAATATGGAGTTCACCCTGTATCTATTTTATATTTAAATGTTTGGTTTAGTTTATTAAAAGAATTTTCAGTGTGCTTTGAGAGGATATTTTCTATATTATATATTATATATATTCTTTTAATCTACTGATAGACTACATAAGAGTATAGTATTCTTAAAGATAGCTTTGTCACGTTCGAAAAAATCAGAAGAGGTCAATGACTGAGTTTATCAAAGGTGACACGAACCTACGACCGATATAGACCTGGTAATTATCACCTGTTAATGACAAGACTAAAGATTAGCAAGGTACAAGAGGTAGTGCCAGAGGACACTTGAAGGTTGACAGTTAGTGCACATCATCGGAATTGTGTTAGCCCAACTCGGCGGGGATCGATCCCAGTCACTTAACTTGCTAATTCAATGTTCTACGGACAGCGGGTGAGCTGTTACTGCCGAACCGGCTACTTAGTGAACTTAATGTATTAAGCACCATTTAAAATATTGTCTGTCAAATAATTTCATTAAACTGAATGATTGATTTGAAAAATAAAATCTGGAGTTCAGAAAAGGCATGAATATGAGCACAATAAATTATGGAAACGTTGCATGAGTAAAATTGTTTATTTATTGACTGAAACCTAACACTATTAGAAAAGTTAAATTATCAACAGTCCAGAACTAATAAAAAAAAATAAAAAAAAAAATAAAATAAAAAGCTTTGCTATAAAACGCTTATGATGTAGCAGTTGTTTGGTGATGTGGTAACAAAGAAACTACCAATAAAAAACACTCCCTTTATTTTTTTTTTTTTAATGGTGTGTTTTCTTGGTGGCTGCACCCTCAACCAACTTCCTTACCATATAGTCAAAACGGTCAACTATTCCATTATTTTAAGAAATATATGTATATATATATTTCTTATATATATACATATATATATAAGTAAAGTAAAGATGATGTTGTATATCATCATAACTCCTATGCAACTCATAACTCATTGCAAGTCATTCAAATGAGTACTTATAATTTTCTGGAAACGTATAGTAATATGTATTTTATTATAACTGGAAACTATAATGTGAATGTATATTTTATATACATACAAATTTTGTTTTACGTTTTAAAAAAATATATGTTTCAACCATTAAGAATAGTAATAAAAACTCACTTACCTATAAATAAAATAAATAGTAAGAAAAGGTATTGCGATCGTGAAAATTTTCGAATTCCAGTCTTCAACGGAAATACACGTTTTAGGGCCCCCTGAGTCCAAATGGCCAAGTCCCGAAAAAAGGTCTGTGTGTGTGTTGTAAGTCTAGCGCGTAAACGAAAGGTTCTATAAAACTGAAATTTCATATTCAAGAAAAATATACGCCCGAGACATTACGAAGCCTTATTCATCAAAATCAGCTTACAAGAAGAGCCACTTTATACCGTGCATTTTGCATCTTTTTACGATTTTCTCAAAGACGGCTTTAATGATTTTTATTAATCTCGCTATATCGATGTCAAATTTAATGGGCTTTAACATCATGTAGGTTTCATTCCGAGTGAAATATTCTGACAGGGCTTAAATGTCGATATTTAAAATTTTCTTCCTCTAAAGTACCTTCAATGTTTCATATTCTATAAAAAATAACCATATTATCTTGTTAGCATTGATAAAATACAATTAATTATGCAAGTTGTGCTAATTTGATAAACAATTACAGGAGAATACTGAAAAAAATATTTTAATGCTCTTTTTGTTTTTAAACATAAGAACAGTAATATACATGTATAATATACCTTTGGAAAGCTAAAGATTTTAGAAAAAAAATTATCTTATACACACTTGTAAAAGTTAATAAAGAGTAATTTAAAACAGATAAAACTAACTGATTATTATTTCAGATAATAAAAGAATAGATTTTTTAATAAAATACATGTTTCTATAGAAATCCAATTTAATTAATTCTATATTAGTTTCACTAATTTTTATCTTTAACTGAATTTGAAAATTCTTTAATCGATTTTAACAACGGTGGTAAGTGAAAGTCGTTAGTTGCCCGCAATAGATATTTTTAGTAAAAAATGTAAATACCATAACTTGGCTTGTTCACTAAAAAATTTATGTGTTTTTTAAAAACATTGACATTTTCAGAGGTGGAAGGAGGAACTTTGATCAATTGATTTGTAAAGTAAAATTTTATTTACCACTCAGGGTTTCAAATACTACTCTTAACCTCGAACTCTATAACTCCGATAAATGGTTGAATTCATTAACGGAACAGCTCGATTCAAACCTATTCATCTGAAAAATAAACCAACTCAGAACTATTTTACAAGGAGCTTAATTGGAAAGCATTTATTTATTTTTTATAGCTCTCTCATACCGTTATATGGAATTTATATTAACCGCAACTGCCGAGTTGCAAACGGCATTCAATCCGTTGTATTACTAACCATATATTATATTATTAGTATATAACAAAACATTAGGTATTCTAAAATTGTACGGCGCGCCACGTCGGAGAGACGAACTTGTTCTTATTCAATTTTTTAATTGAATAGGCGTTTATTCAAACGTGAAACTTCCAACTTTGAGGTAGGTTATTGTTTTTTTCTAGGCCATTCTTTATTGAAGATAATAAAACAAAATGTATTAGTATGGTTAATGATTACAGAAAAATATTTATCTAGGTAGACAATAAATATTTGAAACAAATATTTAAAATCTGGTGCGCGCAACACACGACTTTCACTTACCTTCGTTATTTATATCAATTAATTTTTTTTTTAAGAAATTTAGAAACGAAAATAAAATGGTTAAATAATTATTCACATTCGATTTTAATAGAAATATTTGTTTTATTAAATAATCTATTATATTATTATCTAAAATAATCAGTTAGTTTTATGTTCATTTCATCACTCCCTATTAACTTTTAAAGGCTTGTGTATGAGATAATATTTTTTTCTAAAATCTTTAGCTTTCCAACGGTATATCATACATGTATATTACTGCTACATGTATAATACTGCTCTTATGTTCAAAAACGAAAAATTGCATTAAAAAAATATTTTTTCTGTTTTTTCCTTTAGTTGGGTATCGAATTTATTCAACTTATATATTTACCTGTTTTTCATCAGCGTTAACAAGATAATATAGTTATTTTTATAGAATCAACTAAATTAAAGGTACTTTAGAGAAAGAAAAAAAAATTGAAATATCGGCATTTAAGCCCTGCCAGACCTTTTTAGTTTTATGTTCATTTCATCACTCTCTATTAACTTTTAAAAGCTTGTTTATGAGATAATATTTTTTCTAAAATCTTTAGCTTTCCAACGGTATATCATACATATATATTACTGTTCTTATGTTCAAAAACATAAAATTACATGAAAAAAATATGTTTGCAGTTTTCTCCTTTAGTTGGACATCGAATCCGTTCAACTTATATGTTTATATGTTTGCTAGCAATGCTAATCATATAATATTCCCAATTTCATAAAAACTACAGAATTAAAGGTACTTTGGAGAAGGAAATTTTGAAATATCGGCATTTAAGCCCTATCAGACTATTTCAATCAGAATGAAAACTACATGATACATAGCCCGTCCAATTTTACATCGATAAATCGACTTTAATCACAATCATTAAAGCCGTTTTTGATTAAATCGTAAATAGGTGTACAATTTATGGTATAAAGTGGCTCTTCTGGTTAGCTGATTTTTATGAAAAAATTGCTGTAACATCTCGGGCGTATAGTTGTCCTAAATATGGAATTTCAGTTTCATAAGACTTTTCGTTTACGCGCAGGAGTTACCACACACGGACACACCCACACCTTTTTGCGGGTTATTTGGACTCAGGGGACCCTAAAATGTGTATTTCCGTTAAAAAACTGGAATTCGAACATTTTCACGATCGCAATACATTCCCTTACTATATATTCCATATATATAATATCAATAATAAACTATTGGAAGCTTAAGATTCTAGAAAATATATTATCTAATAGTTTTTAAAGTCAGTTACTGCTTGGACACACTTCTATAAAATGACATCTTCTATAAAATGGGTACTCGAAAATTAGATTAAAAAATCTTTAAACTTAGCTTTTCATCATTGTCCTAAGTTTTCTTTTGGTTCAATATCTGTGCAATATATATATGGCGGGTCTGCGGAAGTTGTCTTTGAACGTTTTTTTTATTTATTTAATTTTTAGACATCACAAGGATTCAGCCTCTAGGGAGATTTTCAAGCATCTGTAAAACTAAATTAAAAAATCTTTAAGCTGAGCGTTTTCTTGGCCTAATCATCTTCCAAAGCCGTAGACATAGAAACAGAAGGAATACTTATGTACTAAATATATTTTTTATTTGATTATTTAACGTCACTTTATGCTACTGTGGCTAATCGGACGATGCTAAAGTGGGAGTCCTAATTTTCTTTCTATCCAGGTTTAATAGGATAGGGATCTTTAATCCATCCGAGACGACGATTTTTTTTTCGAAACGGTCCCCAGGAGCTAATTTTTTTTTCTTGTTAAAAAGGCTTCAGATAATTTTTAGATTTTTTTATACACACTAAACCAATTCCAAATTTTGTTTTCCTGTACTTAACACTACTGCAGTACGACTAGTTTACTCAGAATAACTGATAATTGCACATTACTATATATACATGGTGTGCAATCGGTCTCGAATGAGTTAACGAGTACCTGACACCGCACAGGTTCGGGACCACAGAACAAAAACACTGTATTAATAATATTCGTCTTATATTCACTACAGGGATCACCTGCAGCAGGGTGGCTAGCATAACAGCCTCCTATGCCTTAAGTCGCGGGTTCAAACCCGCAGGTGGTCCTATTATTTTTTAATTGGAGTAAAAAATCCTTAGTTATGCCGTGCTTCGGTGGGGACGTAAAAAGGCCGTACCGAGCCTGTGCGATGTCAGGTACTCGTTAAAGATCCCTATCCTAATAAAACCTGGATAGGCAAAATTTAGGACTCCCACTGTAGCATCGTCCGATTAGCCACAGTAGCATAAAGTGACGTTAAATAAATAAACAAACATTTTATTAAATTTTTTTTTTTTTTTTTTTTTTTTTTTTGTGCGATGTTAGTTATACGTAAACCCATTCGAGACCACATTTTTACGTCCCCTCCGAAGGACGACATAACTAAGGATTTTTTACTCCCTTTAAAACATCCTCATACCATCTGCAGGTTTAAAACCCTGACCTTAGGCATATGAGGCTAATGTCAGGCACCCTGCTAGAAGTGATCCCTGTACTGAATATACGAAGAGTATTATTAAGGCCCGGTCGCACCAACAGCCTGTGTTAAAGTTAACTTTTGCTGTTAACTAACCCGGGTTTAAAAGCTAATCATGATTAAAGTTTTTGTCCAGTTGCACCCACAAATTTTTAATTCGAGTTAGTTAACATGGGTTAGCGCGGGACGTCATCATATTCGTGACGTATTTAACAACTCCAAACCCTCTAGACAGAGACAGTTAGGTTATATTGAAATGATTGTTTTACTCTGCCGATTAATATATATTAATACAATAATGGATATAATTAGTTGACCGTTGAGAATTAATAATGAAACATTTTAAGATCTATTGAATATCAAGGAAGCTGGATTGTATAGTGAAACCAGACAGACAATGAGTATCTAAATGGAATAAAAACTATAGTATATAAAATGTTATTAGATGTATTCGAAAAAAATAATAAATTAAATCAAGTACAATGAAATTAAAAATGAACCCAGGACAAAAAACCTTAACGTTAATAACAATAAATTGATCAATAATAAACCAAAAATTGATGACAATAAATAGTAAAACCTAAACAAAAAACTATAACAGATCTTTACCAGAATGAAAATAATAAAAAAACAATTATAGGTAATATCAATAATGCGATAAATATAGACATGATAAGTGGAAGAAATAGAAATATATACCATAATCAAAAAATGCAATTTATACCTCATCTATCCAAAGAAATTAAGAGAACACTTGTTGAATTTAATTCACCACAGACAAAATTAGGACTATATAACCATAATAAACTAAGTAATCATTTATCAAACATTAAAGATTTTACCACACGAAAAACTGAATGTTATTTATAAAATAAATTGTATAGATTGTGATAAAATATACATAGGAGAAACATCTAAAAAGATCACAACTAGAGTCAAACAACACAGCAATAATTGTAAAAATAAAACACTACAGCATTTGCACAACACAGTCTTCAGCTTAATCACAATTTTGATTTTGAAAAACCTACAATATTGGATATAGAAAAACAATCGAATCTATATATAAACAAAAATATAAAAGATACCATAAATTATAAAACAGATTGAAAACACCTCTCACAAGCAGTTCTTGCTACAATTGGGAAATTAAAATTTGTAAACCTTACCTTAGTGACCTATATTTAATAATAAATCAGTGTATACTTACTACAGTAAATAGTATGACCCTAATTCATCAGGGGCCAAAGAATATGTCAGTTAAATGGGTATTTTTTCCTTAGTGTTAATTTAAAAAACAAACCAATTTTATGACATAAATTTTTGACAAAATTTTAATCAAAAATGGATAATTTTTTTAATTTTAAATGAATTTCGGGTAAATATAATTTTTTTGTAACACTGTTATGCATATTTTTGGTAATGTTTTTAGTTAATATTTAAAAAGTTATTTTATAATGTTAATTGATAATTTTTTGATGTATTTTAGTGAGTCCTGATGATGGGGAAGGCCCTCGAAATGTTGGCTCGTTTTAAAGTTAATTGTAATAAACTGTTTTTGGAAGATTTAGAAACCTACAAATTATTTATTATAATTTTTCATTCTTCCAATTAACCTAATTCTATTATTAATCAATTTACTGAATTAGAGGGAAAATAATATGTAAATAAAATTCAAAAATCAGACTTTATTGATAAATATAAACAAATAAATTACCACTTGACTACAAAAGAGGAAAAGGTTTATTGATTTAATAACACTGATTGCAATTTATACAAAATTATGTCATTTCCTTTCATCTTGAAAAATTTGTGTCGACAAGTGCTCTGTGAAAAGCTATATCACTTTCACATATAATTTCTGATGGTGAAACAACATCAGGAAAGTAATCTTCTGGTTCTGGTACGTTGTAGATGTTCTGGGTTTCTATTGCAATGTTGTGGAGGACAGCTACAGCTACAATAATATTTAGGGCTTTTTTTGGATCCATTCGAATTCCATTGGCAAGGCAAGGAAATCTTCTTTCCATAAAACTGAACGCTCTCTCAATGATTGTTTGATTTTTGTGTGACAATTGATTTTTCTTCAGCAGCATTTGTTGGGTTTAAAATTGGTGTCAGTAAATATGTTTTGCAGCCATAACTACTATCTCCTAGAAGCCAAAAATCTCCAAATTCTCTTGACTCAAATCTCACTCATTGCACTTTAATTGAAAATCCAACTGTCATGCACAGAGTCAGGATTTTCAAGTTCCCATCGCACACTACTTGTATATTTAATGAAAACCACCCTTTTCTATTTCAAAATAGTTTTGTATTAGCTCCACTTAGAGACTGGATTTTAATATGAGTGTAGTCAATCGCACCAATTACTCAAAGAAAACATTTTATCCTGTAGAAATCTGACACTGTTTTGTATTTATCAACTTTTGTTATGGACATTTTAATTAAATCACTTAACTTCCTGGCTATTAATGCTGTTATGCGTGGAATAATTCTATAAACTGTAGATTTATCAATATCAATGATGTCGCTAAGAACCTGCTGGTAACTACTAGTAGCATGATCCTCTTGAGGTTAAGTAGAATATGATGCAAAATCATTAATATTAAAAATGTCAATCATATTTAGCACTGTTTCTTTTTGAAATCTATACCTTCTTATGAATTCCACATTATCCTAAATTTCAAAGGGATTCCTCCTTACATTGTAAAGCTTGTTCCTAGGAAGTATATATATCAGTTGCATTATATCTTTATCTGAGGTTGAGTATTCATCTGAAGAGATTGTGTTCATTTTTCTTCGGTGTACTAGGATAAATATCACGAAAATATTCAGAAAAAAACAAACTGAAACTGACACAAACAAAGTTTCAAAGAGTAACTGGTTTGAAGGTGTTATGGATGTTCCTGTTTGTAGGATGATTCAAAATCATTAATATTAAAATTGTCAATCATATTTAGCACTGTTTCTTTTCGAAATCTGTACCTTCTTATGAATTCCACATCATCGTAAATTTCAAATGGATTCCTCCTTACTTTGTAAAGCTTGTTCCTAGAAAGTATATCTACCAATTGTATTATATCCTTATCTGATGTTGAGTATTCATCTGAAGAGATTGTGTTCATTTTTCTTCGGTGTATTAGGATAAATATCACGAACAACAAAGTTTGAAAGCTAAAGTAACAGTAGAAAGGTAACATTGACATCGGATAATCGAGGTAGGAAGGTGAATTAACTTAACACCATCACTTAACATAGAGTTAGGGCTAATTATGATTGGTGCAATGGAATTTCTGCTAACCCGTGATTTACTTATCCAGATTAGTAAAGTTAAAGTTAAACACGGTCAGTGCAACCGGGCCTAATACAGTGTTTTCGTTTGTTTGTTTGTTTTGTTTATTTATTTAACGTCACTTTATGCTACTGTGGCTAATCGGACGATGCTACAGTGGGAGTCCTAAATTTTTTTTCTATCCAGGTTTAATAGGATCTTCAACGAGTACCTGACATCGCACAGGCTCGGGACCACCTTTTAACGTACCCTCCGAAGGACGGCGTAACTAAGGATTTTTTACTTCCATTAAAGAATCCTAGGACCACCTGCGGGTTTGAACCCGTGACCTTTAGCATGGTAGGCTGTTACGCTAGCCACCGAGCTACAAGTGATCCCACAGTGTTTTCGTTCTGAGACACTAAAAGTAAACTTTCAAGTATGAAAGTAAGCGAATGCTGTGGTATTCTCACCCACTAATAAATATAAAAGAAAAGACTTATGATGTTGACATAAAAAAAAAAAAGGTCTTGGGCTCAGTGCTTATAGAGATTCGTACTGTTTCTAGGCCAACGGCTGTGCAATGAGGTGATTAGGCCTTAATCGCGCTCAGCCGCCAGGTTTTTCCCCAATTATTTTGGATACCCACTTTATAGAGGCTGGGTCTGTCCCAGGAGGGTCTCCATACCCTAAGATCGCCCCTCGACTGAATTAACAGAATAAATAATATTCTGCCTCAGCCGGGATTCGAACCCAGGACCCTGAGCACAGCAGACTAGTGCATAAAAAATCAAGAAATCTGAAATTTTCCATTGGGACTTTCCAATTGTTTGTGGGAACGGCACGTAAATAAACTAAAGACATGCGGAATTCAGGTACATTAACCCAAGATCCGTGATTATTCCAAGTTTGGGCAAGCCCAGAAAAGTGATAACGATTGGAATTAAACGTGGGAATGAATCAAATATCTAATATATTTTTTAGTCTCAGGTTAGCTAATTTCTTCAGCAGATAAAATTAAGTTCATTCTATTATAGTTTAACCCCGGAGCAATGTAACTTATTTTATTTTATGTTAAATTACTCATAAATCAGAATTTCCTTAAACTGTAAACCCGGCCTGAGCAAACATGGCATTTTAATTAAAACTCCAGACGATCTGAATAGAGGCATGCAAAAGGAGGTAGTTTTATCTTGAGCTATAAAATTTTGATGAAGAGGTATACTCTGCTTGCAAGAACTGGGTCAAGATAGTGTGGGGCCCTAAGGGCTTAGGGCAAATATTGGATCCATTGAAGGGTCAGGTACCCTTTTTAGGGCAGTCCTATATCCTTATAATATATATATATTTACACACATCTATAGTTATGGTAAGTAACTATGATGAGAGCAGAAGTACTCATATTATCTCATTTAACATTTTAAATAATTAGTCTAAGATCCGAACTTGAAACGATCTGCACCGAGCTGATAATAGAATTAAATATATTTTATAACAAATTTAGTATATTAGGAAATATGTTAAGAATGGGTTGCCTAAAAAAATCCTGGACAGACTATTTTTAATTATAAAAAAAAAATATTTGTAATTAAATGTTGCAACATCATGATAATAAGAAAACTTTTACCCTGACTTTAAGTATGAAAGGTATAGAATGTGCAGCCGTTGGGTTGCCTAATCATTTCCTGGACAAATTTTCGACAGTAATTTGTTGTTTTCCCAATAATCAGCCAAGAAGTGTGCCAAAGCATCTTTGAAACGATAATTTTTATGGCTTTTCCCAAAATCTTTGGTTCTGATTTGTTGAGGTCCTGTAATTTTATATGAGATATCAAACTTACTTATATTCAATGTCCGATTACGTGCGGCTGCAATGTTGGGTCCTTTATTATTACAGGCTATACTCAACACGGATCTCTCCGTCACGCATTTCCACTCGCGTTAAAATGTAATCTTTAAAATTCGGCCACCTAGATTAGAACCAAGTTTTTCGCAGGCAACCCTATATCAATGTGCTTGCAATAAAACAACGCTTATGTTGGTATAATTGTTTTTCTATTATCAAGCCGGTGCAGATAACTGATATCGAAATACCCGCTTTTACCTGACAACCGATAGTTTGTCCAGGAAAAGATTAGGCAACCCAACGGCTGCACATTCTATACCTTTGATACTTTAAGTTAGGGTAAAAGTTTTCTTATTATCATGATGTTGCAACATTTAATTACATTTTTTTTTTAAATAATTTAAAATAGTCTTTCCAGAATTTTTTTAGGCAACCCATTCTTAACTTATTTCTTAATATACTAAATTTGTAATAAAACATGTTTTATTCTATTATCAGATCGTTTCAAGTTTGGATCTTCTACTAAATGGTTTTTGTGTTCTTCATCGACTTTCTGCCATAACACGGAATAGAGAAAAAGTATTAAAATAGGTTCGAATTAACAGACTTCATGGTATGTTAAATGCATTTTATAATAAAATAGACTGCTCCACGAATAATGTGATGCACTTTCAAAAAGCATTTTTTTTCCTATGAAATTAATGTGCATTATATCGACATTTTTATAAAATAGTATTGTTTTGGAATGATTTAGAGGTAAAATACTATTTAAAGGCCACCTAGATTAGAACCAAGTTTTTCGCAGGCAACCCTATATCAATGTGCTTGCAATAAAACAACGCTTATGTTGGTATAATTGTTTTTCTATTATCAAGCCGGTGCAGATAACTGATATCGAAATACCCGCTTTTACCTGACAACCGATAGTTTGTCCAGGAAAAGATTAGGCAACCCAACGGCTGCACATTCTATACCTTTGATACTTTAAGTTAGGGTAAAAGTTTTCTTATTATCATGATGTTGCAACATTTAATTACATTTTTTTTTTAAATAATTTAAAATAGTCTTTCCAGAATTTTTTTAGGCAACCCATTCTTAACTTATTTCTTAATATACTAAATTTGTAATAAAACATGTTTTATTCTATTATCAGATCGTTTCAAGTTTGGATCTTCTACTAAATGGTTTTTGTGTTCTTCATCGACTTTCTGCCATAACACGGAATAGAGAAAAAGTATTAAAATAGGTTCGAATTAACAGACTTCATGGTATGTTAAATGCATTTTATAATAAAATAGACTGCTCCACGAATAATGTGATGCACTTTCAAAAAGCATTTTTTTTCCTATGAAATTAATGTGCATTATATCGACATTTTTATAAAATAGTATTGTTTTGGAATGATTTAGAGGTAAAATCAAGATGAAATAACAAAAAAATTAAGAATTTAAAAAAAAAAATGAACGAAAAGATTTTTCTCTGTTGAATTCAACTTCCAATAACGGTTATCGCTTCCTCTTGATTAAATTACTACCTTGAGCCTTGTAGGCACAGTCCTAAAAAGTTTAGGCAGTTTTGGCACTAATTTAAACATAACGAACCACTGATAGAGAAAAAATGTATTACTGTTTTTTAACCAAAAAATCTCGAATAATTATATATAAAGAGAAAAATGAAAAGAAAAAAAATTTAAATTTTAAAAACAAATACGCTCATAACTCTTAATAACTCATAATTTATTTTTGACGATGGACAAAAGTATATAGAGAGTTTTAGAATCAGTAAAGCGCGACAAACAAAACAAATAAATGAAAAATGAAAAAAATCGAAATGGCCTCTATATATACGCTTGTAGCTACATTATTTTCGAAGATGCAAAGAATCCAAATAACGAATAAAAAAAAATTCGTTTTTCCTAATTAATAAATAAAATATACATTAAATATATATATATATATTAAGAGTATCATTATAAACTGTAAAGGACTTGGACATAGCTAATAATAAGGTCAATGAATAGTAAGGAAATGTTTACGTTACGTAGTAAGTAGAAACGTAGTGCAAGACTTGAGTATATTCAATATAAATTCATTAGGGAAAGATGTTTGATGCGCGCAACGCATCAGATTTCATCATTAAATTTGGTAAAGTACAGCTTCTAATGAATAAACACACAAAAATAGAACCTGATGGTTGATTGGATCATCTAGAGGGAAGTGGAGTAGGTCATTGGTCAGCCGCATTAAGGTCCCTTCCAATCAGCGAAGGCTCCAAAACACCCTGAGCCTTTGATTCGCTGACCCCACAAACAGATCTCCCAACTAGGAACAGCTGCAAAGTCACAGACCCTAAAACATTAACCTACATTTTGATAACATTTTCACTTTAAAATGTTTTCTTTTTTGAAGTATAATCTTGATTTTTTTTTTAGATGTAACTAAACGATTATAATATAAACTTGACAAAATGTCTATCTCATTAAAAATGTAGTTTAGTAATTTTTGGAAATCAACGTATTGGGTTGCAAAATAAGTCCATAGCTTTTTTCAATATTTCAATTTACTCCTCTCTGTGTTTATAAAGTCATGTTTACTTGCTCAATAATGTTTACATATTCTAAAAAAATGATTAGTTAAGGTGCTTTTATGCACTAGTTTCAACCTAGATTCTTTGGCAGGTCGGTGTAAAAAACTAACAAGTTTTGCACACAATATTTATTGAACAAATAAGTTTACAAATAAAAAGAACGTATTTACAAACACAGAACAGGTTATAACGTCCATCATTCTTATTAACCACTTTAACACATGTTTTTTTATTATTAAACATTTTTCAAGATCGATTATTTCAGCCTCTATAGATTTGTCTTGCAACGAAGAGGGGGAGCTCTTCTGCTACAATTCTTTATCTTTAAGTGACATTTTGATTGACCGCTGCACAGACGGTTAAAAAAAAAAAATAATAAATAAAATAAAATAAAATAAACACCATCCGTAGGTGGTTTGCTCGGTTTAGAACCGGAAAAATTGATTTGAAAGAAGCAAAGCGCTCGGTTCGTCCTTCAAGTGTTGATGATGACTAGATTAAAAAAAAAAAAAACCTTAAAGATGACAACATGTAATAGGTCAAAATGGGTCATATATAATTGATTAAAAATATTTACTAGAATCTGAAGTTTTCTTTTCTCCTTTTTATAATTATTCGCGTTTTTTGTTTGTTTGTTCGTTAAAAAACAATAATAAATGTTTTCTCTATCTTCAAAAATAACAGAGTTATGGGCATATTTATAAGTAAAATTTAATTTGTCTCTTTTTCTTTTTTCTAATTATTCGCGGTTTTTAAGTTTTTGAAAACACTAATACATTTTTTTCTCTATCCTCAATAATAACTGAGTTATGGGTGTATTTATGGATGAAATTCTATCCTTTTTTTCCTAACTTTTTTCTCTTTATTTTAATGATTCGCGGTTTTGGTTAGAAAAACATCAGTACATTTTTTCTCTATCTTCGAAAAAAACGTTATAAGCGTATATACTGGCAAGACTTTTTTTTTTTTCTTTTCGTTTTTGTTTATTGTGCTTTACTGATTCTAAAACTCTCTATATATTTTCCTCGATCGTCAAACATAATTTAGTTAGGGTATTTAAGGGTGATATTTCAATATTTTTATTATATTTTTTATTTTTTTATTATCATTTACGGTTTATTTTGTTAAAAAAGACTTATAAATTATTTTAAGTAAAAAACCCTTAAACTCTAATAGCCTTTAATGTCATGTTGGTTTCATTCTGAGTAAAATTGTCTGGCAGGGCTTAAACGCCGATATTTTAAATTTTCTTCTACTAAACTACCTTTAATTTTATAGATTCCAAAAGATTAACCATATCATCCTAATGACACTGATGAAGAATGGCTAAAAATACAAATTGGAGGAATTTGATGACCAACTAAAGGATAAAAGAGCAAAACTATTTTTTTTATGTAAATTTTGGTTTTTTGATAATAAGTACAATAATATAGACATATATTTTTTTAAGTATATTAAGTATTATTAAGTAAATAATCCGGTCAAAGTCTGGGTTAGAACCGGGACACGGATAACAGTACACTACTTTTGGGGGTCACCTATGGTATATTGGATATCATAAAATCTTTCTATTTAGGTGACGGATTCAAACCCGCAAATAGCCCTAGTATGTGAGTAAAAAACTTTAGTTATACCGTCCTTTGGAGGGGACGAAAAAGGTGGTCCCGAGCGTGTGCGATATCTTTTTAGATTCCTATATTAATAAAACCTGGATAGGTAAAATGTAGGGCTCCCATTGTAGCATCGTCCGATTAGCCATAGTTGCATTAAGTGACGTTAAATGAATAAACAAACAAACAAATACATTTTTCTCTATCTTCGTAAATAAGTGAGTTATTGAATTAAATCACTTTTAATTGGCCGCTATTTTAAAAATAACCAGCTAATATCAACGTCTAGGTGTTCATATCATCGTTGCATAAACTACTATTTTTGTGGCGAATTTATAAAAAAATATTCTCGTAGATTCGGTGAAAAGCCGCGGACGGCAGTGGGCAATATGACCGATTTAGGTGGACAAAATTCTGAAACTTGTCTATATTTAACCTTTGATGTCCCAGATTAGGGGAAAAATTATAAGAAAAAATTATAAAAACTAATTAATTCTTTTACACGATTGGCGAGCATACAGTGGTCAAACATCAAATTTATTTGCTAAAACTTAAAACTTTTATAATAAAACTTAAACGGTATTCCCAGAATACCGTAAAAAATAATACAAAAATCTAATTATGGCTCGGAGTTGCTAAAATCTGCTAATAGAAGTATTTGATATCATTTAGGAAATTCTTGAAATTATAGATTGTAAAACTTTTGATTCGGAGTGTTGTGTCTGACAAAAATTATGTATCACCCTAAACGCAAAAAATCGCATACATTCATTGTAATATCTAAAGACTAGAAGGATTGATGAAACAAATCCTTGGGGTAACTTGGGAGTTATATAGTTTTTCGTTATTGAATAAGGGCGAACATTTACAAATTTCTAAATCAACTTTAAAGGAGAGATTGCAATTTATATTCAATAACGAGCTTGGAAATATGTCTTATCTGTCTTAGCAATGCCCATGGTTAAATAAAAGCAAAAAGACTTTGCTTTAAATACACCTTAAACAGAATAAATGACCTTCGAATAAAAATAATCCCACTGTTGGTTATTAAGCACTTCTGTGAACAGGAATGATTCATTCATTTACTATTTATTTGTAAACACGATATGGTGGGAAATATTAGTATTTATGGTCTTGCCAACTAATAATAAAAAGGTAAAGCACTGAAAAATTACAATCTTTTCACCTGACTTTTGTCCACCTGAATTGGCGATTTTGCCCAGTGTGCGAGGTTCGTTATTCGGATTCTACGTTTCTTGTACGTTGTATTTTTTTTGGTCGATTCAAAGGTTCATTATTGAAAATAACAAACCAAAAACGCTACGAAGAAAACCCAACAGTTGTAATTAATATATTACAAAAAAAAAAAATTATTCCCTTTGGCTTAAAATCTATGAATATATTGAGAAGGGATGGAAAGCTGTTAAACATTGCTAACCCAAGCTGATTATTCTGCGAGAGGTAGAACTCAGCTCGCTCCTCATAAATATGGATGCTTCGGTTCCGAACATCCCTTTTCAACCAGTATTTACCGCTCTTCTGGGTCAGAAGAATTTTAGGGAAAATCTAAAGAAAACATCAATAAAAAAATTAATGTGTGCTATAACAACGTTATTTCAATTTTCTTGAATACATAAATAAATCTTCTTCTACATTTATAAAATTAATTTGGCACTCACTTAGTGAGATAATCATCGCCGTATCGTTTATATATATATATATATATATATATATATATATATATATATATATATATATATATATATATTTATTTATTTATTGGAATTTACAACTGTATAACAAGTAATAATAGGCTTACCGAACCCGAAGGCTCGATGCCGATACCACCAAACTTCGCCTGCACATACTCGTCCAATGTTAACCGATCAAGCCCAAGCCCCCGAGATCAGCCTTAATGCAATCCTCCCATCGACGCTTCGGCCTACCTTTCGGACGCCTGCCAGTCGGTTCAGCAAATACCAACTTTCTCGGAATCCGTTCCTCACCGAGCCCAACAACTTTACTCGCCCATTTGAGTCTCCGCGATGCTATCAACTCAATTATATTCACAGGGTACAAACTCCGCAACTCCGCGTTGTGCAACCTTCTAAACTGCCCATTGACCTCATCTCTCTTCAGACCAAATATTTTACGCTGTACCTTATTTTCGAAAACCTTAAGCCGTTGTTCATCCTTCAAAGTAAGTGGCCACGTTTCACGTCCGTAAAGAACCGTCGGAAGAATAATAGTTTTATAAATTCTAACCTTTAAGTTTTTAGACAGAAGCCAGTAGCTAAGTAATTTAGCAACTGAATAATAACACGCATTCCCCACCTTTAACCGGGACTTTATTTCTTCCTGGATTTCATTTTTTCTTGTTATCATTCAACCTAAATTCTTGAACTTCTCTACGTGTTCTTAGTATGCCCTGAAATATTAATTTAATCAAGATCGCCACCATTTCTGCTACTAATCATATATTTCGTCTTATCGGTATTTAATTCGAGACCTATTTGTTTACCGGTTTTTATTAACACACATAACAAGTAATACAACAAGTAAATTTGAATGAAATATAAAAAGGCATGAAACACATGTAGAGAAGCTTCCCAATGGAAGAACTCTAAAAATATTCTAAACTAGAAGGTCCCATCTCCTTTTCAGACGCCTGGGAGAATTGTCAGGAATTGAAGAGGAAGAAAGGATTGAAACGAAAGGATTAGGGTGGGAATGGAGTTTGTCATGGAAGGATTGATACCTCGTACGGGCCAAATCAGCAACATATGGGACATTAAGGTCTTTATGGATGAGTTTGTTGGTGACAAAGTAAGGAGCATTGAGGATTTTACGAAGGGTTTTGGACTGTAGGGATTGGATACAAGAAGAATTCGATGGTTTTGTAGAGACCCAGAGCTCAACTCCGTAAGTCCAAATCGGTCTAATGATAGTCATGTAGATGTGTCTTTTGTAGTTAAGTGAAAGATTAGAACGTTTGTCTAGTAAGTGTTGAAGTAGTCGAAAACGTCGTGCAGCTTCTTGTTCTTTCAGTCTTGTGTGAGGATTCCAAGTAAGGCTTGTCAAGGTGCAGTAGTAGATATTTGATCTGTTCAACCGGGACAAGAGGAGTATTATTGAAGGAGACAGTAGGGCAGGATGTCATAGGTTTAGGGCGAAGGGTAAAGATAATTTGGTTGGATTTGTTGGCATTAATTTTAATTTTCCAGTTCTGACACCATACTTGAAGGTCTCTGAGATGGGATTTGAGAGGCAATAGTTGGATCAGTATTGACCGATAACACACAAGTGTCATCAGCATACGTAGAAAGGAAGGTGTTAGGATGGGATGGGATATCAGTTGTATAAACTGTGTAAAGGATGGGTCCTAGGATACTGCCTTGAGGGACACCAGCAGACTGACTAAAAATGGATGAATATGAATTATTATGATTGATTTTGAAGGATCTGCCAGTGTCGCCGTATCTTAAAAATGACTATGAGTTTGAACCTATCGTCATATGAACCTATGTGACTATACATACTTTTCTCTATCGTCAAAAATAACAAAAAATCGTCAAAGTTATGAGTGTATTTCTTTGTAAAATTTCTATTTTTTTTTATTTATATAATTATTCACTGTTCTTTTAGTTAAAAATACTAATGAATTTTTTCTCTATCTTCGTAAATAACTGAGTTATTGAATTAAATCACTTTTAATCTGCCGGCATTTTAAAAATAACCAGCTGATATCAACGTTGCATGGACTAGTAGTATTTTGTAGCGAATTTCAAAATCATTTGTAAAGTAGTTTCAGAGAAATGCCGCGGGCGGATCACAGTGAGCGAAATCCCCAATTTAGGTGGACAAAAGTCAAGTCAAAAGTTTGGAATTTTTCAGTACTTCGCCTTTCTATTATTTGTTGGCAAAACACTTAATACTAATATTACCCGCCATACCGTGTTTGCAAATACATAGTGAATGAGTGAATCATTCCTGTTCGCACAAGTGCCTAATAACCGGCAGTTGGATTATCTTTATTCGATGAACATTTATTGTGTGTAGCTCAAATTCTTTTTGCTTTTATTTAACCATGGGCATTGCTGAGACAGATAAGACATTATATTTCCACACTCGTTATGGAATATGCATTGCAATCAACCTGTAGAGTTAATTTAGAAATTTGTAAATGTATGCCCCTATTCAATAACGAAAAACTATATAACCCACAAGTTACCACAACGATTTGTTTCATCAATCCTTCTAGTCTTTAAATATTACAAAGAATGTTTGCGATTTTTTGTATTTTGGGTGATACATAATTTTTTTCAGACACAACATTCTGAACAAAAGTTTTGCAATCTAAATTGTTATAAAATACACCTATTAGCAGATTTTAGCAACTCCGTGCCATAATTAGATTTTTCTTATTATTTTTCCCGTATTCTGGGACTTGAAACGTAAAATGTAGAGAAGTTTTAGATTTTAGCAAATAAAGTTGATGTTTGACCACTGTGCGCTCGCCAATCGTGTCAAAAAACTAATTAGTTCATATAATTTTTTTCATATTTTTTTCCCTAATCTGGAACCCGAAAGGTTAAATATGGTATATAGTAAATATAAAAATAAAAGTTTCAGAATTTTGTCCACCTAAATCGGTCATATTTTCCACTGTGCGGCGGTCAAACGTATTTATTTTTAGTCCTTATTCGGATTCTACGCATCTTGAAACGCAAGCTCTTAAATTTTAAGGGGAATATTCAAGTTTGAATTTTGATATACAACTAAAGGACAAAGGGCAATCAATTTATTAATGCAATTTTGTGTTTTTGAACTCAAGAGTAGTAATACAGGTATATCCGTCGGAAAGCTAAAGATTTTACAAGAAAAGTATTATCTAAGACAAGAAATTGTAAAAGTGAATGATGAGTGATGAAAATCCGATAAAACGAACTAATTGTTGTAGATAAAAATATAATCGATTATTCAATAAAACACCTGTTTCTATCGAAACTTTTTATAAATAATTCTTTGATAATTTTTCATCTCTAAGAGGAATTAAAAGTTCTTAAATTTAGTTTAACATTAAGAGGTAAGTGTAAGTCGTGTGTTGAACGCACCAGATACGTGTTATATTCATCCTAAACGTATATACATATATGTAAATCATCACGCAACGAAATGATTGCCATCAAATTTTATTGCAGCTAATAATTATATGATTTCATTTCTTCAAAAGTGACCTAAATTTTTATGGATTCACGTATCCATCAAACCTGGAATTATGAGGTACCACACCTTAACCAGTTTTCAGATTTCCAAATTTTTTTTTTTTATTATTGGTATTTGCAACTGGATAATGGAATACTACAAGTAAATTTTAATGAAATATAAAAAGGTATGAAACACATGTAGAGAAGCTTCCCAATGGAAGAACTCTAAAAATATTCTAAACAAGAAGGTCCCGGGGCCATCTCCTTTTTAGACGCCTCGGAGGATTGTCAGGAATTGAAGAGGAAGAAAGGATTGAAACTAGAGGATTAGGGTGGGAATGGAGTTTGCCATGAAAGGAATGGTATCTAGATCGGGCCAAATCAGCAACATAGAGAATATTAAGGTCTTTATGGATGAGTTTATTCGTGACAAAATAAGGAGCATTGAGGATTTTAAATAATATTTTTATCACCTAATCAAATCAATGAATACTTAAAAACGTGAATATAATATTAACACTAAAAATAGATAGTAGATAAATATGCATAGATGAACTCCCCCCCACCAGCTCTCCAGTACATGTTCCTCATATCAATCTTAGTTCACAATTAGGAGCTGTAGAGGTAGCTAGTTGCTTAGCTCAGGTATACAATTATGTTTTTTATATATATTTATTTGTATTTATATATATTTTTTAATAAATAACACATAACTCATTCTAATCAAATAAATTAAGGACTAATTTTACTATTTTAATTAATTATTTTTTACTTTCACTTACCTACATGTGAAATATATAGTAAGGGAAAGTATTGCCATTGTGAAAATTTTCGAATTCCAGTTTTCAACGGAAATACACGTTTTAGGGTCCCCTGAGTCTAAATAACCATGTCCCACAAAAAGGTCTGTGTGTGTGTGGTAAGTGTAACGAAAAAACGAAAAGTAGTACAAAACTGAAATTTCAGATTTGAGACAACTATACACCCGAGATGTTACAGCAACTTATTCATAAAAAATCGGCCAACCAGAAGAGCTACTTTATACTATGCATTTTGCACCTTTTTACGATTTTCTCAAAAACGACTCTAACGATTTTGATTAAACCCCCTATATTGATGTCATATTTAATCAGATTTAACTTCATATAGGTTTTATTCTAATTAAATTAGTCTGACTGGGCTTAGATGCCGATTTTTTCATTTTTTTTTTCTCTAAACTACTTTTAATTTTGTACATTCCGTAAGATTAACCATATCATCTTAATGGCATAAATGAAGGACGGCTAAATATACTTGGACGGATTTGATGAACAATTAAAGGATTAAAGAGATTAAAGAGAAAAACTTTTTTTTAATATATATATATATATATATATATATATATTTTAATTAAGGACGTATAATATACCGAAAGAGAAAGATTTTAGAAAAAATATTATCTGATACACAAAGTTAACTTAGTAATAGGTAATTTAAGTGACGAATAGGGAATAAACTTATTACTGTGTGGGGTAAGTCTAGAGTTAAAATAATTAGCTGTATAAATCTGAAAAGAAATTCAAGGTAGGAAATGCGTGTTATTATTCAGTTGCTAAATTGCTTGGCTCGCGGCTTCTGTCTAAAAACTTGAAGGTTAGAATTTATAAAACTATTATTCTTCCAACGGTTCTTTACGGATGCGAAACGTGGCCGCTTACATTGAAGGATGAACAACGGCTTAAGGTTTTAGAATATAAGGTACTGCGTAAAATATTTGGTCCGAAGAGAGATAAGGCCACTGGGGAGTTTAGAAGGTTGTACAACCCGGAATTGCGGAGTTTGTACCCTGTGAATATAATTGAGTTTATAGCATCGCGGAGACTCAAATGGGTATTCGCTGAACCGACTGGTAGGCGTCCGAAAGGTAGGCCGAAGCGTCGATGGGAGGATTGCATTAAGGCTGATCTCGGGGGCTTGGGCTTGACCGGCGAACATTGGACGAGTCTGTGCAGGCGAAGTTTGGTGGTATCGACATGGAACCTTCGGGTTAGCTAAGCCTATTATTATTATAAATCTGAAAATTCATATTTTAAAGCGTCTAGGCCTGGGAAATTATTTTCATTTTTAACTGTATTTAACTATTCTCAAATTGAGTATAACAACGGAGGTAAGTGATAGTCGTGTGTTGCGCGCACTATAGTTTTTAAATATTGTTCAACAACGAAAATACGTTGATATTTATATAAAATGAATATATGAAATTTCTTTAAGATCTCGAGTTAGAGTAGCCTTGGAAAGATAGGAACGAAATGGACTCCTTAATGCAAGAGCTGTGAGGATATAGACTAATTGTTTATTATACTGTGCCCCAGCTCGCTCCTAGTGCACTAATGCGGTAATTATCTCAGGCTGCGATAGGGGCCGCATATCAAGGAGCTGCTCTGAGGACTTGTGTCTAGTTCTGAATATACATCTAGTCTACTGTATATCTCGTCTCGAGTATTATCTGACGTCTAAATAAATTTATGTATGCGCTAGCTTAAAAAAAAGAAAAAAAAAGCACGTTCCTTTTTAATTTCACTTTGAAAATTATGTAGGATTACAGTTTTATAAGAGAAAAAAAAGCTACCAACCCCATATTTTGTGTGTGCTCATTTAAAATGACAGTGTCCTGTATATAATCCTGTCACCCTCCTCTGAGTTATCCTGTCCATTGAGAAAATATCACAGCTTTTCTCTTTGCATAGATTCCCTCCAAAGACATCTTGAAATGATGCTGCTTCCCAGTATCTCTCCAGTAGAGTCTGATTCTATTGCCAGTAGTCGCCTTGATTAGACCAATACAGAGCTTAGCTAAGGCTTATTCAACAAACAGACTCGGGTGTGGAGGATATCTGAGCAGAGTCCCTCCTTGCGAGGCTATGGACTCTCTCACTGTCTAGAATGCTTGAATGACCTGACACCCAATGAAGTTGGACCTTATTCTGTAAGCCCAGTAAAACAAGGCTAAAATTCAAGGTTTGTGGTAAGTATTGGGTTGTTTCACATGAAATGTCCGTTTTTATAGTTTCTGAAATACATAAAGGATTTTGCAGGTCTCTGTTGTTTTCATCCGAATGTTTACATGTTTAAATTAAACAGTTACTAATCCTCTACCTTTGTATTATAAACATTAGCTTCCCAATCAATTACCCAGTTTTTAGTATACCTCCAAATATGAACATGGAAACACGCGATTATCGAGTAATATTTTTGTACGAGTTTAAACTCGGCCATTCAGCAGCCGAGGTCGCTAGAAATATATGCAAGGCGTTTGGGGAAGAGAGTGTTAATGAACGGATCATTTGCCGTTGGTTTGCCAAGTTTTCAGCTGGGGATACCGACTTGGAAAACATGCCCCGAGGACGACCTCCGTCTGTAATAGACAACGATGTCCTCAAACATAGAGTAGAAGGAAACTCCTACCAAACAGTTAAAGGACTCTCAGCACAACCAAATGCAAGTGCATCTACCGTTTCCAGACATTTAAAGTGTATTGGGAAAGTAAAAAAGCTCGATACATGGGTACCTCATGATCTCATTGGGCAGCAAGACCCTATGTTTCAAAACATACCGTGCACAAATTTAAAGAACTGGGCTACGAAGTTCTTCCGTACCCACCATATTCTCCCGACTTGTCTCCAACAGATTACCATCTGTTCAGGAATTTAGGCAACTTCGTCAAATGATGATCAAGTGAAAAGTGCGTTTTCAGATTTTGTTTCACTTCAGAGCTCAGAGTTTTTCAGTTCGGGGATAAAAAAGTTGGTGACACGTTGGGAAAAATGTCTAGAAAAAGAAGGTAAATACTTCGAATAAAATTATCTTGTTTTCATATCGTATTTTTAATAAAAATCCTTTACCTTGAAAACGGACATTTCACGTGACACAACCCAATAATTTGGCCAAGGTGGAAATCGTTTCAATACCTCTTAGTTGTCCTAAATAAAAGTAATCTGAGTTTCCACCATCACAGATGGTGAGCTTAACTTTTTGAAGCCGGAAAAACCTCGAATTTTACGCACTTTTGTTCAGTTTTTCACCTATAACTCATAAACGGTGCTTCCTACAGAAAATACTTATCTTTTCAAAATGAAAGTACGTTAAATTTCCTTTCTAAAAGCCATCATAGTTATTGAATTTGGTTTAGTAATACTATACAGTTGTTTCCAAGTTACAGTTGTCTCTTAGTCATAAAATTGGGTTTTTCAACAAAAATAGAAAAAGTTGCCTTTGATGAACGATTGCGGCAATATCACTAAAACAAATTCGATAACTAAGATGGCTTTCAGAAGGTATTATATAATACTCTATCACTATATAATATATATTAAAAATAGAATATCCTTATTTGACTGGGCTTTGCAGGGAAAGGCTGTTGAGATTTCTACTAGTTTGGACCGAGTCATGTTGCTGCCCAAAGCTCCATTATCGGTATAAATGTCTCTCATCCCTTCTAAATTTAGGGTTTGAGCACAGATCGTTTTCGCCTTACTTGTGTCTGAAAGACCGACGTATGTTTGCCTAGAGAGATGGAGATCCCACCTTCGGGTTTATCCATTCTCCATATGCCCGCCCCTGAACCTCAGTCCTTCAGGGATCCGATCTTCCCGGTTAAAATCTTGCTCCCAATTTGTTTTACTTTCACTTTCCTACATATGGAGATCACTTGTAGCAGGGTGGTAAGCATAACAGCCTCGTATGCCAAGGTTCAAACCCGCAGGTGGTCCTATATTTTTTTAATGGGAGTAATAAATCCTTGGTTATGCTGTCCTTCGGAAGGAATGTTAAAAGGTGGTTCGGAGCCTGTGCGATGTCAGGTACTCGTTAAAGATCCCTATCCAAATAAAACCTGGATAGGCAAAAATTTAGGACTCCCACTGTAGCATCGTCCGATTAGCCACAGTAGCATAAAGTGACGTTAAATAAAAATAAACAAACAAACATATGAAATATATCCATGTGTGTGTGGTAAGTCTAGCGCAAAAAACGAAAAGTCGTACGAAACTGAAATTTCATATTTAAGACAACTTAGTAAGTCCGAGATGTTACAGCAACTTTTTCATAAAAAAATTGGCTAACCATCATAGCCACTTTATACTATGCATATTGCACCTTTTTACGATTTTCTCAAAAACAGCTATAACGATTTTAAATTAAACTTGCTGTATTGATGCATATATAAAAGGGATTTCAAGTCATGTAGGTATTATTCTGATTGAAATAGTCTAACAGGGCTTAAATGTCGATATTTTAATTTTTCTTCCTCTAAACCACCTTCAATTTTGTAGATTCCAAAAGATCAATCACATCATCTTAAAAAGGTTGATCAAAAACGACAAGTTGGACGAATTTAATGACAAACTAATGGATAAAACACAAAAGTTTGTTGTTGTTTTTTACGTTATTTTTGGTTGTTTTGTTATAAGAACAGTAATATAGCCGTATAATATATCGTTAGAAAGAGCAAGGTTTCAGAAAAGATATTATCTGATACAAAAAGTTGTAAAAGGTAGTATAAAATGATAAATAGGGATAAACTTATTACTCATTAATCTATACTAATATTATAAAGCTGAAGAGTTTGTTTGAACGCGCTAATCTCAAAAACTACTAGTTCGAATTGATTTTTGTGTTGGATAGTCCATTTATCGAGGAAGGCTATAGGCTACATAGCATCACGATGCGACCAATAGGAGTGAAGACTCAGTGGAAAATTTGGAAAAAACGGAGGAATTTTACCTCGCATCCCAATGATTCCAAATGATTTACCTTTAAATTTTTAAATAATATAATTTCCCGTTGAATTATATTTTGTTGTAACAATTAATAAATCACAGGGGATAGGAAGCGATTTGCGTCAAGAATGCTTTTCACACTGCCAACTACGGTGAGCGTCAAAAGTATTCGGAATTCCTATTTCTTTTCATTTAATAAGTATATTTCAAACTATTAATTTATACAATCCTTTTTAATTCATAAATCTTGAAAAGAGACTTCCATAAAGCAAAATCACGAACCAGATAACGGAAATGTTTATTTATTTTTTTAAGATTAAACAATTAATTTTGTAAAATTACCAGATCATTCAGTGTCAAAAGTATTCGGAAATCGTTTTGTTGTTTAAATCGGAAATCCTATTGTTTAATGGTTTCAAATGTTCAAATTCTCACTGTTAAGAATTGAAATATTCTTATGTTTATATCTCTCTATTTGTAATTTTATTTTGTGATTTGTTATGTGCAAGCCCGGCAGTCATTTGTTTTATTCTATTTGAATCAGCTGTTACGTGACCGCTGGGCAGAGGACATTCTGGGATTGTAAGAGAGAATTAATGGATTCACTCGCGAGTGTAGACAGTGTTTAATTAAGTTGGTTGTCGCTGATGTCGCATATTTTTTGTATGATCGCAACTCGCACATCATCATAGAAGATTGTCTCAGAATTGTCGCATGGAGTAGGAGTCGCAGAAGGAAAGAAAGAAACATCGCAGGCGGGAGAGGGAAGGAAGTCATCTCGGATAGAAAGACCCACCACCTTGCACATTATAAACAGTATTTTGTTTTATTTTAATTAATAAAAGCTTTTCATGTTCTCTCTTTAATTATTTCATTCATTTACCCTCAACAAAATTACACGGCTTGACAGATAATTCAGCGATTCACACAACGACCGGGTTGAGGCTGCGAGCAAACGCGTTAGTCGCCCCTCTTCCTAACACTCACTAAATTCCAAATCGGAAACCACTTAATTCCGAATACTTTTGACACTCCTATTTTTATATTTTTCGTAAATTAACGTAGAAACCGTTAAATATAAAATGACTATTGTCGTGATTTTTGGGTTCCTCAAATGTATACCTTCCTCTTAACATTATAAAGTGAGTAACAACTCTTTAAAAAGAGAAATAATAACTCAAAAGCAAGTAAATTACATAATGATAGTGAATTCTGAATACTTTCAAAGCTCACTGTATATGTCAAGATCGGGTTGCGGAGAAAATCAGTACGTTCTTCTGCCACAAGAGAATAAAAATAAAAATATAATTTACGAAGAAGTTCCTTAAAATATATTTTTTTGAAAACTGCTAAATCCCGATCACAACAACAGAAATTCGCGCGGACGAAGTCGCTGGTAACAGCTAGTAATTTAATATAGTTATATTATTTAAACTAAATCATATGTTTCCAACGAAAATGAATATTCGTTTTATTAAAATCAACTTAAAATATTTTTCAACTTTAGATTTATTTAATAGTTCTTAAATTGATTTTAACAGCAGAGGTAATTGAAAGGCGTGTGTTGTCCGCACCAGAATTTTTTTAGGATCTCACTTATATTGCTCTGGCCTTGATTACATGCTTCATTACTGTTTCCGGCCGTTAGGTAAATGTTTGAATTCCACCTCTCAACAGAAATATACTTTTTAAGGTCCTCTGATTTGAAATGGCTAAATCCTGCAAAAAGGTCTTTGTCTGGGTATGAGGCCTAATAAATAATCATGTACTTTAAATTTTTATAACTTTTTCTTTTTTTAATTAAATATTCTTTTTTTGAATGACAAATATTTGTAGGGGACACCACCGCTCACATTATTCTTTTTCAAATAATTGGTTAAGTTAATCAGTAGGGATTAGTTAGATGGACACTAAAGAACCAGCATAATAATTTAATGTTATATAATTAATTAGTTCATTAGAAATAAAATATTAAATATAAAATGACTATTGTCGTGATTTTTGGGTTCCTCAAATGTATACCTTCCTCTTAACATTATAAAGTGAGTAACAACTCTTTAAAAAGAGAAATAATAACTCAAAAGCAAGTAAATTACATAATGATAGTGAATTCTGAATACTTTCAAAGCTCACTGTATATGTCAAGATCGGGTTGCGGAGAAAATCAGTACGTTCTTCTGCCACAAGAGAATAAAAATAAAAATATAATTTACGAAGAAGTTCCTTAAAATATATTTTTTTGAAAACTGCTAAATCCCGATCACAACAACAGAAATTCGCGCGGACGAAGTCGCTGGTAACAGCTAGTAATTTAATATAGTTATATTATTTAAACTAAATCATATGTTTCCAACGAAAATGAATATTCGTTTTATTAAAATCAACTTAAAATATTTTTCAACTTTAGATTTATTTAATAGTTCTTAAATTGATTTTAACAGCAGAGGTAATTGAAAGGCGTGTGTTGTCCGCACCAGAATTTTTTTAGGATCTCACTTATATTGCTCTGGCCTTGATTACATGCTTCATTACTGTTTCCGGCCGTTAGGTAAATGTTTGAATTCCACCTCTCAACAGAAATATACTTTTTAAGGTCCTCTGATTTGAAATGGCTAAATCCTGCAAAAAGGTCTTTGTCTGGGTGTGAGGCCTAATAAATAATCATGTACTTTAAATTTTTATAACTTTTTCTTTTTTTAATTAAATATTCTTTTTTTGAATGACAAATATTTGTAGGGGACACCACCGCTCACATTATTCTTTTTCAAATAATTGGTTAAGTTAATCAGTAGGGATTAGTTAGATGGACACTAAAGAACCAGCATAATAATTTAATGTTATATAATTAATTAGTTCATTAGAAATAAAATATTAAATATACTGAAATTTCCTCTTTATTTAGTCGTTTATTTCATCAAGGAGACCTTATTAAAATGTAATTTTGAGTTCGGAGAAGGGAACAGGATTTGAGGTGTACATAGAGGAAGTTGGCAAGGGCATTTGTTTGTCTTTCAGTCTTGTTTTAGTTTGTACTTTATAATGAAATAAATAGCTTTCCTTTCCTTACGAATTAATATGTGTTTGTCTTTTATAATTTATGGTTTTCCTACGTATTTAATTACTCAATTATATATTAAAATCAATAAACCAATATCGAAGTATACTTATTGTTAGTTAATACTACTACTGTAGTAGTTATTTGGTAACCGTTAATTTAATGCGGACAGTTGATAATAAATAAACCGTATATCTTTATGTTGAGAACATATAGAGATTCGTACTCTTTCTAGACCAACTGTAGTGCCAGAAAATAATCAAGCAAAGATAACGCTAAATTTGCCGAAACCGCACACTAGACTGAAACGACAAGAAACTGCTCGCCGCTTTCGGTTACTTCAACACTTACTAGACAGACGTTCTAACCTTCCACTTGACTACAAAAGGCTCCAAAATTACAATCCAAAATCCTTTGAAAAATCCTCAATTCTTCTTACTTAGTCATAAGTAAACTCTTGCATCAAGAGCTTAATGTTACATATGTAGCAGATTTGGAGCAAACCAGGTATGAATTTTTCCATGATAAGCTCCTCTTCCTTTCCTGACGATCCTAGGAGGCGTCAGAAAAGAAGATGACCTCGAGACCTTCTAGTTTAGATTACCAACTGGAGAGGTTCCAATGGGCAGTTTCTCTTCATGCGTTATCACGTATTTTATCTCATAGTTCATTTACTTGTTGTATTGACCAATACAGTTGTAAATATCAATAAATAAAAAAAAATTGAATAAAAATTTGCCGAAATCCTTTAAATTTTAGTTATAAAACTGTTTATTTTATTTATGATATTATTTGGTTATCCAATCCCATAGTGTCCCTACGGTTGAATTAACAAATTAAATAATTATCCAACAACACCCCAGTTTTGTTTGAAAGAGAGAGTTTGAATCCAATACCCGAAAATTAGTAATCTACAGCACAACACTTTTCATTTTAATGTTTGTTTATTCATATAACTTCACTTTACGCTGCTATCTCTAATCCGACGAAACTACAGTGGGATCCCTAAATTTTGCTGATTCAGATTTAATTAAGATATGGATCTTTAACTAGTACCTGACATCCACAAGCTTGAGACCACCGTTTTAGGTCTCCCCCGAAGGACTAAATTTCACTCACATTAAAAATTCCTAGAGTCACCTGCCAGGTTTGAATCCGTGAGCTTGGGCATGAAAGACTGCTAGCCACAACATCCCAGGTTGCCCAGAATAGTCATTTTAATTATTTAGTTTTTTAATTGATATATTATATTATAGATATATATTATATATAGATATAAGATATATATTGTATTATAATATAATAAGTAATTCGTTAATTACTATTATTCATTACACATTTCATTGATGGCCCAGATGTTTTGTGCCAATAAAATATATTAATTACACATATTATTAAATTCATTATATAATTAATTTGTCTTAAGGTCTTAAAGAGAAAACCTATTAAATTAATAAAATTGAGCTTTAGAATTGAGTTAGAATTACTATATAACTAAAGAAATGTTTTTCATTTTTATAATGTTTGATTTTTTAATTTATTTTTTAGTGTACAAATAATTCAGAAATATCTCATGACTTTAGAGACTTATTGTTATTCGATTATCACATTCAATTATAAAAAATGATTATTTTATCTTAACGATATACTATCCAGTTAAGTTAATGTAAATTTTAAGAAAATGCTTTAGTTGCATAATTATTTATTATCAGCTATAATTGGTTATTTAGTTGAGCTCTTTATTAAAATAAATTTCTTGGTTCTGATGTCTATTACATAAAAGATTAATTTTTTTTTTGTTTGTTTGGTATTTTTTAATTATTATACATGCGAGTATTTAGCATTTTCCACAAATTTCTTCTATTTCAACAACATAATTAAATTAATATTTCAAAAAAATTAAATTTATCAACATTAGTTTAGTGCATTACAATGCAAAATATATAGACCACCAAATATTTATAAAGATTTTTTTTTTAATAATTATTTAATATTTTATTTTTTTAACTTGATTACAGAATGAACGGTGGAAATTTAATATTATGTTATAATGTGTAATTATTGTTACAATAATAGTGAATCACATTCTATTTATTAAAAAATTTATTGTTTTATTACTCATATGCCTGAATATTGGACTACAATTAAATTTAATTTAAAAAATTCCAATATATTAATTATTAAACACATTATAAATTTTAATTTTAATCACATATAAGTTATAAAATTATTATATTGACTGTGATATTATTTTGCTAATGGTTTGGAAAGTTTATGTTGAGATAGTGATGTAGTTCACAAGGTATCCGCTAGATCGAGCAAGTATGCTATATGTCGTCCCAGCATGAGTTCTCAAAAGAATATTACAATTTTAAATAATTGAATTCTTGATTTGCTCTTAATTACTTTATATAGTTTTAATTAATGTATTAAAATTATGATAAAGACGGAAATATTGATTTACGCATTTACTAGGAAAAGTGCATCTTACTTTTATTTTTTTTTAACATTAAATTTTATATCTTGTAATTAGTTATGAAAACATGCTAGCTAAAAAAATGAACCTCCCAAAGTAATAAACTTTTACCGATTTTAAGTCATTTTGCTTCGTTAAAAAGGGTTTCAAGATACCTAAAAGAAAAATAAATGCTAAAAAAACTTAACATCATATCTCTTATACTAGAAGAATTATATTGTGTTGTTTGTTGCTATAACATTCGTTTTTCAGAATATACTAAGCAATGTTATATTAATGTATGAAATATATTTAGCTTTATAAAATTTTAACTCAACTTTAAGAAATTTGAGACAGAAAATTATGTCAACTGACTAAAAAAAAAAACAAGATCATGGAACAGTTTTTTTTTGTTTGAGGAAGGTTCGACATTTTTAAGCTATGAAATTACTGCCGTTTCTGAGTGAGTTTTAGAGTATTTCTCCTTTTAAAATATATTTGATTGTAAATAAACTTTTTTTTTTTTTAATAATTTGAAGGTTGGTAAAATTTTCAGTTTTAAGAAATATATTTTTAATTGATTTTTTTAATCAAACAAAACAAATCAGAAAGTTATCAGAGATTCAAAAATGTTTTAAAACACCTCTCTCCGTGGGAGAATAATATTTCTTTTTAACATATAATTCTTTTGAACATTTTAAATCTTTCTAAAATTCAATTATTTTCTCAACAAATTTGGATGAGCCTAGAATGCAATGGATTTAAAATATATCTTCACCCGATGACTTTTCATAAAGTGTATAAGTTTATTTCTTAAACTTGTTTAAACTACAACTAACAACTCAAAGTTTTTACTTATGATATTATAAATAAATATGTATTTAAAAATCCCTATAAATTTCGAACAAAAAACACTTAAAGTTTAATCTACAGTAAATAATTACTATACATTAAGTATGAAATTCATTAAAAATAAAAAATGAAAAAGAAAATTGATATTCATACTATTTCTAGCCAAAATGACGTGCAAATAGGATTAGTTTTAGATCACGTGCAGCTACCAGGTTTTCTTTCCCCTACATTTTTGGGTACCCACTTTATAAAAGTATTGCAAATGGATAATAGGGATCACCAGTGGTGTATTGGCTCTCATAACAACCTTCTATGCCCTAGGTCGTGGATTGAAACCTGGCTGAGGGCTCCAGGATTTTTTAATAGGAGTCAACATTCTCAGTTATGTCGTCCTTCGGACGAGACGTAAAAAGGTGGTCCCAAGTCTGTGCGATGTCACGTACTCGTTAAGTATAAATAACAAACCAATGAATAATTATTCTGTTAAACGGTGTTCGAATCCGTTACTCTAAAATTAATAGTTTATTGCTCTATTCGCTAGACCACGCCAATCCCCTTAATTTCAATAGAATTTCCTTAATGTAAGCTGTTATCGTTATAGGAATTATATATATATATATATATATATATATATATATATATATATATATATATATATATAAATATATTTATTTATTTATTAAATAATTAAGCATTGATACATTTAAATCTGAGGAGCCCCCCGTAGAAGCAACAGCTGCTGTTGAAGATGTGCCGATGCAGCTGCTTGCTCACTTCACAACTGGTTCAACCAGTCTGCATCTTTGTGTCCCTTGTCATTCCAGTCTTCGTGCTTAGTATAACTACCGTATTGAGACGATTTGGACCGATAAAGAAGAATCTGGTGCGGGCAACACACGTCTTTCACTTACCTTTTTAAAACCGATTAAAGAACTTTAAATAAGAGATAGAAATGATTGGAACCATTAAAGAATTCATTAAATTGAATTTCTATAGAAACATGTGTTTTATTAAAAAATCTATTATATTATTATCTAAAACAATCAGTTAGTTTTATCGGCTTTTCATCACTATTTATTAACTTTTAACTTATTAACTTTAATTGCGTGTTATTATTCAGTTGCTAAGTTACTTAGTTCGCGGCTTCTATCTAAAAACTTAAAGATTAGAATTTATAAAACTATTATTCTTCCAACGGTTCTTTACGGTTGTGAAACGTGGCCACTTACTTTGAAAGATGAACAACGGCTTAAGGTTTTCAAAAATAAGGTATTGCGTAAAATATTTGGTCCAAAGAGAGATGAGGCCACTGGGGAGTTTAGAAGGTTGCATAACGCGGAATTGCGGAACTTGCATCCTGTGAATATAATTGAGCTGATTGCATCGCGGAGACTCAAATGGGCGAGTAAAGTTGTTGGGCTCGATGACGAGCGGACTCCGAGAAAGTTGGTATTTGCTGATCCGACTGGTAGGCGTCCGAAAGGTAGGCCGAAGCGGAGATGGGAGGATTGCGTTAAGGCTGATCTCGGGGGCTTGGGCTTGAATGGTGAAGATTGGACGAGTCTGTGTAGGCGGAATTTGGTGGTATCGGCATCGAACCTTCGGGTTCGCTAAGCCTATTATTATTATTATTATTATTAACTTTTAAAAGCTTGTGTATGAGATAATAATTTTTCTAAAATCTTTAGCTTCCCAACGGTATATCATACATGTATATTACTGTTCTTGTGTTCAAAAATGAAAAATTGCATTAAAAAATATGTTTTCTGTTTTCTTCTTTAGTTGGGTATCGAATTCATTAAATTTATATATTCACCTGTTTTTCATCAGTGGTAACAAGATAGATAAATTTTAAGTAAAATACATGTTTCTGTAAAAATTCCATTTAAGTAACTAATTCTTTAATGGTTTCACCCATTTTTTATCTCTTACTGTATTTGAAAATTTTTTAATCGATATTAAAAACGGAGGTAAGTGAAAGTCGTGTGTTGCCCGCACCAGATTTTTTACTTTCACATACCTATATATTTCATCTCTAACTGTATTTATAAATTCTTACATTGTTTATAACAAAGGAGTTATGGTAAGTGAAGGGCGTGTGTTGCGAATATCAATTTTTTGTTTATCAACTTTGTGCCTATATAATTTATATTCTATATTAATCTTATTCTAATTCATCAGAAACATTAAATAGATGATAATAACCAATAATATCAGGGGATGTTTAATGACACACCTTGTGGCGAAATACTTTCAACAGCTGTAAAACTTGATCGTCGCATTTGGAAGACTTAACTTGCCGAAGTGACTGAGTCCATTTAGATTGGATTTAAATCTCAAACGGTCTTTTTATCGTTGGTAATAAAGGCCCCTACCGCGACTGTAATAAAACCGCCTGATATTGAGTCGTAATTTCAACTCAAATTTTATATTTTATGCCTTCCCAGATGGCTCTGTTTCTGTTTCAACGAATCTGGGATAAACTATAATATTTATTTTCAGTAATATAGAAATATTGATATTTTATTAGGCTATATACTTTATTTCACTGAAACGAATTTGCTTCAGGTATTAATAGGAAATGACAATTATTTATCGGGAGTCCATAAAGGTTTATGGACAAGGGGGTTTGAGTGGTCTAGTAGTTCGGAATCAATATGTGATTCTGGATACGTCTGCAACCAATGGGATATTCAGGTCTAAATACATATATATATATATATATATTATATATATATATATATATATATATATATATAAAAAAAAAATAAATAAATAAAAAAACTGTACGACTACAACCCATGAAGGGTCTTGGGCTCAGTACATATAGAGATTCGTACTGTTTCTAGGCCTTAATCACGCTCAGCCACCAGGTTTTTCCCCAATTAATTTGGGTACCCACTTTATTAGAGGCTGGATCTGCCCCAGGAGTGTCTCCATACCCTAGGGTCGTCCCCGACTAAATTAACAGAATAAATAATATTTCTGCCACAGCCCGGATTCGAACCCACGACCCGGAGCACAGCAGACTAGTGCTCTATCCACTGGACCACGCCGCTCCCTTACTATAATATAAAATAAAATAACTACTAACAAATTAAGATTATATAATTTTATTTTGTTTTTGATACTTATATTCAAATTCTAATAATATATTATTTTCTTTTGTCCATTTCTTTCTCCTTCTGTTACTTTCACTTACCTATATATTAAATAATAGGTATAATAGGAAAGTATTGCGATCGTGGAAATTTTCGAATTCCAGTTTTCGACGGAAATACACGTTTTAGGGTCCCCTGAGTCCAAATAAAATAGCGTTTTTCCATATTTATTGTTATAATTATTCTTCACATGATTCTAGTTTGATTTTTCATGCTGAATCGTATCCTGTAAGTTGTGGAGCTTGTACCTATAATAAGGATAGATTGTATAAAGTTGATAGGATCACTTGTAAAGTTGTTAGGCTCTGTGAGGAACGAATTTTTTAAACGTTGGTATGTGCTGAACCGACTGGTAGGTGTGCGAGTGGTAGGCCGAGTCGTCGATGGGAGGATTGTGTTGAGGATGATTTCAGGTGCTTGCGTTTGGAACCTTCGGGTCAAGCCTATTATTGTTAATGTTATTATATAATTTTTTATGACGTTAATTATTACTGTTTAAACTGATTAAATACTACCCCGACAGTTAAAACTCGGAGAATTGGCACTTATTGACACACGAGCAGTGTTTGCCTTAGCCAGTACCGAAGCGGGCAGGCCCTCTCCTGAGGCTAGATTGCCTCCAAGTCCACTCCTTTTCCTTTTTCTAAAGAAAATAAACAGAGAAAATCGTTTCTCTGCGGGCTAATGTTGCTGTCCCAACGGCTTAGGTGATTGGCACTACTGAACTATAAAGTAATAATATGTAGGTTTCATTCTGATTATAATAGTCTGATGGCTTAAATGCCGATATTTTCTTCTCCCAAAGTATCTTTAATTTTGTAGATTCTATTAAAATAACTATATCATCTTGTTACAATTAACAGATAAATATGCACGTTCAGTGAATTGATGAAATATTTGTTTAATATTTTTTTGTGTTTTTGAACACAACAATAGTAATATAGATGTATAATATACCGTTGGATAGCTAAAGACTTTTGAAAAAATATTATCTGATTCACGGAATCGTAAATGGTCATGGAGAGTGATGAAAACCCCATAAAACTAACTGTTTTTTAGGTTTCCGAAAAGGAAAATTCATGTTGACGGGGCTGCAGCCTGGTGGCTCGTTAAGGAAGCACAACGCGCCAATTTTAACTTATAATGTACCGTTTGAAAGAGAAATACTAGAAGATATATTATCTTATACACAAGCTTGTAAAATTGAATAAAGAGTTATAAAAAGCCGATTAAACTAACTGATTATTTTAGATAATAATATAATAGAGTTTTTAATAAAACACATGTTTCTATATTAATTCAATTTAATTAATTATTTAATGGTTTCACTCATTTTTGTCTCTAACTGTATTTGGAAATTCTTTAATCGATTTTAAAAACAGAGGTAAGTGAAAGTCGTGTGTTGCCTGCGCCTGATTTTTTTCTCTTTAATTTCGAGCAAGCAAAATATCATTATAAGATGCGGAATCTCAGTTGAAACTGGCGAATAAAATTACTTAAACTTATCCTTTTCTCTAAGAATATGTAAACATTATCGACGGAGTAAACATGATTTTATAAACACAGCGAGGATTAAATTGAAATATTTGAAAAATGATATAAGGTAGTTTCTCTTGTGTAGCATGACATTATTTATTAAAAAAAACCCAAAAAAAAAAAAAAAAAAACCTGTACCACTACAACCCATGATGGGTCTTGGGCTCAGTACATATAGAGATTCGTACTGTTTCTAGGCCGACGGCAGTGCAAAGAGGTGATTAGGCCTTAATCGCGCTCAGCCGCCAGGTTTTTCCCCAATTAATTTGGGTACCCACTTTATAGAGGCTGGGTCTGCCCCAGGAGGGTCTCCATATCCTAGGGTCGCTCCCCGACTGAATTAACAGAATAAATAATATTCTGCCAGAGCCGGGATTCGAACCCAGGACCCGGAGAACTGTAGACTAGCGCTCTATCCACTAGACCACGCCGCTCCCTATGACATTATTTATGCATTCCTAAATTTACTTGATGTATTCAATAGTACAGTAGCCGATTTCAATGAATTCAATACCGACTATTGCTGTACGGTAGTGTATCTGGGGATCTCGAGGTAAAAATTAAACGCTTAATTAATTGTTTAGTTTGATTCAACTCCGGGGTCCCTAATTACACCTCCCTATCTCAATTCTATGGTGAGTTGAAGTGGCTTTACCCTTCCAATAGTCGCAAATATTTCCTTGCTTCATTCCTTTACCAAGTTATCCAATCCCACCGTCCACCACACATTTTTGACTTGAAATTCAAATACTCTGTCCATTCCCATTATACAATCCAGGCCTTCAGATTTATACACTACAGCCCCCGGAACTGCTCATGAATTTCTAATTGGATCCTCAATCCTATGGAACTCTTTTCCTCCATCCATCCGTCACTCCAACTCTCTTTCTACCTTCAAATCTCGCGTATTTAATCACTTAATGAATATCCAGTCGCAATATAATTTGAAATAAGCATTACTTTTTTATTTATTTTTGTTTCCTTTCATGTACATATGACTATTTTATATCATTCATTTTTTACTTCATGTTAATTTGCTCTAATACTTTGAAGCTCATTTTCTACATTCTGTAAATGTTATTCCAAAGGGACATGTCCCAGAATTATAAAAAAATATTATTATTATTAAATATATATTTTTTAAACAGGACGAAGCTCTCATAAGTTATTAAACGCACTTTCGTAGCCAACAGAATATTATAGTTAGGTTATAAATATTTAAGGAGCACAGTGGTCTAGCGGATAAAGTACTAAACTACTATATTTTGGGGGGTTCGAACCCCACCTGTGGCAGAATAATTATTCATTCATAGAAATATCAGTGGGACGACTCTAGGGCACACCTGGCCTCTATAAAGTCAGTATAAAGCAGAATTTTTTTTTTCATTTGTTTATATTCCATATATTTTGTATATATCTATATTTTTTTTATTTATTTATTGGAATTTACAACTTTATAATGTAATACAACAAGTAAATTGGAATGAAATGTAAAAAGGCATGAAACACATGTAGAGAAGCTTCCCAATGGAAGAACTCTAAATATGTTCTAAACTAGAAGGTCTCGGGGCCATCTCCTTTTCAGACGCCTTGGAGGATTGCCAGGAATTGAAGAGGGAGAAAGGGTTGAAACTGGAGGATTAGGGTGGGAATATATCTATATAAATAGGTTTATTTATTTATTTTAAACATTTGTAAATAAAAATCTATTTTATTGATCTCTCGGCCAGACATGTGTATATTAAAGTGTATGTTTACTGTACGATATTGTTATTCTTAAGGGACATAATAAAGTTATTTTTATATTATTATTATTATTAAAATTAACGAAAAATCAGGCGGCTGAACGTGATCACTTTGTACAGACGGTGGCCTGGATACAGTACGAATCTCTATCTGTATCCAGGCTCTATATGTACTGAACTATAAACCTTTCTTATATTGTAGAGGAACAAGTAAACATATTTAACTTAACTAATTTCTAGTCTTATTAATTTGAGCTAACAGAACGCTTAGAACTTATTTTGCAGACAAATATTTACTTTGTGTAGAAGAGCTATATACGTAACCTAAGTCTGCTTCAGTGCTCCTTAGAGAGTGGAAAGATATACCCTGCTTAGAGTGGCAAAGTAGAGCGCCTTCCTCAAAGGTCGTAACACGACACTGCCCTTAACTAGGGATGGGTCGCATCCCTTGGGATCTCCTGTCCCACTGCCTTACCCCCATTATATACTCTCCGGAGAATGTTATACCTCAATCCCTCTCTGGCATTTTACCTGTATATGGTTTCAATTCAAGCCTCAGCGGGTATTATAAGGTCAAGTAGAGAATAGAAGGTTCCTCAGGTAATAAATTTTTGATCTTATTTGTGTGTGTTTTTAAGCTATTTTTACTTTCACTCGTTATATATAGTAAGGGAAAGTATTGCGATAGTGAAAATTTTCGAATACCAGTTTTCAACGGAAATACACGTTTTAGGGTCCCCTGAGTCAAAGTAACCAAGTCTCACAAAAAGTTTTGTGTGTTAGTCAACCCGGGGGGCGAAAGCATCCTGTGAAGCTAAAATTTCATATTTAAGGCAACTATACGCGCGAGATGTTATAGTAACATTTTCATCAAAATCAGCAGAAAGGAAGATCTACTTTATACCATGCGTTTTGCACCTTTTTACGATTTTCTCAAAAACGGCTCAAACGATTTTTAATTAAACTTGCTATATTGCTGTAAAATGTAATGTGCTTTAAAATCATGTGGGTTTCATTCTGATTGAAATAGTCTGACAGGGCTTAAATGCCGATATTTTAAATTTTCTTCTACTAAAGTACCTTTAATTTTGTAGATTCTATTAAAATAACCATATCATCTTGTTACCATTGATAAAATACAGGTCAATGTATTAGTTGAACGAATATGATAACTAACTAAAGGAGATAACTACAAAAATATTTTTTAAATGCAATTTTTTATTTAACAAAAAATGTTTTCTAATATACGGAATTTTAAAGGTTAATGGAGAGTGATGAAAAGTCAATAAAACTAACTGATTGTTGTTGATACAAATACTACAGATTTTTTAATAAAACACATGTTTCCATTTAAATTCAAAATAATTAATTTTTTAACAATTAAGAAAGTAAGAAAATCATTCGATAATGAATCTTGCGGGGTTTTTTTTTCACAGTTATATATATAGGTTAGATTTTATACCCTTCATACTCTATCCTGCCTGGTTGTGAGCTTCCCAAAATAGATGATTCCAAAACACATCAAACCTCTCCCAAACATTATGAAGAAATGGACAGGTGACAGATATGCCAACTGATGTTGATGGCCATTAAGGATTTGACAGCAAAAAAGCACTTTCATGTCACAATAACTCTACTCCGTTCGACATTCGATGGACCAAGGACTGTTATATATATATTAAAATGTCTAGAATATAAATTATCAACTTATTCAAAGAGATTAATTAAAGTGATAAATTTTGAAAATTAGTTATATCAAAGACAAGCTGTTGCCCGTGACTTCGTCTGCATCAATATTTTTTATTATGACCGCTATTAAGAAGCTTTTAAAAGAATATGTTTTAAAGTTCTTCTGCGTAAATGACATTTTTAGTTTTATTTTCTTGTGGCAAAAGAACATACTGATTTTCTCCGCAACCCGATCTTGACAATGCGACATGTAGTTGGCCATGTGAAAAGCAAGTCTTGACGTAAATCAATTCCTACGTATTTAAATTTTTTTTTTCATATCCTCTGGTTTTATTTTTACACAAAATACAACACAAATATGATATGTACACATGCCACAGATATTTGTCCTTCTATTACCCGAATGTATTCTAAGGAGGATTTCTATATGCGCTACATGCACTATTAACCTTTCAAGGGCTTCTATGCCTTTATTTATCAATTACGAAATGGGAGGGGCCATTCTTCAGTTACGTGTTTAAATATTTGCCCCTGTGATTTATTAATTTCTACGGCAAAATATAACTTAATAGGAAATTGAATTATTTTAATTTTATTTATTTTTTTTTTTTACATAATTTATTAAAATTTACAACTATACTAAAAAAATACAACATAATAATTATAATAATAATTTTTTATTTATTTGTCTTTAGGGCAATCCCCATACAAATAGAGCTGGCTGGCACAGCACATTAAATTATCACCAGCAAATATACATTATTAATTACAATTTGAATAAATATTTAAAACAAAACACATATACAGCAATAAGTATAAAGGTGCTGCTATCTTCATGATTAATTTCATCCAGCATATAGATAAATAACATAAATTAAATATAAGAATATCAGTAAATAATGCAAAAATAATAGTACTAAATCCCCACAAATTACTAACAAGTCCCGAAACCTTTAAGAATGATTAACATTCTGAGAAAGATGTTGAAATCTTATTTTAAGATTCTCTTTGACAAAAATAAATAATGATTTCAGGTCCATTACGTGGGGTTCCGCAAGAATTTCGTAAAAGCCATCAATCCTCACATCATTTAATACGGGCATAAAACGGGTTCTAAAAAATACAACAAGTAAATATATTATAAGAAAAATGACATGAAAAAGACTTGTAGAAGAACTACCTAATGTCAGCACTCCTGTAACTATTCTAAACTAGAAGGTCTCGGGGCCATCTCCTATTCAGACGCCTCGGAGGATTGTCGGGAATTGAAGAGGAAGAAAGGATTGAAACTAGAGGATTAGGGTGGGAATGGAGTTTGTCATGAATGGAATGGTATCTAGATCGGGCCAAATCAGCAACATACGGAATATTTAGGTCTCTGTGGATCAGTTTATTAGTTACAAAGTAAGGAGCATTGAAGATTTTACGAAGGATTTTGGATTGTAGGGATTGGATACGGGAAGAATTTGATGGTTTAGTAGGGCCCCAAAGCTCTACTCCGTAAGTCCATATAGGCCGAATGATTGTCATGTAGATGAGCCTTTTGTAATAAAGTGGAAGATTACAACGTTTGTCTAGTAAGTGTTGAAGTAGTCGAAAACGTCGTACAGTTTCTTGCCTTTTCAGTCTTGTATGAGGGTTCATTTTAAAATTAAAAGGTAAATGATTAGGAATCATTGGGATGGGAGGTTAATATCCCACTTTTTTTTTTCAGATTTTCCACTGATTCTTCGCTCCTATTGGTCGCTGTGTGATGTTATATAGCCTATAGCCTTCCTTGATAAATGGACTATCCAATACAAAAATAATTTTGCAATTCGAACCAGTAGTTTCTTGAGATTAGCGCGTTCAAACAAACAAATAAACTCTTCAGCTTTATAATATTATTATAGATAAATCATTAGTTTAGGAAAATGGTATATCACTATTGATATTTCAAAAAGCTATGCCTCTGTTATTTCTAAGCAGATTTCATTTTTTTTTTTTTTTTTTGTTTCGTAGGAAATTTAATTCTCTATCGAATAGCAAGCACAAAAGGTATTTACTTATTTATTAATTCGTACGACGAATTATTGTTACACGTTCCGGCTCTAAGCATCTTGAAACTTAAGCCATTAAATTTAACTGAAGATAAATTTCTATCCAAGCACTACCAACATGAATGGTCCAGTTAAACGTGCTAAATTTTTTAATTTGAAAATAATATTGCATAAAAAAAATAAAAACAATATAATCCCAACCATAATACATGCATGTCAAAAACTATTTCTAAGAAATTAATCTATTAAGCTGTGTTAAACCAAATAGTTGGCCAGCACTAATTTATACAGTGTTTTTCTTTCTTCTCATAGGATATATCATTTTATATAGTTGACTGATTAAACTTAATTTTAAATTAAACTTAATTTTGCTAATGACCCGCTTGTGTAAATGCGGAATGTTCCAGAAAAAAATAATAAATAAATTTGGAACTTGAACATGTTTTTCTGCTTTCTAAAACTCTGACAAATATCATATTTTATATTTATTAAGAAATATTTCTCACGAGATCGGTAAATTATTTTTTTCATTGGCAGTATCTCAAAGCCGGTAGATATTTCGGGAACTCGGTTGAGAGTGATGTTTCGCTCAAGCAATAAAACACTTTTTCGTTCGCGCGGTGAGAGAGACAGATGAGCGGGCAACACATCCACACAGCTAGGATTATGCCATCTATTAAGTAACCGCTTTAATGGACCACTATTTTTAGAAATAAATACAATATAGAATCTCTGGAGATACTCTAAATATTATAAAGAAATATTTTATAAAAAAACATTATCTTAACACGAAGTTTAAAAAAGTAATGTTAAGTGACAAATTGGGCATAAACTTATTACTAATTATTATACATAAGAATTTAATATAGGTATATTATCTAATCTAAATCATATTTTTTCAACACAACTGAATATAATTTTTGTTTAAATTAACTTATAATCGTTTTCATAAACTTTATCTTTATGTAATTGTTCTTAAATTGATTTTAACAGCAAAGGTTTTTGGTGGATGTTGGGTAATTGGGTGGTTACCTCAGTGTTGCAGGTAAAAAATTAATATTAATAATTAAATTACTTTCCACCTGGCAACACTGAGGGACCTGAAAAACCGTCGTGTAACCTCCGTGTTGTGATTGACCGTGCAACCGTTACATCACTTCCCCCCAATGACCTCGTCACAGAAGCGAACAGGGAGTCGGATGCGACGTCCTCTTCGAGTTGTTTTGTCCGATGAGGGTTGGTCAGCTTCTGTGGCGGGGGCGTTGTCAGTTTGTGGAGGTTGCTGTCGCGATGTAGTCGGTGGTGACGTGGCTGGAGAGGTTGGGTCTTCCAAGGTGTAGGCCGGCTTCAGGCGGTCCACGCTTACGGTCTTCTCTCCGGAGGCGAGCAGGATCACAAAAGTCTTCTCCCCTCTCTCGATCACAAGGTGAGGTCCAGAGTAGGGAGGAGTTAGTGGTTTCCTGGCCGTGTCATCTCGTAAGAAGACGTGTGTGCATGTCCTTAAGTCCTTCGGAGTGAAGGTTGGCCCTTGACTAGGTCTATGCGGGGCAGGCTGCAGGTGCTTCAAGTGTTCCCTTAGCCTACGCAGAAATCCATCAGGTTCCTCTGGTTTTGAAGTCGACTCCAACAGTTCCCCAGGAAGTCGCAGGGGTTGACCATACGTCATTTCTGCGGCGCTTGTGCAGTTGTCATCCCTAATAGCTGCTCTCAAGCCGAGGAGGACTGTGGGCAATAGTTCCGTCCAAGATCTTGAGGTAATGAGATGTGCAGTTAGGGCTGCCTTTAAAGTTCTATGCCATCTCTCGATAGCGCCGTTGCACTGAGGATTGTACGCAGTGGTCCGACATCGTCGAGTTCCTAGGAGGTTCAGCAGTTTCGAAAAAAGTTCGCTCTCGAATTGGCGGCCTTGATCCGTTGTGATGCGTGTTGGGACGCCAAATCTGGAAATCCAGGATTTGTAGAGCGCTGATGCAACCACTGTAGCGGAGATATCCTCAATCGGTTCAGCTTCCGGCCAGCGGGTGTACCGATCTGCCATAGTAAGGCAATAACGTTTACCATCCGATGTCGGTAGAGGTCCGATTATATCGACATGAATGTGCTCAAATCGACCAGCTGGAGCGAAGATGCCGGGAGGTGAAACTGTGTGTCTATGGATTTTCGAGCGTTGACAAGCGATGCAGCTTCGGGTCCAAGTCGTTATGTCAGAATTCATATTCGGCCAGAAGAATCTCTGAGACACCAGGCGGCGTGTCCCTCTGATTCCAGGGTGGCTGAGCTCGTGAATCTTCTTAACGATGTTCTGACGCAGAGAAGTAGGAACATATGGTCGGGCTTTCGAAGTTGTGAAGTCACAAAGAAGTGGCTTGTTCGAGTGCGGGAGTTCGACAAGTTTCAAATGCAGGTTCGGGTTCCGAAGTAACTCGGGAATCAGCGGGTCTTCCTGCTGGGCTTCGACAATGCTCTCCATGTCATCCGGACTGCGAATTTCCTCTAATCTTGACAAAGTATCGGCCACTTTGTTTTCTTCTCCCGAAACATGTCGGATATCGCAAGTGAACTGGCTAATGAAGTTCACATAGCGAATCCGCATGGGTGTTGCTGTTCCGGGCTTCTGATAGAAGGCATAAACCAGAGGTTTATGGTCAGTGAGAATACTGAAAACCCTTCCTTCGATGCAAGGCCTGAAATGCTTGACTGCATTAAAGATAGCGGTGAGTTCGCGGTCGTAGGTGGAGTATCCTTGTTGAGCTGCCGTAAGAGCTCTTGAGAAGAATCCTAAGGGTCTCCAATGTTGTCCTTCTCGTTGTTGAAGAACTGCTCCCATCGCTGTGTTGGAAGCGATCACAAGCGAGAGAGACTTCAGCATCAGACGAGGGATGCGCGAGTGTGACTGCTTCTCGAATGTTCTGCTGGCATCTGGCGAAGGCTTCTTCAGCTTCAGGAGTCCATTCGATTGGCGTTCTATCATTCTTCTTACTGTTGCCAATCAGAGCATGTAGAGTGCGCTGAACTTCTGCTGCCTTGGGGAGGCATCTTCTGTAGAAGTTGATCATCCCCAGAAAGCGTCGAAGATGGCCCTTGGTAGCAGGACGTGGAAATTCGACGATTTCGTCGACCTTACTCAGGAGAGGTTTGATGCCCTGCGAGGTAACAAGGAAGCCAAGAAACTCGACTTCGTCCTTGCAGAACGTCGACTTGAGCGGGTTGATAGTCAATCCATGCTGGTCCAGTCGTCTAAAGACTTCTTCCAAGTGGGTGCGATGTTCTTCCTCCGACGATGAAGCTATCAGAATGTCATCCAGATAGACGAAAGCATACGGTAGGGCGAGAATGCTGTCCATCAAGCGTTGAAAAGTCTGCGCTGCGTTGCGGAGTCCGAAGCACATCACCTTGAATTCGAAGAGGCCGAAAGGAGTGATAACTGCAGTCTTCGGAACGTCTTCTTCAGCTACAGGTATCTGGTAGTATGCCCGTTTGAGATCCACCTTACTGAAGATTGTCTTTCCAAAGAGGTTGGTATTGAGAGACTGAATGTTAGGAACGCTGTATCTGTCAGGCACGGTCTGGGCGTTGAGACGGCGGTAGTCTCCACAAAATCTCATTGAGCCCTCCTTCTTTGTTACTATGAGGAGTGGGCTAGCCCAAGGGCTACTTGAAGGCCTGCAGATTCCCTCATCTACCATCTTCAGGAATTCTTCCCTGGCGGCGTTGTATCGCTCAGGTGGAAGGCGCCTGGCTTTGGAGGTGACTGGAGCTCCCTTCGTTTCAATAAAATGCTTGATTGCATGCTTCGCCTCCTGTGGTACCGTAGATGGGCGAGTTATAGCTGGGTATTTGCGTAAAAGCTCATAATACCACTCGCCACTAGGTACAGAATAAACGGAAGGTGTGTTGTTATGTTTAAGACTGCCCTTGGATGTGAGACCTGTCTACGAGCTGTCGGCCCTTGAGATCGACCAGGATGTGGTGAAAGAAGAGGAAGTCTGCTCCGATGATCGGATTGTTTACGTCGGCGATGATGAAAGACCACCGAAGAGGGCGACGAAGACCAACGTTAAGTATCTTCTTCACTTCACCGTAGGTCTTTATCGGTGTACCATTAGCAGCAAAAAGGGTGAAATTGGCGGGTGTTTTTCGATCTCGTCTCCGTGCTGGGAAGACCGATATTGAAGCTCCAGTGTCGACTAAATATCGTTCTCCGGTTGCCTTGTCCGCGACGAATAATCGGCGGTGGTTGATATCACGTCGGGGTCACCACTTTGGTGGATGTTGGGTAATTGGGTGGTTACCTCAGTGTTGCAGGTAAAAAATTAATATTAATAATTAAATTACTTTCCACCTGGCAACACTGAGGGACCTGAAAAACCGTCGTGTAACCTCCGTGTTGTGATTGACCGTGCAACCGTTACAGGTTAGTAAAAGTCTTGTGTTGCCCGCACCAGATATTTTTTGTATTACAATGTCATTTCCTCAAGCACATTTGTTGTAAATATTTCTAATGGACTTTTATTTATTTATTGCTTATTCATTTTATTTTATTGTTTTCAGGTAAGTTGCTGTTTTACGATCGTTGGAGATGTTGGTAATGCTTTATTTTAATACTTCTAAATTTTATATTAAGCCTTGTAACCATGCAGGAATCGGAAGAAATATTCTTTGCAAAATCGAAAATTTCTTGTGCCGTTTTACGTTTTAGACATTAAGGAATTTTTTTTTTTTTTTTTTTGTCTGTCCGTCTGTAAATAAATATAATTATTTGACTCCTTCATTATGACAAAAATAATACGATTACTGTATTTGATTTTACTATTTTTTTCATATCTTAAATTCTACTTATTAAAAGAAAGAAAAATTAATATCATAGTTTCATTTAAGTACTTAATTTTTTTTTTTTTTTTTTTTTTTTTTTTTTTTTTTTTTTTTTTAAAGTTATTTGTACATCAATAGTTTTTATTTTTGGTAAAATAAAAAAAAAAATAAGAAAATATAACAAAAACAAGAGAAATAAAATGAAATAAACATATAGAAATAAAAATAAATAAACAAAGTTACAGTTATTAAAATCATAAGATAGGATTAAGTAATTTAGAATTTTATAACAGTATATGTTTAGTTCTCTTATGTCTATATTTAGAGGTTGATAGTTTAGTATAATTACCAATTTGTTTTATAAGGGTACCGTCAGTCAGTTGACATTTTGAGAAAAATTATTGTGTTTGTTGGTGCATAAATTCTTGTATTGTAGGGATGTCCAGATCTTTGTTTATGGTAGTTATATTCGTGTATGGGTGATAATTAATAATTATTCTTAGGCATCTATTTTGTAGTACTTGCAATTTGTTAATATGTGTTTTGCTTCCAACACTCCAGGCTGGGCATGCATATGTTTGCTTGTTTTTATATTACTGACAATACGATATTAAAGCAGTCTTCTATGATCAAGATTGCAAGTTCAGATCCGGCTGATGGCCCTAAGATGTTTTAAATGAATTTAAAAATCCTTGGTCATGACCTACTTCTGAAGGGATGTTAAATGGTGGTCTCGAGACTTTGTAATTTTATCTATTCTAATCCTAATGAAACCTGGATAAACGTAATTTAGAAGGTGTGCTAAATGAATGAATAGTTTGAAATGTATTTAAAATAATCATTTCATCGCGACCATAAATATTTTCATTGAATTATGGCATTATATTGTTTATAACTTGAAATACTTAAATTGATTTTAGCAGCAATTTTGTTTTCCACCATTTAAAACCTTATTTGTTTTGAATAAAAACAGTTACAAACGTAGCAATGCCTTAATGTACAAAGGTGTTTAAAAATAGATTTTGTTAGTTCATTATTTCTTATCATCCATTTCTTTAGTTTGTCCGGAAAACGATCTATTGTTTTTGCAAATCACGGAGAAATTAACATATTTTTTGTTACACTTATAGTTATGTTCTTTTTACTTTCACTTACTATATATAGTAAGGGAAAGTATTGCGAACGTGAAAATTTTCAAATTCCAGTTTTCAACGTAAATACACGTTTTAGGGTCTCCTGAGTCCAAGTGACCAAGTCCCACAAAAAGGTTTGTGTGTCCGTGTGTGTGTATGTTATAAGTCTAGCACGTAAATGAATAGTCGTACAAAATTGAAATTTTATATTTAAGACAACTATACGCATGAGATGTTACAAAAACTTTTTCATCAAAATCAGCTGACCAGAAGAGCTACTTTATACCATGCACCTTTTCACGATTTTCTCAAAAACAGCTCTAACGATTTTGATTAAACTCCCTATATCGGTGTAAAATTTAATGGGAGTTAATATAATGTAGGTTTCATTCTTATTGAAATAGTACGACAGGGCTTAAATGCCGATATTTTAAATTTTCTTCCTCTATAGTACTTTTAATTTTGTAGATTTAAAACATCAGGCACGTTATCTTTTTAGCATTGGTAAATAATAGCTAAATATGCATGTTGGGCGAATTTAATAAACAACCAAAGGAGAAAACAAAAAAAAACATTTTTTTTATGCCATTTTTTTGTTTTTGAACATAAGAACAGTAATATACCGTTGGAAAGTTAAAGATTTAAAAAAAAAAATATTATCTTATACACAAGCTCGTAAAAGTCAATAAGGAGTGATGAAGAGCCGATAAAACTAACTGATAATTTTAGATAATAATATAAAAGATTTTTTAATAAAACCCATGTTTCTTTTTAAATCCAATTAAAAAAAATGCTTTAACAATTTAGTTTTGTTAATTAATTTGTTTAAAAATTCTTGAATTGATATAAATAATAGAGATAAGTAAAAGTTGTGTGTTGCGCGCACCAGATTTTTTAATCTAAGCTGTGCGTACTTATACTACTTTGAAATAATTTGAGATTTTCGTGTGGTTTTTGTGGTTGTTTTTTTTTTTCAATTAAAAACTGTACTTCTACAACCTCGAAGGGTATCGGGTTCAATTCAGAAGTAAGTGAAAGTCGTGTGTTGCCCGCACCAGATTATTTATTTTAAAGACATTGTTCGATTTCGATATCTTAATCTCCTTATACCTAAATTCCCATCAGAATTTACGTTCTTAGTTGTTGTTTTTCAACTATTATAAATAACCAAATAACCAGTAAACTACATATCTGAGTCATTATGACCGACTTATATTTATTCCATCTTCTCGAAACAGTGAAACGATCCCAAGATAAATATACAGAACTAGGTTTTATTGCGGGATTATTCTTATAACCCGTAAAGCAGACTGGATTGGCCCCTTCTCGATAAAAGAGTGTTTGTGTTTACTACGGTGATTAGAAGGCCGGCAGCAGTATACAGTATACAGTCTACTGGGGGAGGCGGTGGCAACTATTATTAGTTTCTTCCGGGCAGTTCTAGGGTCCAGTTAGTCGAGAGATGGCTAGTGCGATCGCCGGCAATGCTATCGGGCATCGTACCGAATGGCTTCATTTCCCATGGGCCAAGCACCATCACAGTGAGTCAATGTCTCTTTTATAGCCTATATTAAATAAATTCTGTAATCAGTCAAAATATTTATACATCATAGTAGAAGTAGATATTATAAAGTTATTACTTTCACTTACTATATATAGTAAGGGAAAGTATTGCGATCGTAAAAATTTTCGAATTTCAGTTTTCAACAGAAATACACGTTCTAGTGTCCCCTGAGTCCAAATAACCAAGTCCCGCAAAAAGGTCTGTGTGAAGTAACTCCCGGGCGGAAACGAAAAGTCCTTTGAAGCTGAAATTTGATATTAAAGACAACTATACACCCGAAATGTCACAAAAACATTTTCATCAAAATAAGCTAACCAGAAGAGCCAGCCACTTTATACTATGCATTTTGCACCTTTTTACATTTTTTTTAAAAACGGCTCTAACCATTTTGATTTAACTCGCTATGTCGATGTAAAATTGAATGGGCTTCAATATCATGTAGGTTTAATCCTGATTAAAATGGTCTGACAAGGGCTTAAATGCCGATATTTAAAATTTTCTTCCTCTAAAGTACCTTTAATTTTGTAGATTCTATAAAAATAACTATATTATCTTGTTAACACTGATGAAAAACAGGTAAATATATAAATTGAATAAATTCGATACCCAACTAAAGGAGACAACAGAAAAAAATATTTTTTTAATGCAAATTTTCGTTTTTGAACATAAGAGCAGTAATATAGACGTATGAAAGAGAAAGATTTTAGAAAAAATATTATCTCATATACTAAGTTGTAAAATGTAATATAAAGGGGAATAAACGTATTACTGATTAACAATTTAATATAGTTATATTATTTACGCTAAAAAATATGTATCCAACGAAAATAAATACACGTATTTGTTGAAATCGACATAAAATATTTTTTAAATTGAAGTATATTTAATAGCTTTCAAATTTATTTTAACAGTCTAGGTAAGTGAAAGTCGTGTGTTCTCCGCACCGTTTTTTTTTATTGTTTCATTCCAATTCTTATATATAGTAATTTTTTAGATAAAAAAAATATGGCTTATTTTTTATGTCTTTCAAAGGAACTTATTTTTCAAGGAACCATTACGGAATATTTCGGGGTATCTCAGCCATCTTTAGGATCCTAGTTTGTAAATTTTCTTATTTACATCTGTTTTATCATTAATTTTACAATATTTATTTCAAAAAACTAATTATTAACAAAACAGATTTTAATAAGAAGTTTTAGAAACTAGAGTACATAAGATTGGGTGAGATACCCCGAAACGTCAATTTGGGATGGTACTTTAAGTAAAAATGTCCTTTGGATGAATTATAAAAAAATCCGCCCTAATTTTTCTACCTTAAAGATAATGTTAACATTGCGACAGACTAAAAGACTCTATGTACACCAACACAAAAACTTAATTATAAAATTCTCTGTGATATCAGAAATAATCTGACACGGGACGATTGCTGAATTTAAGCAGATTTGGCCATTGTATAAATTTTGCTGTGCCATAAAATACTGCGCCTTGATTCGGAAATATAATGTCATATACCGCTAATAAATAATTTTTTTAATAATATTTCTGGTGTTGTGTGGTGATATTTATAATCTTTCGCGGCTTCTATCTAAAAACATAAAGGTTAGAATTTATAAAACTATTATTCTTGCGACGGTTCTTTACGGATGTGAAACGTGGCCGCTTACTTTGAAGGATGAACAACGGCTTAAGGTTTTCGAAAATAAGGTACTGCGTAAAATATTTGGTCCGAAGAGAGATGAGGTAACTGGGGAGTTTAGAAGATAGCAGAACGCGGAATTGCGGAACTTGTATCCTGTGAATATAATTGAGTTGATAGCATCGCGGAGACTTAAATGGGCGAGTAAAGTTGTTGGGCTCGATGAGGAACGGATTCCGAGAAAGTTGGTATTCGCTGATCTGACTGGTAGGCGTCCGATAGGCAGGCCGAAGCGTCGATGGGAGGATTGCGCAAAGGCTGATCTCGGGGGCTTGGGTTTGAACGGTGAACATTGGACGAGTCTGTGTAGGCGGAATTTGGTGGTATCGGCATCGAACCAGAAGGTTCGCTAAGCCTATTATTATTATTATTATATTTCTGAATTTATCATCAAATTTTGTCTAAACAGTTAGACCCATTTTCGAAATATCTGTTCTGTAGGGAAAAGTGCAGGATAGATTTGGTATTGGACGATCTAAATGTTGCGAAAAGGCAGAAATATTTTTTTTTATTTATTTATTTATTTTTTATTCTTATGTATTACAATTTGTAACAATGGACAATAATAATATCACTAAAGGATCGCATCCGTACAATAATTACAATATAAACAAAAAGGAAAAACAAATTACATAAAATGAAACCAAACTAAATAAACGTATACAATAACAAAATTTGTAGACAAAATAAATACAAATAAATGAAGTTAACAAATAAATAAACAAAACATGTCACATTCATACCTATGTACAATATTTACTACAATCAGCTAGGGAACCCCTGACGGGGCTTGTCCCCCCACTTGTGGAAAGACAAGCAGAGTCTAAAGGATCCCAGCGCCTCCCTCTCAGCCGCATCACTGGTAAAGAAATAAAATATAAATATAGAGTTTTGAGAGCACACCAATATGTATAAATATAATAAATATATATTTTTTTAATAATATATTTTATTGTTTTTTACAACTGTATATACAAATACAATAAGTAAAATGGCTGAATTACAATAACAGGCATGAATAGACATGTAAAGAATCTACCCAGTGGTAGTACTTCAAAGTTTATTTCATGAGCAGGTCTCGAGGCCACCGTCTTTTCAGGCGCCTCGGAGGATTACCGGGAATAGACGTAGATGAGTGGTTACGGAGAAGCGGGTTTGAGTGGGCAGGTAGTTTGGAATTAAAGGAGGTGTATCTATCGCGGGCCAAGTCTGCAACCAGTGGGATATTTAGGTCTCTATGGATGAGTTTATTAGTTACAAAGTAAGGAGCATTGAGGATTTTTCGTAGGATTTTGGATTGCAAGGATTGGATGCGGGAGGAGTTTGATAGTTTAGTTGACCCCCATAGCTCAATGCCATAGGTCCAAATAGGTCGGATAATCGTGATGTAAATGAGTCTTTTGTAGTAAATAGAGGGTTTTGAACGTTTGTCTAGTAAGTGTTGTAGTAAGCGGTATCTGCAGGCAGTTTCTTGTCGTTTCAGTCTAGTGTGAGGATTCCAAGTAAGGCGCTTTGATAAAAAGAAATAAATTTAAAAATCATCTTTATTTTGAGACTTATATTTAAATAAGTGCTAATATAAATGTAAATAATTCATATACAAATTCAGATGTAAATAGTAAATGTATTGTAATACAAGCAAAGCAACTTTATACATTAATATTCGGTTGTAAAATAACTTTGTAGACATTTTAAAGATTCTTGTTCGTTTACGTATTCTTAAAAAGGATTAGTTATGGTGCTTTTATGCAACTGTTTCAATCAAGATTCCTTATCTTTTAGTGGAATTTTGCTAGCTCAAAACATAAGAGAAAAAAAATCCATTTTCGTTGTATAATGATTTTAGATTTCTAAAAAGTAAAATCCGCTGCAACAAAATTAGCAGTGTGTATGACGGTGGTGCCTTCTGAGAAATCTCCATTCTTAAGTGGTTTTCTCGATTCAGAACCGGAAATTCGGAATTGGGAGACGCAAAGCGCTCAAATCGATCTAAAAGTTCTGGGTAGACAAAATTAGAAAATTGCCTAAACCTTGGAAACAGGTAATAGATCATACTATGTCATGTATAAGTTATTAAAATATTTACAAGAATCTTAAATTTTTATAGAAATCATTAGTAAAGAACGATATGAACATATTTTATAACCCAATACATTTATTTCACAATTGATATTGAAAGGGGTGCTTGAATGAGGATTATGTGACGGATATAAGGTGCGAACGATTCCAAAAAGGTAAGGGACGAACTAGGAAAGATTTGAGAAAGGACGCAGTTCTATCTGATTATAAATATTGATTGATTGGGTTCTAGTATTCAATTAATGGACAGAGGATATCGATAGTGAGTTCAGTGATATTTGAAAGCATATTGTTTTTTGGGCTTTGGAACATGTTTTTTTTTTTTATTTAAAAGAAAATTACAACTGTATTATAGAATAGAATAGAAAAATAATTTTTATTCTGGGACTGGGTCCCTTAAGAACAATATGATATGTACAATTAATATATACAATGTGTCTTACCACAAGACCAAAGGATTATAATTCATTTTTATTTACAAAGCTTTAAGAAGAAAAGAGTAAAATAACTAAAAGAGTAAAATAAATGACTAACTTCTGATATGTTGAACAAAACTTAACATTGAAACTGATTCATAATAATTGATCGATACAGAATCATGAACAATAAATAATAAATTTTCTTTTTGAATAGATATTTGATTTGAAAACTCAGGCTTGTGGAGCGTCTGTTTGAGATGACAATAGGTACTTGAACAGCTGGGACTTGAATGATGGTAGGGAAGAAGCATGGCGGATTTGAGTAGGTAGAGAATTCCAGAGAGCAGTAGAGCGGACAAGAAAGGAATGTTCAAAACTTGTTGTTCTGTGGGCAGGAATATAAAGGTCAGAATGGTGCCATCTTGTTTCGAGGGAGCGGACTGACGATTTAAATTGCAGAAGTTTGTGGATATAGGGAGCTAGCTGGGAGTTGATAGTTTGGTAAAGGAATGATCCAAGGAAATATTGTCTGCGGTTTGAGAGAAGGAGCCACTTTAACTCACTGTATAAATGGGTCACATGAGACCTCTGCTTTGTGCCAAGGACAAATCTTAAAAATGTATTCATAATTCGCTTTTATTATACAATAAAATACATTAAGTAAATGTGTTAATAGATCTAATGAAAGCGTGATACAGGCATGTGAAGATACTACTCAGTGGTAGCACTTCAGTGTTTATTTAATGTAGTAGGTCGTGAGGCCATCGTCTTTTCAGCCGCCTCGGAGGATTATCAGGAATATATGGTAATAAGAGTTTGCGGACGTGTGGGTTGGAGTGGACGGGTAATTTGGAATAAAAGGAGAAATATCTCTAGGTCTTTATGAATTATTTTATTGGTGACAAAGTAAGGGGAGTTTAGGATCTTTCTGAGGATTTCGGATTGCAAGGATTGAATGCGGGATGAATGGATGGTTTGGTGGATCCCCATAACTCAATCCCATATGTCCAAATAGGCCTAATGATGGTAATATAAATTAATTTTTTGTAGTATGTGGAGAGTTTTGATCGTTTGTCCAGTAATTGAGACGTTGATTTCCAAAAGGTACTATATCCATTTTAGGAAATTTCACAGGAAGCGCCAAAATCTCTCGTTATTATATTATTAAACCAGCTAATTTGATTCTTTTCGCATTAAAATATAGAATTTGTTTTTCACTATATTAATAAAACCATATTAAAGTTATGAAATGAAATGTTTTAGTATTATTTAGAACGAAACTAAATGCGTAATTAGTACCTTAAGAAATTAATATCATTTCTAAATCACGTTATTAAAGGACATGAGTGTTCATTAAATACAATCAAATTTAAGATTTAGATAAAACTAATGATGATAATATAAATATGTAAAAATATCAATTTCGTACAAAATGTCCTTTAGTACCTTTTGGAAATCAACGTCTCAATTGTTGTAGTAAGCGGTATCTACGAGCTGTTTTTTGTCGTTTCAGCCTGGTGTGAGGATTCCAAGTAAGACATTTGTTTAGTTGGAGTCCTAGGTACAGGATCTGTTCAACTGAGGTGAGTGGAATATTTTTAAAGAAAATAGTGGGACAGGTGGACCTAGGTTTTCGACGAAGGGTGAATGGAACATTTAAGAACATAATTGGAACTTATGATTCTTAAAATAGCCAGAGATAAGGTAACTTTTGGGAACTCAGGAGATACATCTTCCAAAACAGTTCATAAGGTGTATAGTGAAAATCTGGTGCGCGCAACACACGACTTTCACTTACCTCCGTTGTTAAAATCAATTTAAGAATTTTCAAATATATGTAGAAATAAAAAATAAATTGTAAAGAATTAATTAAATTGAATTTCAATTGAAACATGTTTTTTATTAAATAATCTATTATATTTTTATCTACAACAATCAGTTAGTGTTTGGAGTAATCACCTCTAACTCAAACGTCAAGATGATCACAACTAGGGGCTCCAATACAATTCCGTGTATGAGATAATATTTTTTCTAAAATCTTTAGCTATCCAACGGTATATTATACATCTATATTACTATTCTTGTGTTTAAAAACAAAAAAAAATGTTTGCACTTTTCTGCTTTAGTCGTTTATCAAATTCGCTCAACGTTGATATTTAGCCGTCCTTTATCATAGTGTCATTAAGATGATATGGTTAATCTTTTAGAATGTACAAAATTAAAGATAGTTTAAAATATCGGTATTTAAGTCCTGTCAGACTATTTCACTCAGAATGAAACTTAAATGGTATTAAAGCCTATTAAATTTCACATTGATATAGCGAGTTTAATCAAAATCGTTAGAGCCGTTTTTGAGAAAATCGTATAAAGGTGCTAAATGCATGGTATAAAGTAGAACTTCCGGTCAGCCGATTTTAGTGAAAAACTTGCTGTTACATCTCGGGAATATAGTAGTCTTAAATATGGAATTTCAGTTTCATAGGACTTTTCGTTTTCGCCCGTTAGTTACCACACACACACACAGACCTTTTTGCGAGACTTGGTCATTTGGACTCAGGAGACCCTAAAACGTGTATTTCTGACGAAAACTGGAATTCCAAACTGTTCGCGATCGCAATACTTTCCCTTACTATATATTCATATATAGGTAAGTGAAAGTAGAAAGTATAGGATATAAGAAGATTTCTTCATTATAAAATCGTTTGATTGATTCACTTACAACTAATTTTTTTAAATATTCGTAACCTAGAGACTAAAAGTTAGAAATAAGCTGAGATACGAGAAAAGACAAAAATACGAAGGGCGAAGACCTCTTCATTATGAATCCGGAGGTATATTGTTGACATCATCTGGGGAAGGAAGATGGATGGCCGAGAAGTTGAACCTGCTTTGGCCACCGCCCGTCCGTAAATACCGAAGTATCATTTTTCAGCCAATCAGAACAAGGCTTTCAGAGTTGTTGCAGTTCGTCATTAGCCCTGACAGCCACTGAGGGATTGCCTCTCTTTCCTCCTAATGTTTATATATCCCATTTAATAATAATCCATATTTTATGCATTATACTTTTAAAAGTTCTGACTAAGAAAATTTTAAACGAGATTTTTGATACAGAGGTGCCTCATCTCATCCTCTTTAAAGTATCCCTCTTGGTTGTAGCATTCGGTGACTCGAAATAGGTACGGTATCAAATGGGTTCACTTTCTTCTAAATTATTAAGGACTAATTTTATTGTTTATTTAATTTTAAGATTTGTGTTCGGTACCTCGAGACGGTCTCATGTATCCCACCTCTACGACGAGTTAAAGTGGTTAACCCCAAACTTTCGAAGACAATATTTCCTTGGATCATTCCTTTATCAAATCATTAACTCCCACCACCCATTTTACGTCTACAGCCTTCTGGTATTTAAATCCTCAACCCATCACCAGGAAACAAGATCCCGTCTGTCTGACCTCCAAACTCCTTTCCACAGAACCAAAAAATATGATTGCTCCTTTTTAGCCCGTTCCACTTCCTTATGGAATACTCTCCCTTCAAACATCCGACATGCTCCTTCCCTACCATCATTCAAATCCCTCCTCTTTCAATATTTACTTTCTCTCCGGTCCGATGTAAGCTAATTTTTAATTTTTATTATGCCTATTTACGTGAGGTGATTTGTTTATATACTTTAATGAGATGTAAAAGATATATTTTAGGTTGATTCTTATTTATTTGTTTTTGAATATGTACATAGAGATGTCACAATGACCTTTTATTTATTTTTTTTCTTCTTTTTTTTTTTTTGTTATTTAAATGTAGTTATATATTGTTTTAGGCCAGATATAAATTACTATTTTGACCATTAATGTTATTCTGAAGGGACATTGTCCCAGAATAAAGTTTATTTTCTATTTCTATTTATGAACAAAATTATAGCTGACCTACAATATCAGGCGTTATGTTTCAAAATGGCAGTCAATTTACAATGTTTTGCTTGTTTACTCATTTAACGTCACTTTATGCAGCTGTGGCTAATCAAACAATACTACAGAGAGAGTCATACATTTTAACTACATTGGTTGAATTAAGATAGGGATCTTTGAAGAGTACCTGAAAACAGAATAGCAAAGGGTCTTGACCACCTTTTTACGTCCAAGAGTTGGCTTTTGGCATAGGTGGGAAGATTGTCAAGTCTGATCTTGAGGTTTATGGCTTATGGACTTGGACAGTCATCGGTTTCTCTAGTCTATTATAATTATATATACGTATATTGTTGTATAAATTTATCCTGAAAAATTATTATCCTTGAGCATGGCACGTTGTTTTTTTTTCTTTACATTTGGCATAGTACTGAATTAAGGGTATTGTCGTAATGTATGTGTGAGTTAAATGGTTCAGTGGAAAGAGCTCTGGTCCACTGTTCTCCGGGTCCTAAGTTCGAATTCCAAATGTGACTGAATTAGTTATTATGTTAATCAGTCGTGGAGTACCATGGAGTATGAATACCCTTGAGCAAACTCAGCCATTGAGAAGTAAAATACCCAAAAATAAACGGAAAAACCTGGTGGCTGAGCGTGATCTAGTCTTAATCAATTCCTTGCCAAAACTGGCCGTGAAACAGAAGGAATCTCCATAGATACTCAACTGAAGATTACTCTGGTTCAGATTTTTTTTTTAATATTATTTATTTTATTGAAATTTAAAACTGCATATTTTAATACACATTAGCAAAAAATATGGACTTAATATAAATACAGCAAAAACTAAAATTATGACAAACTCAATAAAAATACCAGTTTATGCTAACAATAGTGAGATAGAATATGTAGAGGAGTACATTTACTTAGGGCAGACAATATCATTTAGAGAAAATATCAATAAGGAAATAGAAAGAAGAGTTAAGCTCGGGTGGTGCAAATATTGGTCTCTCCAAAAGATCGTCAAAAGCAATCTATCACTAGGTCTTAAAACCAAAGTTCTGACCACATGTGTATATCCCACGGTTCTCTACGGGGCTCAAACCTGGGCACTTACAAGAAAACCCGACCGGAGGCTGAATACTATGCAAATGCAGCTTCTAAGAAGTTTTATGTTTATTCAGAAAAGGGAGAGAATAAAAAACGAAAATATTCTTCAGAAAGTAAACACTAAAAGTCTAAGGGTTGAGGCACATAGATTAAAATGGAGCTGGGCTGGGCACTTGGCCAGGCTGAAAGACGAAAGATGGACCATAGCTTGCACGGAGTGGATCCCGAGAGAGGACAGCAGGCAGAGGGGGCGACCACATCGCAGGTGGAGGGACGAATTGACGCAGACTGTTGGCGAAAACTGGTGGCTGGTTGCGAGGGATAAATTCCTCCCTATGGGAGAGGCTTTTGTCAATACGTTGCCAATAAAGCTATTATTATTATTATTATTATTTTAATACAACCAGAAAATATGCTGCTTAAGCTTAAAATATGCCACTGGCAGCACTTAAATAGTGAATCTAAATAAGAAGGTCTCGAGGCTATCTTCTTTTCAGACGCCTCAGAGGATTGTCAGAAATGGAAGAGGAAGCAGGGATTGAAACTAGTGGATTAGAGTGGGAGTGGAGTTTTTCATGGAAGAAGTGATACCTGGTACGGGCCAAATCAGCAAAATATGGAACATCGAGGACTTTGTGGATGATTTTATTCGTGACACAAGTAAGGATTTTGGATAGTAAGGATTGTATACGGAAAGAGTTTCATAGGCCTTATGAATGTCATGTAAATGAGTATTTTGTAGTTAAGTAAAAGGTTAGAGCGTCTGCCAAGTAAATGTTGAAGTAGCCGAAATCGGCTGGTTCAGATTTAAAATTATATTATTCCTACAGTCATATCGCTATGATTTCCAAAGGTTGTTGAACTAGAAATCCCTGAGCTTAACTCAATAAATGATTATTGAAGGCTAAGTTGAGGCCTAAGTCCCAGACAGTGACCAAACGAAAGTCTGGAGTCCCAGAGGAGTACTTAGTGAGCTGCCTCGAGGGACCCAGAGGGGGAAGGGATAATCTCCATAGCCGCCTTCCGAACAGTTTGCTTTAGCCCGGCTTTGGCGAGAATCTTCTAGGGACCAACGGCCAGGATCGTTAGAAGAGCGAAAGAAAAAAAACAAAAAAAAAAATGTTGCGCGCAACACACGACTTTCACTTATCTCCGTTGTTGAAATCAATTTAAGAATTTTTAAATACATTTAAAGATTCAAATAAATCGTTAAAGAATCGATTGTTTTGAATGTCAATAGAAACATGTGATTTATTAAATAATCGATTATATTTTTATCTACAAAAATCAGTTAATTTTATTGGTTTTTTATCACTCTCCATTAACCTTTAAAATTCCGTGATTTGATAATTTTTTTTCTAAAATCTTTAGCTATCCAATGGTATATTATATATATATATATATATATATATATATATATATATATATATATATATATATATATAATATACCATTGGATATTATATATATTGTATTGGATATTACTATTAAATATTATGTATATTATATATATATATATATATATATATATATATATATATATATATATATATATATATATATATATATATATATATATACAAGAATAGTAGTATATATATATATATATATATATATATATATATATATATATATATATATATACTACTATTCTTGTGTTCGAAAATTGCCTAAAAAAATATGTTTGCACTTTTCTGCTTTAGTTGTTTATCAATGATAATAAGATGATGTTTTAATTTTTTTTTTTCAAAATTAGAGGTACTTTAGATGAAGAAAATTGAAAATATCGGCATTTAAGCCCAGTCATACTATTTCACTCAGAATAAAATCTACATGATATTAAAGCCCCTTAAATTTTACTTCGATATATAGAGTTTAAACCAAATGGTTAGAGCCGTTTTTAAGAAAATCGTAAAAAGGTGCAAAATGCGTAGTATAAAGTGGATCTTCTGATCAGCTGATTTTAATGAAAAATTTTTTGTAACATCTCGGGCGTATACTTGTCTTAAATTTGAAATTTCAGTTTTATAGGACTTTTCGTTTTCACCCGGGAGTTATCACACACACTCACGGACACACAGACCTTTTTGCGGGACTTTTTGGATTCAGGGAACCCTAAAACGTGTATTTCCGTTGAAAACTGGAATTCGAAAATGTTCACGATATTAATACTTTCTCTTACTATATATTCCATATGTAGGTAAGTGAAAGTAAAACTAATAGTAATCAATAATTGCTGTATTGCGTTGAAATATAAAGACTGCCCGTAAAAATTTTGAGACCACCAATGGAATTACATCAATTAATCTTGTCTGATTTTTTTTATTTATTTATTTATTTTTTGTTCGGCACTTTGGCGCTCAGATTTTTTTCTCTTTGCGTATTATGCGGGTTACACTACGTAATTCAACGGAAAATTCATTCTTTTTGACTGTTCTTTAATGAAAAAAAAAAGAAATAAAATTGACTGCGCAGTGAACTTATAACAACTTTGGTTGTCGAGAAATAAATAAATTGGTTGAATATATACACTGCCGTTCAAAGGTTGAGACCACCTATGTTAACATCAAATAATCTGTTTGAATTTTTGTGTTGTGTGGCACTCAAGAGCTCGGATTTTTTTCTCTTTGCGTATTATATGGGTCACATTACGTAATTCAACGAAAAATTCATTCTTTTTTACTGCTCTTTAATGAAAAAAAATATCTTTGCAGTGAACTTCTTACATTTTCAGTCGATAAATCAAAAATCAAACTCAGAATAAACTTTATCTTTTCGATTCCCCTTAAGGGATTACTAGACTGTAAAGAAAGCTTCAGGCCCAAATATCAAATTGTTTATTCTTATTTATTTAATCACATTAGAAGTCTCACAAATAATCAAACAAATTATTTCTTTCTTTTTACGACTGTACATACCTTCCTTACACATAATTAGCAAAATAGTTTATAAAGACAAATAATAATAAGATACCTGTATTTTATTTAACTTAGGTATTCATAGTGGTTAGTGGTTTATTATTTATTGATGTAAACTATAGGTCGACACAAACGTCTGACCGGCAGTGTAGATTGAAACAGTGATCATTTAACATTAGAAAATATTGATTAAAAAAAAAAAAAAAAAAAAAAAACCTGTGCCACTCCAACCCATGAAGAGTCTTGGGCTCAGTACATATAGAGATTCGTACTGTTTCAAGGCTAACAGCCGTGCAATGAGGTGATTCGGCCGAGATCACGCTCAGCCACAAGATTTTTCCCCCATTTTTGGGTTCTCACTTTCTAGAGGCTGGGTCTGCCCCAGGAGGGTCTCCATACCTCAGGATCGCCCCCGGCTGAAATAACAGAATAAATAATATTCCGTCACAACCGGGATTCGATCCCAGGACCCGGAGCAATGTAGACTAGCGCTCTATCCACTAGACTACACCGCTCCCCAGAAAATATTGATAGCCTGTAAAAACTTTTTTCGAGTTTTTTTATTACATTTTTTACCGTTCAAGTCATAATTTAATGATGTTTCTTAATCGAATTCAGAATATTAATTTTTTTATATACATTTTTTGGAGAGTTTAAATGTTTATAACATTAATTAGCTTTACTTGGTTGTTTACTCGTTTAAGGTCAATTTATGCTGACGTGGCTAATCTAATGATACTGCAGTGGGATTCTTAAATGTTGTCTGTCCTGGTTCAATTAGGATGAGGATCTGATATCACGCATACATGGAGCCACATTTTTACGTCTACTCCGAAGCGCAGCATGACTAATGACTTTTTACTCCCATTAAAAAATCCTGTGGCCACTTGCCAGGTTTGAACCCGCTACCTTGGGCATAGAAGGGTGGAATACTAGCCAATCCACCTCTACACCGCTTTACTATTATATCAGGAAATTAAATTTATTATCTATATTATTATTATTAACTGATAATAATCCACTATTACTGGGGATAAGTGTTTTGCTCTGAGTAGAATCACGTTCTTGATTTATGTAAATTGTATATATCCATTATAACTAATACAGTTATTATATTATTTTATAACACCAATGGGCCAGACTCCATGGCTTTATGATATTATATGGCAGTAAATTTTATTCTATTCTATTCTAATCACTGCCATTAACACCCTATATTTTTTCATAGCGGTTAGAACGAAGAACCTTACTTTTTTTATATTGTGATATATCTCATGAATAAACAACACCAGAAACAGAATGAAGCTATATTTTGCTTGGTTTTAATATTTTTTAAACCATGATCACATTTGAATTTTATTAATATATATATATATATATATATATATATATATATATATATATATATATATATATATATATATATATATATATATATATATTAATTTTGCTAACACCGCATAATTTTACTTATATCGCATTTATGGCAGAAAGCGCCATTTAATTAATAATGTTATTAATATTAAATAATAATAACAACATTATTATTAATATAATAATAATATTAAATGAAAAATTAATAATATTAAATGGCTATCATTAATTTGGCCGCTTGTAAATGATAAATGAAAGGTCAACTCTAGAAGGGTGTTTGGTTCAGTACTTTGAAAAGATTCATATTGTTTCACATCCAAGGAGGCTTAGATCACGCCAAGTTGGCAGGTGCGTTAGGTACCCACTTTATAGAGGCTGGGTCTACCCCAGGAGAGTTTACATAAACCAGGATCGCTCCACGGCTGAAATAGCTAAATAAATAATCCTGTTAGAGAAACGGACATAAAGAAAACAAGTCTAAATGCGTTACTACATGCGTTACTAGGACGATATAACCAGCCAGATAACTCGCTCGAAAATGACGATTTTACATTTTCAAATTTTTTTATTTATTTTTGTATTAATTTTACGATAAAAATAAGATAATTTGAAATATATATTAGTAGTGGATAGAGCTAATCTACTGTGCTCCGGGTCCTGGGTTCGAATCCCGGTTATGACAAAATATTATTTATTCTGTTATTTCAACCGAAGGGCGATCCTGGGGTATGGAGACCCTCCTGGGGCAGACCCAGTCTCTATAAAGTGGGTACCCAAAATTGGGGAAAAACCTGTGGGCTGAACGTGATCTCGGCCGAATGACCTCATTGCACGGCCGTTGGCCTAGAAACAGTACAAATCTCTATATGTACTGAGCCCAAGACCCTTCATGGGTTGTAGTGGTACAGGTTTATATATATATATATATATATATATATATATATATATATATATATATATATATATATAAATATATAAACAGACTTACTTAAATTCATTAAAGGCATTGACTTCGAATCACTGACTAAAGATGGGCAGCGTAGGTAATTCTTTTCTGTTGACTAAAATTTTATTTTAAATTTGTTATGTTAGTTAATTTATTGATTTTGTTCTATTTCATTTGAAACATTATTTTGTAATAATTGTTAATGTAATACTACTTCCATATGTAAATTAATATAATTATACTATCATTCATGTAGTATACCATTAAGGTATGGAACATGATAAACGGTCCTTATGTGGGGTTACCATGTAAGGAAAAAAGAAAAAAAAAAAAAAAAAAAATATATATATATATATATATATATATATATATATATATATATATATATATATATATCCCCATCATTTCTTTTAATAAATTATTAAAACATTTACTATATAGTATTCTTGTTATTTAGTAATAGAGCCGATGCTCAATGTGTTTCAATTGGAACTTAAACAAACTAACTGGCCATTGAACAAGGTCATTTCGGGATCAATAATGGTTTTCAACAGTGGTAAAGAGATTGCTTACAAACATCTTTCACAATTGAATAACGTATTTGTCAGTTAATGATTCTCTGATAGGTCTGATTCCAACCAACACAGCATACTCATTCAATATAACATCATAACAATAGATTTGTATTGATAAATACAATGTATTATATCGAAGGCTTAATCCTATTGTATATTAGACATAGATTATTACTAAAATGTCATTAATTTTGAGAAAATCCTAACATTGTTGTTCAACAGATATTTTTCATACCCATTCATAACCACTAAAGAAGTTGAAATTCAGCATGCCTAAAGGTTGAAAAAAAAATTTCTAATCAACCAAAAAAAAAGAAAAAATTATCCCACTTTAAAATTTGAGGGCTTACGTTTCAAGATGCGTAGAAACCGAATAACGAACAAAAAAGGGATCACTTGTAGCTGGGTGGTTAGCATAACAGCCTCCTATGCCAAAGGTCACGGGTTCAATCCCGCATGTGGTCCTAGGATTTTTTAATGGGAGTAAAAAATAGTAATGCCGTCCTTCGGAGCGGACGTTAAAAAGTGGTCCCGAGCCTGTGCGATGTCAGGTACTCGTTAAAGATCCCACCACTGTAGCATCGTCCGATTAGCCATAGTAGCATAAAGTGACGTTAAATAAATAAACAAACAAACAAACATAAAAATTAATATCATAATTTCATTTAAGTACTTAATTTTGCTTATATTTTTTTTTGTTTTGTTTTTTTCATATTTAAGCCAACTATACGCATGAGATGTTACAAAAAAATTTTCATCAAAATCAGCTAACCGGAAGAGCCACTTTATACCATGCATTTTTCACTTTTTTACGATTTTCTCAAAAACAGCTGTAACGATTTTGATTAAACTCGCTATATCGATGTAAAATTTAATGTGCTTTAATATTATATAGGTTTCATTCGGATTGAAATAGTTTGACAGGGCTCTTAATTTTGTAGATTCTAAAAATATAACCATGCCATCTTGTTACCATTGATAAAAACAGGTAAATATGCAAGTTGAGCGAATTTGATAAACAACTTAGGAGAAAATTTAGGACTCCCACTGTAGCATCGTCAGATTAGAATTAGTAGCATAAAGTGACGTTAAATAAATAAACAATAATTCACCTAATGGAGTGCATTTTATACTTCTTTACGTGTTTCTAAAAAATCGCTAGAACGATTTCATCAAAACTCGCTTTATCAATGTAAAATTTAATCAGCTTTAGTTTCATTCTGATTAAAAGAGACTAGTAGGGTTTAAATGCTAGGTTTTTTAATTTAATTGCTCTAAAGTCCCTTTAATTTGCGACGTCAGGTACTCGTTAAAGATCTCTATCCTAATAAAACCTGGATAGCCAAAATTTAGGACTCCCATTGTAGTCTCGTTCGATTAGCCACAGTAGCATTAAGTGACGTTAAAAAAATAAACAATAAACAAACAACGAATAAAAAAAAAATCCGTTTTCCTAATTAATAACTACCAAAAAACTGAGTTTTATGATCAGGACACCGCGGCAAATAAAAAACAAAACAAAAGGAAAGGAAAAAATCTAAATGTTTTAATCATTAATTCGAATGGCAATATATAGTGGACAAAATTATAATCAGTCAATATTCTCGGTCATAAATTATCATCAGTTCTAACTTTACTTAAGCAATTTAATACATACTTTTAATTTTCGTCCGTTTTCCGGTTTGCCTTATTCTCAAAATCCACAAAGCTTTGATCATCCTTCAATGTTAGATAGTAACATTATCTAACACCCCTGTTAAATCGTCGGAAGAATTATAGCTTTGTAAATGCTAACATACCATATAAAAAAAAACTGGTGCGTACAACACAGGACATTTACTTAGTTTTGTTGTTAAAATCAGTTTTAAAAAACTTCTGAATAATGTCGGAAAAAGTTTTAAAAAATACATTGAGTTCAATAGACGGCAAATGTTATTTAAAATTTAATAATATAACAATAGGAATTATTATTTTCAACAATGACTTTGTTTTATGTTGTAATGTTTTACCCTGCTAAGGGATTAAATTCTAGTGAAAGTTTGAAGATTTGGTCGAGCTAAGGTCAAGAACATATTTGATATTGAGATCATGGTATAAGGTTTTGATCGTAATGTAATATCGTTAAATGTTATTGCTCTTGAGAATTGTTTGAAGGTTAATTCAATTACGTTTTTTGTGTGTTTGCCAAGCCTCGTGAATTACAGGTTACAAGCTTGCGGACCGGGCGCTCACACTGCCAGGGAGAGGAACAGTCATGTTGACCCCGTCTGAACTCAGTGAACCGCTAAAAAAGCAAGAAGAGAACCAATGGAAGAAAATGTGGGACTATAGCCAGTTTATCAAACTGAAGCATACACAAAATAACAGTGAAGTCCTGGTCTACATCTAGCCGTAGCAGCCGCAGGGAGGAGGTAGGTATACGCCTGAGGATAGGACACTCGCTGCTAACGCACTCGTATCTTTTTAATAAGCAGCCCGTGCTGTGTTGGATCCCTCACCTTCTCTTCTAGTGGCGCGTCAGACCGTGTGGGCCCTGGGCCTCGTGGTGTGGCCAGGGAGATTACACTCACGTGTCTCGATGCATTTTGTAGGATGCATACATTCCTGGTCAGTTTTTAATTATTTTTTTTTAAACTATTGTTTACATAATAATCTTCTCTTTTTTCTCAATTACTTATTACCTAATAGTTAATTCTCATAAAGGTTAAATATACATATAGTATCTAGGCGTTGATGACCTTAGGGTTTTACTCCTATAAACCAAAACAAAGGGGAGCCCGTGGCTTAGTGGCTAGCGCGCTAGTCTTTCGTGCTACAGTTTCTTAGTTCGAATCCCAGTCCCGGCGGGGCTTTTGTAAGGATGTAAAAAAATGGGGATTCACTCACAACCTCTCCCCGGGTATGTAAGACCCGTCAGCCAAAGGATGGCCACTCACAAAATTAGTCGTAGAGAGTGATAACCCAACACTAAAAAAAATGCATCGTGCAACGTGAGTGAGAGAGTGCAACGCGAGGCCCAGGACCTACACGGCCTGTCGGGCTATTAAAAAAAAAAAAAAAAAAAAAAGTTTATTGCAATTAATTATTTTCATAAAAAAGGTCAATGGAGTTTTGCTTGGAGGGGCTCTACCGATTCATCGTATCCTTTCGCATTCATTCCTTACAATCCAAAATCCTTCATAAAAGCTTGAATGCTCCCTAATTTGTCTAGAATAATCAAATCCATTATGACCTAGTTTAAAGTTTTTAATGAATCACGTTTTATGGGTTCACTCAATCTTGATATAATTGAGTAGCCACTCTAAATAAAGCATGATCCAGCCCATTGAGCTAAGGAGCATTGATTAGGCAGCATTGCCGGTATCCTCCTCTACAGCAAGAAGGATGAAACAGACAAACAGCTGTCCGGGGGAAGTCGTTAATTTCCATCACAAGGAGGTCGATGCCATCCAGGCGACTGTTTTGTACCTCATCACATGTCTTACGGAAGTAACGATAAGACGTATCGATATAACGGGTTTAATCAATATCGTCTCAGCCGTTTTTGAGAAAATCTTAAATCCAAAATGCTTTATATAAAGTGGCTCTTCTGGTTCGCCAATTTTGTTGAAAAAGTTACTGTAACATCTCAGAAATGACGCTCCAAAAATATTAAATATCATTTATATACAATTTCTTGCTTTTGAGCTATCCATACCCCATATAATCGAGGGGATAAAGTCAAAGAAATTAAGATATTCTTTAATTGAGATATTAATTTTATATACAGCAAGGTTCAAGTTTTAAGAAATAGTTGATCTGCTATGTCTTTTCTCATTGGAACAGGTATTTTTTTTTAAATTTATATATTTATTTAAAATTACAACGGTATTGTAAATACATCAAGTAAATTAGCTGACATTATCTATAGATAATATGCATGAAAACACATGAAGATAATACGCCCGTTGGCAGCGTAATCTAAACTAGGTCTCAAGGCCATCTTCTTTTCAGACGCCTCGAAGGATTGTCAGGAATGAAAGAGGAAGCATAGATCGAAACTAGTGGGTTAAAGTGGGAGTGGATTTTGTAAAAGAAGGATTGGTACCTCGTACAGTGGCAAGTAATTTTAATTCTGAAATTTTAATTTAATTCTGAAATAGATGTGGTGCAGTCTAGGGGATGGAGCGCTAGTCTACTGTTCTCCAGGTCCTGGGTTCGAATCCCGGCTGTGATAGAATATTATGTATTCTGTTAATTCATCCGAGTGCGACCTTAGGGTATGGAGACTATCCTGGGGCAGAGCCAGTCTTTTTAAACTGGATAACCAAACTGATCTAATCAACTCATTGCACGGCCGTTGGCCTAGAAACAGTACAATTCTTTATATTTACTGAGCTCAAGACACTTCGTGGGATTTCGATATCCCATTCCTATTGGCTACAATACACAGACCGCTGCGCGTGCGCCTGTCTAGTGCCTATGACGTAGCAAGTCGGTGACGCAGGATTTGGTAACGCGAACTTGCAAGTTTTCCCCTCCCGAAAATCCCTTAACGCGTATAAAGAAGCTTTCACTTAAAAAAAAAAAAATGTGCCTCTAAAATCCATAAAAGGTCTAGGGCTCAGTACATATAGTTCAGTTAGTATATGGTTTTGTTCAACGGTAAGTTTTTAAAAACACGCTAAAACACACTATAACATCACTAAAACACAAGTTACGAAAAAAACCCCACTAAAACGTTACACACATAAACATACAAAAGACATACTGCTGAATTAGTTTTTAAAATGTAAAAAAAAAATAAATAAAATAAAATAATAAAAAAAGGAGAAAAATTATTAGTTTGATATATTAGCATATAAGCGAAATATTGTTATTTTGTAATTTTTAGTTTAATTAGTTTTGTACTATGTTGTTTTTTGTTTTTACTTTAACTGGAGTAAAAAATCTTTGGTCATGCCGTCCTTCGGAGGGGACGTTTAAAGGTGGTCCCGAGCCTGTGCGATGTCAGGTACTCCTTTAAGACCCCTATCCTAATAAAACCTGGATAGGCAAAATTTAGGACTCCCACTGTAGCATCGTCTGATTAGCCATAGTAGCATAAAGTGACGTTAAATAAATAAACAAAATATTGTGTAGGTTTTTTGTTCTAGATATTTTCTACTGTTCTAAACGTAACTTAGGCTACAATAAACATTAACTCCTGTAAATATCACGTAAAAGTAACATGTAATTGGTGCAATTACCACAGGGTGTATGAAGTTCGAGGCATCTGGTTACTTGTAAATTATTAAAAAATAAAGATCTTAATCTAAAAAAAAAAAAAATTAATTTCTAACATAAATCTCAAATATTCTAATTAAAAACCGAATCCGTACAAGTAACATACATTTTCCTCAAATATTTCCCTCGTATAAATCAAATATTTGCAATTTAAAGATAACAAACAAACCTTCAACATTTGGAATCAACTGCTAGCCAGGAAAAGTGGATGCATTATATTTAGATTAGAGGGAAACAGGATGGAAATAAATATAAATTATTTTTTGCCTATACTAGACTGTTTCCATTACCCCCACCTAACTTAATGTATTTTCTTCCTTTTAACGTCACTGGCCCATAGTGACGTCTATTCTTTTAAGTTGTTGCACAAATCTATCTACTTTAAACTTGTGAAAGAGCCAAAAAAATATTTTCTAGGATTCATATTGCCTATTTTAACTATTTTGAAGATGTATTGTCGACTGTAGAAACAATTACGTTTTGGCTCAAGCTTGTGAGCCATCATCAGGGCTACAAACATTTGTACAAAAGAGATAAATATTAATGTGATAATAAAATTTTTTTGAAAATAGTGACAATGATAACATTTGAAATAAAATAGAAAGTATACCAACATTCTTAAATACAATAGATACAAATAATGATAATGCACATCATGAACTGTTCTTTAAGATTCGTTCATGGCACGTCGAGGCGGTCTCATGTATCACATCTTTATACCGAATCAAATTGGCTTTTTCCCCACACCCGTAGGCAATACTTCCTTGGATCTTTCCTATACCAAACAATCAACTCCCAGAACCCTCCCTATAACTATAATCTCCTGCAGTTCAAACCCTCAATTCATCCATTAGAGACTAGATCTCGTATGTCCAACCTTTATATCCCTTCCCACGGAGTAAAAAAATATGAATGCTCCTTTTTGGCTCGTTCTACTAGTCTCTGAAATCCCCTCCCAACAAACATGCTCCCTCCCTCTCCACATTCAAACACCTTCTCTTCCAGTACCTTCTTGCATCCCAAAATGACGCTGCTTGACAATGTAAAAATTTTAGTAGAATTGTATTCAATATTTTTTTTTTTTTTTTCACAAGTATCTATCTATTTTGTCAACTATTTTATGTGGAAGACTTCTTTGTTACAATCGTTACAGTTTATTTTTTCTTTTTAAATTATTTATATTGTGATTATTATAGCTGTTATGTGATTAGAAAACTCCGTTCCGTATCATTGTAGTATATTATTTTTATTTATGTTTAATTGGTTTATTTTTAATTAATTCTTGCCCAGTTTAAGTTTCTTTATTATTTCAAAGCTCATGTTATTCTTAAAAGACCAAGTAACAAAACAATGAAAATATTCATTTTTCTTCTTTTTATTATATATTTGAACTCATTTATTTTTCATTTTGCCTGCACAACTATTTTCTGAGGATTGGTTATTATTTTAATTTTAATTTTTATATTTTATGTATATATTCACTCATAATTGTAAACATTAGTTAATTATGTTCATTTTGTCTGTTGGTCAGAGATGTTGTATATTATAAACTGTACAAATATGTTATTCTCAAGGGACACAGTCCCAGAATAAAAATCAATTTCTATTCTATTCTATTATATATATATATATATATATATATATATATATATATATATATATATATATACATATAATGAAATATGTTGAACAAAGGATCGTCTTGGTCATTAATAAAATCAGACTGGCCTCGCATATATCGATCCCTCACTCATTGACGTGCCAGCTATTCCACAGACTTCGAGCAATATCGAAAACTTTGCCATTAATTACACCTTCGACAATTTGTAAGTGTCAGAGAGGATAATGCCCTATTTAAAGCGGTCAACTATTCATGGGTTGGAACTAACCTTAAGCGTTTTTAAAGCCATTATTTTATTTGAAACAATGAATTAATTTTCAAAAACTATAAAGTGCTGTCAGTATCCGAGTTTTAAGGTATTAAAAAAAAATAACAAGAGAATCCCATGTTTTGCATGGTAATATATGATATACTAAATGATGCGCGTTCAACGGTAGTAATAATAAAGATATTTAAAAAAAGGCTTCACAGCAATTTATTCATTTCTGTAAACATAAACGTATTTAACAACCGAGGTTTTTAAATTCCGCTTTGAATGATGATTGAATGATCATTGAAAAATGATTCCTGTCGAACAAATCCGATACCTATGGCTCTATTGTTAACGCCTTACTTGAAATCCTCAAACGAACTATTTTTTTTTTTTTTTTTAATATTTTTATTGAATTTTACAATTGTATTTTGTAATACAACATGTAAATATGCTGTTAATGATAAAATAAATAAAAAAATGCCCATTGGCATCACTCCAATAAAAAAAAAAAAACCTGTACCACTACAACCCATGAAGGGTCTTGGGCTCAGTACATATAGAGATTCGTACTGTTTCTAGGCCAACGGCAGTGCAATGAGGTGATTAGGCCTTAATCACGCTCAGCCGCCAGGTTTTTCTCCAATTAATTTGGGTACCCACTTTATAGAGGCTGGGTCTGCCCCAGGAGGGTCTCCATACCCTAGGGTCGCCGCCCCCCCGACTGAATTAACAATATTTCTGCCACAGCCGGGATTCGAACCCAGGACCCGGAGCACAGCAGACTAGTGCTCTATCCACTAGACCACGCCGCTCCCTGGCATCACTCCAATAGGTAATCTAAACTAGAAGGTCTCGAGGCCTTCTTCTTTTCAGAAGCCTCGGAGGGCCATCAGGAATTGAGGAGGAAGCAAGGATTGAAACTAGTGGGTTAGGTGTGGGAGTGAAGTTTGTCATGGAAGGAATGATACCTCGTACGGGCCAAATCAGCAACTTATGGGATGTTAAGGCCTTTATGGATGAGTTTATTCGTGACAAAGTAAGGAGCATTGAGGATTTTTCGAAATATTTGGGTTGTTAGGATTGAATACGAAAAGAATTTGATGGTTTAGTAGAGCCTCAAACCTCAACTCCGTAAGTCCAGATAGGCCTTATAAGGCTGGAGCGTCTGGTCCAGTAAGTGTTGTAGTAAGCGAAAGCGACGGGCAGTTCATACTAACTTAAAACGACAATAAACTGTCCATAGATAAGCATTATTACATAACTTACTCGACAAACGATCAAAACTTCCACTCTTTTATAAAAAGCTCATCTATACCATCATTATCAGGAATATCTGGACATACTAATTAGAGCTTTGGGATTCTACTAAACCATCCTAATCCTCTCGCATGCAATTTTTACAACCCAAAATTTTAAATATCTCATATTTCAAATCATCCACAATGGCCTAAATATCCAATGGTCGCAGGTCTATACTAAAAATACACCACTCTTTCATTACAAGCTCCTTACCAACACAAATCCCCTTGCCCACGACCTATCATTCCCACATATAACCCTCCGAGGCTATCGAAAAGAAGATGGCCTCGGGACATACTAACTTAAATAATAATCATTGTATATCAACTACTATTATAGAAGAGCAATTTCAGTAATGCTTATATTATTCGGAACAGTCTCTTCTAATTTGTTTATATATTTATTTATCATAACATATAAAACATGATTATAAAAACATTACGTTTCGAGGTAACTTATGCCTCATCTTCAGATTTTCAAATATCATATTTATTTCCATATTTTATCCCAATATAGGTCAATTACTATTGTAGTATTATTCATATTAAGTTCCTAGATATGAATAATTCTGTTAAAATTTATCTTTTCATTGTCACATATTAATTATCTCAACCTTTTGTTGCAACTATCATGTAGACTACCTCGAAACGTAATGTTTTAATAATCATGTTTTATATGTTATGATAAATAAATGTATAAACAAATTAGAAGAGACTGTTCCGAATAATATAATCATAATAACCATCGTATTGCTACCGCTAGGTAGATTCATAACAAAAGTTTCTCACGGACAGCATTATAATTTAGCAGTTCTGCTTGTTTTAAATAAATATTAAATGTGTAAAAAAAAGAAGGTTTATGAAATAATAAAAACAGACATTTCATTCGTAACCATCTAATATTTAACAGGACAAGAAAATACAGCTGAGCGATGGCTAGTGCATATCTCATGTCTCTTTTATTCCTTAAACTTGCCTGTTACTGTCGGTTATATTTCCATCAAACACCGCAACGTTATTCAATTTTTATTCACTCCATCATCCCTATTTCTTTCTTTTCAGTTGAATTTATTTATTGCGCGGTTAAATGGAATTCTTCTAAAACTACAAAACCTTTAGCATTGTATAAGAACTAAACGAATATGTTAATGTAATGTTTGGTTATTTACAAAAAATGTATACATAGATTTCTTCTTTTTTTTTTTTTACTTTCATGACGTGTATATAGGTATGAGTGATTTATAGACTTAGTTACCATTTTATTGATTCATTATTGTATATATATATTTTATTGCTGTGTTAATATTGTATGAATGTAGTATGTATGTTATTTTTCACCACCATTATTGATGTCCAAATCGGGACAGATTGTAATAATACTCAATAACAAATTGTTTAAAAAAAACAAAAAAAAAAAAAAAACGTTTCCAAAGCCAAAGGCTGACATCTGAAATAAGAATAATTGGAACATAAAATGTTTTTATAATAAAAATATCAAAGTTTTATCGGCTTTTCACCACTCTCCGTTCTTTCAAAATTTCGTGTATAAGATAATGTTTTTTTCTAAAATCTTTAGATTTTCAACGGTATATTATAAATCTACATTACTGTTTGTTTATTTGTTTATTTTATTTAACGTCACTTTATGCTACTATGGCTAATCGGACGATGCTACAGTGGGAATCCTAAATTTGGCCTATCCAGGTTTTATTAGGATAGGGATCTTTAACGAGTACCTGACATCGCACAGGCTCGGGACCACCTTTTAACGTCCCCTCCGAAGGACGGCGTAACTAAGGATTTTTTACTCCCATTAAAAAATCCTAGGACCACCTGCGGGTTTAAACCCGTGACCTTCAGCATGAGAGGCTGTTACGCTAGCCACTCAGCTACAAATGATCCCTCTACATTACTGTTTTTATGTTCGAAAAACACAAAAATTGCATACAAAATATATTTTGCTCTGTTCTACTTTATTCGTAAATCAGATTCGTTCAACTTATATATTTATTTGTTTTTTATCAATGCTAAAAAGATGATGTGCCCAAATCTTTGAAAAATCTACAAAATTAAAGGTACTTTAGAGAAGGAAAATTTAAAATTTCTGCATTTAAGCCCTGTCTATTAACTATTTTAATAGGAATTACATCTACACCATATTAAAGCTCATTTAATTTTACATCTATATAGCGAGTTTAATCAAAACCGTTATAACCGTATTTGATAAAATCGTAAAAAGGTCCTAATGCATGGTATGAAGTGGCTCTTTTGATCAGATGATTTTTATTAAAAAGTTGCTGTAACATCTCGGGCGTATAGTTGTCTTAAATAGCAAATTTCTATTTTAGTACGGATTTTAGTTTATGCGCTAGACTTACCACACACAGACGGTCTTATAGGACTTGGTTATTTGGACTCAGGGGACCCTAAAACGTGTATTTCCGTTGAAAACTCGAATTCGAAAACTTTCACGATTGCAATACTTTACGTTACTAAAAATTACATTTTATTAGTTATAATTCTAATTTTTTTAATAATGAGGAAATATGTTCGAGCATCTGGATAAATTTAGGATACAGGCCGAAATGTTGGCACACTGATAAAATAAATTTGTCTTAATGGCGTGTTTTCTTGGTGGCCACACCCCCAACCATCTTATCCATCATATAGTCTTAACGGTCAACCAAAACTCCATCATTTTTAAATCTTTATTTGGTTTGAGATTTTTTTTTCCTGTGAAATGACTAATTTAGATAATGGGAGTTTGAAAATTTTCTGTAAATTTTTGGAATTCCATCATCAGCGAAAGTCCTATTCTTTTGCCTCACCTCGAGCAAAGTTTCGAAGGATGAGGCCCGACAAAGTTTCCAAGTCTTAAATTAAATCTCGCTTCGCAAAACTTCATCCAGCCCGACGTGTACCTAAAATAAATTCCATGGCATTAGGAAGTATCATCATTTCTACAGTTGTTGAAAATAATTTGAATTATCAATTATATATTGTAAAGATGGAAGAATAACTGACAGAGAAATGATTATAGAAGAGGTTAAATTGTGGGTGCTAACGTTTCTAGTTTTAGTTCATCATTCAAATTATAAAAGAAAAATAATAAAATAAAATAACTCTTTTTATCTTAAGCCGAATGATAACCCAATGTACACAGAAACTCCAGCAAAAAATATATAATATCTATTTATGATTAGCCAAAGTAGCATAAAGTGTGAATCACTACCTCCCTACCATGGTCAGTGTAATTTCAATAAACCTACTAATTTATATTTGAATATCCCATTGCACAATATGAAATGCAACTGCTGAAAAAACTTAAACAGAGTTTATTTAACACATCCACTGGTGAATTAAAAAAAAAAATTTATTTATTTACAATTGTTTTTGTTTGGACTTTAATGTTATTTGCTATCTGCAAAAAAAAAAAAAAAAAATTGCAATAAGCAAATATGATGACTTCTGAAAGTCGGTTAAAGCAAGGCATCTCTAGACCACCGCCACAAAAGTCGTCGGGGAGGGGTTGTACGGGTTCGTGTAGGATTTAAGTGTTTGGGCCGATGGGTTCATGTTGTAAGTCAGTCTGTCATGAAATCTTTTACAATATTCTGTGGCTGTGTCTGAAACTGTGAGTATGTCCAAGCCCTTGTGAAGGGGTTACCTAAAACGGTGCATCCACGATTTTTCACAATGTTTCGATTGAAGGGTCTGATTTATTTGGATGTTAGAATATTTGGCAGATCCCCATAGCTCTATCCCGTATGTCCATAATGGTTTGATCAGTACTTTGTAAAAAGTAAGTTTGGTATTCACGGATAATTTGGATCGTTTGTCAAGCAGACAAGATAGTAGTCCAAATCGTCTGTTCAGTTGTTGTCTTTTAAGTCTAATGTGGGTCCTCCATGTCAGTTTTTTGTCTAAGTACAGTCCCAAATATCGTACTTCATCTGATGTCGGAATAAGTTCATCCCATTTTATTTATTCAATTATGGGTTTATTCAATTTATTGGCTTATATAAAGAAAAACCTAAAACCCTGCATTATTTTGCAGACAACGTAATAACTTACATGTTTCTCTATCTCATACCCCAATGCCTATATAATCGAAATTGTTCCCAAAAGGGATTAGCTACTGCAGTTCAGATTATTATTAAAAATTACAATTAGTTTTTATTATAGCAATAATTAAATACAGTAGAAAGAATATGATAGATGCAAATATTTCTCATTACAATATATTCTTAACTCGCTACTGAAGATTATGAAATGTTTGTGGAAGAACAATTAGTTGACTTATCATTTTTTTTGTAAACAGTTTTATGAAGAAAATGGCATATTAAAGTCATAAATTTTGAACCCATAGGCTTATTTGTAATCTGGCAAGCTCCATTTTATCGATGTTAATCTAGCCTTCGATAGAGCTAGCCCTGGCACAGAAATAGTTCAGTGACCCAAAGCCCTGCGTAGGATTGGGGCAACTCGTCCACTGTCCTAGCCAATGAGTTTCCGGGTTCTCTTGAGGAATCCGGCTAATGTATCGCCTCAGGGCAGCTCTTGTCTGGATCCAGCTCTGTCAATTTCATCCAGGGAGTTCTCAACTGTACGTCAATTAACAAAATTTCGAAAGCACAACGGTAAATCTATAATTGAGACGTTAGACCTAAGGACATTAATTATGAAATCTATGTTTTGACTTATTACAAGTAAGTACAGAGCTTACCATAATCAAATCTATTAACCCAACTCTAGAGCATCCAAGTAATATAACGATAGTATTCATAAAAACCATAAAAATAATAACACAAGCCATCAATATCTTGCACGGCCGTTGGCCAAAAACAGTACGAATCTCTACATGTACTGAGTACAACACCCTCCATAAGTTATTCAGTTTATTATATATACAGATATATACAAACGTATTATGAACTGTGCAATACGGTTTGTATTCGGGGTCACCAGAGACACACAATATAACCCAGTATTACGCCGAGTTAAGGTGGCTTTATCCTCGTTACAGATGCCAGTATTTCCTAGCTTCCTTCCTCTACCAGGTTATCAGAACTCATCGGCCCAGCTATATCTTCCAATCCCTTCAATTTAAATCATCAATTCAGTCCCGTTCTATCAGATCCCTGCTTTCTGACCTCTACCCTCCTCCTCGGCGCACTGCTGCCTTTGACCAGTCCTTTCTAGCCAAAGCAACCTCTCTTTGGAATTCTATCCCTCCTGAGATCCGTCATGTAAGAACTGCTTCCTCCTTCAAATCGCTCCTTTTCAACCATCTTCTCCTTACCCAGTCAAACAGACAATAACTTCCAACTGCAGATGCTATAAATTCCAATTATTATTATTTTATTTTTTGTGTGTGTGTTTATATTACTTAAATTATCACTGATGAATTAGCTATTTCTGTTGTGTTTTTTTTCGTTGTTTTATTTTTATTTTTTATTTCATTCTGTAAGTCTGACTTGTAAAGATGTATATATATTACGACCTCTATTATTTTTCTAGTTTAGTAATTTGCCATTCTAAGCCATGACCACACTGTTTCGTTCATCAATTATGTATTTTTATTTTATTCTTAAGGGACTTTAGTCCCAGGATAATAAAGAAGTTTTTTCATTTCATTATATATATATATATATATATATATATATATATATATTTTTTTTTTTTTTTTTTCTATAGGAATGTCATTTCCTCAAGCATATTTGTTATAAATATTTTTATAATGCACATTTATTTACTTATTATTTATTCATATTATTTTATTGTTTCAGGTAAGTTGCTGTTTTCACAATGACCGTTGGAGATGTTGGTAATGTTTTATTATATTACTTCTGCATTTTATATTAAGACTTGTAACCTTGCAAGAATCGGAAAAAATATTCTTTTCAAAATCGTAAATTTCTTGTACCGTTTTCACGTTTTTAGAAATGGGGGAACAAGTTGCTTTCGTGTCTGTCTGTCTTGAGTAAAAATATATAAATCTTTAAAATATAATTATTTGTCTCCTTCATTACGACAAAAAGTAATACAATTAGAATATTTGATTTTTCTAATCTTGAATACTTCTGATTGAAAGAAAGAAAAAATATTAAAATAGTTTTATTTAAGGACTTTTAGGACTTTGAGGTGCGATCGGGTTTGAAACAGGGTGACTCCCTTTCACCTGTTTTGTTTAATATAGCCTTAGAATATGTTATAGAAAAGGTGATGTGTACCGAGAAAGGCTTAAATATGGGTGACAAGATTCCGGTTTCGGGGTATGCCGATGATTTGGTACTACTAGGTGAAGACGCGGAAACTATACAACTAAATACAAGTGTGTTAATAAAAACCGGTAAACAAATAGGTCTCGAATTAAATACCGATAAGACGAAATATATGATTATTTGCAGAAATGGTGGCGATCTTGATGATATTAATATTTCAGGTCATACTTTTGAACACGTAGAGAAATTCAAGTATTTAGGTTCAACGATAACAAGAAAAAATGAAATCCAGGAAGAAATAAAGTCCCGGTTAAAGGTAGGAAATGCGTGTTATTATTCAGTTGCTAAATTACTTAGCTCGCGGCTTCTGTCTAAAAACTTAAAGGTTAGAATTTATAAAACTATTATTCTTCCAACGGTTCTTTACGGATGCGAAACGTGGCCGCTTACTTTGAAGGATGAACAACGGCTTAAGGTTTTCGAGAATAAGGTACTGCGTAAAATATTTGGCCCGAAGAGAGATGAAGCCACTGGGGAGTTTAGAAGGTTGCACAACGCGGAATTGCGGAGTTTGCACCCTGTGAATATAATTGAGTTGATAGTATCGCGGAGACTCAAATGGGCGCGTAAAGTTGTTGGGCTTAGTGAGGAACGGATTCCGAGAAAGTTGGTATTCGCTGAACCGACTGGTAGGCGTCCGAAAGGTAGGCCGAAGCGTCGATGGGAGGATTGCATTAAGGCTGATCTCGGGGGCTTGGACTTGACCGGTGAACATTCGACGAGTCTGTGCAGGCGAAGTTTGGTGGTATCGGCATCGAACCTTCGGGTTCGGTAAGCCTATAATTATTATTTAAGGACATAATGTTTGCTTGTTTTATATTACTTATAACAAATAGGATAGAATAGCAGTCTTCTATGATCAAGGTTGCAAGTTCAAATCCGGCAGATGGCCATAAGATTTCTTACATAAAGTTAAAAATCCTTGGTCATGACCTACTTCTGAAGGGATGCTAAATGGTGGTCCCGAGACTGTTTGATTTAATTTATTCTAATCCTAATGAAACCTTGATAAGCGTAATTTATAACTCCCACTGTCCAATTAGCCACAATAGCATATAAGGTATGCTATATAAATGATCATTTTGAAATTTATTTAAAATAATCATTTCATCGTGACCATAAATATTTTAATGGAATTATAGCATTATTGTGAATAACTTGAAATTCATTACTAATATTTTTCTTTAACCCTCAAAAAAATATATATATAATATTACACATATAAATCTGTGTTGAGCTATGTTGTAAATTGTTCTTTTACCTCAAAATGCCGAGTTATTTACGTCGACAGCTGTTAATACAACTCTCCTTACATCAACTAATTTTGCTGGCAAAAAAATAGATTTATATCCGTCCGGCATATTTATTGGCCCAACAAAAACTTGATATTTTTGCTGCTTGGCAAACTAAAAAGTTATTTTTCCTCTCATGCTAGCAATAGTTTATTAATGATGAATTATTGTATAAGAAATGTCTTATTTTAGTAATTTTTCTTGAATGTTTATCTTGTATCGATTGTTGTAATGAAAATTCAAGTATACAAAATTAAGAACTTATGACGTTTGTTTACACAATTATTTTATTTTGTTTTTGACTAATGTCATTTTATGCTACTGTGGCTAATCGGACGATTCTACTGTAGGAGTTCTAAATTTTGTTTATCCAGGCTTAATTAGGACAGAGACATTTAAGGAGTACCTGGTATCGCACATGCTCAGGACAACCTTTTTACGTCCCCTCCGAATGACAAACAATAGCCAAGGCAGTTTTACTATATATAAAAATGTTTATGGCAAGGGTTTAGGTATAGAATACTGTTATTTTATTGTGAGAAAATGCCATAAATTTAAATCAATTTTTAAAATAAAAGCTGCTTAATAAATTTGTATTATAATTGAAGGAAAAATACTGGATGCCTTGTGTTATACCCAGATCGTTGTTTAGAAGTAAAAAACACAAAACAAGTCGGTAAAAAGAATTTTAAACGTATAAGTGTTTTTCGACTCCTCCGAATAGTGGAATCCCATCTTGAGGGTTGGAAAATGATTGAATGGTTGATGTATTGAGTCGCCAAAAGTGCGTTTTATCGAAGTCTTTAAATAGATCTAGCGCCCTTGGAGGAATTAATCCAACAAGGCATCCAAGTTTGAAATATTGCTTTACTTGTTTTGTTTTTTTGTCTAAAATGTGCACGCAAATACTGAAATTGTTGACCAATAACACTAATCCATCTTTATAAAAGCAACTTACTATGCACTTCGATGGTTATCGCAGTATTTACAGAAATTAATAATCTTAAAGAATGTTACCCTTAAAGTCTAGATGTCCATTAATTGTCGGGATTCAGTGACAGCTATGTATGAGTTAAAAAAATATCAATTTTATTTTAAAATTTGGCCTTGATAAATATTATAAAAGTCATTCAATTAAAAAAACAAACAATCAGAATCACCCATCACAGCCAGCATATTCTTTGGCTCATAAATTCAATAATGGTTCTTTTTTTTATAAATGTTAATGACTATTATAATATTTATTATGGACAAAATTTTAAATAAACTTTTTTTTATTTTTATTTAAACATATTTGATGGACATAGTAAACTGGCATGAAATACATTAAGAGATGCCACCTATTGGCAGCACTCTAAAAATATTTTAAACTAGAAGGTCTCGGGGCCATCTTCTTTTCAGACGCCTCGGAGGATTATCAGGAATCGAAGAGGATGATTGGATAGAAACTAGTGGATTAGAGTGGAAATGGAGTTTTTAAAGGAATGATTGATATCTGGTTCGGGCTAATTCAGTAACATATGAGATATTAAGGTCTTTATGGATAAGGTTATTCGTCACAAAGTAAGGAGCGTTAAGGATTTTAGATTGTAAGGATTGGATACGAGAAGAATTCGATGATTTAGGAGAGCCCCATAGCTCTACTCCGTTAAATAAACTTAATATATTTTTAATTTATACATGGCTGTCAGTGAGTTCTGAAGATGGTGAAGGCCCCCGAAACGTTGTCTACTTATGATCAATAATGGAAAAATATACTTTTAAGGAATATTCAAGAACAATCTATGTATTGTCAATTGTGGCCGAATTCCCGTGCACTAAAAAGCCGAATAACGTGCAGTGAAAACTAAGACACGTGCAATATCATGCAGAAAAAATCTCGAAATTTGCAAAACAGTGCAGCAAAACCCCAAAATTTAAAATTGAGGGTATATTCATCATAAACGTCAAAAACATAAACTAACCTAAATCTATATGGACGAGTAACTTAACCTTTAAAAGTAGTTTTCTTGAGAAATTACTTCCCTATACTTGAAATTAAAAAAACACGAACAACCTGAAAAAAAGATCTATATACAATTTTTGTACAACTAGACAATATTAGGGTTACTCACTACGTTTGCTATAGCATGCTATTTTCGCTAAACCCATCAATTTTATACAGGAAATAACTGTAGAAACTCGACGGGTTTAGCAAAATAACACAAATAGCATGCTATAGCAAACGTAGTGAGTACCCCTATAATCTAAATCATTGAATAGTTTAATCAAATAATTGATCATCTATCAAATATTTATCTGATTCATACCTTCAATAGTTGATTAGATTGTGAATTTATAAAATATAATAAGCCATCTAGAAGGATTCACCGGAAACAGTTTGAAGAATTGATCAGAAATGCTTGTTATTAATAAATGGAGGTATGTTATCTAAACCAGTGTAAGTAATTCAATATTTTTAATTTTTATTTTAAACAATATTCAGTGGTTATTGACAGCTTTTTTTTTTTTTTTTTAAGGCCTATTTTTTGGCTTCAATTTATGCTTTTCATTAGCTAACGATAAAATAAATAATAATATTTTTTATAAATTACACCCTTAATTATAATAAGGACGAATTTTTTGTTAACTGTTTTACAATAACTGTTTGGTATTTTCTTTTACACCCTACTGAATTTGATTTACCACAAACAATAAAAACCACAGTTTTTCCATCAGATCTAAGCTCGGGGTAATTAGATATCCAGGTTTTAGTTTTCGAGACACTTGTTATCCTTTCGGAATCATTTAAAAATCGATATTTAACTTGTTTAAACACTACTGGTTCTGGAGAAAATTTGATTTTTTTTTTTTTTTTTTTATCCTCCGACTTTATTTACCTTCTTTTCAATCGCCTTGGAGGGTTATCAGGGATATCTAAGGAAGATAAATTACGGACAAGTGGATTTGTATGGGCAGGGAGTTTAGAATGAAAAGAGAAGTATCTATCACGGACTATGTCTGCAACAAATGGGATGTGAAGGTCATTATGAATGAGTTTATTTGTAACAAAATAAGAAGCATTCAGAATTTTTCGAAGGATTTTGGATTGTAAGGACTGGATGCGGGAGGAATTGGATGGTTTCGTAGAGCCCCAAAGCTCGATTCCATATGTCCAAATAGGTCTGTTAATAGTGATGTAAATGAATCTTTTGTAATATACTGGAAGTTTTGAACGTTTGTCTAGTAAGTGTTGTAGTAATCGATATCTTCGCGTAGTTTCTTGTTGTTTCAGTCTTGTGTAAGGATAACCAATAATTTAATTCTAGATTCAACCGGAGAAATGTGATAAAATAAAATTTAAAATATTTATTAGTATATCTATGAATTTTAGTACCGAAAATTTGGTTCGATCGATTGTGATATTAAATTTATTAATCAAATTTAACTCAAAAGTGCGATTTAATTCAATAAAAATAAAAAAAGTGCACTGTAGTCCAAAATGTGCAATTTATAAAATACGGGCTGTATAAAATTGAATTTCCTCCTTGAAATTCCTTTGAATTTGAATTTCCTGAATAAGACGAAATATATGATTAGTAGCAGAAACGGTGGCGATCTTGGTAATATTGATATATCTGGGCATACTTTTGAACACGTAGAGAAATTCAAGTATTTAGGTTCAATGATAACAAGAAAAAATGAAATCCAGGAAGAAATAAAGTCCCGGTTAAAGGTAGGAAATGCGTGTTATTATTCAGTTGCTAAGTTACTTAGCTCACGGCTTCTATCTAAAAACTTAAAGGTTAGAATTTATAAAACTATTATTTTCCAACGATTGTTTACGGATGTGAAACGTGGCCGCTTAATTTGAAGGATGAGCAACGGCTTAAGGTTTTCGAAAATAAGGTACTGCGTAAAATATTTGGTCCGAAGAGAGATGAGGGCACTGGGGAGTTTAGAAGGTTGTACAACGCGGAATTGCGGAACTTTTATCCTGTGAATATAATTGAGCTGATTGCATCGCTGAGACTCAAATGGGCGAATAAAATTGTTGGGCTCGGTGAGGATCGGATTCCGAGAAAGTTGGTATTTGCTGATCCGACTGGTAGGCGTCCGAAAGGTAGACCGAAGCGTCGATGGGAGGATTGCGTTGAGGCTGATCTTGGGGGCTTGGGCTTGAACGGAGAACATTGGGCGAGTCTGTGTAGACGGAATATGGTGATATCGGCCTCGAACCTTCGGGTTCGGTAAGCCTATTATTATTATTATTATAAAATTGAATTATAATATTCCCTAATACATGAATGGGATAGCTGTCCGGGTTTGAAACTCATACACGCGAGCAAATAAAACGTGCAAAATCATGGAGATCCAGGCTCTAATTATCACAATATTCTTATATTTAGAGCACTTTCAAATAAACTAACAATGGTCATGCCTCAGCCGGAATCGAACTTGGGTCACGGATATTAGTATTCTAGTATATCAGAAGGCTTTGTTAAACAATGTGGTCGCAGACTGGCTGAAGAAATTCTGCTTTGGATTTCTGGTGATAGTGGCGGTGAGGCCGTGGGCGAGCTAAATTAAATACTGCGGTCTGTTCTCCTCCGACCTGCACCACCTCCATCTCTTCCATCAATCCCTTCCTTCTGTCCTACTTCAGCCAATATTAAAAGTTCTTAGCCAATAGGAGAAGGAAATTACCAAAACTAATCAGTAGGAAGTGATTATATTTGTAAGTGTTTCAATAGATGCTTAAGAATAATTAATAATTATCCACCATACACGAAAATAACTACCATGCACAAAGATCTGGACATACAAGAATTGTTACACCAACAAACACAATGATTTTTGTCAAAATGCTATTGGTAATTATACTAACCTATCAACCTCTAAATATAGACATATGAGAACTAAACATATATTGTAGTAAAATTCTAAATTACTAAATCCTATCGTATGATTTTAATAACTGTAATTTTGTTAGTTTATATATTTATTTTAATTTTTATTTCTATCTGTATATTTCTTTCTCCTTTTTTCTCTTTTCTTAGTTGTTTTTACTTTCACTTACTATATATAGTAATATATATGAAAATTTTCGAATTCCATTTTTCAACGGAAACACACATTTTAGGCTCCCCTGAGTTCAAATAACCAAGTCCCGCAAAAAGGTCTGTGTGTTTAGTAACTCCCGGGCGAAAACGGTAAGTCCTATGAAACTGAAATTTCATGTTTAAGACAAATATACGCCCGAGACGCTACAAAACCTTTTTCATCAAAATGAGCTTACCAGAAGAGCCACTTTATACCATGCATTTTGCACCTTTTTTCGATTTTCTCGAAAACGGTTTCGACGATTTTGATTATACTCGCGATATCGATGTAAAATTCAATGGGCTTTAATATAATTTAGGTTTCAATAGGATTAAAATGGTCTGACAGGACTTAAATGCCGATATTTTAAATTTTCTTTCTCTGAAGTACCTTCAATTTTGTTGATTCTATAAATATAACTATATTATCTTGTTACCACAGATGAAAAACAGGTAAATATATAAATTGAATGAATTCGATACCCAACTAAAGGAGAAAGCTGAAAAAATATATTTTGTATGCAATTTTTTGTTTTTGAACATAAGAACAGTAATATACATGTATGATATACCGTTGGTTAGTTTGATATTTTAGAAAAAATATTATCTCGTAAACAAGCTTTCAAAAGTTAGTAGAGTGATGAAGATTTTTTAAGTGAAAGTCGTGTGTTGCCCGCACCAGATTTTTTATACTATTGATCGTAATAATGTTTTTTATAATAAAAGACTAAAATTAAAGAATAAAATTTAGTGGCTGAGACTCAATTGTATCTAGTGTTATTAGTTTGGTTAGTCTTATACTTGACCCTCATCACTCTGGCAAGGCAAGTAATTTTTGATGTATTATATTTAAAAAACAATCTAGGTATCCGCCTCTAAATTTTATTCTATAGTACTTAATATATAGAGGTGTAATCTGGATGAGTTTCATTATTTTTCACTCAGTCCTTTTTGAGATTTTGTACCATAAATAGTACTGAGCTCGAAAATAATCCTTCTTTGAAAATTTATATTGAAATAAGGATATAGCTTACACGACCAAAATGTCTAAAACAAGTAGTGCGATGATAAGGCTATATAAGGAAAAATAATTAAACATGAAAATCATTTCTAACATCCGTTGTCATTGCGCGCCAAAGGTTTTTAGTTGATGTAATTTTTTTTAAACCATTTTCTTAGGTAAATGCGTTGTGAGGACCAAAATTATGAAAAATACTCTCATCATCATTCTAATTTTTGTTTGTCTCTTAAATATGCAAAATTATCGGAGTTGATATTTTTTAAAGAAAACTTTATTTTAATAATTAAGAGGATTTTATAACTCGGGAACTAGCTTAGTCTCAAAGACTAAATGTATATCACTTAAGCTCATCGTAAGATGGGTGATCTTTATTAGTTTCATAATTTTCCACTCAGTCCCTTTTTAGATATGTCCATGCAAACATGGTGAAAAATGAATTTTTGCCAATTTCGAAAATTCTCATACAAAAAAAAAGAACTGTGTTCTCAAGATGGAAATGTTTACAAAATGTAGGACTATGTCTAAGCTATATATTTAAAAAAATAATTAAAAGTGAGTCTCTTTTCTTGATATAATTTTATATCGTTCAAAAACTCGTTTTTTATTCATTTTCGAGTATTTTTCAAACATCTTTCTTCACTATTAAGGAAATAAGTTATAGGGACAAAAAATACAAAACATGTCCTCATCTTATTGTTATTTTTTGTTTTCATTTGATACCTAAACTATTACACAAATTAGAAAGATTTTTTTATTATATGTTTTTTTTCCCGTGGAGCTGACTTAAAACGGCTGTAGTACTACAAGTACTGGCCCGAATTTTTTTTTATTTATGATTTTATATAGACAAAGGTATTACTCCTTCGAAGAAAAACTCTAATCAACTAGTTTTAATCCTGGCTTTCACTTCAATTTCTGACAATCCGCAAAGGAGTCTGAAAAGAAGATGGTGTCGAGACCTTCTTGTTTAGATTCACTACTAGAGAGCTGCCAATGGGCAGTTTCTCTTTTTTATATTTTTATCATTTTTGTTTTCTCATTGTAGCATATTTACTTGTTGTATGATAATATACAGTTGTAAATTTAATAAAATAAAAATAAACAAAGAAAATATGCACAAAAGGACAGAAAAATCAAAAATGTCGAGCAGTAAATTGGACGATTTGAGATGGATTAAGCCATATCTATTATTATCACATTTCTTCTCTTTATTTACATATTTATCTTTGTATATAAACCCTCTTACTTATTGCTCATAATTAGACAGATTAATGTATTAATAAAATAAATAATATTAATCAATAAAAAATATTTAAAATTATATAATATTATATAATATAAAATTATTAATTAGGAAATAGTCTTTAGATGATAATTGAAGTTAGCTGTTAAATGTAGATTTGCGATGTAGAGACGTTAGCGGACTGGTTTTGTGAAGCCTCTTGAGCGTGCGATAGAGTGGCGGGGGGTCGTTCACAGTTACTGAAGGGAGTCACCCCTCCATAGTGCACCCAACCCTCATCGCCTCAGTACTCTACCTACCGTCTTCTGTACTGTTCTCTACCTTAGGGCTAGAGCTGGGTGTAGAGTGTGTGTCAGTGCTAGTTGTGTGTGGTGTAGTGGGGTGTGTGTGCGTTTACGTGTCATGGTAGCGGTCATCGACAAGGGCTGAAGAGGATGAACGACCGATCTCCGGAAGACAACAGGCCCTCCCTGGTGAGGAGGAGTACCTTCCGGGCCTCCTTGAGGAAGATGGCCAAGTTCCGGCCTTGGGAGTCAGCTGACGAGCGGCAGGTGCACGGCTCCAACGGACAGGAAGTGGAGGTCGTTAGGCTCCCAGTAGTCAGTATATACTCGACGAGGGAGGACGCCATGAAGAGGAGAGTACGGGAAGAGGAGAACCTTTCCCCGGCCTCCAGGAGGAACGTGGACCGTCTGGTCAAGAGGTTCGGACCGGAAGTCCTCGAGACCGCCAAGAAGAGGCAGCTGGCCAAGAGGAAGCCGCTGGAGACGATAGTTCCAGAAGTCGTCGTCAACAAGCGCAGATGTTCAACAGGCAACCTTCACGCCGCAGTGGATTGCCAGTTCAAAGGTACCACTATCTATCATATAATAAACATAGTCAGTCCCGCATACATAAACACATACCTTATAAACATTACACTATAATACTCAAGAAAAATACTTATAAGAAAATAATAAAGAATCATAACATAAAATTAAAATAACACCATATGTCGTTTTTGATTGATTAGTAGACTGTGTACAAGAGCAAACCGTCACTGTTTAGTGTATTATGTTCATCATAAAATAAAGCAGTAAAGCATTTCTTCTTTCATTTAAATAAGGCATACAATAAAGATTTTTTTTTAATACAGAAATATTAGGCTTTTGTATACAACATGATCGTATAACTATACAAGAAAGAAAAATTTAAAGTTGATAAATAAAAAGTAATTGGAATGTTTTCTTTCAAAAGATATTATTTTATGCAACTGATAATTTTGTATATTTATAATCTAATCTTTTTCTGACGATTCTCATCAAATCTCTTCTAATGGACTATTTTGTAAAACATGAAAACTATTAGACATATTTTAAAAACCATAGGAATTTAAAATTTTAATAAAATGTTTCATGAATGAAAGACAATATAAATAGGTGATAGGCAAAATAAGATAGGAAATCTGTTGACCCATGTAATTAAGTCATTCTGTCATTCTATAACCGTAAACATGGTATCTCTTTTATGTCTGTCAGCATATTTATGTTGGGCGTATTTAATTTCATTCCTAATCATAATAAAATATATTTATTTCGAGTTCGTAAGAAAAAAAAAATAATAATACTGAAATAATCAACCTTTAATATATCGGTTGAATAATCAAATCAAGAAGCGAGTTTCTGGTACAAATTCATAAAATGGTTATTGTTCTTTAAAATTATCGCTTCAGTGTATTTATAGTGTAAAAATATAATTGGAAAAAATGATAATAATAATATTAATTAATAACCCTTCTTAGGCTTAACTGAAATTTTACTGAATACTAAATTCGCAGTGCATCTCTAACGTTTTTTGTCATTATTACGGGCATAATCATGTTTAAACGCCGATATCTAATCCATAAGATATTAACATCTCGATATGCGTTATCTTTTTCTATTTAGATAATTATAGTATATTAAATAGAGAACTATATGCAAAATAAAAAACAGATAATTAATGTATACAATTAATGAGTTGTAATTACAAGGTTAAAAAAAAAAAGGCAGACATTTATTTATTTTGATTAAAAAAATGAGACTAAATAAAAACAATAAATTGAATTTATTTAATTAAAATCTAATAATAAAAAGAATAAATATTTAAAAAAAAAATATACAATGAAATTCAATTATAAAATTCATAGAACTAAAAAAAAAAACAACATATATTTTTGTATTTGGGTATTGTGTGTAAATCAAAATAATAAAACAATCAAGCTTTGCTGATTTCCTCTGAATGCTGTCAGAACGCTTTGTTTTGTTCGTTCTAACGGTTTTTTAGCGAACACTTTTACCCCCTACAGATTTCGTTTCGTTTGTGATAATAGAGTTTTGATAACAGATAAATTATTCTTTTGAAATTTTATTATTAGTTTTCTAACAATTAATATCATGATTATTATCATGAGAAATACTTCGAAAACCGGTTGTAATTCAAAAGTCTATGGTAGCATTGTTTGAACACAACAATAACATGAGAACTAAATGCGTCCATGTTATAGTATTAATATCTAAGTTTATTATCCCAGTTTAATTCTCAATGTTTGTGTTGTTATTTATAAAATGTTATCATCTTATAATTCGTTTTATTTTGTAATCTGTAATCCTATAACCTTTTCAATATGTTATAACAGGTTATGTAAATATAGCAGCTATGACGGTTACTCTTGTAAACATAAGCTGAAAAAAAAAAAAAACTTTTTAAACTATTTATTGATATTTACAACTGTATAATTATGTACAACAAGTAAATGTGATGGATATAGGAAACTGACATGAAATACATGAAGAGACGCCACCCATTGGCAGCGCTCTAAAAATATTTTAAACTAGAAGGTCTCGGGGCCATCTTCTTTTCAGACGCCTCGGAGGATTATCAGGAATTGAAGAGGATGATAAGATAGAAACTAGAGGATTAGAGTGGAAATGGAATTTTTCATGGAATGATTGGTACCTGGTTCGGGCTAGTTCAGTAACATATGGGATATTAAGGTCTTTATGGATAAGCTTATTCGTGACAAAGTAAGGAGCGTTAAGGATTTTGGATTGTAAGGATTGGATACGAGATGAATTCGATGGTTTAATAGAGCCCCATAGCTCTACTCCGAAAAAAAAAACTAAAATGAAAATATGAACCAATAAACGAAATAACTAATTTTAAATGAAAAAAACTTAATAGTTACCTTTTTTTTTTCTCAACTGTATAGTATATTAACAGTAATTTTATTTAAATATTAAATTATTTTCAATAAAATACCTACAAAAATATTTTCTGCATTATTGTTCGAGCTTGTATAGTCCGTTAAATAAAAATTTAATTTATTTAGCAAATGCAAAACAGAAAACAATTAACATTAATAGTCACTTTTATAACCATTTTTTTATTTAAGTTTTCTTTTTATTCATTTAAATGATTATTTTTTAAAGAAAATAAGTGAATTCATAAAATTAAATTGTTTAAAAAAACAGTTTAACCATTTTTGAAAACATGCAGTATGTAGGAGAATGTTGGGTTTTTGATGCGTATAGAAAAAATATTTTGGTGGACGTCAAATGATTATCGCATTAAATCGTAGACATATTTAATGGTTAGAATTTAAACAATTTAATTTTATACATAAAACACCTGTTAAATTATATACTATTTTTAATAAAGTGTTTGTTTATTTATTTAACGTCACTTTATGCTACTATGGCTAATCGGACGATGCTACAGTGGGAGTCCTAAATTTTGCCTATCCAGGTTTTATTAGGATAGGGCTCTTTAACGAGTACCTGACATCGCACAGGCTCGGGACTACCTTTTAACGTCCCCTCCGAAGGACGGCATAACTAAGGATTTATTACTCCCATTAAAAAATTCTAGGGCCACCTGCGGTTTTGAACCCGTGACCTTTGGCATAGGAGGTGGTTATGCTAACCACCCAGTTACAAGTGATCCCTTAATAAAATGTTTTAATTTTAATGACTGAAAATTACTAGAATAAGTAATAATATTAACCGTATTTTCTTAGCGTAGGAAATTTAATATGTCAAACGAAGCTCATTTTATGTTCCTTATATTATTTATAAAAAATCTAAAGTTAATTTTATTATTATTTTTATTTTATTTTATTGTTTATCTTTCATATTACTAGACCATTTCTTATTGTGGCAGACGATATATACAAGCCTATACTTATATACTATGCCTAGCTTCTGTAAATTTTGTAGATGTATCGTAGGATTTAGTGAATTTATTTATTTATTCCGTCAAATTTTAATTATCTAATTATTTTTAAAGTTTTTAATGATTTTAATATATATATATTTATTTTTATTTACTACTTTATCCGAATTACAATAAAAATATAGAAATCCTTATAATATATATATATATATATATATATATATTTCTAATTCAGAGATAGGTCCCAAAAAGGTGTCCCCCTGACTCAGATCCGAACATCTGCTTATCTCGCACCTGGTCCTCATCGTCTCTCCCTTGAATAGTATTCTTTGTAACCAGTGGACCGCTATTCAGTTCATTTATTTACATTATACATGCCACGCTTATTTGTTGGCTTTCTGCTTTATTGAGTGAAAATTTTCATGTAAACAAAATTATAAATTTAATAAACATGATAAAGTCTGGGAAAATAGTTGTGTTTATTTATTTATACTAAAGTGGCTAATCGAACAATTCCTAAATTGATCCTATCCATGTTAAATTGGGATAGAGATCTTTAACGAATACCTGGTATCGCACAGACTCGGGACTACCATATTACGTCCCTTCTGAAGGGAGACGTAATCAAGAATTTTTTTCACCCTTTAAAATATCCTCGGGCCATCTGCTGTTTTTGTACCTGCGAACCTGGGCATATAAGTCTGCTTTGTGACCTTGATTTCCAAAAGGTACTAAAGAACATTATTGACATATTTGTATTCTCATAATTTACTTTTAAAAACCTGTACCACTACAACCCATGAAGAGTTTTGGGCTCAGGACATGTAGAGATTCGTACTGTTTCTAGGTCAACGGCCGTGCAATGAGGTGATTCAGCCGAGACCAGGCTCAGCCGCCAGGTTTTTCCCCATTTTTGGAGACCCACTTTATTGAGGGTGTGTGTACCCCAGGAGGGTCTCCATACCCCAGGATCGCCCCTCGGCTGAAGTAACGGAGTAAATAATATTCCGCCATAGCCGGGATTCGAACCCAGGACCCGGAGCACAGTAAACTAGCGCTCTACCCACTAGACCACGCCGCTCCCATAATTTACTTTTGGTTAAATATTTTATTTGAATTTATCTGATGAACTCTCAAGTCTTCCAAAAACGCGATTTAGAAATGCAAGTATTTTCTAAAGGTACTAATTGCACATTTAGTTTCGTTCCTAATCATACTGAAACATTTTATTCCATAACTTAAAAATAGTGTTATAAATATAATTAATTAATATTAATATTAATATATAAATCATTAATTATACCGGCCCTCCTATACGGAGCACCGATGCTAACTAATATATCACCAACCATAGCAAAAAAGCTTCAGCAGTTTCAAAATGGAGTGCTGAGACGAATAGTGAGGCCTACTTCTCTACAGAGGACGAAGACATACCAAATAAACGACACCTTCGAACTTCCGACCGTGACAGAGTTCATCTCTCGGAGACATATCAAATTCTTTGATAGTCTCCGGTACTGCACGAACCCACTGTTAACACACTGACTCCGACAAGCACTGGCAACACAGCGCTGGCAAGACTATGTACGGACCTACAGACTAGACTGAGAAACCATAACTTGACTGACTCAGCAAGACTAGTGAGTCCCACGACTAGACGTGACTCCCATTCGCTCCCATAATACCGCAAATTTTTGTATCCTCTCTCCCCTCCTATAATGCATGTAATGCAGAAAAACATATCCCATATTCCTTCCTCTATTTCCGATTTCCAACCGCTACTCCCATGGGGCTTAGAAAAAAAAAAAAAAAAAAAATATATATATATATATATATATATATATATATATATATATAATTAAAAAATAATTCTCTAATATGTGGTATCAGTTCAAACCGGAATGGGTTCTGAATTTAATAATTAATAACATCAATCCGTAAAAAACTTTTCAGTTAAGAACATGGAAATACTAAGTACGAACCAAAGGAAAATAATATTTTATCTGAAATAAAAATTGAATGTAAAAAACTTATATTAGAGATTATATATTCATAATTAAACAGTTTGACAAATATAAAGGATGATTCGGCTGGCGCTAAAATTAGCTAATTGTGAACCTATATATTAGGTTAATAGATAGCTTTCAACAATTGCTAATTGTTTTGTCATCTTCACTATTAGCCAATTATGCCATTATTGTTGATCAGACCGTTGATTTTATTGTTGATTGATCAGTTGACGAAATAGCTGTCAACAAAGAGCCAGAAACGCTGCATCCGTGTCGAAAGATTTTTAATGATGCCTTTGAAAAGGATTTTGCCTGTCAGATACTGTTAAAGGTTGTCACTCTGACTCGCAAACAATACCATGTTTCCTATGATAAAAAAAAGTAAAAAAAGACACTAGCAGCAGCAACTGGAATCAATAAAAACAAGTATTTTTTTTTAATTGTATTTACTAGGGTTAAAAACGTTTTTAGGCATTATTTTTTATAGACTTATTTAATTAACTTATTTTCACTAAATATGTAAAATTCGCTACCTTTCTCAGCAGGAAGCTTTTTATATGATCGAGTGAATTCATTGCTGTAATAATCAGTAAAAAGTATTAAATAATTAAATATCAGCACTATACACAGAACTATATATATATATATATATATATATATATATATATATAGAGAGAGAGAGAGAGAGAGAGAGAGAGAGTGAGAGAAAGAAAGAAAAAAATAAAGAAATGTAAATTTTATTCTGGGACCTTCAGTCTCCTAAGAATAACAGAAAAGTGTACAAACTGAGACTTGTGTCTAGCACGGAAAAAACAACATAAAAGAAATACAAACTTAAGATATACATATATTATTTATAAAAAAAAAGTAAATAAGATATATATATATATATATATATGTTTATAATTATGTAATCATATCTTTGTATGTGAATAGATATTATAATTGTGCTTTTTATGGTTTAATAAGATCATAGAGAAAAACTAAAAGAAAGAAAAGGAAAAAAAAAAAGGAAATAAAAGAAAAAAAATATGTTTACATAGTTGTAGTGGTTCTCATTTTAGAATGGAATATGACCATAATTCTAACATCAATTTTGTTTACAATCAGTCGGAAGATGGATGAAGGAACAGTTTGATTTTAAATGAGGTTAAAGATGGTGCTTTTCGTACAGAGTTAGGTATGGAATTCCAGAACGATGCTGCACGCAAAGTATATATATATATATATATAAAATGATATCGCGATTGTAGTTTCCGCGAACTCCTAAACCACTGAAGAGATTTTAATATCGTTTTTACTATCATTTAGTGCATTGTTCCTGAAGGTTTAAAACTAAAATACATTGCTATTTAGCTTTTCTTTAAACGGTAAAAATAAATTTTCTGTAACCGTCATCAAAAAACTATTTCTGAAATAAAACTAGTAATATAAACGTATAATAAGCCGTTGTAAAGCGCAATATTTTAGAAAAGTCATTAAGCAGTAAAATAAAGCGTACGAATTAATATAAAGTTGTTGTAAGCCCATAAAATTATGAACATATATTATTAGGAAAGAGGGAGGTTATAATAGTTAAATTGCACCCATGCGAAGCAGGGGCGTGTCTACTATTGGGTTGTGTCACATGAAATGTCCGTTTTCAAGGTAAAGGATTTTTATTAAAAATACGATTTGAAAACAAGATAATTTTTTTCGAAGTATTTACCTTTTTTTTTACACATTTTTCCCAACGTGACACCAAATATATTATCCCCGAACTGAAAAACTCTGAGCTTTGGAGTGAAACAGAATCAGAAAACGCACTTTTCACTTGATCATCATTTTCAAAAAGTTTTCCTTTGACGGAGTTGTCTAAATTTCTGAACAGGTGGTAATCTGTTGGAGACAAGTCGGGAGAATATGGTGGGTGCGGAAGAACCTCGTAGCCCAGTTCTTTCAATTTTTGCTCGGTATGTTTTCAAACATGGGGTGAACCGTTGTCATGGAAGAGTATAGGACCCTTCCGATTTACCAATCCAGGTTGTTTTTTTAATAATTTTGTGTGCATTTGGTCAATTTCATTGCAGTACGTTGTAGAGGTAATGGTTTCACCTCTAGGTAAAAAGGAATAATGAATTATCCCAGCCATGGACCACCATACTGTAACCATCAATTTTTTGGGATGCAAATTCTGTTTTGGTATTTGCCCCACTGATTGTCATATGCGATCCATTTTTCATCGCAGTATTTCAGAAACTATAAAAACGGACATTTCATGTGAAACAACCCAATAGTATTTAATAATTGTCTTCTTTTTATTCTCTGATACTCTAATTATTTGTTCAGTTAGTATTGGCTTTAATGTTTTAATTTTTTTTTTAAATATAATCTCGAAATTTCTATGTAGGTACTCTGTATGATATCTACAATATAATCTTATTTTTACTTCCTTAAATATTATCGAAATACTGATTTGATGGAATTTAAGAGAAATGTTACTTATTGGACTGGACATACTAATGATTGGGATGGCTAAAATTCTTGGGTTACTCTGCCACGTTTTAACTCGCGAACTTTGACATAGAAGGCAGTTATACTAGCTAATAAGACTGTCATACTAGTCGCTACACAACAGGTGACCTCGACTGGAATTTAATTTCTCATTAACTATTCATTTTTTTTTTAAACATTCTGTGAAACCCTTGATGGCTATATGATTGCATGCTAGAAGGAAATGATAGATTTTTTTTTAAATTTATTGGAAATAAATTGACGTTTTCTTACTAAAATGTCCCGGGAGACAAAAAAAAAAAAACGACTAAAATAATTTCCCTACACTCAAAAGCTTTTCTGTCTATTGTATCATGTTCCCAATCGTTATGCTATGTTTTCTATAAACCTAAATAGATATTTATAACTTTATTTATTTTAAACAAAATGTTTAAATATCGATGATCAGGTTTTTTTTTTAAACATCTGTTTAAAAAGTAATACATTTGGGAAGCTTCTGAGAAGAATGTGAGTGGGCTTTAGGAATGGAAAAGTTATGATTGTTGGAGTTTGAAAAACTTGACGACGGTGAAAATTTATTCAATATTTTCCCGTGACGGGAAACTTTCCGAAACTTTCACATTGAGAAGTGATGTTGACATTTTCATCCCCGGAATAATAAAAATGCTTCTACTGTGAAAAATCTTGTTATTCCAAGTTTGGATTGTCACTTACATCTGGATGTTATGTTCATGAATAATTTTGAAATATAGAAGCTATCTCATTAAACTTCTTTTTACTTTCATATACTAGATATAGTAAGGGAAAGTATTGCGATCGTGAAACGTTTCAACGGAAATAAACATTTTAGGGTCCCCTGAGTCCAAATACCCAAGTCCCGCAAAAAGTTCTGTGTGTGTGGTAACTCCCGGGCGGAAACGGTAAGTCCCGTGAAACTGAAATTTCATATTTAAGACAAATATACGCCCGAGACGTTACAAAACCTTTTTCATCAAAATGAGCTTACCAGAAGAGGCACTTTATACCATGCATTTTGCACTTTTTTTCGGTTTTCTCGAAAACGGTTCCGACGATTTTGATTAAACTAGCTACATCGATGTAAAATTTAATGGGCTTTAATATCATGTAGGTTTCATTCTGATTAAAATGGTCTGACAGGGCTTTAATGCTGATATTTTAAAGTACCTTTAATTTTGTTGATTCTATAAAAATAAATATATTATCTTCTTACCACTGATGAAAAAAAAGTAAATATGTAAATTGAATGAATTCGATACCCAACTAAAGGAGAAAACAGAAAAATATATATTTTTTAATGCATTTTTTCGTTTGTGAACATAAGAACAGTAATATACATGTATAATATACCGTTGGAAAGCTAAAGATTTAGAAAAAATATTATCTCATACACAAGCTTTTAAAAGTTAATAGAAAGTTATAAAAAGCCGATAAAACTAAGTGATTGTCTTAGATAATGATATAATAGATTTTTTAATAAAACACATGTTTCTATAGAAATTCAATTTAATTAATTCTTTAATAGTTTCACGTATTTTTATCTCTAACTGTATTTGAAAATTCTTTCATTGATTTTAAAAATGGCGGTAAGAGAAAGTCTTGTTTTGTCCACACCAGATTTTTTGTGTCTTCCGGGACATTTTTGTAAGAAAACGTCAATTTATTTCCAATAAATTAAAAAAAAATCTACCATTTCCTTCTAGCATGCAATGATCTAACCATCAATTAATTTATGCCCAAACCAATAACACCATCATAATTTAAATTATCAACTTTTTATTATACTTAAAAAATGGAATGTTCCTCTATAAATATTATTTAGTGATTATTCCGTCATATTTATAGTTATTATAATATATATTTTGAAACTATTAATCAGGAAATATATATAAAACAATCCTTATCATTTATTTGTAATGGTCAGTTCGGGAGTTCCATTTGAAACTTTCTGTCCAGCGAGATGACTTTATGTCCACCCGAGCCGCTAACTTCATTAACTGCTCTGCTGGGTTCTAAAGTTGACTCCGTCGCAACTTTGTTTGGGGTGAATAGGCTCCAATAGCCAATTTGCCAAAACTTTATGTCGGCCAATAATGTTCGCTCTCTAGTACTTCACACTGTGTCATACGACAGGGGATAAGACTGAAACAAACTCAGATTTTGATTTTTCACATCTCTCTAAATATATATTAAAAACATCTGGTGCTCGCAACACACGACATTCACTTACCTCCATTTTTAAAATCAATAAAAGAATTTTCAATTCAGTTAGAAATAAAAATACGTAAAACTATTAAATAATTAATTAAATTGAATTTATATAGAAACATGTGTTTTATTAAAAAATCTATTATATTATTATCTAAAATAATCACTTAGTTTTATCTTCTTTTCATCTCTCTCTACTAACTTTTAAAAGCTTGAGTATAAGATAATATTTTTTTCTGAAATCTTAGCTTTCCAACGGTATACCATACTTGTATATTACTGCTCTTATGTTCAAAAACAAAAAATTGCATTAAAAAAAATATTTTTTCAGTTTTCTCCTTTAGTTGTTTTTAAAATTCGCTCAACTTGCATATTTAGCTGTTTTTCTTCAGCGTTAACAAGATAATATAGTTATTTTTATAGAATCAATAAAATTAAAGGTACTTTAGAGGTAGAAAATATTCGGCATTTAAGCCCTGTCAGACCATTTTAATCAGAATGAAACCTACATGATATTAAAGCCATCAAAATTTTACATCGATATAGCGAGTTTAATCAAAATCGACGGAACCGTTTTCGAGAAAATCGAAAAAATGTGTGAAATGTTTGGTATAAAGTGGCTCTTCTGGTAAGGTTTTGTAACGTCTCGGGCGTCTATTTGTCTGAAATATGAAATTTTATTTATATGAATATGAATAAATAGGACTTACCGTTTCTGCCCGGGAGTTACCACACACGAGTTTAAACTCGTACAAAAATGTTACTCGAAAATCGCGTGTTTCCATGTTCATATTTGGAGGTATACTAAAAAGTGGGTAATTGATTGGGAAGCTAATGTTTATAATACAAAGGTAGAGGATTAGTAACTGTTTACTTTAAATATGTAAACATTCGGAAGAAAACAACAGAGACCTGCAAAATCCTTTATGTATTTCAGAAACTATAAAAACGGACATTTCATGTGAAAACAACCCAATATATATTTCATAAGCGAAAGTAAAACTTGTTGTTTTTAATTACTTTGAAGTTATTTCAACAAAACTATTCCAATTTTTTCGGAGATTGCTCAAGAGTGCTGTTTAAAAACTTATCACAAAGCTCTCTCATTCTTCTTTCTTCGAGGCCTTTTTGTAAACATCATAGCAGCTTAAAAACCGGGTTGCAAATACAGGAATGAAAATGCGAAAATCATTGAATTGGGCGAAAAAGTGAAACTAAGATGACTCTAGAAAGTCCGCAATAGGGAAACTCGACAATGGGCAGAAATCTATTTAGGGGCCTATGTCACTCGCCTTGGGTCTCTCTTGCTATTTCTATCTTGGGCAAAAATAAGGAAAATGTGGAAGAACAGGAAAATTAAGATAATATTTTTTCCTCATATTTTTTTGTCATTGACTTGACTGTCTCTTAGGAGAGGATCCCAAATTCGTCTCACCGAATTTAATGAATTTTATTTAGGTACAAGTAGACATTAAACTTCGTAAAATATTAGGGGCCAACGTTTTCCAGGAGTAAAACGCTTAAAAAATAGGAAAGTTTTTTATTTAAGCAAAAAACACATTTTATTTAATATCTCTGGTTGTAGTGAAGGTAGAAATATCTGGTGCGGGCAACACACGACTTTCACTTACCTCCAATTTTTAAAATCAATAAAAGAATTTTCAAATTCAAACCGAGATAAAAATACGTGAAAATGTTAAAGAATTAATTAAATTGAATTTATATGAAAACATATGTTTTATTAAAAAATCTATTATATTATTATCTAAAATAATCAGTTAGTTTTATCTTCTTTTCATCACTCTCTATTAACTTTTAAAAGCTTGAGTATAAGATAATATATTTTCTAAAATATTTAGCTATCCAACTGTATACATGTATATTACTTTTCTTAAGTTAAAAAACAAAATAATGCATTATACAAACCTTTCAATCGCAATTTTTAAGACTGGCAACGAACTCACCACCATATGTTTCAAACGATACCCTTCATACTGACTTACGTATTCCTACTATAACAAACCACATTCGATCGACTTACAAACGATTTCACGACAAACTAAATGGACACATAAACAAACTTGTGCAAAACATGGCTACAACCGACATACCATCCATAACGGCGTAGGCTGAAAAGGAGTTGGATGAGGGACCTCCTGACCTAAAAATATAGTTCTGCTTAATGTGAGGAGGATGCACCACTGGGTGCTGTCTCCCTCATGCCTGACCACACCATGTATACTTAGATTTTAGCACATTTGCTGTTTATAATTTTTTTTACAGGTGTAAATAAAATATTAAGTGAAAAAAAAAATAAAATAAAATAATGCATTAAAAAATATTTTTTCAGTTTTTTCCTGTAGTTGGGTATAGGATTCATTTAATTTATATATTTACCTGTTTTTAATCAGTGGTAACAAGATAATATAGCTATTTTTATAGAATCAACAAAATTAAAGGTACTTTAGATAAAGAAAATTTAAAATATCGGCATTTAAGCCCTGTCAGACCATTTTAATCCGAATGGAACCTAAATGATATTAAAGCACATTAAATTTTACATTGATATAGCGAGTTTAATCAAAATCGCCGAAACCGTTTTCGAGAAAATCGAAAAAAGGTGCAAAATGCATAGTATAAAGTGGCTCTTCTGGTAGCTCATTTTGATGAAAAAGGTTTTGTAACATCTCGGGCGTATATTTGTCTTAAATATAAAATTTCAGTTTTATAGGGCTTACCGTTTCAGCCTGGGAGTTATCCTCCTCCCCCCCCCCCACACAGAGACCTTTTTGCGGGACTTGATTATTTGGACTCAGGGGTGTGTAAAATGTGTATTTCCGTTGAAAACTGGAATTCGAAAATTTTCACCAAAGCAATACTTTCCCTTACTATATATAGTAAGTGAAAGTAAAAATAAGTTTGGTATCAAAATTATCCTAATTCAAAGTGAAATAATTAAAATATTTAAGTGTTATGCTTTATTAATCACTTAAATTCAGGTAATAATAACCTTAAAAATATAAATAATCTCGTCAAAATATTAGGACGTAAAATGGTAGTTCCGAGTCCGTACGCAGGCTAGGTGTGTGTGTCACAGGGGTGTTTCACTAGTTTCGCCCCACGCCTGATTTAAAATCATATTAAATTATTCTGCCACAACCGGGGATTTGGACCCGGGATCCGAAGAACAGTGACAGTGCTCTATCCACGGACCTCGGCGGGTCCCCAGAAGATGTCCAGAATGGCCGTGAAATGTCATTGGAATTTTTTTTTTAAATTACTGCAGCATAAAATATTTGTGAAACATCGGTTTTTAATCGTATATTCGCAACACAAGTAAATTAAATTTGAAAATAATTAGCTCAAAAGGCAGATGAATCTTCGCATAAGATGAATGTATTTGATTTATTTATCATCATTTGATTAAGCACCTATCTTGTCGAGTCACCTGTGACGTAGTGGCATAACAGCCTTCAATGCCCAAGGGGTCAAACCTGCAGGTGGCCCTAGGATTGTTTAATGGGGGTAAAAAACTATTAAATATGGGATAAAAATATTGTCCCGAGCCTGTGCGAAGTCAGGTATTCGTCAAAGATCCCTATCCTAATTAAACCTAGACAGGCAAAATTTAGGACTCCCACTGTAGCATCCTCTAATTAGCCACAGCAGCAAAAAATGACGTTAAATAAACAAACATATTATCTTTCTAATTTCACTTTTATTTACGATAAGCTAAAACTCCCAAAGCTATAAACTCTAAATCGGCCAGACAGAGATTTTTAAACATAAATCACACCTCATTCAAAATGCACCCGTGCGAAGCTAGTGATTTTTAAATTAAATCCAGAAAAAAAAAATCTGAATTAACACAGCACATGAATCTCGAGTTCAGTACATATAGAGATTCATAATTTTTCTAGGTCAACGACAGTGCAATGAGGTGATTAGGTCGAGATCCCGCCAGACTTAAAGTTTTTCTCCCGATTTTTGGGTACCCACTTGATGTGACCCACTGCTGAAATTTGTTTCCCCCCATTGGCAGCCCTCCAAACATATTTTAAACTAGAAGGTCTCGGGGCCATCTTCTTTTCATACGCCTCGGAGGATTATCAGGAATTGTAGAGGATGATATGATAGAAACTAGTGGATTAGAGTGGAAATGGAGTTTTTCATGGAATGATTGATACCTGGTTCGGGCTAATTCAGTAACGTGTAGGATATTAAGGTGGAGGGTGGAAGGTGGAGCGTTTGTCCAGTAAGTGTTGAAGTAGTCGAAAACGTCGAGCATTTTCATGACGTTTCAGTCTTGTATGGGGATTCCATGTCAGACGTTTGTCAAGGTGGAATCCTAGGTATCGAATCTGTCTGCTGAAATTAAAGAATATATAAAGTGACGTGAAGAATAAACAAAGAAACCTATCTTCTATAAGTTTTTAACTCCTTGAGCCTGGTTTATTTTGCTTCTTCTCCTTTTTCCCGACTTGGCCATTTTTGGTATAAAATTTCAGTAAGAGTGGTACTTCGCTTGAAATGTACTCCATAAGGTCTAGCCTAATACCATTCTAAATGTATTTATATCTAATATTTAGGATTTGGGGGTCCTGGTCATGGAAATAATTGGATAAAGGGGTCCGCGAACATTTTTTGTTTTGAACCATTATACTATTGGGTTGTTTCACATGAAATATCCGTTTTTATAGTTTCTTAATACATAAAGGGTTTTGCAGGTCTCTGTTGTTTTCTTCCGAATGTTTACATATTTAAAGTAATAGTTACTAATCCTCTACTTTTTTATTATAAACATAAGCTTCCCAATCAATTACCCACTTTTTAGTATACCTTCAAATATGAACATGGAAAAACGCGATTTTCTAGTAATATTTTTGTACGAGTTTAAACTCGGCCATTCAGCAGCTGAGGCCGCTAGGAATATTTGCAAGGCGTTTGGGGAAGGGAGTGTTAATGAAAGGACCATTCGCCGTTAATTTTTTAAAATGATGATCAAGTAAAAAGTGCGTTTTCAGATTTTGTTTCACTTCAAAGCTCAGAGTTTTTCAGTTCGGGGATAAAAAAGTTGGTGTCATGTTGGGAAAAATGTGTAGAAAAAGAAAGTAAATACGTCGAATAAAATTATCTTGTTTTCATATCGTATTTTTAATAAAAATCCTTTACTTCGGTTAAAACTTATTACCTTACACCCTTCCAGAACCGGTTAGATTAGAACACCTCCTTACATGAATATCACCATCTTGCGTTGCATTGGAGTTCCGGCCACTGTAAAACTACACCTTTAGTGGAGGTAGATAATGGTGGTGAATCGTATAGAAGGTCTGTTAGTGGAACCCCTGAGCCGTAACAAAGCACCACGACACCTGGCCAACATCTGTCCCAAGTACCCAGTTCGTATTCAAGCCCTCTGCCGGCTAGTTACTCCAGAAGTGTCCGTAAATATGTATTCGCGTTGCCCAGTCACAGTATAAGTACCCGTAAAAATGTATTCACGGCATTTATTTATGTATTATGTATCAGCGGAACCAGGAGAGTTCTACCAAGGTAATATATAGCATTTTAAGTTGTGTTTATTTATTTGATTTATATTTTTTTAATTTTCACTTACTTCCATATAAAATATATGAGAAACACTAGACTCCTGATCTTAAGTTCTAGGTTCGAACCCCACAGATTTTAATGCAGTAATTTCAATCATGGGACAACCCTGAAGTAGGAGAAACCTCCTGCGGTTCACTCAGCCTTAATAAAGTGGGTACCGAACGATTAGAAAAAATCTGTAGATTTAGCGCGATCTCAGCCTAACCACCTCCTTGTATGTCTGTTAAACAGAACGTATTCATGACGTTTAGATAACTAATTGATCTCTTTCTCTCTCTCTCTCTCTCTCTCTCTCTCTCTCTATATATATATATATATATATATATATATATATATATATATATATATATATATATATATATATATGTTTAATGTTTAATTTTTTTAAAAACATGTTATTATTTAATGTGTAATGATATAGGATTTTTTAAAAAGTAATATTTAATGTCATTCTCCAACTTTATTTTTTTTAAATAAGCTTTCCTCCTCTCCTGCTAGTTTCGTGAACTCTCACAAGACTTGCTTTCACCTCACCCACACATACCCTATTTCTCACCGTGTAGCGCTGTCTTTACTAGGCACTTTAGCAGGTCAGCAATTTTCATGGACCTTCCCCACACAAACCCCAAAAGGTTCGCAGGTATTATTTTAGTTACACTGTTTTAAGAGCACGTTAAAAGGCCATGTATGGGTTTTTCAAAGAGCCTACACACAGCCTGTCGCGCTGATGGATAAAAATAATGATAAGCCATCCTTCATTTTTAACATTAACGACAAATATAAAAACAAGATCTATGAAAGAATTAAGTTATTAACCAAAGGGGAAAAAAATACATTAGAAAATAAGAATAGTAATATAGACGTATAATACATCTACCTAATACCTAATATATATAAACCTAAGATAAATGATTCCATCGAAACACACTGTAATTTTATTACTTTCATTTGTTTGCCTTCAAGTCAAAAAACTTTTTTTATTTGCAATGTCATCTCATAATATACAAGTGAAAGTGTCTTTTTTAATTGAGCAAAGCAAAAATGGTAATAAAATGACATTTCGACAATTAGAACTGTTTGTTTGTTTATTTCACGTCACTTTATGCTACGGTGGCTGATCGAACAATGCTACAGTGGGAGTCCTAAATTTTGCCAATCCAGGTTTAACTAGAATATGGATCTTTCTAGGAGGACCTCGCGGGCTCGGGACCACTTCATTACGTCCCCTCCTAAGGACACGGCATACCTAACGATTTACCTGCAGGTTTGAACCCGTGACCTTGTTGGCATAGGAGGCTGTAATGCTAGCCATCCTACTACAGGTGATCCCTGACGATTAGAACTGTTTAAGTATCGTTATTGTATTGGGTTATTGTTTCACATGAAATGTCTGTTTTTATAGTTTCTGAAATACATTAAAGATTTTGCAGGTATCTGTTGTTTTCTTCCGAATGTTTACATATTTAAAGTAAACAGTTACTAATGCTCTACCTTTGTATTATAAACATTAGCTTCCCAATCAATTACCCACTTTTTAGTATACCTCCAAATATGAACATGGGAACACGCGATTTTCGATTAATATTTTTGTAATATTTGCAAGGCGTTTGGGGAATGGAGTGTTAATGAACGGACCATTCGCCGTTGGTTTGCTTCGTTTTCAGCTGGAGATACCGAATTGGAAAATTTGCCTCGAGGAAGACCTCCGTCCGTGATAGGCAACGATGTCCTCAAACATACAGTAGAAGGAAACCCCTACCAAACAGTTAAAGGACTCTCAGCACAACTAAATGCAAGTGCATCTACCGTTTCCAGACACTTGAAGTGTATTGGGAAAGTAAAAAGCTCGATAAATGGGTACCTCATGATCTCACTGAGCGGCAGCAAGAATCCATGTTTCAAAACACACCGTGCAAAAATTGAAAGAACTGGGCTACGAAGTTCTTCCACACCCACCATATTCTCCCGACTTGTCTCCAACAGGTTACCACCTGTTTAGGAATTTAGACAACTTCGTCAAGTATTTTGAAATTGGTGATCAAGAGAAAAGTGCGTTTTCAGATTTTGTTTCACTTCAAAGCACAGTTTTTCAGTTCGGGGATAAAAAAGTTGGTGTCACGTTGGGAAAAAAGTGTAGAAAAAGAAGGTAAATACTTCGAATAAAATTATCTTGTTTTCATATCGTATTTTTAATAAAAATCCTTTACCTTCAAAAAACGACCATTTCATGTGACGCAACCTAATATTTATTTCAAACTTTTAAGACTTATTTCAGGTGGAAATGGTATGATATGCTAATAATATACCTTTATCTTTTATTATACTTGGTACAATTTGTTGGAAATGTGTTATCGTTATTTATGTCATACTGAGATGTACTATCATTGACTTTTTTGTTATGGTTATTAGTATACGAGCAGTATTACCTCCTAATAATAGCCCAACTATTAAATAATAAATAATCAGCTTTCATTTAAGTCTAGTAGCTTTCCAGGACTTCGTACTGCAGTAAAACTTATGTTCTGCCTTAGTGACATAGAAATCTCACTACGTCGCATACTTACCCATCAGTTGATTCTGACACTACTGCTTATTTTTAAGCCCTGAGGATCTGGTGGCTGATATCGGATCGTTGGGATTCCTATGATGTTTGTATACAATCAGATCTGGTATTTCGGGGCTGGTTAACTAGACAACACCTCTAAATACAGCAGTCTATGTGTACGTGTCTCGGCGTATTTAGTGTAGGTGTGATCTTGTTATTGTCTGATAATAACGCGGCGCCATGTTTAGCAGGTGAAATCGTCTACCTCGATCCATGTTTAGTTGTTTATCCTAATATAATTATAGGTTTATTTTCCTTTTAAAATAAACGATTAAATCTTTTCCTTATGGATCTTCGGTGGATATCGTCCTGCCTACTGGTCTACGTATATAGAAAGATATTTTTATTTGAAAGACTGTTTTGTTTTCCATTTTTAAGCCTGTTCTAAATTCGATCTGGATGAGTTTTAAATAACTTTTTAATAGTATTTATAGCTGCTAATTCATCTAATAGATACGTTTGCATAGAATAGTTTACTTTTTTTTTTGTTTTACTCAGTTTACTATCCGAATATTTACTTTCATTCACCTACATACGAAATATACAGTAAGGGAAAGTATTGCGATCTTGAAAATTTTCGAATTCAAGTTTTGAGTCTAAATTGTCAAATCCCGAAAAAAAGTCTGTGTGTCCGTTTTTGTTAAGTCTTGCACGAAAACTAAAAGTAGTGCAAAACTGAAATTTCATATTTAAGACAACTATACTCCCGATATGTTACTGCAACTTTTTCATCAAATCGCCGAACCAGAAGCGCCACTTTTTCCCATGTATTTTGCACCTTTTAACGATTTTCACAAAACGGCTCTAACGATTTTGTTTAAACTCGCTATATTGATATTAAATTTAATGGGCTTTAATTTCATGTAGGTTTCATTCTGATTGAAATAGTGTAATAGGAATTAAATAAAGATATTTTTAATTTTCTTCCTCTAAAGTACCTTTATATTTGTAAATTCGAAATAAGCTACATATCATCATATTAGTATTGATAAAAACGGATAAATATATAAGTTAGACGAATTCGATATCCAACTGAATAGGGAAAAAAGCAAATTTTTTTTTTCATGTAATTTCTATGTTTTTAAACACAAGAACAGTAATATAGATGTTCAATGTACCGTCGGAATGCTAAAGATTTTAGAAAAAAATCTTAGGGGGCTTTTATCTTAGCATTTATCCCCCACCCTCACCCCCCTGGCCCTAATAAAATAATTTATTATTTATTTTTTTTTTTTAGATTAGAAACAATTCTTTATTGAGTAATATTACAATCTGTCCAATTTAGGACATTTTTAATAGTGATAAAGTACAACATTCACACTACATTCACAGGATATATACAAAACAATAAATTTATATTATAATAATACAATATACATAACAAAATCAATAAAAATACATACTAAAGTCACTCATACCTATTATTATTTAATAAAGCTCATATTTCTATCGAAACTCAATGTAATTAATTCTTTAACATTTTTTCATCTCTATATTTAAAAATTATTGTAAGTGAAAGTTCGTAGTTTGCGCGCGTGCCAGATTTTTTTATTTATTATTTTTGACTATCATTATTTCATGTTATCATAATTGTTTTTAAATTTATTAGACAACATAATTAATATTACTTTGTCGAAAACCTATTTTTTTGCTGCCTAAAGTTTTCTTATTACAATTTGCAATGACCCTAAACAAGGCACGGGACAAGCACACCTGAGCTCTAGAACTATTGAGGACAGAGACAAGGGGCCGGAATGCCGGGACGAAGATAATTAATTAGCCCCAGCGAGGTTGGAACAAGCACACCCCGGTCCTCCAGATGGCTATCTCTTTGGAGTGCTCCACTCCCCCGCGCCTAGCTATCGCTCCATCGCTTCCTGCTATCGCTCCATTGTTCCAAGCACTCGGAAGGCTCTACTTGACTTCATTATTTCCGCTCCTTCATACTGATGTACTAGATAATATATTTCAATGCTGCAACCTACTTTTAATGTATAAAATACAGTGTCATGTGAATATGTATGATGGTGGTGAGTCAGTGAGGGGCTGCGCTCCGTTCGAACTTCATGGTTCTATGCCGACACCATCTAACCTCGCCGAAACAGTCCAATCTAATTACTGCCGTCCAAGCCGGATCCCCGAGATCCGACTTAACACAATTCTCCCACTTACGCATCGCGCTACCTTTCGGGCGCCTGCCCATCAATTCAAACCATATTGGCGTTTTAAGAATCCAATCTCGGCTGCCGCTATACTTTAACTTCATCCATACTTGAGGGGTATTTCCAGTGGCGCGACAGGCCACGTTTCACGATGCAATTTTTAGTGTAGGGTCATCACTCCCTACGACTAATTTTGTGAGTGGCCACCCTTTGGCTGACGGGTCTCACATGCCCGGGGGAAAGGCTGTGAGTGAATCCACATTTTTTTACATCCTTATAAAAGCCCCGCCGTGACTGGGATTCGAACTCAGAACCTGTAGCATAAGAGACTAGTGCGCTTGCCACTCAGTCACGGGCTCCCGATTTCTTGAGGGGTACAAGCTCTGTTATTCCGCTAGTGTTCTCACCTCTCTTCGGCGACAAATAAATGTAAAAGATTAACAATTAAAACAAGGCATCAGGATAAAAGGAGTTTCAAATATTTATTAAAGAAATAGTTTTGCCTATTCTTTATCTCGTAAATATTTTAAAGAAATACATACTGGGATATTAGTGCTCAGAGGTCAACTTTAGTGTGTAGCTTGCTTGCATAACAGCCTTCTATTCCCAAGGCCGCGGGTTTCAAATATGGCAGATCGCCCTAAGATTTTTGAAAAGGAGTATAAAAAATCCTTGGTTATGCCGTCATTCGGAGGGAACGTATATTTTGTAAATGGGGATCACCTCTGTATTAGCTAGAATAACAGCCTTGTTTTTCCCAAGGTCGTGGGTTGAAACTCTATGATCTTTTAAGTTTTTAGATTTTTTTTTTTAAATTGTTTGTTATAGTGTCCTTTGGAGGAGATGTCAAATACTGTTTCCGAGCATGTGTGATGTCATGTAAGATACTCGCCTAACTAAACCTGGATAGGTAAAATTTAGGAATAGCTATTACCCACGATAGCATAAAATAGGAGCTAAATAAATGAAATTAAACGTTTTAATAAAATATTTCAATAGCTCTCTTAATTTTCTTTTTGGTTTTTAAACTGTTCGTTTCTCAGTCGTTCCTTTCATCCTGACACCAACGTTCCATCCCCATTTTCTGAGTGATCTCCGTTATTCAGTTACATACTGACCCCAGAGTAGCTCTTTGAGGTTTCAATCTCTACGCCCTAACTTAGGTTCAAGTGCCACTATTGTACAATAATTATTTATTTTCATATCTCATCATGGCCCGATCATCGCATCAGGGGACACTCCGTGGGCTCATCCAGCCTTTAAAATTTGATAAAACCATACTATTGAGGTCTTATAATGTTCAATCACCAATTATTAGTGTAGAAAGAGTATGGATCCTTACGACAATATAATGAACCTTTTATTTACAGTTGTAATTTCTTTATTTTTTTTTGTTTTTTCTTTTATTCAGAAGTTCTTTTCTTTAAATTTTAAAAATTATTCACTCAGTCTATAATATATTTTATTAATTCAAAAAATACTGATACTTATATTATTGGATTATTTCATATAATAATTTAACTTCGTTATTATTCCTGTTAATCCTGAGTTCAAGTGTCAGACAGTGCCACTCTTCAATAAACATCTTCCAGAAATGTTTTACGTCTAAATCCAATCCTGGATAATTGGGACTCCCCTTGAACAGCTTACAGTCGATGGTCTAGGACTTCCTTCGTTACTCGAGCAGATATTCGCACACAAAGGGTTACAGGCTATAAAACTGATAGGCAGGGTTCTGTTTTATCGAAGGCCTCTTCTCAGTCTATCCCATCTCGTTAGTCCCACTGTCGTAACCTTTTTTTGTATTTATTTATTTTTTTTTTTTTTCGTAAGATAATAATCATTTTTGAAAATAAACATTGAAAAACCGTTATTATTATGTCACAGCACGATATTTTTTTTTCATTTTTATTGGGATTTTTTTTATATGAACAATATTAATAATGATATAAGATCATATTAATAACATATTTACAGAAATACAAGGATAAAGTCTAGTAGATGGAACAATCTCTTCTCTTTCTTTATATTTTTATTTATTATGACATATATAAAACTTGATTATAACAACGTTTTCGAGGTACGTTCTATGCCTCATCTTCAGATTATTAAAAAATCATCTAAAATACAATTCAATATTATAAACAAAACTATATAAAGTATAAAGTACCTCGAAACTTTGTTATAATCAAGTTTTATTTATGTCATAATAAATAAAAATATAAAGAAAGAGAAGAGATTGTTCCAACTACTACATTCATAATTATATTTACTCTTCTATAATAATAATTGATATTAAAAAAGGATAAAGCCAAATTACTTTTTTTTTAAATATTTATATAACTCAAAAAAAAAAGAAAAAAAGAAGCGTTTAATTGGAATAAATACAAAGCTAACAAATAAATGAACATCTTACACTCATACCTATATATAATATGTGCAATCTGCAAAAGGAACCCCTGATTAGGCTTTTCCCCACACTTGTGGAGGGAAAAGTAGATTCCCAGATATCCCAACGCCTCTCTCTCAGCCCATCACCTGTGGATGGTCAGTGGGAGGTATGTGAGGCTCCATAGCAGCCACAAACATACAGCACATGAGAGAATTCTGGCCAGTGTCAGAACTCCAGTATAAATATTTAGGTGTCACCCACAGTTCAAAATATAATTTTTAATTTAGTAATAATTGCTTTTTTAAACTAAACGATAGTTATAATTACATTGAACTAGGTATTCTAATTGTATGACAAATGATTTCTTTTAGTAATGAGGATAAAATAATATTTAAAGATAGGAATTTACAGTTTAAATAAATGCTAAAATAATTTCTGTATCAATTACCTGATTTATTGTGAAAATGTTTAAGATTCCTCCATAACTCCAGATAACGAAGAAACGCTTACAAACACAAAACTTATACTATTATTAAGCCTGGAATGCTACAGCATATTTTCACAACCATCTGCTTGCAGAAAATGCATCTTTATATCATAGTTTCACAAACATAAAAATAAAATCTGTACCTCTACAACCCATGAAGGGTCTTGGGCTCAGTATTATAGAGTTCGTACTGTTTCTAGGCCAACTGTTGTGCAATGAGGTGATTCAGCCTAGATCACGAGCCGCCAGGTTTTTTCCTCAATTTTTGTTACCCACTTTATAGAGGCTAGGTTTGTCCTAGGAGGGTCTCCATACTCCTAGATCACCAAACGCCTGAAATAGCAGAATAAATATTATTCTTAATAATAACAGCCAGGATTCGAACCCAGGACCCGGAGAACAGTCGACCACGACGCTCTCTAATAATTTATAAGTTCCTCAGAACAATTTTAATTAGACTCGTAGCCAAGCGGATCAGTTTTAATGTCATGGTTTTTTTTTTTCTTTCATTGAAATGGTTGAACAGGTCTTATAAGCCTAACTTTCAAAATTACGTCATTTAAACTACCTTATTTGAAATCATTAAACCACTACATGCTGTTAACTTTGATAAAAAAAACTGTTAAATATCAAATATCGATAACCAAAAAAGGAGAAACAGCAAGAAAAATGTTTAAGGTGGATTTTTTTTTTTATGAATAATAATAGTCTTCTGATAGCGGCGTTGTTTAGTGGCTAAAGCACTAGTCTACTATTATCAAGATCTCGGATTCGAATCCCGGACGAGGGGGAATTATTTATTCTGTTAGTTCATGCGTGGGGCGACCCTGGGATATGGAGACCCTCCAGGTGGACAACCAGTGGGTACCCAACAACTGGGGAAAAGACCTGGGGATTGGGCGTGATTTAGGCCTAATACGTGCTTGCACCGCAGTGGCGGTATAAATATATCAGATACCTGTGCTGTGGTTGCGCATAAACAAAAAGACTAATTTTTCATTAAAAAGACGAAACATTATCTATTTTTTTAGGTACATAGTTATACTGTATGATACGACTAAATAAAGTTGGATACATAAATAAATATAGGTTCAAAATATTGTACTTATATTGACGATATCCATATTCAATTTTTTCTCCAAAATCACTTTTAAGATAAGAAAAAAGGTCACTGAAAACACGGTGTTTTAAGAAAGAAAGACGAGTGTAATGAACAAGTGCTAAGTTTGAAGTGGTGGTACCGCGAAATGCCATGGCCTATTTAGGTAGCGGCTTTACCAAATGGTGGAAAATTTATCTAATCTTGGGTCTGCGACTCAAAGTTAGGAAATATAGGTTTTGGCCAGGTTTTCGGGCAAAATACCACATAGTGCACCATTGGTCCTGAAACAGTACGAATCTCTATAAGAACTGTAATCTATTATGTCAAAATATGACCTATTTTACTACGATTTCGAAGTTAATGGAGATTTACGGAAAGCTCATTAACTTAAGTTGTAGATATTAATGTTTAGAAATAAATAACATAATTCCGGATTAGTGAGTCTCTTGAAATTATAAGTTGAAACATTTAGTGAAGTTAACTTACTGTCTGATACAAACAACTAGTTAGCCCCATAACTAGAAAATGAAAATATACTCGGCAAATATTCCTTTCCAGTCCCCTGTTCTTTAGAACCCTCTTAAAAGCCGTGCTATGGCGGAGACAGAAGAGTAATTAGAACATCGATTCCGACCACAATACGTTATCTTCTGGGGATACGAAAAAAAAACTGCTAGCTTACATGAATAAATATATTGAAGGAAATATGTTTCCGCATATATATTCGCAAGTTTAGTATTCACCCCGAATACATTGTACTTTGTACCAGAGGAGGGGAGCGAAGTAAATTCTTATTTAAGACGATAACTCATGGTTTAAGATAAAAGGGCTGCCATCGTAGGCCCTACGGTATGCAGGGCGCGTTTACAGAGAGGCCTCCGGTTATAAAACAAACCCCAGGGCTTCCTCCATGTGCCCCACAGGACCTCTTGTTCCTGAAGAGTTTAAATCTTCATTCTCGGAACTGGAGGAAACTTCTGTGCAGACCTAGGGAAGCAACCAGCTGTCTGCCGTTACCATTAATTCTCTACTTCAGCTATTCTAGTTGACTGCAGGATAGGTTTTGGATCAATACTATAATTGAGAAGATAATTTTAAATAACTGTATTTATTTTTAATATTAAATTCTTTTGCCTCTATTCCAGAGGGTTATTGGCATGTTATGAAAATTACACTTTATAGTATTAGTTGGCTTCTTTCAGGTAATTGAACAATTTTCTTTCGTCATCTTGTAAAATTTCTGTGATAAATTTAATTTTCGCCGAGTTGGTTCAAATTGAAGACACTCAATTATCACATGTTAAACTTATTGTAACGTATTGTTACAATATTCACATGTTTGAGCCTTCAGACCTCTGAGGAGATCGCCATCGGTGTATTGACAGTGTTCTATTCGGAGTCGGCACAAGAGGGTTTCTTAAATTATGAAATTAAAAATTGTAATTAATTGATTTTGAAATTAATCAGCGCGTTTATAATAAGACTTTAATGTTCTTTAGATTAAATCGGATAACACATTTTAATAAAATTAAAATTTTAAAATACAAATATGTCAAAGTATTTAGAAGCTAAGTCCAGCTCGGAGGTCTCTGATGGGATTTTATAAATTCGATTCATAAACACAAAATGTGGTACAAAACTGAAACATTATATTTCAAATAGATGAATTATTTTCATTTGAATTTTTTGAGTGAGCTTAAATGCCAACTTTTATAATTCATTCTGTAAAGCACATCTAATTTTGTTTATTTGAAATAATTAACCAGTTATCATTGAAAAAAAAATGGGTTATATGAAATAAGAAAAATTGTACAAGCAACTAAAAGAAAATCCGGAGTTTCACAATTTTACCTATATTAAAAAGTTTGAAAATTGATTTTAACATGGTTAAACTTAGTGAAATTAGTGTGTCTTTTTTTTTTCTTACTTTAATTGAATCGTGGAAAGCTCATACTTCACATCATTTCCTTGAAGATTGATTTTATTTTATCTACTTTTGATTGACTATTTATCTACTGAATTTATTTATAATATTTCGTCCTCTTATCTTAAATTGGCAGGAAAAGATAACTATTCCTTTCATTATTATATTCCAAGTAACCGGAAGAAATTTAGCAATATTTTAGGTAGAAAATAAGCCCTAAGTTATATTCTATTATTTCTTCCAAAATCTTTTTTCTTTTTTTTTTCATTACAACAATAAAAAACGTTTCGGGATCTCACGACCATTCCATCTTCAGGACCCTTGTTTTCCGATTGTTAAGAAGATCTGAATCCGATGAGACGAAATATATCATTAGTAGCAGAAACGGTGTCGATCTTGGTGATATTGATGTATCAGAGCATAATGGAATAATGGGGCATAATGGGGGAAATACGGGTTATTATTCAGTTGTTAAGTTACTTAGTTCACGGCTTCTATCTAAAAACTTGAAGGTTAGAATTTATAAAACTATTATTCTTACAACGGTTCTTTACGGATGTGAAACGTGGCCGCTAACTTTGAAGGATGAACAACGGCTTGAGGTTTTCGAAAATAAGGTACTGCGTAAAATATTTGGTCCGAAGAGAGATGAGGCCACTGAGGAGTTTAGAAGGTTGCACAACGCGGAATTGCGGAACTTGTATCCGGTGAATATAATTGAGCTGATTGCATCGCGGAGACTCAAATGGGCGAGTAAAATTGTTAGGCTCGGTGAGGAGCGAATTCCGAGAAAGTTGGTATTCGCTGCTCCGACTGGTAGGCGTCCGAAAGGTAGGCCGAAACGTAGATGGGAGGATTGCGTTAAGGCTGATCTCGGGGGCTTGGGCTTGAATGGTAAACATTTTGGTGGTATTGGCATCGAACCTCCGGGTTCGCTTAGCCTATTTTTATATTATATATGATATAAGAAGATCTGCCTTAGTTAGATCTAATTTTAATTTGCTGACTTTTTTAATTTTTATTTTTCCTGTGACTATGTTTTTTGATAAACGTTGGTTATTGATGTAATTAAAAAATATATATATTTTGGAAGAAATAATATAATATAATAAGTTTTCGACCTCAAATAAATATTCCGTTAATAATAGAGTATTTTAAAAAAATGTGAGTTTATGTGAATTTCAAACATCACACATTTTCTGGTTAATATGAAAAAATTTGATATAAAATTTACATGCGCGTGAGTATAGCAGTCATATTTCAAGTCGGCTCTCGGATTTCTTGCTTTTACAGTTGGATTTCACTTCAGCACAGTCTTGAAAACATCATCAGACTTCAGGATAACAACAACAGTTATTATTGGAGCAAACAGCGGTAAGTTGTGATATAATTTACAGTGTAAAGTGAATGCTGAGTCACCTCTTCATATCAGCTGATTGCCAATAGCCCGGCAAGGCTGGTCTTGCTTAACTTTTTTTAAGTTATTGTTTTTTTTCCCACATCTGGTTATTATTTAATTACTTTCTATACATGAAATGCGATATTATCATCAAGTAATGTCCTCCAAAGCTTCAACTAAAAGATCTAGATCTAGTGGTTCAATCCCGTCACCTACAAAACAAAGACCCCACCGTGATACTAATAAAAGATTAAATCTACAAGCAACCCCTTCCGGTACTAATTCAGAATCTGAACCACAACCTGGCACATCGTCACAAGGGATGACTCACGAATCGCCGTTTTTCACCCCAAATCCTTTTCAGATTTTACATAATGAAAAAGAAAACATGGAATCTACTCCTATACCTAGTGAACCACGGCCTCCTCCAATATTTGTCAAAAATATTAGAAATTTCCAGTTGTTGTGTGCGCAATTGAACAAAATTACCGAATCTACCAGCTACTACTGTATGAGTAGAATCAATGATACCAAAATATCTCCTACTACTGCCGAGACATATAGAAAAATAGTGAAATACCTAACTGAAACCAAAGCAGATTTCCATACCTATCAGCTACGCCAAGAGAGAGCTTTAAGGGTTGTAATCAGAAACTTACACCCCTCGACACCAGTTGAAGCTATTAAAGAAGAACTAACTGAGATGGGCTATAAAGTGCGGCAAGTCACTAACGTCCTAAAGGATAAAATTCCTCTACCTCTCTTTTTTGTGGATTTGGAACCAGCTGAAGGAGTTGAAAAAATCTATGACCTCAATAGATTGTACTATTCCAGTGTAAGAGTTGAAAAACCTTACACAAAGAGAGAGATAATTCAGTGCCATAATTGTCAAGCATATGGTCATACTAAAAGTTATTGTCATCACATACCTCGATGCGTGAAATGCGGTGAACAGCACAAGTCTGTGGAGTGTACAAAACCAAAATCAACACCAGCTGTATGTGCTCATTGCCTGAAGGACCACCCGGCCAACTATAAAGGATGCCAAATCTATAAGGAGCTGAGGACCAGGTTTCAAAAACCTCAAGTACTGGATGAAACAGCAAGACAAGTAAGAAACAGAAGAGAACCCTCAAAACTTATTGATGCCAATTTATCATTTGCCCACTTACTTGGAGGTGGGAATCAAAGTACTGAAGCCGTGGCCCTGCCGGAACTACAAAATGTACCTCAATCCATTCCACATATACCTCTTTCTCAAAATGTAACCAATCCTAAGAATCCTAATCCACCACAAATCTCTCATATTCCTCCTCCTTCAAACGCCACAGACCTTACCAGTTTGATGACATCCTTTATTTCCGAAATTAAATCCCTTGTTATGCCCCTAATATCACTCCTTACGAATCCCGTAACAAATCTCATTCCTGCCTTAAAAAAACCATAAATGACCTCACCTAATTCCTTATCCATTCTCCTTTGGAATGCGAATGGTGTTAGAACTCACACTGACGAACTTACAGCCGTACTGCAGGACAAAAACATTGATGTTGCACTCATTACTGAAACTAGACTAACCACTAAACAGTACTTTAAAATACCAGGATACACGACATACCGGACAGACCATCCAGACGGCAAAGCCCATGCCGGTACTGCTGTCATAGTCCGCCGATCCCTCACCCATCACTTACACCCAATCTCCGCCCACGATTACCTACAAGCAACTTCCATCGTTATCAAAACCTTTTCCTTTCCGCTTATCATCGCATCAGCATACTGCCCTCCTAAACATCCCATTTCCTCTGCCCAATTTGGATCCTTCCTCAACTCCTTGGGTAATCACTTCATTTTGGGTGCAGACTTAAACGCTAAGAACCAACAGTGGGGTTCTAGAACCACCAATTCTCGTGGACGGACATTGCAGTCTGCACTCAACTCCCGACGCTTTCATCTCCTACCTCCCGATTCTCCTACCTACTGGCCAACAGATCCTAACCGTAATCCTGACATCCTCGACTTCTTCATCCACAGCGGATTAGGCTCTCTGAATTTTTCCATAGCTCGCCTTGATGAACTATCCTCTGATCATAGTCCATTGATTCTAAATGTATCCATAACACCTATTCCTAAACCTATCCCACCGTCATTCATTAGGGGCCCTGTCAACTGGAACCTCTTCCGCGAAATTCTCACTAATGATATTGACCTCAGAGTGATTCTCAAAACCCCAAATGACCTTGACGACGCCGTATATTCCTTTACAACCGCTATTCAACAAGCCGCCTGGACTGCCTCCTCTCCCAAACAATCCCAAATAATTCCTTACAAAAGCCATTTACCACAACACCTGACAGACCTCATCAACAGCAAACGTCGAGCTAGAACATTATGGCAACGCACCCGCCACCCAGAAGATCGCCGCTCCTATAATTTTTTTTGTAGAAAATTAAAGCGGGAGTTGGCGATCTTCCGTTCCCAATCCTACAATCCTACAACCTCTCCTCTCTCTCGACTCGTGACAATTCCCTGTGGAATGTCACGAAGAGAATCCTAAAATCCCACACCATTTCCCATCCTCTCCGGCGCTGTGATGGTTCCTGGGCTGCTTCTGACAAGCATAAGGCCGAGGAATTCGCACAGCACCTTTCCAAAGTTTTTACTCCTCATCCAGAGCTTAATCCAACCCATACTGCAGCAGTTAAAGAGTTCCTCACGTCACCAATACCACTATCCTTACAACCTAAAGCAGTTAATCCCTCTGAGGTCAGATATCTTCTTAAAAAGCTTCCTCTTCGCAAATCTCCTGGATACGATCTCCTTACTCCCCAAATCTTAAGACAACTTCCACCTAAAGCCATTACATTCCTTACATATCTCTATAACTGTATCCTACGCACTACCTATTTTCCTCTCTTATGGAAACATTCAACTATGATCCTTTTCCTAAAACCAGGCAAACCTTCTAACAACACGTCATCTTACAGACCTATCAGCCTACTTCCGATCCTCTCAAAAATTTTCGAAAAGCTCCTACTAAAACGAATCCTAGCCAAATTTCAAAATTTTCCTTCACATCAGTTCGGATTTCGTCCTCAACATTCCACGGTTCAGCAAGGACTCCGAGTTGTAGACCACATTTCCTCCGCCCTTGAGTGCAAGGAGTATTGTTCGGGTGCCTTTCTGGACATAGCTCAAGCTTTTGACCGGGTGTGGCACCCGGGACTGCTCTTTAAGCTCAAAACCCATTTACCTCAATCCTTATACCTAATCCTCCGATCCTATTTATCCAACCGCTCCTTCCGAGTTCGCTGTGGTTCCGAATTTTCCGAACAATATACTGTTGAGGCCGGTGTTCCTCAAGGCAGCGTCTTAGGACCCGTCCTCTACATCCTCTTCACCGCCGATATCCCTACCGACCCCAATACCTTTCTGGCAACATTTGCTGATGACACAGCCATTTTATCATCCAATTCCGATCCTGAAGCAGCATCGCTAAATCTCCAAAAGCACCTTTCCCTTGTCGAAGACTGGTGCAATGCTTGGCGCATTAAGGTGAACGAAAGCAAATGCACTCACGTCACATTCACCCTTCGACGCAAATCCTGTCCAACGGTTAATTTCAATTCTATACCGCTTCCTTCCTCAGACACAGTCCGGTATCTCGGCTTTTTACTAGACAAAAGACTGACGTGGAACCCACATACAAGACTAAAAACAAAAGAACTCAACCGCAGATTCGGCCAGTTATACAGACTACTAAACAGAAAATCTCATCTTACAGTTGACAACAAATTACTAATATACAAGACAGTACTGAAACCTATATGGACCTACGGACTTGAACTGTGGGGGACAGCTAAACATTCTAACATTAAACGCATCCAATCCTTCCAATCCAAAGTCCTCCGAACAATAGTTAATGCTCCTTATTACGTTACCAACTGTACCCTACACCATGACCTTAATATTCCGTTTGTTTTAGACCTGGTACCATCCAAATTTCCCAAATTTCATCAGAACCTTAGTCATCATCCTAACCCTCTAGCACAATCCCTATCCAGCACCACCCATCCCTACAATCCTCCTCGAAGATTGAAACGGCAGTGGCCACGAGACCTATTGTAAACATTTAAACTGGAGTTCTGACAATGGTCAGATCCTCCACTCATGTACGGTATGTTTGTGGCTACAGCGATGCGGCTGAGATAGAGGTGCTGGGATCTCTTGGATTCCGCTTTTTCCTCCACAAGTGGAGGGAAAAAGCGCTTGCTGGGGTCCCTTTAGCAATTGTATATATTTTATATAGTTATGATTGTGTGTAAGATGTTTATTTATTTGCCAACTTTTTATTTATCTCAATAATAGGTTTATGTTTCGATTTGTTTTGTTTTTTATTTATTATTATTATTTTATTGTATATATTTGAATTTATGTTATATTTTATGAAATTTGACCATTATTATTATTTTCTGTATATATAGTATGAATGTGGTCCCTTATCAATATTATTATTGTTCATTTTGTAACAAATTGTAATATATCTCAATAAAAAAAATAAAAAATAAAAAAAAATAAGGTATAGTTTATCGAAAAAAATTTCATGAAAATATGAACTAGACTGAATGTAATCTGAATATATGGAGTTTAAATATATTAAAAAACAAGTGGAATGAAAGGAGAAACATTTACTTTCCTTGTTAATATTAATAATTAAAGCGACTTAAAATATTCGCAATACAAAAATATCCCTCTAAGGTATTTTTAGAATGCAAACGGTGAAGGTTTAGCTCCCGAGGTCCAGACGACCGTTTAATTAGAGCCAGAGCACCGTAATCCTCAGAGCCTTCCTTCAATTTATGCCAACATCCATCAGAAATTTATGTAGATTTATTACCCGACCGGAAATTAAAATTCTTCCGAGCTGCCTTGAGGAAACCTCTCTTTATTACCTTTATTTCCCTTTGGATAAAATCCCTTTGTCAAAATTAAGTAAATGTTCTTTCTTGACACTATTCATTTCTCAACAGGGTAGGTACGGTGTTAAGATCTTAAATTAAAATAAACAAGCATTCTCAATAATCATCAGTCGATAGGTAATTAATATTTTTGAAAGATATATTTTTTGCCGTTTCCAAAAGAAGTCGATTGATTTCTTTTATTTTCGTATTTTAGAACGATTCGGCCTCTAGGGAAATTTTCAAGTATCTGTTAAATAATCATTTTATGACATCTCTATACTTTTTACACATTTAACTTAATTATATTATCAATGGTGTCATTTTCTAGAAAATGCTTACCCATTTATGAGCAGTGTTCTCCAATTTAGCTTACTGTGTCAAAAATTATATTTTAAAAAGGTCATATTTTAATATATATATATATATATAAAACCTGTACCACTACAACCCATGAAGGGCCTTGGGCTCAATAAATATAGAGATTCGTACTGTTTCTAGGCCAATGGCAGTGCAATGAGGCCTTAATCACGCTCAGCCGCCAGGTTTTTCCCCAATTATTTTGGGTACCCGCTTTATAGAGGCTGGGTCTGCCCCAGGAGGGTCTCCATACCCTAGGATCGCCCCCGGCTGAATTACTAGAATAAATAATATTCTGTCATAGCCGGGGTTGGAACCCAGGACCGGGAGCACATCAGACTAGCGCTCTATCCACTAGAACACACCGCTCCCTATTTTAATATATATATTATTATTAAAAAAAAAAAAAAAAAAAAAATATATATATATATATGTGACTTTAAAATAGCTCTAGAGGCCGAAACCTTGTAAAATATGAAAATAAAATAGATCAACTTCCTTTTGAAACGGCCAAAATATCTCCAATATATCTTTCAAAAATATTGAATCAATAGAACACTTGGGAAGATGATGAGTAATTAATATTTTAATTAAAAAAATAAAAAACCTGTACCACTACAACCCATGAAGGGTCTTGGACTCAGTACATATAGAGATTTGTACTGTTTCTATGCCAACAGCCGTGCAATGAGGTGATTTGGCCGAGATTACCCTCAGCCGCCAGGTTTTTCCCACATTTTGGGTACCCACTTTTTGGAGACTGAGTGTGCTTCAGAAGGGGCTCCACACTTCGGAATCGCCTCACGGCTGAAATAACAGAATAAATAATATTCCGTCATTGCCGGGATTCGAACCCAGGACCTGGAGAACAGTGAAGTAATGATCTATCCACTAGACCACGCCGATCCCTAATTGTTTCAAGTTACTCAGAACAATTTTAATTAGACCCAGAATGGATAGAGCGCTATTAGACCATGCCGCTGTCTTAGCCCTTAATATTTTACTCCCTTGAACCTTAATATTTTTTTTATTAATTGAAATTCACAACTGTATTTTGCTATAAAATGAATAAATGTGAGTTTTTTTTCTTAGTTTTTTTTATTTTATTTTATTATTTTTTTTTTATTTATAAAATCGCCTATTACTAACACTATAAATGTCTAATTTATGTTAGAAGATCCTTTAACCATCTTTTTTTCAGTCGCTTTAAACCTTGGTATCTATCCTGCCTGGTATTATTATCCTGGTATTGGTAACATATATATGGGAGAAGTTAGTTCAGTGTGCAGCCAACATAAAACACAATTAAGTATAAACTTAATCAACTGGTGCTGACGTTATTGCTCATTGTTGTGACGCTCTCCTTCAAACACCCTGAAGAAGGCCTATAATTTAGGCCGAAACGTCGGCACCAGTTGATTAAGTTTATACTTAATTGTGTTTTCTTTTGACTGCACAATGAACTAACTTCTCCCATATATACACACAGTCAAGCATTCTCACTTCACGATATATCCTTATATATTGTTTGTTTTAATAATTAATTTTTTCAAATAGGTTTTCTACTAAATCCATTAATAACTCGTTAGTAGAAACTCATAAAAGAGCCATTGTGTTCCAAATCCTTTTTAGAATATTTACAAGAAACTATTTTTGTCTGCCTTCTCTTCTTCTAAATCCCAACTTACCTTTTATTTTTCAAACTTACCCTTTTTAACCAGTATTTATTTACATTTACTATTACAAGAAACTAGATAAAATCAGCTTAACAGAAAAGCCACTTTATACAATACATTTTGAACCTTTTTACGATTTTCTCGATAACGGCTGTATCGATTTGGATTAAACTCGCTATATCTATGTAAAATTTAATGGGCTTTAATATCATGTAGGTTTCATTCTGATATCAATAGTCTGACAGGGCTTAAATGCTGGTATTTTAAATTCTCTTTTTCTAAAGTACCTTTAATTTTGTAGATTCTATAATAATAACCATATTATCTTGTTAGTATTGATAAATAACCACTAAATATGCAAGTTGAGCGAATTTGAAAACTGAAAACAATATTTTTTAATGCAATTTTATGTTTTCGAACATAAGAACAGTAATATAGATGTATAATATACCGTTGGAAAGCTAAATATTTTCGAAAAATTATTATCTTATACACCAGCATTTAAAAGTTAATAGATAGTGATGAAAAGCTGATAAAACTAAGAGATTATTTTAGATAATTATATAATCGAGTTTTTAATAAAACAAATGTTTATATAGAAATTCCATTTAATTAATTCTTTAATGGTTTCACTTATTTTTATCTCTTTCTGCATTTGAAAATTCTTTAATCGATTTTAAAAACGGAGGAAGTGAAAGTCGTGTGTTGCCCGCACCAGATTTTTTTTTTATAGTTTACATTCATTACATTTTTACTTTTACTTGCTATATATAGTAAGGAAAGTATTGCGATCGTGAAAATTTTCGAATTCCAGTTTTCAACGGAAATACATGTTTTAGGGTCCCCTGAGTCCAAATAACCAAGTCCCGCAAAAGGTCTTTGTGTGTGTGTGTCTGTGTGTGTGTGTGTGTGGTAACTCCCGGGCGAAAACGGCAAGTCCTATGAAACTGAAATTTCATATTTAAGACAACTATACGCCCGAGACGTGAAAAAACGTTTTTCATCAAAATGAGCTTACCAGAAGAGGCACTTTATACCATGCATTTTGCACCTTTATTCGATTTTCTCGAAAACGGTTCCGACGATTTTGATTAAACTTGCTATATCGATGTAAAATTTAATGGGCTTTAATATCATGTAGGTTTTATTTGGATAAAAATGGTCTGACAGGGCTTAAATAACGATATTTTAAATTTTCTTCCCCTAAAGTACCTTTAATTTTGTAGATTCAATAATAATAACTAGATTATCTTGTTAACGCTGATGAAAAACAGGTAAATATATAAATTGAATAAATTCGATACCCAACTAAAGGAGAAAACAGAAAAAATATTTTTTTAATGCAATTTTTCGTTTTTGAACATAAGAGCAGTTATATACATGTATGATATACCGTTGGAAAGCTAAAGATTTTAGAAAAAATGTCATCTCATACACAAGCTTTTAAAAGTTAATAGAGAGTGATGAAATGAACATAAAACTATCTGATTATTTTAGATAATAATATAATAGATTTTTTAATGAAACACATGTTTCTATAGAAATTTAATTTGATTAATTCCTTAATAGTTTCACGTATTTTTATCTCTAACTGTATTTGAAAATTCTTTCATTGATTTTAAAAATCGAGGTAAGTGAAAGTCGTGTGTTGCCTGCACCAGATTTTTATTACTACCAACTATGTGAGATGGTTAATTTATTAAAATAAAATAAATTAAGAATAGTTTTGAATAACTAATTTAAAAATACGTCCATTATTTCCTAGGTGACTATTTAAAAACGTTTAATTATACATGAACATGACAAGTAAAATAGAAATTAACAGAATTATTTTTAAAAAACTTGAAAATCGTTTGTAAAAATTGGTACCACTGTATAAGTAACACAACAGTGTATTTTATGTCCTTAATCATATTGCTATAGATTTATAAAATAATTAACAGACATATAATTTATTTTTACCTATACATGAAATATATAGTAAGGGAAAGTGTTGTGATCATGAATTTTGTTTTAAATCATATTCTTTTTTTTTTTTGTATCTACATTATTTATTTTATATATTTATCTCCATTTTATAATTTTATTTATTATTAATTAATTTTTTTAAACTTTTTGGTTTGAGAATGATACAAAACTGCGTTACTTACTGCCATGTTATGTGGCTGATCTTAATACGTGTCCATAACTTAAAAGAAGAAAATCAATATGGTTTTAATCTTTCTCTGTGATGATGGTACTGATTTAAGAAAACAGATTTTCACATTTTGAAATCTTACTATTACATTTTAAAGGTTTTGAAATACTGGGAATCATAAATTAAAAGTTGAGTTTTTAATAGCATAAACATTTTGCACCATCTGGGCACGGGCTGCAGATTCGTTTCATAGTTTTCCCTGAAACAAAACGTGAGCATATAATATCGAACAGTTAAACATTTTAAAAGATAAACAAATATATGAGATATATAGTTATATATCTTTGAAATCGTTCGTTAAATATCAATCCAAATTCTTAGAATCAATAATTGTATAGTATGCAAATCTTAGATTAATAAAATAAGATTAATAAAAATAGAACTAAAAGTTAAAAAAGCCGTTAAATATTTTAGGGTTATCTTTTGCTCGAAATTTTCACCCTATTCTTGTAGTTAGTTGTAAGTTATTTGTGTTGATTTCATTGTGAAATACATTTTTTCTATTGTAATAGAAAAAAAATTAAAGAAGATGTTTCATCCATTATATAAATGTAATTAATATGATTACTATGTAAAAAAATGAAAGGAATGAATAAAATTTAAAAAATAGCAATTAAAATTATGACTTTAATTTGAAATCATTAATGTAATAAGGTTTACTAGGAAGAAAGAAAGAAGAAAGGATTGAAACTAGAGGATTAGGGTGGGAATGCCATGAAAGGAATGGTATCCAGATCGGGCTAAATATTATATTTTATTTATTTGACTTTATCATTGTATACAAATTGTAATATATCTCAATAAAAAAAAAAAAAAAAAAAAAAAAAAAAAGATCGGGCTAAATCATACGGAACATTAAGGTTTTTATGGATTAGTGTATTCGTGACAAAGTAAGGACCATTGAGGATTTCATAATAATTTAAAGTATTATTTGAAAAAAAAAAAATAGAAATGAAGGCCTCTTAAATATAATTTGAAAAGAAATAAGGGCAACATTATTTATCCAATTTTGTTTTTGCTTATAATAAAATTATACACAATATACACATAGTTTTTCTTCTTCTTCCAGTGGCGCGACAGACCGTATAGGCCTTGGGCCTCTCGGTGTAACCTCCTGGGAGATTACACTCACGTTTCTCGATGCATTTCCTAGTCTAGGGTCATCACTCCCTACGCCTAATTTTATGATTGGCCACCATTTTGCTGACGGGTCTCACATAGCCAGGGGAGAGGCGTGAGTGAATCCCCATTTAATTACATCCTTATAAAAGTCCCGACGGACCTGGGATTCGAACTCACCACCTTTAGCATGAGAGACTAGTGCGCCATCCACTCAGCCACGGGCTCTCCTAGTTTTAACCTTAACAAATTAATTACCCTTTCTTTATTCTTATTTCCCTTTCATTATTTTTTTTCTTTTCTTTCTGGGCACATTAATACTTTTCATAATAAACTAAAAAAATAAAATAAAAAATTAAGGCTAAGACTTTTTTTTATCCAATTTTGGTTTTGATTATAGTAAAAATATAAACAAAAAGTTTCGATTTCATCATTGCATTCTCCTCCTTTATTTTTCTTTTCATTATTTTCTTCTATTTTATTGCACATTATTAATGTCCATAGTAATTTGTACCAATAAATATATGTAAACTTCGTTACAATAAATAAGCTTGCTTCTACTTTCAAATTTTTTTTTTTTCATCATTGGTACAGTTTTAACAGATTAATGGTAATATATACAATTGAGGAAATATAAATAAGAAAAAAAAAAAAGGGCTTGTCAGTTACCTAATAGATAAGTAGTCACTTTGAAAAGGAAAGGGAAAATAATCAATTACTAAACGGAATAAGAGGCTTGTAAAGAAAACAAGAAGAAGAAGACAGAAAAAACAAAACAAAAAAACAAAAGAAGAAAGTGAAAGTTGAGGAAAGAAGAAGAAATTTTTACAGAGCGTGAGGCAGGAGTGAGCTAGATGTCGGAAAAAGGGGGTTTGAAAGTTTTTAGCAAATGAGCATGACGGACTGTTACAGGTGATGTAGGGTTAGCCTAGTACATGGTGTTATAGTCCGGGATCCCAGGTTAAAATGTTCGTCTGATTTGGAAATATATTTAATTTATGAACACCAAAGTACTCTCATGATGAACTGAAAATCAGAGTCTGCCTAAATCGGTCAGGATCAAATTCGACGTTATTTAAAACGTGCGTCTTAAGTTACGTAGAAGGTTGGGTATAATCATTTATTTTGCTGAGATAGATATGTCTTTTCGCTGGGGGTTTCTAAATTTAGGATACTCACTGTAGGAGGTCATTTTTTTATTTTTAACATAATCAAAATAGAGGGGGCCCGTGGCTGAGTGGCTAGCGCGATAGTCTCTCACGCTAATGGTTGTGAGTTCGAATCCCAGTCCCGGCGGGACTTTATCAAGTATTTAATTAATGGGGATTCACTCACAGCCTCTCCCCCGGGTATGTGAGACACGTCAGCCAAATGGTGGCCACTCACAAATTAAGTGTAGAGTGATGACCCTACATTATAAAATACATCCAGAAACGCGATTGTGATCTCCCAGGAGACCACACCGCGAGGCCCAGGGCCTACACGGTCTGTCGCGCCACTGGAAAAATAAAAGATAGGTTAATTGAAAGAATGCAATTTTATAATAAATAATTAATAGGTTTTTTAATCTTCCAAAAACAGTTTATTACACATAAACTTTAAAACGAGTCAACTTTTCGAAGGCCTTCCCCATCATCAGGACTCAATTTACTCTCTATCACATTATATTTTAATATTCTTAATAATTTGTCAGTAAAATTTCTTCTAATATTCTTCATATGGTTGGAACCATCCTCTGAAACCAGTTCATGACTATACGGGGGTTTCTCGGACCCAGGGGGTGAAGCCGGGGGATGTTGAGATAAAAGCTCCCGAGACTCGAACTTGTGATTATTTTGTTCCAAGTTTTTTGGTTCTCTGTTGAAAGCAACGCGCACTAACCTACTCACACTATAAAATACATCCAGAAACGCGATTGTGATCTCCCAGGAGACTACACCGCGAGGCCCAGGGCCTACACGGTCTGTCGCGCCACTGGAAAAAAAAATAAAGATAGTTTAATTGGAAGAATGCTATTTTATAATAAATAATTAGTAGATTTCTTAATCTTCCAAAAACGGTTTATTACACATAAACTTTAAAACGATTCAACATTTCGAAGGCCTTCCCCATCATCAGGACTCAATTTACTCTCTATCACATTATATTTTAATATTCTTGATAATTTGTCAGTAAAATTTCTTATAATATTCTTCATATGGTTGGAACCATCCTCTGAAACCAGTTTATGACTATACGTGGGTTTCTCGGACCCAGGGGTGAAGCCGGGGGATGTTGAGATAAAAGCTCCCGAGACTCGAACTTGTGATTATTTTGTTCCAAGTTTTTTGGTTCTCTGTTGAAAGCAACGCGCACTAACCTACTCAGCTACCTTTCTCCCCCATATGATTGAAACCATCCTCCATATTAAAATTAATAATAAAAGTAGGTTAATTAGAATTATGCAATTTGATAACAAATAATTAGTAGGTTCCCTAATCTTCCAAAACCAGTTTATGTGTAATAATCAGAGGATGGTTTCAACCATATGAAGAATATTAAAAGAAATTTTATTGACAAAGTATCAGGAATATCAGAATATAATATGATAGAGAGTAAAGTGAGCCCTGGTGATGGGGAAGGCCCCCGAAACGTTGACTCTTTTAAAAGTTAATTGTAATAAACTGTTTTTGGAAAAAAACCTACTAATTATTTATTGTGTAACTTTTTTTCGCTCACAAAAGTTTAACACGTTCTAACTGCTTATACCGTCCTTCGGGGGACTTGCTAGTCCCGAGCCTGTGCGGTGTCGGGTACTTGTTAAAGATCCCTATCCTAATTAAACCTGGATAGGCAAAATTTAGAACTCCCACCGTAGCATGATCAAATTAGCCACAGTAGCATAAAGCGACGTTACATAAATAATGATTTTTTTAATCTAGTTTTCCTTCTCAAATATTCAAATTTGGTTCACTCGATTGGTGTTGTGGATTATCACCTGTTGATTATACCCAGTTTAGGTTTTATGATTTTTTATAAATAATGAATAAAGAAAATTTTTCGAATGTAAAAGATCTATTAGTAAGTTTTAGTGCTCTAAAATCCATAAAATTTTCAACTTTTTTTATTTTATTATAAATATCTTCTTCTCTAATTAATCGCATCTCAAAAATAGTCATATTCAATATTAAACACCTTAAAACTTACTAATACCATTTATCACAACACCAGAGAAAAGAGATAAAGATTTTAATGTTTTTTAGAGCGACTTGGCAAACACTGTATATTGTTCTATACTACATAGTTTCAAGTATTTCTAATTCAAAAACTTGTTTTGTTTTTTTAAATTTAGGACACCTATTTTCATTTAATTAATTTAACTCACATGTTCACTAATATGTAATCGATATACGTTGTAGTCTTTAAATCAGGAGTAGTACAACCATTATAATCATTAATTATTTTATTGTATAACTGAGGATTGTTTATGGGATGTATAACACTTCTATCGACCCGTTTCGATGCCCATTTTCTATATAGGCATAATGTGTATATTCATTTATACATATGCAATACATATATACATCATTACCTGGTTGATGTGTGGTAGGATGGCAAACGGTCAGTGATGATAGAGCTGCCAACACCAAGCAGAATAGAACGTACAACAGCTTCATTTCTGGGCGCAGGCAGGGGACTGATCAAACCACCTCCTCCAAACCAGTATTTATACATGGCTCAGTTTCTGTTATTAACAGACTCTTTTCTTGGGATTCAAACTGATAAACGTGTATAACTTTCTTAGCATTCAATGCGTAATATATTATCAATGAAGTTAATATTAGAATAATTCAGTATAATTAATCCATTCCTAATAAAAAATAAAAAAAACTGGTGGGTGCAACACATAGCTTTCACTTACCTCCGTTGTTAGAATAAATTTAAGAATTTTTAAATACATTTAGATATGTGAGAATCAAGGTTCTATCATGGCCCCACTTCTGTACTTAATATACACATATGACTTACTGACAAATGAAAACATCTTAACTGCGACATATGCTGACGACACTGCTGTTATTACAAGAAGCACAGACCCCATACAGGCCAGCCAGTATAACACTACAATACCACTTAGACAACGTTCAGAACTTGTGTAAGAAATGGAAGTTAAAAATTAATTATGACAAGTCACAACATGTTACATTTACCATTAGACGCGGAATCTGCCCTCCAATTTATATAGACAATCACCCGAAACCACAATCAAATACAGTAACGTACCTCGGACTTATTTTTGACAAGAGGTTGACATGGGGCCCACACGTCAAGACAAAACGTAAAACGCTAAACTTCCGACTGAGACTTTTATATTCGATACTACACAGACGTTCTAAATTATCCGTCAAACAGAAACTTAATGTATACACTTATTTTTTAAAACCAATATGGACTTACGCTTGCCAAATATACGGACCTACTAAAAAGACACACATACGAAAAATACAAATCTTTCAATCGCAATTTTTAAGACTGGCAACGAACTCACCACTATATGTTTCAAACGATACCCTTCATACTGACTTACGTATTCCAACTACAACAAACCACATTCGAACAACTTACAAAATGGACACATAAACCAACTTGTGCAAAACATGGCTACAACTGACATACCAGACAGAACTCGGCGTAGTGTGAAAAGGAGTTAGATGAGAGACCTTCTGACCTGAAAATATAGTGTTGTTTAATGTGAGGAGGGTGCACCACTGGGTGCTGTCTCCCTCATGCCTGCCCACGCCATGTTTTTATTTCAGCACATTTGCTTATTGTAATTTTATTACAGGTGTGAATAAAATGTTGAGTGAAATAAAAAAAAAAAAAAAATGTGAGAATAAATTGTTAAAGAATCAATTACATTGAGTTCCAATAGAAACATGTGTTTTATTAAAAAAGCTATTATATTATTATCTACGACAATCAGTTGGTTTTATCAGCTTTTCATTACTCTTACAATTAGGTGTATAAGATAATATTTTTTTTTAAAAGCTTTAGCTTTCCAACGGTATATTATACATCTATATTTTTCTTTTGGTTTATTAATTTCAATAATGCACCTTTGTAATCAACTAAACAAATTAAAAAAAATACCCCCCTCCTCAAAATTCAAGGGGTTTACATTTCAAGATAGGTAGAATCCGAATAAATAATAAAAATAAAATCCGTTTGTCCGCGGTATTTCTCCAAAACTATTCAACCAATTTTTTGGAAATTCCCCACATAAATACTAAAGCATGCAACGATGATCCTAACACCCATTCGTTGATATCAGCTGGTTAGTTTTAAAATGGCGGCCGATTAGATGTGATTTAATTCAATAACTCAGTTATTTTTGACGTTTTTTGAACAAAAAGGCGCTAATAATTATAAAAAGAAAGAAAGAAAATTTTACCCATAACTACCCACATAACTAAGTTATTTTTGGAGACAGAGAAAAATGTGTTTAGAGTTTTAGAATCAGTAAAATTCAAAAAGAATCATTGAAGGTTTAGAAAATTCTGGCTGTGGCCGAATATTGTTAATTCTGTCATTTCAGCCGGGCGGCGATCCTGGGGTATGGAGACCCTCCTCGGGCAGACCCAGCCTCTTTAAAGTGGGTACCCGAAATAGGGAAAACCCTGGGGGCTAAGCGTGATCTCGGCCGAATCACCTCATTGCACGGCCGTTGGCCTAGAAACAGTACGTTTCTCTTCATGTACTGAGCCCAAATATCTTCATGGGTTGTAGTGGTAGAGGTTATTTTTTTTTTTTTAGTTTTTTTTATTAATTGATAATCGATACATTGAATTGAAAATAGTTGTATTTCCAATACTTTTTCATATACTGGTTGGAGTTGAAAAAAAAAAAAGTTTTTGTCATCTGACCCATAGGCTATTTAGAATAATTATATTTTCAAATACATTTTTCTAAATTCGAGGTTTTTTATTTTATTTTATACATATAATGTTAAACGAGCTTTGAATAGACTAAAGAAGAAAAAAGAGATGCTAAAGACTGAGAATAAAAACAAAACACTAAATCTAAACCCCCGAGATGCTAATTATGCGGAAAGCTTTAAGGTGATTGTCTTCAAGCGGTTTTTAAAATGTAAATAAAATATTTTACTGATTAAAGACTCAGACTCGAGTTGTTTTTTTTTCATTTTCTGTTAGCGATGGTGACCTAGTTTACTGCAAGAGGTCTTTCTTATTAATTTTTACTTCTTTTTTTTCTGCATTAATTAAAATTAAGCTCAACCTGCTGCTTTTAACCATTGCATAATATTAATTTTAAACTTAAACATTTTTTACTTTCAAAACATGACGGTTTAGAATTTCATTTTTTCAATCTTTTTGTTAATTCAATATTTCGACGTGTCGTCATTTTTACTTTATTTATTCTTATTACTATTTTATTGTATATTTACTTACTTGTTTATAAATTAAAAGTATTATGAATAAAAAAAAAGTTTCTTTCATATTTCACTTTCTATAAGATAATCTAATTTAATGTGTAATTAACCAATAATGGAAGCTATTTCTCTGAAACATTAGTCATCTATTATTTAATAAAAAAACACGATACATCTGTGCTCAGATGGCAAAATGGTGGAGTGTGGTTCGTTTATTTGTACAAGTTTGATTTGTTTACTCATAAACTGGATGACCCTTTAGTGACTTAAAACATTTTGCCTTACGAGAACAGGTATTTATGAATGTTGTAATGAGTAAGGTTACGGTGACTCAGTATTGCCACCACACTCAGCTTATTTTCTACCATACATTACTCTATTCCTTTCAGAAAGTACTTTATCCACATATCTTTCCAAAAAATCGTATATTATTATTGTATCGTTAAAAATACATGAACAAAGTGAATCTAGTGAATTTGGCAAAATAGCAAATAGCGGGTTCAAATTTGGAAAATAGCCTTATGTTTTTTAAAGGGGGTAAAAAATACTTGATTATGCCGTATTTTAAAGAGGGTTTAATAGTGGACCTTTGCTATGCCAGTTACTCGTTAAGGCCCGGCTACACTTGGCGGAGTGGAAAGGCAAGAAAAGGAAAGACGAATTTGCCGATCGAATCCAAATTACTTCATTTACATAGGAATCCCATTAGAATTGGTGAAGGGTGGCCATACTGATCGGAGAGGTAAGGCAATTTCCAGTCGACTCCGATGGCAAATTTAGGGGAAAGAATCCAAAAGACGAACTGCCTTTCCCCGCCTTTCTACTGCGCCTGGTGTGGCCGGAAAAACGGAGGGTAATGTTGACCCCGATGATGTTTGGTAGACTTCGGGCGTACTCGTGCGTGATCAGTTCCTCCTACATCCCAGTTCATGCCTTCTACTAATTGTTATCGTTTTCCATTGTTGCTATTGTTTTTAACCTGTCCCGAAATGAAAGAACTATTTTTAAGAGTTGAAAAATATAAAGAGATCCTGAATCCTGGAGCTGTATCATAAAATGTTCAGAACTGCTTCTACAATTGTAGTTTATTAAAACAAATAAAATATGTAAATACACGCTTCATCGTTCACAATGAAGTTTGCAACAATCATTGAGCGCTTCCTCATTGAGTTGGAGGAGGTAGCCCTCTGGGCGGAAGATTCCTTTCCTCTCCGCGGAGGATAACCACCTCGAAAAATCGTCTTTCCACTACGCTGTTTCCGCACCTTTAAGATCCCTATCATGATCAATATTCCACTTCTTTTAGACATTATTCCATATAAATTATGCAAATCTTATTAGAACCTTACTTATAATCCTACTTCTTAGTAGCACAATCCTTATCTTTCCCTACTCATCCCAACTATTCTTCTCAAAACTTTAAACGGCAGTGACCCTAAGGCATTTTGTAAAACCAACAGCTTTGTCTCTCAAGTGCGGTATATGGCTTTATCGCCCTCATTCAGCTTCCACTGGTTTCCCACCTAGTAATGTGGATGAATTAAAGAATGTAGCGTTAGGATCTCCTGTGTTATTATTATTATTCTGTTTTGCTATAATTTAATTTTTCTTTAAATAATTTTTGAAAATAGTCTGAAAGTACTATTGCCATTTTCCGTATTATATTCGGATTTAATCAGTGATACTAATGAAAAATAAATTATGGATATAGTTGTTATCAATTGGCGTTCTAAATTACACATCAAATAAAAACTTAATTAATACACTTATTTATTAAAAACTCTATCGGCTCATGCTTGCCAGATGTCGCAAAAATAAACACATAAAAAAAATTCTAACATTTCAATCAATATTCCAACGACAACAAACCACATTCGATTGAATTACAAACGATTTCAGGACTAACTAAATGGACACATACCCAAACTTGTGCAAAACTTGGCTAGAACAGATATAACATGCATAACTCGACCTAGGCTGAAAAGGAGTTGGATGAGGAGCCTTCTCGCCTGAAAAAATATTTCTTTTGATTGTCAGAAAGATTTACCAGTGGATGATGTTTTCCTCATGGCCATCCATATAATGTTTATTACACATTTGTTTGCTGTGTGCTTTCTTACAGGTGTATATAAAATAATTGAATTTAAAAAAAAAAAATAGTTACTAACTGGATAATATTTTAGTATTTAAACCTCAAAAACATCTTTAAAACTTGATAAATAATGGACATGTAATGCGGAGGGAGTAGGGAACGTTAAGCGGCTTATGGAAGGGTTGTGGTCCCAGATTTTGTTAAGGGTGGATCCTCCCTGCAGATCTACCGGAAAGGGACGGCCTACCGACGTAGAAGACTACACCCTACTTAGCGAAGGGGCTGGTATATAATGAAGGGCTTTTTAAACTACTTTAAAATAGTTCAGGCAAAGGTTTGTACTAATTTATGTAGGGCTACTAACAAGATTTCGACTTAAAATCGTTAAGTAATCCGGAAACACCTAACACCCTCAAAAAGATAATGCCATCTTGTTCATGAGCTTCATGGTGTCTTTGGATTTTTATCAACTTTTTTACAACTGTATATAACATAAATACAACAAGTAAAAGTGTTGAATTATTACAAAGGGCGTGAAAAGGCTTGTGAAGAAACTTCGATATCTATTTGAGTAAGTAGATCCCGAAGCCATCTTCTTTTCAAGCTCCTGGAAGGGTTATCAGGAATATGTGAGGTTGATATGTTGCGGACAAGAGAGTTTATGTGGGTTGGGAGTTTGGAATTGAAAGTGGTATATCTAGTACGAGAAAGGTCTGCAACAAATGGGATATTAAGGTCGTTATGGATGATTTTATTTGTTACGAAGTAAGGAGCATTAAGGATTTTGCGAAGGATTTCGAATTTGAAGGATTGGATGCGGGAGAAATTAGATGGTTTAGTAGAGCCCCAAAGCTCCATTCCATATGTCCAGATGGGCCTCATAATGGTAACATATATGAGCTTTTTTAATATACTAGAAGTTTTGAACGTTTGTCAAGTAATTGTTGTAGTAATCGGTATCTAAGAGCAGTTTCTTGTCGTTTAAGTCTTGTGTGAGGATTCAATGTTTTATTAAATTAAAGATTTGTCTAACTAAATGTGTATATCATCTATATTTTCCCTGAAACTTCGGTTTGGGATTATTGTCCAGGTTATAATTAAAATTTACAATTAGTTTTTATTACAGTAAAAATTAAATACAGGAGAAAGGATATAAAATAGATAAAAAAATTCACATTAAAATAGATTCGTAACTGCCTATATGTTAAATAAGGCTTGATGATTTTGAACTAAATATTCTATGCAATTGTTTGTTCACACACTTACCAAGCTTTATCGAATGAAGTGGCGAGTAATTCGGTTTGGCTTATGGTTTATTATAATTTAAAATGCTCTAGTGAAATATGTCTTTCTTCGAACGTTTCCACCCTTTAGGTTTAAATTATATTCATTAAAGAATAATAATTTAAATGAGTTTATAAAAATTGAACGTATAATACAAATTAATGTAGTGGATGCTCAACTTTGCTGAGTTTCTATGAACACACATCAAACTAGATCTATTATGAGACAATCTTATCTAACATAAACGAAGAAAAATAGGACTAGATAAAATGCACTAAGTCGTATCACTAATGTCTAAATTGAAATATTATTGTCTATATAATCTGCAATTCATTCTTTAAGGCTTCTCTAAAAATTTATTGGGTCGTAAAATAACTTCATAATGCTTTTTAAAATTTCAATTTAACCCTCTCTGTTTTTATAATATCATGTTTACTTGATCAATAAGGTTTGCATATTCTAAAAAAGAATTAAGTTAGATGATTTTATGCATCAGTTTCAATCGAAATTCCTAAATCTTTAAGTGGTATTATGCTTGCTTAAAATAGAAGAGAAATACAATTAATTTTCCTCATAAAATGATTTTTTATTTTCAAAAAGGAAAATCCGCTGGTTAACACAATTTGTAGTGTGTATGGCGATCATGCCTTGGAAGAAAGCACCGTCCTTGATTGGTTTGATCGGTTCAGAATCGGAAATTTTGATTTGTCCTTCAACTATATTGAATAATTGATAAAAAACATTTACAAGAATCTTAAGTCTTTATTTAATTCACCAGTAACAATAGCTATAAAATTATTTTACATTGGGTTGTAAGAGGTTGCAAGAAATAAAATAAAACACTAGTGGCAAATTCCGCAAATGCGTGGAATTGTCTCAAATATTGGCAAGCCAAGCCGAACTACGCCCACAACCTCTAAATTTCCCCACGCTTGGCAGGTATGTGAACGTACTATAAGATTTGTGATCACTTAACTACAAAACTGAATCAGTCTTGCCCATCTTTGACACTGTTCTGTTACCGAGTAAATTTTAGGATACTTTTTAATAGTGATGGGCAATCAATAAATATTTTCTCTATCTCTTGGCAGGTTTTATGTATATCCTTCTTTTTGATCCTTCGTCAGTTCCTTGCATACACACATTCTAATAACGCGTAAACTAAAAGTGCACTCCTGGACACAGACACTGCTTCATGGGCGGACAGACTCCGCAGAGCATGTTGTAAAACGGCCTAACGGTGGTTTGTTCTTCCACTTCTTCAACTATATCTCGGACGGGGGTGGTTTCCGTAGTCGTCGTAGAAGTCGTATACATGGTGGTCGTTGTTCTGGGAGTCGTTGGCTTCGTTCCTGGCGGCCTGCGAGTTGTAGGCCTGGTGCTCTTCGGCTTTTCACTTCCTCCTGGTTTTATGACAGGCGGCTTCGGACCAACTGGTCTTAAGGGAGGCGGTTTTCTTCCCCCCGGCTTCGGGGTGGAAGGTTTGCTCCCTCCAGGATTCGGAGTGAACGGCCTACCTCCAGGAAAAGCTCCAGAACCACCACCTGAAAAAGATATAAAATTTAAAACATAATTATCGTGGTATAATAAAATATATAAGTAATTTCCATTTCTTAATTTTCAGAAGTACTTCTTTCAATGGAAATACACGTTTTACGGACCAGTAAGTCCAAATAACAGGTCTGTGTGTGTGTTTATTGTAAGTCTAGACCGACATCTAACTCTATCTTTGATATCTTAGACGTATGCACTGTGAGAAGAACATCGGGTCAGTTAGAGCCAAGTCCTATAGACTAAACCACCTGCTAACGTCACCAAACCTGTCACTCCTCAAATTATTAATTTATATAGGTGTTGTTAGGTGAGCCCTCCTATATGTATATCATCAAATATATCACCTACAACTGCGAAAAAGCTTCAACAGTTTCATAATGATGTGCTGTGGAGTATTGTAAGGAATACTTTTCTGCAGAGAACAAACACGGACAAAACGCACTCCACCCTGGGAACTCCCGGCAGTGACAGCCTTCTTTGATAGCCTCCAATACTGTAAAGACCCATTATGTAACACACTAACATCAACAGGACGACCACAACGCTGGCAGAACTACGTAGAAATCCTCAGCCAAGTAAACAAACTGAATTGGACCGACTCAAGTAACTAGTGGGCAGCATCAAAAGACATGAAACATAATTAAAAATCGCCATCTCATACCCATCAGAACCCTCTTCAAGTGCATAAGATGCAGCAAAAGAGAAAACATAAGAGGAATCAGAAAATCAAATTGAACCAAAAGCCTTTTTATGGGCACAACAAAAACTTATAAGTAAAAAAAAAAAAAATTGTAAGTCTAACACGAAAACTATAAGTCTTACGGAACTGAAATTTCATATTCAAGACAACTATACGCCCGAGATGTTACAAAAACTTTTTCTGCTAAATCAGCAGACCTGAACTGCTACTTTATAATATGAATTTTTACACCTTTTTCGCTATATCGTGTAAAATTTAGTCGGCTTTAACATCATGTAGTTTTTTTGTTTTTTTTCTAGATTGAAATAATAGACTGACAGAGCATAAATGCCGAAATTTTAAATGTCCTTACTCTAAAGTGCCTTTATTGTAATAGGTTAGAAAAAATTAACCATATTCTCTCGTGAGAATTTATGAAAAACGGGTAAATATATGAGTTTTACGAATTTATATGAACGAAAATATTTTTTAAATAAAAAGTTTGTGCTTTAGATGTATAATAAATCATTGGAAATCTCCAAATTTTAAAAATAATATTATATTACACCCAAAGTTGTAAAATGTAATGGAGAGTAATGAATAGAGGATAAAACTTATTGATTGTTGTACATAATAATACAATCGATTTTTTTTCACGTGTTTCAATGAAAACTCAATGTTAGTATTGATAAAAACTGGCTAAATATACAAGGTAAGCGAATTTGATAACCAATTGAAGGAGAAAAGATCGAAAATATTTTTGTATGCAAATTTTTTTTGATATATGAATAGTCAAGTTTTTTTTTTTTTTTTTTTTTTTTGAAATATTAAGTAATATACCGTTGTAAAGATAAAGATTTTATAAAAAATATTTAATGTAATATTAGATATAATTATTGGAACTGAATATATTATTAATAAATAAATAAAAACTTATCTGTACGCACTTCATATGATTTATGAATTATAAATGCAAATGATATTGATAATGTTACCTATAAACAGTGAATATTCAAGGTGTAACGATTTGCACATACGCGCTTATATAGCAATTTTGATTGTTTTGCGTGTTATTAATTATTTATCAGCGCTCAGTCGTAATGATTGTTGTTCTGTGTTATGGAAATGCCCCGAAACTTCAAAATAATCATTTATAATTAATTCTAATGAGGGTCAATGAAAATAAAGGAATAAGTAACTACACGCAAAGTACCTAACATTATAATAATTACCATTATTATGAAAGTAATTACAAAATTGTCTATGAAAATATATTTTGTAATTATTCCTTAATATAGGCCACTTTAATTGAGGAATAACCATTAGCTACTTTTCCCTGAATTATTGTCTTGTGAGGGTCTGTTACAACAACTACCAAACAGAGAGCCTAACTATACCGGGATCACTTGTAGCTGGGTGGCTATCATAACAGCCTCCTATGCCAAAGGTCACGGGTTCAAACCCGCAGGTGGTCCTAGGATTTTTTAATGGGAGTAAAAAAATCCTTAGTTATGCCGTCCTTCGGAGGGGACGTTAAAAGGTGGTCCCGAGCCTGTGCGAGGTCAGGTACTCGTTAAAGATCCTTATCCTAATAAAACCTGGATAGGCAAAATTTAGGACTCCCACTGTAGCATCGTCCGATTAGGCATAGTAGCATAAAGTGACGTTAAATAAATAAACAAACAAACCTAACTATACTTTAGGTTATTAATTGAAAGACAAATAACCTTTTGGAATGACCACAGCAATATATTGAGGTAGATATAACCTTCACCCTATAGTTGCTCTATGTAGGAGGTAGGGCTGTACTTTCACTGAGAATATGTAGCATTTGTTCTCCAACCTCCTTAAGTAGATTTTATATATATATATATATATATATATATTATATATATATATATATATATATATATATATATATATTTGATTTACAATATGTCGTTCTTTCATGATTGATTACATTTTTTGCCACACATTGAGGGATATTCCCCAACTTTCGGGTACTCGCTTTGGTATGCAGGTATGTCCTAGGAGTACTGTATCCCCCTAATCCAGGGTTGTCCCATGGCACAGTAACACAATAAATCATTATCCTGCTACAGTGGGAGTCGAACCAAGTCCTATAACTAAGCTGTAGCTCCTTTAAAACCGCGATTTATAAATGCAATTATTTTCTAAAGGTACTTTTTTTTTTTTTCTTTCTCTGGCGCGACAGGCCGTGTAGGCCCTTGGCCGCGTGGTATAGACTCCTGGGAGAATATACTCACGTTTCTCGATGAAAATGTTTAGGGTATGGTCATGACTCCTTACGCCTATTTTGCGAGTTGACACCACTAAGCTGACGAGTCTCACCACCCGGGGGAGAGGCTGTGAGTGAATCCCTATTTAATTATATTCTTATAAAAGTCCCGCTAGGACTGGGACTCGAACTCACATCTCTGGCATGGGAGACTAGCGCGCTAGCCACTCACCCACCGGCTCCCCCTAAAGGTACTAATTACGCATTTAGTTTCCATCCAAATCATACTAAAATATTTCATTTCATAACTTTAATATTAATGAGTTGGTTTAATAATAGAGTAATGAGAGATTATCTAATATAAAATTTCCTAAAAATGGATACAGTACCTTTTGGAAATCAACGTCTCAATTAAGGATAGCCTCTATTTGTAGACGATTCTTCCCTAAAAATATGCAAATAAATAAAATATTATTATGTATATCGATCTTACCGAAAAAGGTGACGCCAGTATATACAGGCGGCGGTGGATGGTAGTAGGTGGTCGGGATGTAGAAGACGAACTCTTTGACCCTCCTCACCAGCTGGCTGGTCCACAGGATGAGGCACTCTGCTCTAGTTAGGCAAAGTTAAAGTCATTACTAAATAAAGATTTATATAAATAAGAATAAATAGATAGAACCAGGATATTCAATGTATGATACTTATTAACTTTCAGGAAATAATGCACTAAATACTAGTAAAAAACTGTGTCAATTGCTACGGGCTTACGAAGTTGAGTTTGGGCCACTGCTAAACCTTAGACGTGGTACCATAAATAGAACTGCGTGGTCTAATGGGTAGAGTACTAGTATACTTCTGTCCAGATTCTAGGTTTGAATCTCGGCTAAGGCAAATTATTTTTTCTGTAATTTTAGCATACCTAGCCTCTATTAAGTGTATATTCAAACATTAGGGAAATAGCCTGCAGGCTGAGCGTGATCAAGGCCCATCCCATACTTGCACGGCTGTTGGCTGTAAATCAGTACGAATCTCTATAAGTACTGAACCTACAATTCTTCATAGATTGAAAGTTTCTTTTTAAACTAAACCATCGAATAATTCTCATATCTGGTCCTTATATTTGCAAAACCATCTATGTTCCTTACTTTTTCGAGAATATAACCTTCGAAAATCGCCTGAATGTTTCGTACGTTGCTGGTATGTTCTGAACCAAGTACTAATATTTTCTCAATACCCCATCCCAGCTATAAATCACTAGTTTCGATTCCGAATAATCCTCTGAGAGATCTCAAAGGGAAAAAAAATCTGGTGCGGGCAACACACGACTTTCACTTACCTCCGTTTTTAAAATCGATTAAAGAATTTTCAAATACAGTTAGAGATAAAAATGAATTAAACCATTAAAGAATTAATTAATTTTAATTTCTATAGAAACATGTGTTTTATTAAAAAATCTATTATATCATTATCTAAAATAATCTGTTAGTTTTATCGGATTTTCATGACTCTTTATTAAATTTTACAAGCTTAAGTATAAGATAATATTTTTTTCTAAAATTTTTGGCTTTCCAACGGTATATCATACATGTATATGACTCTTCTTATGTTCAAAAACAAAAAAATTCTATTAAAAAAATATGTTTTCAGTTTTATCCTTTAGTTCTTTATCAAAATTCCTCAACTTGCATATTTAGCTGTTAATTACCAATGCTAACAAGATAATATAGTTATTTTTTTAGCATCTACAGAATTAAAGGTACTTTAGAGGAAGAAAATTTAAAATATCGGCATTTGAGACCTGTAATACTATTTCAATCAGAATGAATCTTACATGATATTAAAGCCCATTACATTTTACATCGATATAGGAAGTTTAATCAAAATCGATATAGCCGTTTTTGATAAAATCGTAAAAAGGTGCAAAATGCATGGTATAAAGTACATCTTCCGGTCAGCTGATTTTGATGAAAAAGATTTTGTAACATCTCGGGCTTGTAGTTGTCTTAAATATGAAATTTCAGTTTCATAGGACTTGTCGTTTTTACCCGGGAGTTACTACACACACACAAATAGATAAACAAGCTATAGAAGGATTAACATTGGAGCAGAGCTAGGGATGAGACAAGAATACAAACCATTCTGCGTGTTCTGGAATCATTAAAGACTTATTAAACTACAGCATTCTGTTAATAAGCAATGGCATTTTTTATTTTGAATATTAAATAGCAGGGAGTTATCCAGCAAAACATTCTTTATATTTAATAAATCCAGAAATCGCCTTTTCAATACTTGATGTAATTTTTGCAGCGGTTCGGATTAAGCTCAATCAAGAGAAATCTATTATACCTTCTAAGATTCCAAAGTTCTTTCGCAACACCCAATTAAAACATTTGGGCTTTAAGTGCTATTGCAATAAAGGAGGGTTTAATAGGGGCGATTGAAATTTATTCCGTGAGACCTACCAGCCTGAATCAGAATCGAAACGGCGTCATCTGGCATTGAAGACGATAAGGTTACTACGCTTTTGATCAGTTTTCTATCACAGCCTCAATTATGTTTATAAACATCGAATAATTTAAAAAAAAGTTATTTTCTTTTCCTCTCCAATCACAAAAGAGAACATATAAACGGCTGCTAAATTATACCTAATAAAATTCCTAAAACGTGGGACGTGGAAACTCCTTGAAACAATTTGATGGGGGTGCACTCCAGGGTCGCAGTCGGATTTAAGATGTGGTCCGACCGGTCTTCGTCTTTTCCTGGAGCCATTTCTTCTCTTCCAGAATGCTGCTCCTCCTTTTGGAGTCTGCAAGAACATCCTTGCTTGTCTTAAGAACAGGAAAACATGCGTTGTATTTCGAACTGACCGGTTGACATTCTGAAAGCCGTATTTTAATAAACAATCCTGCTTCGACATTTTAAAATATTTTGTTGCCTGGGTGTGTGCTGCAGACGAGGAGAGTGGGACGAAGTTGATTTATGTTTTCGCCTTTTCAATGTTCAAAAGTACTGTTATTATTGCAAACCTTGGAACGTTGTGGTTATTTAGTGTTTATTTTTGTTGTTAATTTTGTAGACCTTTGCGAAGTCTCAACTATCTCCCTTATTCTGCATCTAAGCTTAGTCGGATTGAGAAGTATCGCTCAATTTGTAAGATTTGATGTGTGTTAAAAACATGATGAATTTATATGCAGCTTGTGTCATGCATATATCTGCTTAGATGTTTTAGTTTAATTAATTAGTAAAGTGATAAATTTAGAAATTACTTTATTTATAAATCAGTTCTGCCCAACTGTTTTTTTGGTGGAAAAGTCAGGAGTCGGTCTTTTTCTAAATATATTCGGCTTGAGCCTAAACGTCGGAAAAATTAAAAATATTTAAAAAGAGACTGACACCTGATTATTCCACCTATAATAATTTCTACAGTCGACTATACATCCTCAATTTGTTTTGGTTTTTTAATTATTATTTTATTATTATTATTGTTTTTACAACAACGCCAATCTTTATTTGTATAGAATACATCTGCACAGTTTTAAAACATTGATTGGAAATCCATTACAATGCGCTACTTATTTGATAAAATATATTTTGTACATTAATTGTTTTTATTTTTGGTAAAAATTAAAAAAAAAAAAAAAAAAAGAAAAAACAACTAGGAAAGCCCAACTGGGTTGATTAACACACAGAATAATAAAATTACTTTAGAAATATTTGTATTATTTGTAATATGACTAACATGCAGGGCAATCGTTCTTTTGTCATATAAATTATTTAGCACCTTTTTAAGATTTTATCAAAAAAGCCTCTAACGATTTTCATTAAACGTTATATCGATTTAAAATTTAATGAACTTTAATACTGTATAGGTTTATCTCAATTAAAATAGTATAACAGGGCTTAAACGCTGGTTTATCTGTTTGTTTTTTTATTTAACGTCACTTTATGCTACTATGGCTAGTCGGACGATGCAACAGTGGGAGTCCTAAATTTTGCCTATCCAGGTTTTATTAGAATAGGGATCATTTACGAGTACCTGACATCGCACAGGCTCGGGACCAGCTTTTAACGTCCCTTCCGAAGGACGGCATAACTAAGGATTTTTTTACTCCCATTAAAATATCCTAGAACCACCTCCGGGTTTGAACCCGTGACCTTTGGCCTAGGAGGCTGTAATGACAACCACCCTGCTACTAGTGATCCCCTTAAATGCTAGTATTTTAAATTTTTCATATTTATTTATTCGTTAATTCGTAGGGCGGACAGACGGAGTTTTTTTATAAGTTATTCGTTCTCTACGTAACTTTAAACTTTAACCCTCAAATTTTGAAATTATTGTATTATTATATTATACAAAATATGATTTTGTATTTTGTAGTTATAAATTCTAGTTTTAGTCCCACCAAGCCAACTGCTGTTTATGATCTTGTTTTTATGACCTATTTCATGAGACCAAACCTGTTTCATACGTCTTATATTCTTTTGGTGATGGAAGAATAGTTGAACAGAGTTATTTTCTTCACGTAAATCCATCCGCTGAACATAATATCAATCCCGATTATTTGAAAATATAAGTAGCTTAACAAAAACCGTCGCCCGTCACCTCCCAACGCCCTGACTTCTTCCTCCCATGACAGAGCCGTCAATACACTGCCTTATTGGATAATTGGATTCAGTGTCATCTTCCCACCAATTTTAGAAAAGCTCCTTTCTTTGCTGGAAATCACGTCTCTCTTGGAAAATCACAGGCAATTTAGTGAAGTCTTGTCAATCTCGCGGTAAAAGAGAAAAAAAAATATGAAGAATCTTCGCAGCTAAGTCCAATTTTATCTTGTTGTTACAGGGAAATGAGACATCCCTTTTTTCAGAGAGAAATAAATCAAATATAAGATATTTTCAATTTATTTAATGATTGCATATATTTTGTCTTACATTATTTGTCTAACTATTGTCAATTGTTTAATTTATAACCGCATAAAGAAGGAGATAGAAGAACTTTAGGAAAAGAAAAGAAATGAAAAAATACAACTGTTTCCAAGAGGTATTTTGCCTTGATACTCAGGGGTCAGCAAGATCTGTGGACATCTTGGCATTTAGTGGCACAGAAAAGGAAGCACTGATAGTGGATTCTACTATCAGATACGAAAAAAATGACAGGGAACAAGGCAAAGAAAAATTCAAGAGGAGAAGAAAAGCATTTATTCGAAATGTATTCCGATATTAAGGAAAATTTCGCGAGAAGATTAGTGAAAGAAAATTTACAGTCACAGGACTTTGGTTCGGAAGCATGGGGACCATTCCAGTAAATACTGGATCATTTTTGGAGAGGAATCGACTGGAAAGAACTCAGATTCAAAACATATCGGAGACCATAATCTAGTCTTCATGATTGATGAGGTGTGCTGTGTACACGTAGCAACTCAGCGAAGTTAAGCAGCAGATCCGAATGGGAATTTCTCCCTCTTGTTCCATTAATTTTCATTTAGGCAAAGAAACTAAAGATAAAATTTCGTAATGATATTTTCTTATATAACTTCGCCGTTTTCAGCTACTTCAACTCTTACTAGACAAACGATCATACCTTGCTCTTAATTACAAAAGACTCATTTACATGACAATTATAAGGCCAATCTGGACATACGTTGTCGAATCCCATCGAATTCCTCGAGTATCCAATCCTTACAATTCAAAATCCTTCCTAAAATCCTCAATGCTGTTAACTTTATCACGAATAAAAGCATCCACAAAAAACCCACTACTTTCTCTTCCATTCCAAATAATCCTCCGAGGCGTCTGAGAAGAAGATGGCTGCAGGACCTTCTGATTTAGACTCTCTATTAATAATGATAAATTCTTTAGTTATTCTGGGACTAATCCCTTAAGAATAATATTACAAAAAAATTAAAATAAACACTAAAACAAAATAAGAGATGTATACAATTTTGAATTTTAAAAAATTAACATTGATTTATTTATTTTAGGAGTTAAATAATATACTAATAATATAACAAAATATCCGAATAATATAACAAGTGCAAAATACATGATAACATAAAATAGAATAAAAGTAAGTAAGGAAATTGGTGATGATGATGAGGCAATTGGGATAATTGTAAAAGGGTCGAGGATCAAGGAGTAGAATAGAGCTAATCCTAAAAATATTAATAATTTATAAGTCCTTGGTATCTGTCAACAAATTAAGCAATGGATATTCAAATTGATAAGGTAAATTTATTTAGACTGAGGTTTTCAAAAAATAAAATATAATGTGAGGAGCTAAAACATATAGGAAACAATTATTAAAATTCTGAATTATGAAAGTAAATAGAAAAGTATAACAAAAAAATTAAAATCTTCTAAATAACAAAATATCATTAATACCTTTTAAGAAACTGAAAAATGTCTTCTTTAAGGAAATAAAATAAATGTTTGACAAGATGTCTGTAATTTGAAAACAAACCTCAGGCAAAGATACCTAAATCTGTCTGTTTATTAATAATCACCGCTGGACAACCATCGGCCTTCCGGCACCTCACCCGACCACCACCGAACCACACTTATTTTTCATCTTAGTATACACCTTTATTAGTGTACTGTATTTGATTATATATCTATTCTACGACGTATTTCTTAATATTGTTGTAAATATCAATAAATATGTTAAGAAAGAACTTATTGGACGTTTCAGAGACATTGTGCTCCTTAACTTCCAGTACATTCAGCTAATTAAAAAAACACCTCTACTAAGAAAACCCATAGAAGGTCTTGGTTTCAGTCGGTCTCTTAAATGTTGCTAATCCAGGTTTAAATAGGATAGGGATCACTCTCGAGTAACTGATATCACACAGATCCCCTCTTAAGGACAACATAACTTAGTATTTTAATACTTATTGAATCTTGTTACCTATTATTATTCACTGACCACAACCCTAATCCCGACTTACACATTTTTTGTTCGAGAGCCCGTTCCCCGTTGCCAGTATTGCGGTGGAAACCTCTCGATTGCTCATATATTACAAGAATTACCATATTATTTGGCACAGCTTAACAAAGTAGAGCTTATCCCAGATATATCGAGAATTCTAGGAAATAATGAGGATTCAATTAAACTACATTTTAAATTTCTGTACTGCCGAAACATATTCTAATTTGTATATTAATTATTTAGTTTTCTTTTTTATTTGTATTTGGTGTTATTATTATTTCTTCTTTTTATAGAGGGTTAAAAAATACATAATTATCCCAGAAGGCGTTGATGACCTTGATGTTTTACGCCTCAAAGCCCTAACAAACAATAACTTTGTTAATTTATTCTTTTATTTTAAGATCAATTAAAGATATTCAGTCTATATGAATGCCCCAAATGTAGATGGTATCCACGTGTATGATAGTGTTGCATTACGATTTTCGCAAGAACCGGACTGGTCACAACTGCAACCAGAGTCAACCCCAACGACTCCGAGTACCCGCTGGATTTAGCAAAAGTGTAAGCGCACCTTAAAATTTACATTCTTGTAGTGGTTTTGTTGTTATAGGCAACTACTGTGTTTTGTGATGTAACAAGAATATTTTGTAATGTTTTTTTATTAACATACGTAGAGTTTTCACACAGTTAAAGTCTGGTTAGGTTTTAATTACTTGAGTAACTGTCGATCCTATGAACCGGATTCTTGTATTTTCTTATTCCTAGAAGTAAAATAAATAGTCTTTCGTTGATTTAAGGAATGCTCGAATATCACATCGTGGACCAAATTAGGGTATCTGCGAATTTTTGGATTTTGTAGTATTTTAACCTGATTTACTTTAAATAACTAAACGAATATTTTTTACGATTGATCAAACAATACAAATTTATATGTATATATATATATATATATATATATATATATATATATATATATATATATAACGAATAAGAGATAAAATTAAGAATTAATTAAATATAATTACTATAAAAACTACTATAAAATTACTATAGTTTTTTAAAAAAATCTATTATATTATATTATCTGAAATAATAATCAGTTAGTTTTATCGGTTTTTTATCACTCTTTATTAACTTTTACAAGCTTGTGTATAAGATAATAATTTTTTCTAAAATCTATAGCTTTCAAACGGTATATTATACATGTATATTACTGTTCTTATCTTCAAAAAAGCAAAATTGCATTAAAAAATATTTTTGCAGTTTTCTCCTTTAGTTAGAGATAGAATTCGTTCAACTTGAATATTTATCTGTTTTTTATCGTTGATAACAAGATTATATTGTTATTTTTTTAGTATTACAAAATTAAAGCTACTTTAGAGGAAGAGAATTTAAAATATCGGCATTTAAGACCTGTCAGACTATTTAAATCAGAATGAAACCTACATCATATTAAAACCCATCAAATTTTACATCGATATATTGATATATTTTAATAAAAATCGTTAGAGCCGTTTTTGAGAAAATCGTAAAAAGGAGCGAAATGCATGGTATAAAGAGGTTCTTCTGGTTAGCTGATTTTGATGAAAAAGTTTCTGCAACATCCCGGATGTATAGTTGTCTTAAATATGAAATTTCAGTTTGACAGGAATTTTCGTTAAATTAAATCTGGATTTCAAAAATTTTTACGATCGCAATACTTTCCCTTACTATTTATTTCACATATAGGTAAGTAAAATTAAAAATAATGCAATAAATTGTGGCAGTTCATCGATTTTAATGAAAAAATTACTGTATTATCCATGGCACATTATTGTCTTAGATAAAAAATTTCATTTCAATACGACTTTTTGTTTTAATGTTAGACTTAAAATTGTTTGAGCCGTTTTTGAGAAGATCATATAAAGGTGCAAAACGCATGGTATAAAGTTCCACTTCCAGTAAGGCGATTATGATAAAAACGTTCCTCGATCATCTCGGGCGTATATTTGACTTAAATATGAAATTGAATTTCGTGCGACTTTTCGTTTTAGTACTAGAATTACCACATACTTACACAGAGAGATCATTTTGTGGGAATTGGTCATTTGAACTCAGGTGCCATAAAGGCCATTGAAAACCTAAATTCGAAAAATTGCACGATCGCAATACTTTCTCTAACGATATATCTCATATAAGAGAATAAAAAGGATTGGAGGTAGAGATCTCGGCCTAATCACCTCCTTGCACAATCTTTTGGCCTAAGAACTGTATACATCGAGATATGCAGTGAACCCATGACCCGTAATGGGTTGCAGATGTGCAGGTTTTTCTCCCTTCTAATTTAGCTATTAACTTATCTAGCCTTTTTGCATTTTAGCAATAACGATTACTCAACTTATTGGGGAGATGCAGAACCGGAATTTTTTCTCGAAAATGTATTGGAAAGGTCAGCAGGTTAGCTAACGCCAGCATTAAAAGATTGCCAGATCTCGCCCTCAGGTCTTCCGCAACATGACCGAAGATGGACTGGATGAGCGTAGAATTACAAAACGTTTTATTGAGGAAAAGATCAGCTATAGTAACCTGGAGCGATGGACAGATGGAATTCGTTTACATTTTAATTAGTACGATCAGGAAAACAGGATTCAGGGAAACTTTGCCCCCAAAATGACAACCGAGGAAAAAAACAAACAGATAAAATTTCATCAATAGTACTACACCATATATTAGATTATCCCTTAACTTTCTTTCATGGTCACCTGTGGTGTAGTAGCTAGCATAACAGTTTTTATTATGTCCATGTTCAGAGGTTCAAATCCCGCAGATGGCGTAGAATTATTTAAAGGCAGTAAAAATCCTTGGTTATGCTGTAATTTTCGAAGAAGACCTCAAATGTTGGTAATGATTTCAGATAACCGCTAAAGATCCCCATCCTACAGAAAGCTAGATAGGAAAAATTTCAATAGTATGATGTGGTGTTGAGTAAATAAACCAACAAACTCTCTTTTATTTTTCATTAATGAAACTTTTTAACCGACTGATAGAAATAAATAAATAATTTTTTCCCGCTCCCCAAAATTTTAAGATAACGATATGTATTTAGAATCTATATATTGAATAAAACATCAACCGTCTGCTCACCGTATAAAAATAATACCATTCCTCATCCAGTATAATGGATACAGCAGTAATTTACTGTTCTAGGGTCCCGAGTAAGAACCTCAGATGGGGCAGAGTTAAGTATTTGAAAATTATTCAATCAATTTTAACAACGGCGGTAAGTCGTGTGTTGCCGACACCAGATTTTTTTTCTTTTCTTACAAAAAAAGGAATTATATTAATACTATGCTTAATATTGTAATTATATTAAACAAATATCTTTAATTAAATTATAGTATGCTGTGTTGGAAGCCACCCAACATAGTTGGGCAGCTCTACATTATAAGTAAAGTATTTTCTCTTGGATAATCAAAATAAATTTAACATTTAAAACAGCACACACTGCCTTCCATTCCTCACCCAATTACTTTATTTCATAAGCTTTTTATCAGTTTTTCATATTTGTCGACGTTTTGGGGCTGTTTCACATTTTTCAATAAATAAATAAATTAAATTTTAATGTATCAATCTTCATCTTATTCTTCCACAATGTTATAAACAATTTATATATATGTATATATAATATATATGTATATAATTAATATTGTTATAATTTGAAAAATAGGAAAATGAGTTGTTGTTTTTTTTTAATGAAGAATTATTCTGCCACAGCCGGGTTTGAATCCGATACCAGGAGAACGGTTGTCTAGTTCCCTACCCAATGGACCCCACCGCTCATTGAATTATTAAGGAAGTAGCAGTTACTTTGCTTCTAAGTAACAGTTATCCCACTACAACCTGACACCGCTTTAGTGGCACATATCACCTTTTGTCGGCCTTGTCACTAGTTATCAACCAATAACGGTTTTATTTAACCCGTTTTAACTTACGGTATCATCGATTACTTTTTCCAGAAAGAGAAGTACATCTGAAAGCAGTGCTACCTGAATCATTGTTAACGCTTTCTTTTCTTTCCGCCTTGTTGTAAATCTTGAATAGGGTATCTTTGTTTCTCTGTTTTTCATATTTTACAGCATAACATATATTTTATATAACAGAATATTTTTGTAAAAGTTCACATTTTAGCAATACATTTAGCGATTTATTTATTTATTTATTACATTTAAAAAAATAATAAAAATGCTGCAGAGATCAATACCAATTTCAAAGGAAAGCTTAAGTTCATAAAAAAAAAAAAATCATAATTAAAATTCATAATTCGTTATTGATCTTAGACTAGCGTGAACCTATTATTTGCTTGCTTCCTCTATATATAAACAAACTAAATAATTTAATAAAACATAGCTAAAAATATTTTAAAATATAAAATTAATTTATTTATAAGTAATACATTAGGTGTTTTAACTACTTATGGGTTCTTTGACATCATACCTTCTGATGTTTTAAGACGCTAAAGGAATGCATCGGACATTAAATAATAGAAGAAACTTAAAAAATCATCTTTCTAACAATTTTTAATTTTACCTAATCAATTAATTTAAAAGATAAATCCTTATGAATAAATTATACTTTCAACCGATGAATGTTGATTTTTTCTATAAACTACACAAATTTTTCATTCATTATAAATTAATTAATAAAATATATGAGCCTATTAATGCTATAATAATGAATTCATAAGACCAGAGATATCCTATTTTTTATTGAGACTTTATTTTCTCGATTCTACGTAATTATACGGACCATAGTTAGACTCCGAAACTAAACCAATGACACGTTAAATGCTATAGAAGAAATAGCAAGTAGATATTGCATAAAATATATTAATTTTGTATATTTCGGTATTGACATATACATACATATATATATATATATATATATATATATATATATATATATATATATATATATATATATATATATATATATATATGTATTAGTTTACATTTCCTTTTTCAAGCTATGAACTGACATTTTAAAGACATATTTAGTTGGAATGTGTAAATGTACTTTAAATTGTTGTGTATATTTATATTTGTGGATAAGTAATTTTAATTTAATGACAAAACTAGTGTTTTTATCAGGCTTAAATTATTTAGAGTAAGGGTAATCAAGGAAACAGAAATTCAAACATATGATTAAATATTATAGGAAACAATAGATTATTCCAAAAAAAAATATTTACAATTTTAATTAACATAATAATCCTTTTTGAATTATAAAAATATTTCTTTTACTGTTTACGTTAAGTAATTTCTTATTTTATGTGATATCTTTTTCATTATTGGTTGTAAAAAAAAAAATGTTATGGTACGTAATCGTGTTACTTTTACATCAAATGAATATCAATTGGCCAATACTAATTTTATGTAATTTTCTTTCTTTATTTTGTTATGATCGTGTAGTTATAACTTTCATTGACGACCGACTTCTAAGATAGTTTACTCTATATGTAATGTCTATATGAAAATATTATTCCAATTCCTGAAAGTGGTACGCTTCTGTGGAATTGTTTATCCTGTACTTAAGACTATTCAAAGTTAATACATAGAATCATATATTTTCATATCTATGTATTTATGTATGTATATTTTCATATGCATTCTTCTTGGTTTTCTATTTATTGTATAATTATAACCGAACCAGCAAAGATCGTTATACATAGAAATAAAATAAAAATCCATATTATGAAGATATATATGATGAGACTGTTAAGAATTATTACAGCATTTGTCTAATAAGTGTTAAAGTAGCCGAAGACGGTGAGCAGTTCAGTTTCTTGTCGTTTCAATCTTATATGAGGAATAATTAAATCTTATAAATAATATAGCCTTTTAATTGGCAGTAAAATTGTACTAATGAAAGGTTGAATTAAATTGATGAATGTCAGGAAAAGTCCTTTCAAGCCAATGATTGATTCCCAATTTTTAATAAAGTCAGCGATTTGAGGAAACTTCCCGAACGTGTCTAGAGCTAATGGTGTTGTTGTTTATACATTTAACGTCACCTTATGCTATGGTGGCTTATCGGACGAAGCTACAGTAGGAATCTTAAATTATGTCTATCCAGGTTTAATTACGATAGGGAATTTTAACGAGTACTATAGCCAAGTATCTTTTACTCCCATCAAAAAATCCTAGGGCCATTTGTCTGGACTTAGAAAGCAGTCATGCTAGCCACTACACAACAGATGACCCCCATTAAGACTTGGTCTCCTCGTTTCTATACTCTTCACTCTTACACTAATTGCTTCCACATACCAAATCTATTGAAGAGACTCACCCGTCGGAGAAGGGTTCGCCAGACTAGGCACAGATACCGCCACCAACACAGATAGCACACAAAGGTACCTCATCTTCCAGCAACTGGAAATCGACTGGAGAGCGCGGCGGCCTGGAGAAGGTTTTTATAGCGGGGCAACCTGTCCACAAAGGGCACTCCACGCCTCTCACCAATCACCGTCCGTCTTGTAGGCTTCTCCATTCTCATTGGTCCGCCTTCTTCTTACTTTTTTTCTTTTTTTACCTTCATACAAGGATGATCTGAAATTGGTCATGAGGAAAATTAAAGTCTTGCCTCATGGTATGTTGAATAATTAAATTATTCTAACCTTGAGCCTCTTTGTTGAGCATGGATTCGAAAAATTCTTCCCGTCTCGCCGGATTAAGTAAAAAAAAAAGAAATGTTGGTACGAATTCTTTACAACAGCAACCTTGGAACAGGGGTTCTTCAAATATTCTGGATTCCTAGTTGCCATCTGCATAACTAATCCATGAGATACTTGTCAACCTTAAAAAAAAAAAAAAAAAAAAAAAAGCCCGTCCAATTGAGGAAAAAAATGTTGCAGTGCATCTTCCCCAAGGAGCATGCCGGTGCGTTGAAGTCTCCAGTCTTCTTACTCAGAGATACCAAACATTTTTTCATTCAATTATCTGTTTTATTAGAACCTATTTTTCTGTAATATCTAAATCGATTGTAGGAACAGAATTTATTTTCAAATTCCACAGTCCTAAATTTAATATAATACTGTGGAATAGCCTGCAGAAAATCTATGAATAAATCTAAAATATTTTAATAGGAATAAATAAATAAACAATCATGATCCAGTCTATTATAGTATTTTTCTAATTATTATCATCACATAAAGAGACCATATATGATCAATACACTAAAACATGTATTTTTTTTTCTTATCCTTCAACTTAATTTACAAAATTAATACACAAACATTCTATGTATATACAGCAACAATGGTATCTATAGTCCACGGCTACATACTAGCCCATTAAGAAGTTTTTAAAAGAGTATATTTTAAAGTACTTCTGCATAAATGGTATTTTTAGTTTTATTTTCTTCTGGCAGAAGAACATACTGATTTTCTCCGCAACCCGATGTTGACAATGCGACAAATAGTTGGCCGTGTGAAAAACAGTCTTGACGTAAATCGATTTCTACGTGCTTAAATGTTACTCCTGTGATTTATTAATTGTTACGGCAAAAGATAAATTTAAAATTGAATTATTTTAAAATTAAAAATGAATCGTAACGAAAAATTTCAAGTTATAGAAAAATGTATATTTTACCGACTTTTAAAAACAAATGCACACAATGTTTTTATACCTCAGCGCTATGTCAACCAATTTTCTACAAAAGCTATGCAGTTTGCCTGCACGATAATCTAAACCAGATTCCAAAAGTTGCTTAAGATACCAGTCAGCTTCACCCAAATCTTGATGCAACGTGTTGGAACCTCACTTCCTGCTACTTAGCCTCTCTGCCGAATTTCTTAAAAAGACGAGTAGGGAGAAATCCTAATTCAAAGATGATGTAATATAAACGTTTCTAAAAATTAAAAGCATAATATTCATTTTTTAGACATTCGATTATTATTTATTTAGCCTTTTTACTTTATGACCTTTAATAAAGTTCTGAACGTGCACTATCCTTATAACCTACCAGACAGCTATCTTATAGACATAACTTTAACTTAGACACGGCGCAGTCTATACAGCGCCCTCAATACTGTACAATTGTTAGGGTTCAGGGTTCTTAATGAGGGACAGGGACGGACACACCTTACACACTAGTTACAGTGCCATACACACACGATTAATTATAATTACTACTCTTAGTTTTTTATTAAAATTTTGCTTTAAAAAAACAAAAACAAAAAACCTTGTATCCTCTACAACTCATGAATGGTCCTGGGCTCATTATTTAAAGTGATTCGCACCGTTTATTTTGGCCAACGGTCGTGCAAGGAGCATATCAGACCGAAATCATACTCAACCACCAGTTTTTCCCAAAATTTTGGGTTACATACTTTATAGAGGCTGGATGTGTCTCAGGAAGTCCTTAATAAAACTAGTCATTAAATCATTAGAATCTACAAAATATAAGGGGACAATGCTTCCCGTAGGAATCGCTCAAAAAATTGGAAAGTTTGTGCGCGTATAACACACTTTATTTAATATCTCTGGTTCTAGTGAAGTTAAAAAAATAGGATTGATGTCAAAATTACCCTATTTAAAAGCAGAATAATAAAAAAAAAAAAAAAACAAGCCATTAAATTATTTAAGTTCTATGCTTAGTAATAATCCTAACAATATAAATAATCTCGTCAAAACAGTACTTTTAATAAGGTTTAATAATAGGATTCCTCACTCCTAGAAAAGGTTTATTACAGTTGTAATACCAAGTAAAAGTGCTGTTTAACGAGATTATTATTTTTTTATTTTTTTTTTAGTGTTTTTACCAAGTATAAAACTTAAAATATTTTAATGATTTAATTTTTAAATTATTTCGTTTTTAAATATGGTAATTTTGATCTCAGGTAGACCGTGGCTGAGTGGCTATCGCCCTAGTCTTTTATACTAAAGTTGTGAGTTCGAATCCCAGTCCCGGCGGTGCTTTTATAAGGGTGTAATTAATTGGGGATTCACTCACGGCCTCTCCCCCGGGTATGTGAGACCCGTCAGCCAAATGGTGGCCACACACAAAATTAGGCTTAAGGAGTAATGACCGTATCCTAAAAATCGCATCGAGAAACGTGAGTTTAATCTCCCAGGAGCGCCTGCACGGCCTGTCGCGCAACTGATTTCACTGATAGAACCAGAGTTATAAAACAAAATGTATTTTTCGCGCTCAAACTTTCCGATTTTTTTAAGGTACTCTTGAAAGACATTGGCCCCTAATATTATGCACAGTCTAATGGTTTAATGTATATTTCTACCTAAACAAAAATCATCAAAATCAGTGAGACACAATTGGGATGAGCTTTCACATGCCTTGTCCCTATCATCGTGTAATGGCTCCCTTAAAGTGGAAAACAAAAATCTAGTGGCCGTTGAGCAGTAGCCCACCGCCTTAATCTTGACGCCCTTATTTTTTGTTATCACCTGACTCCTCTACCTGTCCATGGTTACCTTATCAACCATCTTTACAGATGTTATCTTGTTGCTACCACCGTTTTCTAATGGAGTAACACATATCAAAATCAGAATTACCGTTGCTAGAGATTATTATTATAAAAAAAAAATTCTAATAAAATACTTCTGATTTTATAATATTTTAATAAATTATTTTATAGGAAATAAAACGGGTATTCTTCAATACAACAGTGGAACCTGTTAAGATGGAATCATAGAAGTACCCTTTGATTATTATACTGCTGGGACCAATGAAACAATTAATTTTTTTTTTCATTTTTCTCTGTCCATGTTTTAATTGGGATATAGATCATTAACAAGTACTTGGCATTATATAAGTCCCGAACCACCGTTTTACGTCCCAAACTCAAAATCGGCGTGACAGATTTAGGACCCTTTCCTTGTTAGTTACTACCACCGTTTACCGAATTAAAACCTGAAGGGTGTCAAACATTTCTGTAGGCGGACCTTTGTAAAAACAAAAAATTCCACGTGCGAATTTTAAGCTAGCTCATTACTTATATAAAAGGAAAATCTAATCTAAATTACCAAACATTGAGATGAACATCTTTTAAATCTATCACTACCCCAATCGTGAGTGGCTTGAGGAAGTACAATCGGACCATTAACATAAATCAACTTGATACTTTCGATATTGGGATGAAGAGGTCGATAGAAAAGGCGGACGAATTGGATGGTTCGTGACTTCCCAAGGAACCTAACCTGGCAACCTAACTTTCTCCAGTGGGTGGATATCGGCAATGCAAGGAGGTTGCGACCAATGCCACTAAGATCACCTGCATACCATTACGTAATTCCAACGAGGTCACAAAGCGTGTATAGCAGTTGTTTGTGCATTCATAACTTATTGACGCTTAATTTAAAAGTGATTTAACTTTTTAAGATAAAATTACTTATTGCTTTCCGTTATCTATAAATGAAATATTTATTGAGCGCCGTGGTCTAGTGTATAGATAGACTATTTTCTGCCGGGGGGCGATCCAGCCTCTGTTAAGTGGGTACCCAGATATTAGAGAAAAATCTGGTGTTCGGGTGTGACTAAGCCAAGTCAACTCCTTGCACGTCCGTTGACAATGATTCAGTACAAATATCTATATATACTGAACCCTATGTTTACAGTACTAGTATGTAGTTGTAGTAAATGTTGTTTGAGTTTTATGGGTTGTTGAGATCATGTTAGGCTTAAAGTATAGTATAGGTGCAGTGCCTCTTCGTATGCTTAAATCATTTCTTTAAATAAGTAGATCTCTTTACCAACTCTCGTTGAGCCTGTGCTTATGTTGTTTATTAATCTGTTGTTATGTCCACTAAGTTCGGGATGAAAACGTGAATAAGGAGTTGGGGAGAGAGTGGGGGAATCACAAACACTTAAGGAGAAACTGAAATTGAACAAAACCAGCTCAAGTTAGGAATGCCATTTATCACTTAACGTTTACTTTAACTAATCAACCTTACGTTCTAATAAGCAACAAAGATAAATATTGAATATAAAATCAAATATTAGTAAGAAAACAAAACTATTGGGTTCGGGATTACCCCACAGCACGTCGGGTAATTACGAATGGTATGTGGGGTAATAGCTCTTCTTGAGTTTTTTAATCTGTATTTGGTCCGCATTTGAGTAGGAATTAGACGTTAATTCATACAAAAACAAAACAAAAAACAGAAGTTCATTGTTACAACTATAATATTATATATTGCTATGTTTTTAACCGGCTGCTTTTCTAAGGCAGCGGTAGCTTCAAAAACTAGCTTACTTAATATATTTAGTCAATATATAAACTATATTTAATGATATCATTGGATCTCCTTTCCAAAGGTATCGTGTTTACCAATCCAATAGGTGGCAAGCAGGGTAAGATTAAAGTAAACAAGATTCAATTAATACGTTATTATAATTATTCACTAACACATATAAATTATATCAACACATTGCCTAGAACCTTGAGAATACTGAGGGATATTTTCTCTACTATCTTTGCCATACAATATTACAAATAACAATATACCTTTGAAACACTTAACCGGCTGGCGAAGGTGAAATCAGTCTTAGGTCCCCTTTCTCGGCATCATCCTCCAGCTGCTCTCAGAACACCGACGGCCACCTCCTCTTCTTGTAGATGGAACCCGACTCCCTCTTCTTGAGGATAAAACTTGATTAACTCTCCGGTTCCTCTCTCATTCTTGTCACCTCGGGTGGGCCGAGATGGGAAGTTCCCCGGTTGGCGGTATAGCCTTTGTGCTATTATTCTTATATTTTCACCCATCTTAATATTCTTGTTGGCCGCCGCAGGGGGGAAACTACCAGAGGTTTCTGGTACCGCTGGGGGGCCCATACCGATGGGAAATCTAGGGGACTAGGTAAACACCTTTTGATGTTTTGCCGACAAAGGTTCGTTATCATTAATTGATTAATATTAAAATTATTTAATAATGAACTCCCCTCAGTATCCTCAATACATTACAATATCTATTCAATTTCACTCGAAAACTGTATGAAATTGTTGAAAAAACAACAAAAATTAACATATCTTGTACACGTTGCTTTACCACTCCTGGTTCGTTCGGGTTGACTCACGATTGCATCACTCTGAATATCTTATATTCTTTTCTAACATAACCAAACGAACGTATCCGCGATTAACTCACGTCCGTAATTCCCCACTTTCCCCCACATATATATGTCGATTGTTAGTTGATTTAAGTACTTACAAAGGATTTTGTTGTTTACGTACCATGTAACATTAATTTTCAGTCTTAAAATTTGTCATCCCTCCCGCATTCAGTCCTTACAATCCAAAATCCTGAGTGCTCCTTATTTTGTCACAAATCAACTCCCCCATAATGACCTAAACATCCCATTTGTTGCAAACATAGCCCGTGATAGATACTCCTCTTTCCATTCTAAACTCCCTGCCCATACAAACCCATTTGTCCGTAATTTATCTTCCTCAGATATCCCTGATAACCCTCCAAGGCGACTGAAAAGAAGGTGGCCTCGGGACCTACTGTATTAAAATAGTGAAGTGCTACCACTGGGTGGTTCTTTCTCAAGACATTTTCATGACTTTTTATATTCATTCTACATATTTACTTATTGTATTCTTTAGTACAGTTGTGTAAATTACTATCAATAAAAAAATAAAATAAAAAAATTTGTCATTAAAATGAGTGTAGTTTTTAAGGTGAGCTTCTTTCACTTAACCATAAATCTGTTAGGCTCAAGACATATTGGTTTTAATGAGTAATAGCATATACATATGGTAGGTAAAAAGCATTTACAACTTTCTTATGTTTACATGAATTTTTGACTCGTTTCAAAGCCTAGCTCATTTCCACAGCTCCGTCTAATAAAATCTAATATTTTAAACTTCGATTGTAAGAATAGTGTTGAAGAGGTGTATTTAGGGAGCCTCCAACTCCAATTATATCTCTCAGAAACTTCTAAAGACTCTATTGGTCAACTGTGGTATAGTGACTAGCACGACAACCTCTTATGCCTAGGTTAATGGTTCGAACCTGGGAAATAGACCTACGATTTTTCAAAGGGAGTAAAATGGTTATGCCGTCCTTTGGAGGGGAGGTAAAATGGTAGTCTCGATCCTATGCGATGTCATGAACTTGTAAAAGACCCCTATCCTAATCGACTCTGAACAGGAAAAATTTAGTTTAATTGTCCAACCAGCTAAAGTAGCATAAAGTAACATTAACTGGATACAAGCAAACTTATGTAATTGTTGTGTTGCACCAATACAGTTGTAAAGTTCATTCAATCAATAAAAAATAATTCATTTTTAATATTCATTTCGTCATAAACCCTTAAGTTAATTTAATTGAGTTTAATTTTAATGTTGTTTTTTTATTAGTTTGAACTTTATTTTAATTATTACTTGAAAGTATTTTAATGATTACTAATTTTAATTTTTTTTTCTGTTACAGGTGAGTTTCGTTCCGATCTTATTAGAAGAAGTGAATTATTTTCCAATGGTAATGTAATTATCATAATCCCACTAAGACTACTTTTTTTTTTCTCACTTTCTTTTTTTTTTGAAATTGTCTTCACCATAATGCGGAAAAGGGCGTAAAATATTTAAATCATATAAGGTTTATGTTAGTTTGATTATAAATTGTATACTTAAAAACTACCTACTATGCCAAGGGTCACGGGTTCAAACTCAACAAATAGTTTTGTGATTTTTTAAAGGGGGATAAAAATCCTTGGTTATGCCGCCTTTTGGAGGGGACATAAAATGGTGGTCCTAAGCCTCTGCAATGTCAGGTACTCCGTAAAGATCCCTATCATCCTACGAGGCATTGTAACATATAGTGACCTTAAACCTCTAAAGGTTATTTTTTTATCAATATTTGTTCAGGGGATCGATATCATTTAATTATCTGCAAAACTACATAACAATCGTCCAAATAGCACCAGTATTAGTGAAGATATAGCATGTTTAATATTCAGTCAACATTTTCCTTGTCTAATGTTTTTTTTGTTTTTTTCACTTCTTCACAAGCACCGTTTGGAATTTAGGGGTAATTAATTAAAATATTGCATTTAATTTGATTCTCTTTATTTGTGCATGCAAGGCCAAAACCTATGTTATCTTCTTTTTTTTAATTCGTGGATTAACAAAGCGCTGCAAAATTCTTTCTTTTTTTTTCGTGTTCATTTTTATTTTTCGGACTGTTTTATTTCATATTAAATTTATGAGTTTTCTTTGTTATTTTTTCATCATTATACTTAATCCTCTGGAGCCTGTTACGCAGTGTGAAGAGGAAGTCTATAGAACCTTCTTTAGCCCTGCCGGTATTTTTTTTTCATTGCTTAATAATACAACTACAACATTCAAGGGTAATGAATATGAACTATATAAGAAACCATTTATTCTACACATACAAACTAAATAAAAAGACAACGTAAAAATAAGTAAACAACTAAGTTAATTAAAATTTAACAAAGAAAAAAAATAAAATCCCCACCAAATAACCTTTACCCTTGGTCGTAAACCTACGACATCCTGCCCTACAGTATCCTTTAATAATATTCCGCTTGTTCCGGTTGAGCAGATCCGCTACCTAGGACTTCTACTTGACAAACTTCTAACATGGAATCCGCACACTAGACTGAAACGGCAAGAAACTACTCGCCGCTTTCGGTTACTTCAACACTTACTGGACAGGCGCTCTAAACTTCCACTTAACTACAAAAGACTCATCTACATGACCATCATAAGACCTATCTGGACTTTCGGAGTTGAGCTATGGGGCTCCACTAAACCATCAAATTCTTACCGTCTTTAATCCTTACAATCCAAAATCCTCAACGCTCCTTATTTTGTCACGAACAAGTTCATCCATAACGACCTTAATATTCCCTTTGTAGCTGATTTGGCCCGAACCAGGTATCAATCCTTCCATGACAAAATCCACTCCCACTCTAACCCACTAGTTTCAATCCTTGCTTCCTCTTCTATTCCTGACAATCCTCCTAGGCACCTGAAAAGAAGATGGCCTCGAGATCTTCTAGTTTAGATTCATAGTGGAGTGATGCCAATAGGCATTTTCTCTTCATATATATTATCTGACAGCTAATTTACTGGATGTATTAACTAATACAGTTGTAAATTTCAATAAATGAAAAAATAAAGAAAAAAATATATACAATTAATTAAATTCTACCCATAGAAACTTCCAGTCAAGGCCGGTTAACCACATGAGAATACAGGACAATTTAGGTTTGGTTAATTTATAGAATTTCATTTGTTGCAAATTTTTTTTTACTAAGTACGTTTTGTTTATTGTTTATTTATTTAACGTCACTTTAAGCTACTATGGCTAATCGGACGATGCTTAAGTGGGGATCCTAAATTTTGCTTGTCCAGGTTTTATTAGGAAAGGGATCTTTAACGTCTACCTGGCATCGCACAGGCTCGGTACCACCTTTTAACGTTCCCTCCAAAGAACGGCATAACTAAGGGTTTTTTCTCCCATTAAAAAATCCTAGGACCATCTGCCAGGTTTGAACCTGTGATCTTTGACATAGGAGGCTGTTAAGTTAGCCACTCCCTAAATTCTTTTTTTTTTTTTTCTGTATCTAATTTTTTTTTTTTTACACTATTTATTTTTATCTTTGTCTCAACAGGTACTAAGTTCAATGTTATAATGAAATTAAATCGTTTTGCTAATGGTACACCTGAATGTTCTTTTACAATTATAACTTAATTTCATTGAAAACCTGCATTTTATTTAGAAGAAAATTAAAAATTGTCTTTAATACTCGCAAAATTTTTACATGATATATATATTCTAATACACCACTGCTAAGTTCTTTTTTTTTTTTTTTTTTTTTTTTTTTTTTTTTATTTATTGAGCAATATTACAATCTGTCCAATTCAGGACATTTTTAATAGTGATAAAGTACAACATTCATACTACATTCACACGATATATACAAAACTATAAATTTATATAATAATAATAATAAAATATACATATATACAAAATAAAATCAATAAAAATATATACAATAGTCACTCATACCTATATACAATTCACAAGCATACAGCACGTGAGTGGAGAATCTAGCCAATGCTAGAACTCCAATATCATGTTATAAGAGGTCACGAGGCCACTGCCGTTTCAACCTTCTAGGTGGGTTGTATGGATGGGTGGGGCTGGATAGGGATTGAGCTAGAGGATTAGGATGATGAATGAGATTCTGGTGGAATTTGGAAAATTTGGATGGAATCAGGTCTGAAATAAAAGGAACATTAAGGTCGTGGTGCAAGGTATTGTTGGAAACATAATAAGGAGCATTTACTATTGTACGGAGGACTTTGGATTGAAAGGATTGAATGCGTTTGATGTTAGTACGTTTAGCTGTCCCCCACAGTTCAAGTCCGTAGGTCCAGATGGGCTTCAGTATTGTCCTGTAGATTAATAATTTGTTGTCAACTGTAAGTTCAGATTTTCTGTTGAGTAGTCGGTATAACTGTCCGAATCGTCGGTTGAGTTCTTGTCTTTTAAGTCTTGTATGTGGGTTCCAAGTCAATCTTTTGTCTAATAGTAAGCCAAGATACCGGACTGTATCTGAAGGAGGAATTGGAATGGAATTGAAGTAAACTGGCGGACAGGAATTTCGTCGAAGAGTGAAGGTTACGTGTTTGCATTTGGCTTCGTTCACCTTTATGCGCCAAGCATTACACCAGTCTTCGATAAGAGAAAGGTGTCTTTGCAGGTTTAAGGATGCTGTTTCAGGATTGGAACTGGATGATAGGATGGCGGTGTCGTCTGCAAAAGTTGCCAGAAAGGTATCAGGATGTGTAGGAATATCAGCAGTGTAAAGGATGTAGAGGACGGGTCCCAAGACGCTGCCTTGAGGAACACCGGCCTCAACGGGATAAAGGTTAGAAAATTCTACACCACAGCGAACGCGGAAGGAACGGTTTGAGAGATAGGATCGGAGAATGAGGTATAGAGACTGGGGTAAATGGGTTTTCAGCTTGAAGAGTAATCCAGTGTGCCATACCCGGTCAAAAGCTTGCGCAATGTCCAGAAACGCACCAGAACAATACTCTTTGCATTCAAGAGCTGAGGAAATATGGTCTACAACTCGGAGCCCCTGTTGAACTGTGGAATGCTGAGGACGGAATCCAAACTGATGGGAAGGAAGATTTTGAGATTCTAATATGGGTAGGATACGTTTAAGAAGAAGCCTTTCGAAGATTTTTGAGAGGATGGGGAGTAGACTAATAGGCCTGTAGGATGAAGTGTTGTTGGAAGGTTTGCCTGGTTTTAGAAAAAGAATGATAGTGGAATGTTTCCATAACAGAGGAAAATAGGTGGTGCGTAGGATGCAGTTGTAAATATAAGTAAGGAATATAATAGCTTTCTGCGGAAGTTGTCGGAGGATCTGGGGAGTAAGGAGATCGTATCCAGGAGATTTACGGAGGGTAAGTTTTTGGAGAAGATATTTGACCTCAGAGGGATTAATAGCTTTAGGAGGTAGGGAAAGTGGAATTGGTGACATAAGAAAGTCTTGCACTGTTGCGGTGTGATTGGCGTGGGATTCCGGGTGAGGAGTGAAAACTTTGGAGAGGTGTGTGGCGAATTCCTCGGCTTTATCTTCATCAGACGCAGCCCAGGAGTCATCACCACGTCGGAGAGGATGGGAAACTTGATGGTATTTTAGGATCTTTTTCGTGACATTCCACAGGGAATTGTCACGAGCTGACAGAGAGGAGAGGTAGGAATTAAAGGACTGGGAACGGAAGGTCGCCAACTCCCTCTTCAATTGTCTACAATAGAAGTTATAGGAGCGGCGATCTGTTGGGTGTCGGGTGCGCTGCCATAATGATCTTGCTCGGCGTTTGGTATGGATGAGGTCTATAATATGTTGTGGAAAATGATTTTGGTGAGGATTTATATTGGGGTGTTTAGGAGAGGAGGCAGTCCAGACAGCTTGTTGGATGGCGGTGGTAAAGGAATAGACGGAATTATCTAGGTCATCTGGGGTTTTGAGGGTTACTCTGAGGTCAATATTATCGGTCAGGATTTGGCGGAAAAGGTTCCAGTTGACAGGGCCTCGGATGAATGATGGTGGAATGGGTTTTGGAATTGGAGTGAGAGATACTTTTAGGATCAGTGGACTATGGTCTGAGGATAGTTCATCAAGGCGAGTTACAGAAAAGTTGAGGGAGCCTAATCCGCTGTGGATAAAGAAGTCGAGGATGTCAGGATTGCGGTTAGGATCGGTTGGCCAGTAGGTAGGGGAGTCAGGAGGCAGGATATTAAAATTTCGGGAGTTGAGTGCAGACTGCAAATTTCGTCCCCGAGAGTTGGTGGTTCTGGAACCCCACTGCTGATGCTTGGCGTTTAAGTCTGCACCCAGAATGAAACGATTTCCTAAGGAATCCAGGAAGGATACAAATTCGGAATTGGAAATGGAATGTTTAGGAGGACAGTATGCAGATGTGAGGGTTACCGGAAAGGAAAAAGTCTTGATTACTATGGCTGTGGCTTGTAGGAAATCATAGGTGGGAAGTGGGAGTAAATGATGAGAGAGGGATTGGTGGACAATGATAGCAGAACCGGCATGGGCTTTGCCGTCTGGGTGGTCAGTACGGTATGTCATGTATTGCGGTATTTTGAAGTACTGTTTAGTCGTTAGTCTTGTTTCAGTTATAAGTGCAACATCGATTGTTTTGTCTTGCAACAACGCTGTCAGTTCGTCAGTATGATTTCTAACACCATTCGCATTCCAAAGGAGAATGGATAAGGAGTTAAGTGAATTCATTTAAGGATTTTTCAAGGCAGGGATTAGATTTGATACTAGATTTGTAAGGAGTGATATAAGCGGCATAACAAGAGATTTGATTTCGGAGATGAACGATGTCATTAGACTGGTAAGATCTGTGACGTTTGATGGTGGAGGGATATGAGAAATTTGATGTTGAGGAGTTTTTTGAAGATTAGGTAAACTTTGAGGGATAGATTGTTGTACAATAGATTGAGAAAGTTGAGGAAAAAGTTGTTCCGGCAGTGCCTCGACTTCATGATTCTGGTTTCCACCTCCAAGCAAGTGGGCAAATGATACGTTTGAATTTACAAGTTTAGATGGTTCTCTTCTGCTTCTGGTTGGTACAGCTGTTTCATTCGGATCCTGAGGTTTTTGGTATCTGGTTCTGAGTTTCTTGTAGATTTCACATCCCTTGTAGTTAGCCGGGTGGTCCTTGAGGCACAGAGCACATACAGCGGGTGTAGATCTTGACCTTGTACATTCTTCTGTTTTATGCTGTTCACCGCATTTCACACAGCGTGGTATGTGATGGCAATAACTTTTGGTATGACCATATGCCTGACAGTTATGACACTGAACTATTTCCCTCTTTGTGTAAGGTTTTTCAACTTTTACACGGGTATAGTACAGTCTACTGAGGTCATAGATTTTTTCGACTCCTGCTGATGGTTCCAAGTCCACAAAGAATAGAGGCAGTGGACTTTTATCTTTTAGAACGTTGGTGACTTGCCTCACTTGGAATCCTAATTCTGTCAGTTCTTCTTTGATAGCTTCAACGGGTGTTGAGGAATGTAGGTTTCTGATTACGACCCTTAATGCTCTCTCCTGGCGCAGCTGATAAGTATGAAAGTCAGCTTTGGTCTCAGTCAGATATTTTACAATCTTTCTGTAGGTTTCAGCAGTAGTCGGAGATATTTTAGTATCATTGGTTCTACTTATACAATAATAACTATTAGGATCAGTTACTTTGTTTAAATGCGCACACATCAGTTTAAAATTTTTAATATTTTTAACAAATATTGGTGGAGGTAGTGGTTCCCTGGGTATAGGAGAAGATTCCATGGTTTCTTTTTCATTTTGGAGGATCTCAAATGGATTCGGTGTAAAAAACGGGGATTCATCAGTTATTCCTTGTGATGATGTGCTGGGCTGTGGTTCAGATCCTAATGAGGTAGCTGACGCGGTCGCTGGTGGAATTATTTTTTTATTTTGTTCACGGCGGGGTCTCTGTTTTGTAGGAGACGAGTTAGAACCTGCAGATCTAGATCTTTTACTTGCAGACTTTGAGGACATGACTTGGTGAAAATATCTCATTGATTAAGAAAATAATAATAATAAATAAATAATGAGATAAGAATTAAAGATAAAAGAAAGATAAGTTAACGAAAAGCAAGCCCGAGCTTGCCGAGCTAGCGGCAATCAGCTGATCAGTGACCCTCCTTTCACTTTTTCGTGATTGTACAAAGTAAATTATAACTTTGCTTACCGAAATTTCTCCAATATTCACTGCCGTAGTATTCCTGAGGTCTAGTGATGTTCTCCAGACTGAATTCAAGCGAATTCCTACTGAAAAAAGCAAAAATCTGAGAGACGATGTAACGTATGACTGTTATCATCGAGCGCATCAGCTGATCCAACTAAGTTCTAATGCCGTATTCAGCTCTTTTTTTTTTTCTTTATTATATATATATATATATATATAAAGATAAAAGATAAAAGATATATATATATATATATATATTGTGTGTGTGTGTGTGGTGTGTGTGTGTGTGTGTGTGTGTGTGTGTGTGTGTGTGTGTGTGTGTGTGTGTGTATATCCTTTTATGTCCGTTCTGCAAGCCTTTGGAATTCCCTACATAATAATATTCGCCATGCTTCTTCCATTCTCTCATTCAAATCTCACCTTTTCCAACATCTTTTGGCATCCCAAATAGACGAACAAATGTGAATCGGCAACTTATTTTAATTTCAATACAAGCTATAATTATCTATTTTACCCAAAACCCTAGTAGTGTGGAATAATTAGTATTTTTTTTTATTTCTTGTGTGTTTATTATCCATACTTTTTGTACATGAATGTATACAAGTCTAGGTAGTGTTTAATTTTTCTTTTTCTTTTTTGCACATTTGTAAATACAAATTAATTTTATTATTTTCTTGACCAGACATAAATATTAATTTCTACTGTTCATTTTTGTTATTCTTAAGGGACATGGTCCCAGAATAAAGTTTTATTATTATAATATATATATATATATATATATATATATATATATATATATATATATATGTGTGTGTGTGTGTTAGAATTAGTAATGTAGATACAAATTAATATTGTAGGTAATAGTAATATTTGTATAGACAAACATTAAAATGAACAAACCTTGGGTTGAAAAAATACTTCAAAACGTCATTAGTAAAAAGTATTTAATGATATTTTTATCTTTCACAAAAATATGAAAAGCAATAACTACATTACGATATTATTTAATTTCAATTTCGAGTGGAAATTACATAATGACTTGAATTTGTTTCGGGCGGTCGCTTTCTATTTAACGAAAAACCTGACATACTTAAAACTTCCTACTTTTCTTTTAATAATCGAATTAAATGAACTTTTTCATCTGCATTTGTAGAACCAGTAGATATTTCTTGTATATGAAACAAAATAAAATGTATAGGAAGGGTAAAATTTCCAGTTGTGTTTAGATTGATAAATAAATTTATTTATATATATATATATACATTTTTAAATGATATAATTTACCCTAAAAACTATTTTGTCGTTTTCTCTTGTCCTTCCTTACTGCGCCCAACTCCTGGGAGGCAGAAGCACTGCAGCAGCGGTGGGCATGGTCCACACAGTCCTGATGGAATGGTCGGTTTGGTTGTTTGGTCATAAATGTCTTCTGCAACAGCACCAGCTATCAAGTCCAGAAATCATATATTTATGCATCAATTATATTACAGATGAAAACATCAACTAGAATTCTGGAGGAAGTAAAGTCCCAAAAAGAAAGAATTTAAAAAATCAAACACCCGACTTTTACTTACATCAGTCATTAAAATCAATTAAAGAAATTTTAAATACATTTAGAGATGAAAATAAATTGTTAAAGAATTAATTAAATTGAATCTCAATATATTAATGTGTTTCATTATATAATCTATTATATTTTTATCTACAACAATCAATTAGTTTCATCACTCTCCAAATTTAGTGTATTAGATAATATTTTTTCTATAATGTAGCTATTCAACGGTATATTATACATCTATATTACTATTCTTGTGTCCAAACACACAAAAATTGCATATAAAAATATGTTTGCACTTTTTTTCCTTATGTTGTTCATCGAATTAGCTCAACTTGCTATTTCAGCTGTTCTTTATCTATGCTAACAAGATGATGTGCCTATTTTTACTTTCCCTTACCATATATATGAAATATATTGTAAGGGAAAGTATTGCGATTGTGAAAATTTCTAATTCCAGTTTTAATATAGTAACGAAAATACACGTTTAAGGTCTTCTGACTCCAAATGACCAAGTCCCGCAAAAAGATTTGTGTGTGTGTGACAACTCCCGGCCGAAAACGATAAGTCCTATGAAACTGAAATTTCATATTTAAAACAACTATCCGAGATGTTACAGAATCTTTTTAATCAAAATCAGCTGACCGGAAGATCTACTTTATACCATGCATTTAGCACCTTCTTAAAACAGCTTTAGAGATGTTGATTAAACTCGCTATATCGATGTAACATTTAATGGGCTTTAATATCGTGTAGGTTTCATTCTGATTGAAATAGTCTGACAGGGCTTAAATGCCGATCTTTTAAATTTCCTTTCTCCAAAGTACCTTTAATTTAATATACATGGAAATGAGGTATCTCCGAAAAATAGAGAGAAAGACACGGAGAGATAGGATACGGAACGCCACTATACGGGCTAACCTTGATGTCAAACCGGCTGAGATCGTTCTAGAGGAACACAAACTGAGGTGGTTTGACATCTTCTTAGGATGGATCCGGAGAGAAGTGCCAGGAAGACGTATGAGACCCGCACATAGGGAAGAAGGCCCAGAGGAAGACCCCGCATCTCCTGGGAGGACGGTGTAAAGGAAGCATGCAGGAAGCGCGGGATAGACTGGAGTAGGAGAGTGGAGTTGGCACAACAAAGAGACATATGGTCCAGACTCTACAGGCAGGATCCTCACACTAAACAGCGGTAGAAGAGGAAACGATTATGATGATGATGATGATGGATGGAAAGCTAAAGATTTTAGAAAAAATATTATCTCATACAAAACGTTTTAAAAGTAATAGAGAGTGATGAAAAGCAGATTAAACTATGTGATTATTTCAGATAATAATATAATAGATTTTTTAATAAAACGTATGTATCTATTAAATTCAAATTTAAATAATTCTTTAACAATTTATTTTCGTTTGTAAATTTGTTTACAAATTCTTTAATTGATATAAATAATGGAGTAAGTGAAAGTCGTGTGTTGCGCGCACCAGATTTTTTTTTAATTTTTCTTTTTTTATTTATTAATTGATATTTACAACTGTATAGGAAAATATACAAGTAAATGTGAAAAAAAGTAACAATTGGCTTGATAAAGTCTGGTGAAGAAGCTACACAGCGGTAGCACTTCAATGTTTATGTCGTTAGCAGGTCTCGTGACCACCGTCTTTTCAGGCGCATCCGAGGATTATCAGGAATAGATGAAGATGAGAGGATACGGACAAGCGGGTTTGAGTGGGCTGGTAGTTTGGAATTAAAGGGGGTATATCTAGTTATAGTTCTAAGTCTGCAACAAACGGAATATTCAGGTCTTTATGGATAGTTTTATTATTGACAAAATACGGAGCATTAGGATCTTTCGGAGGATTTTGGATTGCAAGGATTGGATGCGGGAGGAATTTGATGGCTTGGGGATCCCCATAGCTCAATACCATATGTCCAAATAGGTCTAATAATGGCTATATAAATTAGTTTTTTGTAGTAGATTGGAAGCTTTGAACGTTTGTCAAGTAAGTGTAGTAACAATTGGTGTCTGCGTGCAATTTCTTGTCTTTTCAGTCTGGTGTTCCAGATTTTTTAAAATCTACTAAATTAAAGGTACTTTAGATAAAGAAAATTTAAAATATCGGCATTTAAGCCCTGTCAGACTATTTCAATCAGAATGAAACCTACATGATATTTGAGCCCATTATATTTTACATTCATATGGGGAGTTTAATTAAAATCTTTATTACCAGTTTTTGAGAAAATCATATAAAATGGTACAAAATACATGGTGGCTCTTCAGGTTAGCTGTTTTTTGATTAAAAAGTTGTAACGTCTCATACGTATATTTGTTTTAAAAATGTAATTTCAGTTTCATTTTTTTGATAGACTTACCACACACACATACCTTTTTTCGGGACTTGGTTATTTGGACTCATGGGACCCTAAAACATTTATTTTCGTCGAAAATTCAAATTCGGAATTTTTCACGATCGCAATATATTTCATATATAGATAAGTGAAAGGAAAATTAGTGCCCTTCCTACGTTTAAGATTTAAGGGTGTTGAATGCGGTAGCTAACTTTGAAAGAAGAACGTTATATTATTATATTATATTATACGTCTTTGATGCTTTGAGAATGGTAATTCGTTGTAACAAGGTAAGTAAAGACGGTTGTATCGCCATTGAATCTTCTCCTTAACTTAGGCTCTTATCATTGTTATGATGATAACAAAAAAAAGTCAAGGTGAGATCAATATTTAAGATGTGAGAGTTGCGAAAATACAGCGTAAAGTATTCCGACTCCAACTATCGAATTATTTTCTATGCTTCATTCACACTTTCGCTCCTCCTTCTACAACTCTCTTGGATCTTCTTTTTTTAGGATATCAATCGATTTAGAAAGCCTTTCTAATCCAATAATATCGATAAGTTAAAACATTGCCAAGGTCGTTGGTTTATTTATTTAACGTCACTTTATGCTACTATGGCTAATCGGAAAATGCTACAGTGGGAGTCCTAAATTTTGCCTATCCAAGTTTTATTAGGATAGGGATCTTTAACGAGTACCTGACATCGCACAGGCTCGGGACCACCTTTTAACGCCCCCTCCGAAAGACGGCATAACTAAGGATTTTTTACTCCCATTAAAAAATCCTAGGACCACTTGGGTTTGAACCCGTGACCTTTGGCATAGGAGGCTGTTATGCTAACCACCCAGCTACAAGTGAAAGTATTGCGATCGTGAAAATTTTCAAATTCCAGTTTTCAACGGAAATACACATTTTAGGTTCCCCTGAGTCCAAATAACCAAGTCCCGCAAAAAGGTCTGTGTGTGTGTGGTAACTCCCGGGCAGAAACGGTAAGTCCTATGAAACTGAAATTTCATATTTAAGACAACTATACGCCCGAGACGTTACAAAACCATTTTCACCAAAATGGGCTTACCAGAAGAGGCACTTTATATCATGCATTTACACATTTTTTCCATTTTCTCGAAAACGGTTCCGACGGTTTTGATTAAACTCGCTATATCGATGTAAAATTTAATGGGCTTTACGTCATGTAGGTTTGATTCTGATTAAAATGGTCTGACAGGGCTTAAATGCCGATATTTTAAATTTTCTTTCTCTAAAGTACCTTTAATTTTGTAGATTCAATAAAAATAACCATATTATCTTGTGAGCATAGATAAATAACAGCTAACTATGTAAGTTGTGCGAATTTGAAAAACAACTAAAGGAGAAAACTGATAACATATTTTTTAATGCAATTTTTTTGTTTTTGAACATAAGAACACTAATATACATGTATGATATACCGTTGGAAAGCTAAAGATTTTAGAAAAAATATTATCTCATACACAAGCTTTTTAAAGTTAATAGAGAGTGATGAAAAACCGATTAAACTAACTGATTATTTTAGATGATTATATAATTGGTCATTTAATCAAACACATGTTTCTATAGAAATTCAATTTAATTATTCTTCAATGGTTTCACTAATTTTTATCCTCAACTGTATTTGAAAATTCTTTAATTGATTTTCAAAACGGACGTAAGTGAGAGTCGTGTGTTGCTCGCACCAGATTTTTAGTAATAATTTCGAATATAAATAAAATCGTGATAACCTTATCTTTTTTTTGTTTTTACACTATCAGCTTTATAACGATATCTTGTCTCGTATGAATGATAAAAATAAATTTCACATCACAATGATTTATTACGAATCAGTTACGATCATTCATCATATCATAAAACTTTTATCACTTCATTATAAAATCTGCTTTTGTTTATTTATTACTTTGATTTTATTTTTTATGACAATATTATTTATCAGAAGGTATTTCTTTCATTCTCACCACACCTCATTCCGTATAAGGATTTTTAATCAACACTTAATTAAATTAATATTGTTTCTGTTCCTTTATAGAGAGGGAAATAAAACATTATAAATTGAAATCAGATCACATCACGTTTCTTCAAACGCCTTAAAAACAAAAAAAAAAATACTCCGCAACTATTCATGCCAATGTATGTATATACATATTAACAACAAATATTAGTAGAGGTCGAAAATTTTTTTTTTTTTATTTTAAATCAAAAATTCAATTTGTTAATTATATGAGCATAATAATGACTTTTTTTATTTAATATTTTCAATAATGAACCTTTGTAATCGACCAAAAAACAAAACAAACTAAAACTCCTCAAAAATAAATATAAGGAAATAATAAAGCATTGTGTAATAATTTGCAGCGTTTTTTTTTTTTTTTTTTTTTTGTAATTTGTAGTTTACTGTACTACTTAAATTTTTAGTAATATAAATTGATTCAAGCATTTTTTTTATTTTTAAATTTTTGTTCTGTATTCAATTTATGTTTTTTTATATTTACAAAATTACAAATATGTTGTTTTAATCTCGTAAAAATTAAAAATCTGGTGCGGGCATCACACGACCTTTCACTTACCTCTGTTTTTAAAATCGAATAAAGAATTTTTCAGTACAGTTTGAGATAAAAATGAGTGAAACCATTTAAGAATTAATTAAATGGAATTTCTACAGAAACATGTGTTTTATTAAAAAATCTATTATATTATTATCTAAAATAATCAGTTAATTGTATCGGCTTTTCATCACTCTCTATTACATTTTAAAAGCTTGTGTACAAGATAATATTTTTTCTAGCTTTGAATCTTTAGCATCCCAACGGTATATCATACATGTATATTACTGTTTTTATACTAAAAAACAAAAAATTGCATTAGGAAAATATTTTTTTCAGTTTTCTCCTTTAGTTGTTTTTCAAATTCGCACAACTTACATATTTAGCTGTTGTTTATCAATGCTAACAAGATAATATAGTTATTTTTATATAATCTACAAAATTAAAGGTACTTTAGAGAAAGAAAATTTAAAATATCGGCATTTAAGCCCTCTCAGACCATTTTAATCAGAATGAAACCTACATGATGTTAAAGTCTATCAAATTCTACATTGATATAGCGAGTTTAATCAAAATCGTCGGAGCCGTTTGCGAGAAAATCGAAAAAAGGTGCTAAATGCATGGTATAAAGTGGCTCTTGTGGTAAGCTCATTTTAATGAAAAAAGTTTTGTAACGTCTCGGACGTATATTTGTCTGAAATATGAAATTTCAATTTCATACGACTTACCGTTTTTGCCCGGGAATTACCACACACACACACCTTTTGCGGGACTTGGTTATTTGGACTCAGGGGACCCTAAAACGTGTTTTTCCGTTGAAAACTGCAATTCGAAAATTTTCACGATCGCAATACTTCCCCTTACTATATATAGTAAGTGAAAGTAATAACATATGTTTATAAGTTTAAGGGCTTACAACGACATTCTGATAACTTTATACATCTTATATTATTGCTTATTAAATTTTATAAAATTACTACTCATATTCAAAGAAAGATTTTTTGATGTATGACTACAGAAAATTTTCTTTTTCCGTCTAATAAAACTCTTTATTACTATGTTTTTTTTTACTTATAAACCATCAGGGAAGAATGACCTAAATAAAATTGAAAACCGCATCGAAATCCGTCTTGTGGTTTAGAAGGAGTTCGCCGAAACCAAGATTCGCGTTATCATTTTATATAGAGAGAAATTATTTAAAAGACGAGCATAAAGATCACCTGGTGCTGACTGGGCGGAAGCTAGGAGTGCGACCGCGATAGCCAGCGGAAGTAAGATCGTCATTGCTGGACTGATAGCGAACTGAGCTGTTCGAAACCACCTAGATCCTTATACAGGAGGCAGTGAACAAGCTAGGATGGGCAGCTCATTGTCAATGGCGATAATGATCCAATCTATCGGGTCTCTTTCCTGCCATTTTGTGTTGTTGTTAATCGCATTACAACGAACCACAAACGGAAAAGGCGCTGCAATCTGAATTACAAGTCCTGAAAGCTGCTAGGCAAAAAAATACACACTCCTGACATTATTAATAATCGATATATCCCATTTTTATGAAAATTCAAATGGATTTACAATTCTATCCTAGCTGATTTTAGCATTGTATGGTACCAGATCCCCAAAGAAAAAGTCCAAGCAGGCCACTGTGATTTTTAATTAATAGGATCTTTTAACAACCATTAAAACATTAAAAGAACCATATGATATTACAATAACATGCAATCATCTTGTAGAAGTACTCACTGTCATTGGTAAATCCCGATTTATTAGATATTAATACCACTTAATAACAGACCTAGTACTAATAAGCCTTAGTGTTTTAAACGCCATTACTTACACTACCCGAAGGTTCAATGCCGATACCACCAAACTTCGCTTGCACAGACACGTACAATGCCGGTCAAGCCCAAGCCTCCAAGATCGGCCTTAATGCGATCCTCCCATCGACGCTTCAGCCTACCTTTCGGAGGCCTACCAATCGGTTCAGCGAATACCAACTTACTCGGAATCCATTCCTCATCGCGCCCAACAACTTTACGCGCCCATTTGAGTCTCCGCGATGCTATCAACTTCGCAAATCCGCGTTGTGCAACATTCTAAACTCCCCAGCGGCATTTTTACAAACTAAATAAATAAAAAACATTAAAAAAAAAAGATAAATAAATAAAAAGAAGAAGAAAGAGTAAAAAAGAAATCTGTTACTACAAATTTATTCGGTGCTAATAAACAAGAGGTTGAGCACCTATTCCAATACCCTAACCCTAACTTAAAGGGTGATAAAACTAAGTGTTAAGAATTGAAATAGTCATGTTTTTATATTTCTCCAATGTATTATAATAATATAATAATAATAATAATAATAGGCTTACCGAACCCGAAGGTTCGATGCCGATACCACCAAACTTCGCCTGCACAGACTCGTCCAATGTTCACCGGTCAAGCCCAAGCCCCCGAGATCAGCCTTAATGCAATCCTCCCATCGACGCTTCGGCCTACCTTTCGGACGCCTACCAGTCGGTTCAGCGAATACCAACTTTCTCGGAATCCGTTCCTCACCGAGCCCACCAACTTTACGCGCCCATTTGAGTCTCCTTGATGCTATCAACTCAATTATATTCACAGGGTACAAACTCCGCAAATCTGCGTTGTGCAACCTTCTAAACTCCCCAGCGGCATCATCTCTCTTCGGACGAAATATTTTGCGCAGTTCCTTATTTTTGAAAACCTTAAGGCGTTGTTCATCCTTCAAAGTAAGCTGCCATGTTTCACATTCGTAAAGAACCGTCGGAAGAATAATAGTTTTATAAATTCGAACCTTTAAGTTTCTAGCCAGAAGCCGCGAGCTAAGTAATTTAGCAACTGAATAATAACAGACATTTCCCACCTTTAACCAGGACTTTATTTCTTCCTGGATTTCATTTTTTCTTGTTATCATTGAACCTAAATACTTGAATTTCTCTACGTGTTCAAAAGTATGCCCTGATATATCAATATCACCAAGATCGCCACCACTGAAAATTTTCGAATTTCAGATTTCACTGGAAATACACGTTTTAGGGTACCCTGAGTCCAAATGATCAAGTCCCGCAAAAAGGTCTGTGAGTGTATCCGAGTGCGGTAAGTCTAGCGCGAATGAATAAAGCGGTCAAGATTTTATTGCAATTTTTTCATTATAATCAGCTAACCAAAAGAGCCACTTAATACCATCCATTTCAAAAACGTTAGATTTAACTCTCTATATCGATGTAAAATTTAACTTTATTTAATATCTATCATACAGGTTTCATTCTAATTGTAATAATCAGACATGCCTCGAAAACTGAATTTTTAAATTTTCTTTCCTCTAAAGAACCTTCAATTTTGTTGATTCGAAAAAAAATTAATGTTAAGCATTGGTAAACAATGACTAAATGAAAGAGTTGAACGAATTTGATAAACGACTAAAGGATATAAGAGAAAAAATACGTTAGGGAAGATTTTGAAAATATCATAAAAAGGTGCAAAATGCATGGGTATGTATTGGTTTTATGTTTTATTTTTTTTCTCTTGTTATAACAACATCTGAGGCGTATATTCTTAAATATGAAATTTCAGTTTCCTACGACTTTTCGTTATTTTTCAGACGTTTTATTTAGACTTTAGGGTACCTTAAAAGGCCGTTGAAAACTGTAATTCTAAAATTATCACGATTTCAATACTCCCCCTTACTATTTGTTTGTTTTGTTTGGTTTTAGGGCGTACAACAGCCAGGTCATCAACGCCCGGTAGTTAGTTATTATGGTTTATCCTTGAGAGGTGTTTATTCTTAGTTCAAGAGGAATCATAATGAAAAAAAAATAAATAATAATAAAAATAAATAAATAGAATAAGAACAAAAAATAATAATAATAAAATAAATAAATACATAATAATAATAATAATAATAGGCTTAGCGAACCCGAAGGTTCGATGCCGATACCACCAAATTCCGCCTACACAGACTCGTCCAATGCTCACCATTCAAGCCCAAGCTCCCGAGATCAGCCTTAACGCAATCCTCCCATCTCCGCTTCGGCCTACCTTTCGGACGCCTACCAGTCGGATCAGCAAATACCAACTTTCTCGGAATCCGTTCGTCATCGAGCCCAACAACCCTACTCGCCCATTTGAGTCTCCGCGATGCAATCAGCTCAATTATATTCACAGGATGCAAGTTCCGCAATTCCGCGTTATGCAACCTTCTAAACTCCCCAGTGGCCTCATCTCTCTTTGGACCAAATATTTTACGCAATACTTTATTTTCGAAAACCTTAAGCCGCTGTTCATCCCTCAAAGCAAGCGGCCACGTTTCACATCCGTAAAGAACCGTTGGAAGAATAATAGTTTTATAAATTCTAATCTTTAAGTTTTTAGATAGAAGCCGCGAACTAAGTAACTTAGCAACTGAATAATAACACGCATTTCCCACCTTTAACCGGGACTTTATTTCTTCCTGGATTTCATTTTTTCTAGTTATAATTGAACCTAAATACTTGAATTTCTCTACGTGTTCAAAAGTATGACCTGATACATCAATATCTCCAAGATCGACACCGTTTCTGCTACTAATCATATACTTCGTTTTATCGGTATTTAATTCGAGTCCTATTTCTTTACCGGTTTTTATTAACACACTTGTATTTAGTTGTATGGTTTCCGTGTCTTCACCTAGCAGTACCAGATCATCGGCATACCCCAAAACCGGAATCTTGTCACCCATATTTAAGCCTTTCTCGGTACACATCACATTTTCTATGACATATTCTAAAGCTATATTAAATAACACAGGTGAAAGGGAGTCACCCTGTTTTAAACCCGATCGCACCTCAAATCTCTCGGAGTAATTATGACCGATTCTAACTTTATGGAATGTTTCCGACAAACACATCTCTACTAGGTTTACTAACTTTCTAGGTATTCCCTGTTCAATCATGATGTTATATAGCTTCTGACGGTCTATTGAATCATAAGCCTTTTTAAAATCGATATAAAGTTGATGGACTACACCGTTGTATTCCAATTTTTTCTCTAATATTTGACGTAAGGAAAATATTTGGTCAATAGTCGAGCGATTCCGCCTAAAACCACATTGGTAATCTCCGATAATTTCCTCAGCGTATTCCGTGATTCGACTAGTTAGAATTGACGAGAATATTTTATAGCATACTGGGAGAAGAGAGATCCCACGATAGTTGTTACAATCCGACCTCGGTCCTTTTTTGTGAATCGGAATAAGTATTGATTCTTTCCATTCCTCGGGCATTTTTTCAGTTTCCCAGATCTTTTTAACTAAAAAATGTATTTTGGAAACTAAATACATAAAAAATAAAATTAAAATAATAGTATGAAATAATAAAATGAAGGTAGAAGAAAGAAAAAAATACAATAGGAAAAAGAATTAAATAGAAAACGTCCTCGATAAATGTGTTGGATAGTCAGAGACTGGTTAACAGTTTCACTTTTTTTTAGGAATTTAATGACTGCTTTTATTGAGGGCTCATCATCCCGCAGAGCCATTGATATGTTGGGCGGTATACCCAGCTGGTATAATACTTTGTGATAATAAGAGCATTCTTCAAATATGTGTCTGATGGATAAAATTTTGTTGCACTGTGAGCATTTAGGAGGTATTTCTCTAGTAATTAAGTAGCCATGGGTAAGTCGGCTATGTCCGATTCTGATGCGGGAATAGCGACTTCTTCTCGACGAGAACTACGGCTTGAGGTTTTCCAGGAGTTTACGGTTTTCTTAATAAGTTTAAGCTTACTCGGTGGGCTTTCATCCCACATGGATTGCCACCTTATTTTTACTGTTTCTGTTAGGGGACGGGCCAGCTCCGGTGCGGTGAGGATCGCTGCACCCCTACCAGGCAGATTCAACGGTTCTCTGGCAGCTCTGTCAGCCATCTCGTTTCCTAATATACCCACATGGCTGGGGGCCCAGATGAAGAGAACCGTCTTACCTACTTCTTCTAGCATGAGAAGGTAGTCGTGAATGCGTTGGACGGTCGGATGCACAGAGTGCATATTGTTTAAACCACCCCTTACTATTTATTTTGTATATAGGCAAGTGAAAGTAAAAAGTATAATGAGATATAGGAATGAGGGAGGGTATAGAATGTTTTTTCATTCCAATCTCGTACTTAATTTTCAAATTTATATGTATTATGGCTTATTAAGTCTTCAACAAAAGAGTTTTCGATTTCATGATTTAACTATCATATTTACTACGATTCAAAGGTTTATTCTTGGTAGGGGTCCACTAAGAAATAATCAACAACACCATTTTTATGAATTTTTATATCAATATCAATTTAATTGGTAGATTTGATAGATTTATTTTCAAATACATGTATGGGTTCTGTGCATATTGGAGGTCCGAGCGGAGTACCAGGAGCACAGAAGCACTGAGTACCTTCCGGGCAGGGTCCACATTTTGGCTGGAAACAGTTTTTTCAGTGTTTTGTTCTGCTCCGTGACTAGAACATGATAAGTTTGTAATTAAAATCGAACTTAGATTCTAAAACATAAGAAATATATTATTTGACATAATCATAATGCGCATCGTTATAAGTAATATATTATGGAATGAAATGTATAAAAAACAAAAAACAAATCAAGATTTGATTGTGGGTTCAAACCTGCGGGTGGCCCTAGGATTTTTTGATGGGTGTAACCAATTAATTTTCGGGAAGAGAACATAGAAAAATTCATGTTGGGCGCCAGGCTATAAGCCACTTTTATTGGTCAATATACAAAATAAATAAATTAAAATACTTACAGTTGATTCCAGACTTATTATTATATTATCAACTAAATGATTACATGTGTGTGCGTGTGTCCACAGAAAACTATTATTACGAAAAGGTACATAGGAAAAGGTAAAATTAGACAATTAACGCTACTACACAAGAACCACTAACAAGTGCACTCTCGGTAAGTTCGTAAGCCTCTCTCTCTGTGTCTCCGAGAGTCGCCACTCGTAGCGCTTCACTTCCCCCTCCATGACAATCTTATAGAGATTAATTATTTAATTGCTCATTGTTACATGGGGGTAAACAAATTCTTAGTTATGCCGTCCTTCGGAGGGGACGTTAAAAGTTGGTCCCGAGCCTGTGCGATGTCAGGTACTCATTAATGATCATATCCTAATAAAACCTGGATAGGCAAAATTTAGGACTCCCACCGTAGCATCGTCCGATTAGCCATAGTAGCATAAACGTGACGTTAAACGAATATACAAAATCAAGATTTTTAAGGACTGTAAATATTTTAATCATATCTAATACTTAATAATTCTTTTAGAACATTCTCTAAGCTTGTTAAACCTCGTTCGACTTCATGGGGAGAGAATCCACAGTTCTCTGTTCTTGGCAAGGTTGGGTTTTGTGTTTGTTTATTTAACGTCACTTTATGCTACTATGGCTAATCGGACGATGCTACAGTGGGAGTCCTAAATTTTGCCTATCCAGATTTTATTAGGATAGGAATCTTTAACGAGTATCTGACATTGCACAGGCTCGGGAACACCTTTTAACGTCCCCTCCGAAGGACGGCATAATTAAGGATTTTTTACTCCCATTAAAAAATCCTAGACCCACCTGCGGGTTGGCAAGGTTAGGTTCCTGGCTCTACAGAGATCTTTTCCTTTCCTCCACATATTTTGTTGATATATTCGAGATTATTCGGCGTTCTCGAGGTTTTATGCATTCTGGAGTGTAGTCCATCGTCTGTAATGAGTCCCTTTGCTCCTCCATCCTAATCACTAGGCCAAACCATTTCAGTTGAGAGATCTGCAAGACCTCCTTCAATTTAGTTCCTGCCTTATTCTTTCGTTGCGAACGCAATCTCTTCTAGTCTTACTCGCTATTCTTCTAAACAATTTATCTCAGCAGCAGTGACTCTGCTTTCTTGTTCTTCTTTTAATATCCAACTTTTATTGTTTTGAAGGAATGTTTGAAGTAAGTAATCTAAAGGCATAACTGAAAATATATACATCAGCCACTAAAGCAACTCGTGAAATTATTAAATGTGAAGCAGAAGGTGTCTTTGACTAGTGTACTGCGCGGCAAAACCTAACGGTGAAGATACAACGTTGGAAAGGAAGAAAGGCTCTGGGCGACCATTAATTGATATTGATGATGTTTTGCAGGAAGATATTAAGTCGAACCCGTCAGCAAGTACTCGCAAACTTGGCAGGGAGTGTTCTGTGTTGAAGGATACAGTTAGTACCCATTTACTCTCCACGGCGAAGGTGAAAGTTTAAAGTACATTTTAGGTTTTCCTGCCTTATCTACCACTTAGTCCAGACCTCCCACCATCGGATTACTACTTGTTTTGATAGGCAAACTATGTATAGAGTTTGAGAATCAGAAAAATGCGAGAAAAAAAAAAATTGAACTCTCTTTTATATACATGCTTTTAATAACGTTATTTTCGAAAATATACAAAACTTTTATTAGTGTTTTTTAACCAAAATAACGCGAATAATTATAAAAAAGAGAAAAAATTGAAACTTTATCCAAAAATAAGCCCATAACTCAGTCATTTTGGAAGATGGAGAAAAAAAAGGATAGAGTATTAGAATAAATAAAGCACGATATATAAATTTAAAAAAAAAAGAAGAACTGTTTATATTTTTGCTTTTAGTGCGTTTTGATAGAGAATTAACTTTTTTACAAAATGAAAAAGAATCATTGAAATTAGTTTAGAACTAGCAGAGATACAGTGTTTTGAAATCAGCAATAGTGAGTGATATGCCATTATTCTTTGAATTATTGCTTTTCATATTACTTAATTGCCTATAAACAGTTATACCCAAATATTGTTATTTGGAAATAATAAACCATTTAGTAATAATTTGTAGCGTTTTTAAACCTTAATCTTAGAATCTGTCAATTCCTAGATAAACATTTAAGATCTGTAATAAACACCTGGTAATCCTCTATTTTCAAGCTATGTTTTTTGTTATTCTTTTTCCAAATAGGCGTGCATATTTTAGTATAATTTTAATCATGTCCCTGGGATCTCAATCCTAATTTTGGAATGAAACTTCTCTTTCGTTTTTTTTCTTTCATTCGTAAGAAGGTTCAATCAAAATTTTCCTAAAGCACATTAATACTCTATAATTTAATTTTGACTTGAAATTAGCAACTTCCATGATACCCAACTAATCAGTAATTGACTTATCATCACTGGCTGCCATATGGAACTATTCTGTTATAAATTAAAGTAATGATAACACATATTACTGAATATGATACTTACCAGAACGTACTGCTACGATCAGAAACAACGCATAAAATATGATATTGAAGAAGGATGCTATGGTTGAAGACATGTTTCGCGGCCAGGAGTGAATAGGTTATCTGATTGCGGTTCCTATATATACTGGAATCGCTGATGGTCAAGAAAACTAATTATAGTGCTATTTTTAAACAAGCTCCTTCGCGCCTGTCTTGCTACCTCAATATAATCTGGTATATAATCTGAATCTGAAACATTTATTTTGTTATTAGAGGTTTCAAAACCGATCTTATTAGTTTGATAGCGTTCGCGGCTCAAGACTGGAAAAAAAAGTTATAATCCTAAGGATATAATTGATCCGTACAAATCCACTTGTTCGTATATTATCAGATTAGTTCTAAATTTAAATAAATCAATAATAATAAAAGAGTATTTATTTTGTTTACTCATTTAACTCAGGACCACCATTTAATTCTCCTTCCGAAGAACGGCATAACCAAGGATTTTTTTACTCCCTTTAAAACATCCCGAAACCATCTGCCGGGTTTGAACCGTTGATTGTAAAAGGCTGTTATGCTACAGGTGACCCCAGGCGTTTATTTGGAAGATTAATAAAACAGCGGTCTATCAAATTTAGACTTTTTTTATCCCGAAGGACTTCTCTCGATGGACTTGAGCTGTTCCGTCTCTCCAATCCGATTCACCTCTTCTTGTGGCTGGAACGACTCGTTACCTCTATCGCCTCCTCTTTTCGAAAACCGTATATTTTGGAAATTTCCGATCTCCTATGATGACAGATGGCTGATATGGGAAGTGCCCGAAGTCGGCGGTCCAGTCTTTGCTAAAGCTGGGGTATAGGAAGTTCCTGGGATATCATGGGGTGCCTATGGGAAATTCAAGGGGGTAGGAAACGACCTTTTGAACTTTTACCTTCAAAGCTTATTAATATTTATTTAATTAATACAATAATTTCCCAATAATGAACTCACACCCTTCAGTATTCTCAATAAATAACAGTAAATGTACGAGTTTATGCCATTAGGTATATTTTCAAGTAATTAAATTTTTCTAATTAGTTACTACGTTGAGTAAATTTTCCCCTTATGCAAATATTTCACTGGAAAACCACTTCATGAAAATGTCCTTGTGTTTTACATATATATAATCATTCTCGAATTCTATTTCTTTAAGACAGTGTACGCAATAACAAATATTACTTTTATAATTATAATTCTCCCAATTCTCAATTTCTACGGTCTGTTATATCTTTCAAATCTAAGATGCATTCTAAAAAATCGGATCTAGTAGCTGTAGAAAAGACAAAATTAATATTTAAATTGCCCGTTTAGCTTTCTCCTTACAATAAATCCTTATAATAAATTACTTGAAGGTATAGTATTGATAGGTATCGCCTTGATGGATACCAAAAACAAGAAGTGGAAGACATAGGAGACAAGAAGAAGGAAATGTAATGGCGAGACACACTAAGAGATAGGATTGGCCCTCAGAGCAAGGACTCTCTTGTCGCAGTTTATTTTACAAAGCCGTCTCCAGTTTCAGGTTCCGATCCCTCCTTGTGCCCTTTTCCTCGTCCCACGTATTTCCTTATCTTCATTTCAATTTTTTTTTATTTATTAAACTTTACAACCTACAATTTACATTTATTATTAAATACATCGAGCACATTTTAGGAAAATATTAAACAATGAATAGAACAGAATAATGTTTATTTTACAATATACACGTATATACATCATTACATTTTTAAACATTATTAGGACTAAGTCTTACTTGACCGATACCCGGAGTCGGTCTTAATCTATTTTATAATTCCTAAAACTAAACAAGATAACATAGTAACTAATCATAAATCCATATGCATATAATATATCAAATCTATGACCTAAATAAAATAAGTGATTTCAATACACATCAGAAACAGGTAGAAAAATGTCTATGAGAAACAAAGAAAAATAAAAGTAAATATATATATAAATCGCAATTATACTTGACACTTTTAATTAATTTTAATACATACAGCATTTAATAGCTCATAAATAAATTCCTTAATAAGTTTAGCTCTAAACGCATGCTATTTTACAGTACTTAATTAATTTGAACTTATTAAACAGTGAAATACTACCCTTTTTGAGAAACTAGTCATAGGCAGCACTCAAAAATTATTTTAAACGGCAGTGAACTAAAACGACAAGAAACTGCTCGAAGATACAGATTACTACAACACTAGACAAACGTTCAAAACTTCCAGCATATTACAAAAGAGTCATTTACATCACTATTATCAGATCTATTTGGACATATGGAATCGAGCTTTGGGGTTCTACTAAACCATCTAATTCCTTCCGTATCCAATCCTTACAATCCAAAATCCTTCGCAAAATCCTGAATGCCCCTTATTTTGTCACAAATCAACTCCTCCATAATGACCTAAACATCCCATTTGTTGCAGACATATCCCGTGATAGATATACCTCTTTTCATGCTAAACTCCCTGCCCACACAAGCCACTTGTCCGTAATTTATCTTCCTTTGATATCCCTGGTAACCCTCCGAGACGACTGAAAAGAAGGTGGCCTCGGGACCTACTACCTTAAAATAGTGATGTCATTCATACATTCTACATATTTACTCATTGTGTTCTTTAATAAAGTTGTAAATTACTATAAAAATAAAAAATAAAAACGGCTATGAAGATTTTACTTCATATCTTCTTACTTAATCTTCGTATTTTTTCTGCGTAGAGCATAAGAACGCATTTTGCGACATTCGAACTCTCATCAATTAGCAATTTTTAGATGAAATAGTGGACATTAATTTTATTAAAAACTAATACAGTGGACCCTCTAAAAAGGTTGTGAGTTGATAAAATAAATAATCAATAATATTTCAAGTTTTCACATTCCTGGTAACTTGATAACTTACCTTGAGATTAACTATGACAAAAAGTGAATAATTTACCCCTGAGACGAACTGACACTTCATAAGTACGGCCTCACAAAAAGCCGAACCCACACAGATTGTAAAAAAGCTCTCGGGCTTAAGTCGAGTGACAAAAAGCCTACCTCTTTGGTGGAGGAGAATAATTTATCGGTTGGCTGAGGTGAATGCTATCACAGTTCTAGCGATATTTTGGTTTTTACTGCATAAACTTTATCCTTTACTGACTTTTTTTTTCTGTTTAATTAAATAAGTTCTTATTAAGTATTATCATTGAATACCTCCTTGTATCTTTTATTTAAAAGAGTTTTAGAGACCGTGCAATATTTTATTCTAGGATTGCGTTGCGGGTTATGTATAACTGCACTATTATAAATAAACACGGTTATAAATATACATGAGTATATATTGTGTTGTTTCACATGAAATGTCCGTTTTTATAGTTTCTGAAATACATAAAGGATTTTGCAGGTCTCTGTTGTTTCTTCCGAATGTTTACATATTTAAAGTAAACAGTTACTAATCCTCTACCTTTGTATTATAAACATTAGCTTCTCAATTAATTATCCACTTTTTAGTATACTTCCAAATATGAACATGGAAACACGCGATTTTCGAGTAATATATTTGTATGAGTTTAAACTCGGCCATTCAGCAGCTGAGGCCGCTAAAAATATTTGCTAGACGTTTGGGAAGGGAGTGTTAATGAACGGAAACATTCGCCGTTTGTTTGCTAAGTTTTCAGCTGGGGATACCGACTTGGAAAACTTGCCCCGTAGAAGACCTCCGTCCGTAATAGACAACGATGTCCTCAAACATACAGTAGAAGGAAACCCCTACCAAACAGTTAAAGGACTCTCAGCACAACTAAATGCAAGTGCATCTACCGTTTCCAGACATTTAAAGTGTATTGGGAAAGTAAAAAAGCTCGATACATGGGTACCTCGTGATCTCACTGAGCGGCAGCTATGTTTCAAAACATACCGTGCGAAAATTGAAAGAACTGGGCTAGGAAGTTCTTCCGCGCCCACCATATTCTCCCGACTGTCTCCAACAGATTACCGCCTGTTCAGGAATTTAGACAACTTCGTTAAGGAAAACGTTTTTGAAAATGATGATCAAGTAAAAAGTGCGTTTTCAGAATTTGTTTCACTTCAAAGCTCAGAGTTTTTCAGTTCGGGGATGAGAAAGTTGGTGTCACGTTGGGGAAAAATGTGTAGAAAAAAAGGTAAATACTTCGAATAAAATTATCTAAATAAATTGTTTTCATATCGTATTTTTAATGAAAATCCTTTACCTTGAAAACGGACATTTCATGTGACACAACCGTTGCGCCGCACAGTGGGAAAAAAATCACGATTTAGGGTCCAAAATTCTATAACTCTTCTAATCACAATAAATTAAAAATTCTTTTTTTCATTTATGAGTAGAGAATGTACTTTATTTGTGAGTGTAAAAAGATTACTATCGTTACATTTTTTTATATTTTTTAAATCATTTTTATTTTTTTATTTTTTGATCAATTAACTTCTATATAGGAGCATTTCAGTCGACAGAAATGATCTATTATCTGCTTCTATAGAGTTTTCTGCGTGTATAATTGCCTTACTCAGGAATTACGAGGTATACAGAATTTATAAGGAATTATTGTTCAAAGGCAAAAAATCGACAAATTCAACTTAACAAAATAATATCCGATATTTATCCTGTGAATATTTTTTTTCTATTCTAACGGAACAAAGAAAATGCAGGTTATGAAATATGAGGCATATTTTAGGATTTTGCCTAAATTCCTGAGTGAGGAATTTTACCACGCAGAAAACTCTATAGAAGCAGATAATACATCATTCATATCGATTGAAATCCTCCTATATAGAGTTAATTAATCAAATACAAATAAATGTGTGAAATCAGTAGCTTTGAAAAATAATTAAAGATATTAAAAAATGTAACGAGAGTAATTCTCTTACACTCACAAATAAAGTACATTCTTTTATTATAAAGTCATAACGGATTCCTAAGTTTTTTTTTTTAAGATTTTGGCGATTTCGTGTCGAAATTCCCCAATTTTCTTCGTTGGAAAAGATATTTTTCACAATAGATAAAGAAGCCAGTGAGTGACATTCGCTTAGGGGAGAAAGTAGGTGTTCCACTGAGGCAGCGAAGAATCCTCCAAGGAAATGGAAAAGAGGTTTTTTTTTCCTTGGGTCCTAGGAAAGATGTCCTTTTCAGATCCTTAATCAAGACCTCGCCCCGAAGAGAACTTTAAATATTACCCATTCCGCACCAATATTACCCTCTTCTTCAATATATTTTTTTCTTTAATGGAATCAAGATCTAAGTTTAGCCATAAATTTATTTTCTTCGGCTAAGAAGAGGTTAGTACATACTGCAAGTTTAAATACCTAACGAAAGTAACGTAGCTTGCATTAAGTTTACATATAAATATACTCTTTTTTTTTCTGTTCAAACTCGAACTTTAGGAGTGATTTTTTTTCAACCTGTAATCCCTATTTACTTTTCTTGAACCTTAACATCCCATTTGTTGCGGACATAGCCCGTGATAGATACTCCTCTCTTCATTCTAAACTCCCTGCCCACACAAACCCACTTGTCCGTAATTTATCTTCTTTAGATATCCCTCCAAGGCGAATGAAAAGAAGGTGGCTTCGGGACTTACTGCCTTAAAATAGGTAGTGAAGTGCTACCACTGGTTAGTTCTTTCTCAAGACTCTTTTTTTTTCATTCCTCATATTTACTTATTGTGTTCTTTAATACAGTTGTAAATTACTATAAATAAATAAAAAAAAACTTTTCTTGAAGCTCTACAATACTTAAGGATTCCCGTTTCTGCATATTTTCAATTTAATTTAATTTTATAACTATAATTAATTAATAGCAGTGCCCATTTCACGTCAAACATTATAGCCTTTACTCGACGAACTTTCTCGATTCACCCCATTCCGAGTTGTCTTGTAGATAAAGAACTAGTCTACTGTTCTCCTAGTCGCAGGTTCGAATACCCTCCTGGGGCACACCCAGCCTCTATAAATTGGGTATCCAAAATTGAAAATCCTGGCGGCTGAGCGTGATACAGGCCTAATAACCTAATTTTATGTCCGTTGGCCGTGAAACAGTTCGGATCTATTTAAGTGCTAAATCCAAGACCCTTTGTAGGTTATGGGGTAACTTTTTTTTTTTTTTTTTTAGTTTACTTTTATTAATTATTTATGATGGTGCTCATTTTCCGCCAAAAATATCGCCTCTATCTGACGAACTTTCCCGATTTACTTTATTCGATCTTACTTCTTATACACACACACACACATATATATATATATATATATATATATATATATATATATATATATATAAGTAAATAAGATTGCCGGATTTTGTCCAGTGACTATGTCAGGAAATTTCGATATTTACTTAGACCTCAACCTTAACCATCACATTTCGCGCACCTTTTGGTCACATAACCTCCCTCCCTCCATTGACCTAATAACCTAAACCACCAGTACACGCCCCGTTTTCGTCATGTGACTTAGGTAGAAATTACGAATTTGAATTTCGAACTAACCTTTACTTCCCATAATTTCAGTCACGTGACTCTCTATCGACCTAACCCGTATCGTCAGATCAAGCCACTTATTAGCCACGTGACTTATATTTTCTGTTATTTGAGAGTATTTTATCTCTTTCTTGATTTGTCGAGTATAAGGTGTATTTTGTACCTTATTATAATACTCAGGATGAAGGTATAAATAAAAAAATAAAAAATACTTCCAATATATTATTTAAACAAAAATAGAATAGAATAGAAACATTATTCTGGGACAGAGTCCCTTAAGAACAATTCTTCTTCTTCTTCTTCCAGTGGCGCGACAGGCCGTGTAGGCCCAGGGCCTCGCGGTGTAAATTCCTACGAGTTTACACTCACGCTTCACGATGAAATTTTTAGTGTAGGGTCATCACTCCCTACGACTAATTTTGTGAATGGCCACCCTTTGGCTGACGGGTCTCACATACCCGGGGAAGAGGTTGTGAGTAAATCCACATTTTTTTACATCCTTATAAAAGCCCCGCCGGGACTGGGATTTGAACTCAGAACCTGTAGCATGAGAGACTAGCGCGCTAGCCACTCAGCCACGGGCTCTCCAAGAATAATTGCTATGTACAATTAAGATATACGATGTGTCTGATCAAAAGGCCAAAGGATTATAATTAATTTTTATTTACAATGATATCACAACAAAAAAAAATGGATTAAAGTATAGAATAAAATAAAAGAGTAAAATAAATAACTTCTGATAGATTAAAGTGTTGAACAAAACAAAACATTGAAACTGATTCATTAACTAAGTTTAATATAAACAATTAATAATAAATTTCCTTAACGAGTTGATAATTTATTTCAAATATCAGGCTTGTTGAGCGTCTGTTTAGGATGACATTAGGTACTGAAACAGCTGGGACTTGAATGATGGTAGGGAAGAAGCATGGCGGATGTGAGTAGGTAGGGAATTCCAGAGAGTAGTAGAGCGGACAAGAAAGTTTTGTTCTATGGTCAGTAATGTAAAGTTCAGAATGGCGCGATCTTGTTTCGAGGGTGTGGATTGACGATTTAATTAGCAGAAGTCTGTGGATATAGGGAGGTAGTGGGAGTGGAGAAAATAGGTATGTTTCTCATTTCCCATTATTGACAGCAACACTTGGAACCGTTGTAGGTCATGTAAAAACCTCCTGCAACCATTCTGGACCTGCAGACACTGAGTGGGCATCGAGGCACTTCTGTGTTGGGCAAGCATCGCTGTAGCCGAGTGTCTTGAGATCCTGCAAAATATTTACATTACAGATATTATTGAATTTCAGAATATTTAAATTTATTTATTGCTATGGATGAAATGAATGAGACACTCAGAACTGTTTAAAATACTTTAATTGCAATATTGAAGAAAAATATACTTAACATGGCCAAATGCAGCGAATGCAATTAAATTAAACATTGTAGTTTTATTTATTTTTTTTACTTTCACTTACTACCTAAATATGAAATATATAGTTTAGGAAAGTATTGCAATCGTGCAAATTTTCGTATTCTAGTTTTCTACGAAAATACGCGTTTTCAGGTCCCATTCTCACATATAGTATGTTTCGCGCGAAAACGATATATATTATGAAACAGAAATTTCATATTTTAAGAGCGTCTATGCCTGTGATGTTACAGAAACTTTTTCATCAAAATCAGCAAACCAGAAGAGCCAATTTCTACAATGCATTTTACACTTTTTTTCGATTTTCTCGAAGTGGTTCTGACGATTTTGATCAAACTCTATATATCGATGTAAAATTTGATGGGCTTTAATATCATGTAGGTTTTATTCTGATTAAAATGGTATTTTTAATTTTTTATGATTTTATATAATTATAATTTATATAATAATTATATAATTTTTTATACCTATATTTTCTCACTCTAAAGTACTTTTAATTTTGTAGATACTAACAAAATAACAGTATAATCTTGTTATCAACGATAAAAAACAGGTAAATATATAAGTTGAACGAATTCGATCTATAAAACAAAAGTAGAAAACTGCAAAATTATTTTTTTAATGCAGTTTTTTGTTTTTTGAACATAACAACGGAAATATCCATGTATAATAAGTCGTTCTAAAGCTAAATATTTTAGAAAATATATTATCTTATACATAAAATTGTAAAAGTTGATAAAGAGTGATGAAAATCCAATAAAACTGACTGTTTTAGATAACAATACTATAGATTTTTTAATAAAACACATGTTTCTGTAGAAATTCCATTTAATTAATTCTTTAAAAAATTATTTAAAAATTCTTAAATTGATATAAATAACAGAGCTAAGTAAAAGTCGTGTGTTACGCGCACCAGATTTTTTTATATCTAACTGTATATAGAAATTAATTTTATCAACAGAGGTGAGTGGAAGTCGTGTGTTGCGTGCACCTGATTTTTATTCAAGTGTTTTTTAGTCTGAAGAATAAATAAATTAACTTATGGGCTGTTTCTGTCATTTCTTCTGAATTTCGTCCAATTAATCTCCGTGATATTCTGTGCCATTTCCTTATTCTTTTGTAATACCTTGAGAATAAATTTGTTGATGACCCCCCAAAGAGAGTAGGCCACATTCTAGAGGCGATCTTCCCCATCCAGGTCGAAGGACTTGGGAAATAATCCCAGTTACATAAGATCCCCGAAACTGGTTTGCAATGGATCATAATGTGTATACTTATCAAATCATCCCTTTTTTTAAGATGAAGATGCTCTGTCTTCAGTGTTTTCCTGTTCCATTTAAGAAACCTCGGTTTTAGCAACCAATACATTTTTTAGACCTTCAGTACTACCCCATTAAGTTGTAAGTACCTGAGCTCACCTGGATCTTGCGAAATGCACAACTTGAAAAAGTTTTATATATCCTATAAACCATTTTATTATTACAAAGGCAGAAATAAATGAAAAATAATAAAATTGTAAGCGTATTTAGTCATTCGCGCAAATAAATGATCAAATTGTACTTAAGACAAACACAGCTAGATCATATCAAACTGAGGGTGATAACAACGTTACACTATGAAAGATACGGACCTTCAGTCAAAAGAATATGTCACTAACAAATAAAAAATAATAATAACAAATAAATAGATAGATTAAATAAAAAAAAAAAAAAAGCGGTATATAAATAAATATTTTTACTTTCACTTACCTCTATATGAAATAGATAGTGCTACGGTCAAGACAATGACGGGTGGACCACGCCTGGAGGGGCCTAGATGTGGCTAGAGACTTCTGGACCTGGGCGGTCCTCGAAGTACCTAGAACGGCCCTTACCTGCCCGCCGTGTCTAGAATATTCAGTGATACAAATACCGGTCCACTACGCCTGGGTCAGTCAGTCTTGATCTTGCTCAAGTGGATGTAGCAGTGAACAGTGACAGTGAACAATCCGTGACAGTGTGACAGTGTAGTGAAACTGTGTGTCAGTATTGTGATAACCGGTCGGTGGGAAATTAGAAGACTGTAGTTTATATATAATTTATAGTTGTAAGTTTTAGAATAAGTCTAGCAGATTGTATAAAGTTACGTAAGTAGTTTATTTGATAGGTATACCTCATTTTATATGTATACTGTTTAGTAGTTAAGCTAGTAATTCAATTATTATTGTAACTATAGTGGTTAGGAATCCCTTTGTATTTGTACATTCTGTATTTAATAAGTATTTGTAATTTGTAAACTGGAGTAGTTTATTTCTCACACCCCGTAGCCCGTAACAATAGTAAAGAGAAATGTAGCGATACTGAAAATTCCAGGTGGAATTCTAGGTTTCACTGAAAATACACGTTTTATGATCCTCTGTGTCAAAATAAACAAGTCGCGGAAAAAGATATCTGTGGATGGGTGTGTCTATGTTTTTCTGTATCTGTTTGTGGTGAGTCTATAGCGAAAACAGAAGTCGTACAAAACGTAAATTTCAATTTTAGGACAACTATATACGTCCGAAATGTTAGACTTACGTATTCACCGAAATTAGCTGATCGGAAGTGCTACGTTATCTCATTCATTTTGCACCTTAAATTTATTTGGCCTTATTATAATGTAGGTTTAATTGTGATTGAAATAATATGACAGGACTTAGATGGCGATTTTAAAATTTTCTTTTTCTAAAGTTCCTTAATTTTTTTAAATTAAAAAAAAAACTATATCATCTTATTAGCACTAATAAAAAGTGGCTAAATATACAAGATTAACGAATTTGATACCCAACTAATGAGCTAAAAAAATTTTTTTTTTTTAACGTCAGAACAGTAATATAGAGGTGGTGGGATCTCCTGTAGCATGGTGGCTATCATAACAGCCTTCTATGATAAAGATCACGGGTTCTAACGTGGTCCTAGGATTTTTTAATGGGAGTAAAAAATCCATATTTATACCCGTCCTTCGGAGGGGACGTAAATAGGTGCTCCCGAGCCTGTGCGATGATGACAGGTACTCGTTAAAGATCCCTGTCCTAATTAAACCTGGATAGGGAAAATTTAGGACTCCCACTGTAGCATAGTCCGATTATTCACAGTAGCATTAAGTGACGTTAAATAAACAAACAAACAACAAAAGTAATATATGTAGATCTATAATATACCGTTGGAAAGCTAAATATCATAGAAAAAAAAGTATTATTTTATATACGAAGTTGCAAAAGTAATTTAAAGAAATGAATAGGGCATAAACTTATTACTGATTATTTTACACAACAATTTTATATTACTTAATTGAAATTATGTGTTACTAACATAGCTGAATATAATACTCTAAACTTTTTAAATCTCTTTATTTAGTTAAAACTAACTATATTTAATAGATCTTAGATTGTTTTTAACAACCGAGGTAAGTACAAGTCGTGTGTTACCCGCAACAGATTTTCTCAATAAAGATAATATATTTATAATTATTGCTATATTATATCATGACCTACCTGAGGGTTTGGCTGTTGCTGATAGAAGTGTGGTGAGCACTAGACTCAGAACCAGTAGCCACGGCAGAACCTTCATTGCTTCTGCTCTCCAAAAAAAAATGGATCGCCTCTTGTATTGAGACAGGCGATTCTATGTTATTCCCATCTGGTAACTACAGACCATTCCTAAATTATCATTTCCTTATAATTCTAACAGCCTCCCATGCAAAAGGTCACGGGTTCAAATCCGCTGGTGGTCCTAGGATTTTTTAATGGGAGTTAAAAATCCTTAGTTACGCCGTCCTTCGGAGGGGACGTTAAAAGGTGGTCACGAGCCTGTGCGATGTCAGGTACTCCCTATCCTAATAAAACCTGGATAGGAAAAATTTAGGACTCCCACTGCAGCATCGTCCGATTAGCCATAGTAGCTAGCATAAAGTGACGTTAAATGAATAAACAAAAAACTTATAATTCTTTGATATTTGAACCCCTTATTGCGAAAATAATACTGGCATTTATGATAATAGTTACGTTAATATAAAACTAATCAATTATGATTGATTATAATCTATTATATCTATCAATTAATATGAAATCGGCTTTCACTTCCTTCGCTTCTTGAAATCATGTTTTTCATTGAATCATTATTTTCAATAACTTTATGCCATTTATGTATTATCTTCTACAAGTTTGTATGTTAGGTACCAATTTTGTTAAAATCTTTAGCTTTCCAATAGTTTATTATTCATACATCGGTACATTATTATTGTTATGTTTAGAAGAAAAAATATGGTGCAACAGCTTTTACTTACCTCGACTGTTAAAAAATGTTTCAGAAATATTGAATAAACTTAAAGTTGCAAAAAGTTAAAACAATCGTATTTATTTTCGCTGAAAATACTGATGGTTTTGATTTATTAAAAAAACAATATGAAATTTTTAATTAGAATAATCAGTAAAAAGTGTGTCCCATATTCATCACTTTGTATATAAGATAATATTCATTCTAAAATCTTAAGCCTTCCAACAGTATATTATACATCTATATTGCTGTTCTTATGTTAAAAAAAAATTATATAAAAAACATTTTGGCTCTTTTCTCCTTTTCTTTCAATGTCTAGTTGTCAAATTCGTTCATATTTTTTATTTAGCCGCTTTTTATCGATGTTAATAAGTTGATATAGTTATTTTTTTTATTCTATAAAATTAAAGGAAGAACATCTTAAATATAAGCCCTGTCATACCATTTCAATCAGAATGACATCTAACGTACATATTAAAGCCCATTACTTAGATATAGCGAGTTTAATCAAAATCGTAAAAATGTACAAAATGCATGATATAAAGTGGCTTCTCTGGTTGTTCGACTTCGATGAAAAAGTTACGGTAACATCTCAGAAATATACGCTCCTAAAATATTAAATTTCAGTTCTATAACACTAGCTTTATTTTGGGTTACCTGTAGCATGGTGGTTAGTATAACAGTCTCGGGTTCACAACCGCAAGTGGCCCAGGATTTTTTAATGGAAGTAAAAAATCCTTAGTTATGCCGTCCTTCGGAGGGGACTTAAAAAAGTGGTCACGAGCCTGTGTGATGTCAAGTACTCGTTAAAGACCCCTGTCGTAATTGAACCTGGATAGGCAAAATTTAGGACTCCCACTGTAGCATCGTCAGATTAGCCACTGCAGCTCAACGTGATAATATGAACGTTAAATAAATAAACAAACTAGCTTCATTTTATTATACCTTATTTATTATATTTTATACTACCCATTGGCAGATCTCCAAAAACAATGCTAAACCAGAAGGTCTCGGGGCCATCTTCTTATCAGACACCTCGGAGGATTATTAGCGATTGTACAGATAGCAAGGTTTGAAACTATTGGATTAGAGTGGGAATAGAGTTTGTAATGAAAAGGAGTGGTAACTGGTTCGGGCCAAGTCAGCAACATTTAGGTCTTTATGGATGAGTTAATTCGTGACAAACTAAGAAGCATTGAGGATTTTTCGAAGGATTGGAGGCGGAAAGAATTTGATGGTTTAGTAGAGCTCCACAGCTCCGTAATTCCATATCGGCCATATGATAGTCATGTAGATGAGTTTTTGAAGTTAATTGGAAGGTTGGAACGTTTGTCCAGTAAGTGTGGAAGTAGTCGAAAACGTTGGGAAGTTTCTTGTCGTTTCAATGTTGTGTAAGGATTTCAAGTAAGACGTTTGTCCTAATGGAGTCCTAGATATCGGATCTGTTCGACTTGGTGGAGAGTTATTGAAGGATACTGTTGAGCAGGACATTATCGGAGTTTGTAAAGCAATTTTGGGTGCCATACTCGGTCAAAGGCTATATTTATTAGAAGTATGAAATTAGAGTTTACCACTTTTCGTTTTTGAACCAGGCTTTCAACCTTCAGGCCTTTCGCCTTAACCTTAAAACGTGTATTTTCGGTAAACATCATGATTCGTAGATTTTCCCAATTAAAATTGTTTCCTTTATTATATATTTCATACTGATGATATGATCATATAATTCATAAATGAAATCATGTAAAGATATCACATTTTGTCATCGATTCACGTTGTTTTTATTATTCATAAACAAACAAATATACATCAACCTAAACAAAATAGGTTTATGGAAGATATTTGTACAGGCTCTAACAAAAATTTAATTTCCTACAAATTTTAAATTGTTACAATCACTTACCCATGTAGGAAATATATAGTAATAATAATAATAATAGCTTTATTGGCATCAGTATAGACAAAAGCCTCTCCCATAGGGAGAAATTTATAGTAGTTGGCTATAGTAAGAAATAAATATATAAACAATTAAAATATTGAAGAATAGCAAATAATCCAAAAAAGAATAAAAAAAAATAAGTATACAAAAAACCTCAATAACAAAACAGAATTCTTAAAAATATACACAAAGAAAACACAAAACTAAATATTCTTTAAAACGTTTTTCCACTAGCATTGTCCCTCGCAACCAGCCAGCAATTTTGGCCTACACTCTGCGTCAATTGATCCCTCGACCTGCGATGTAGTCGCCCCCTCTGTCTTATGCCCCCTTCGAGTTATCACCGAAAATACACGGTTTAGGGTCCCCTGAGTGTAAATGACCAGGTCCCGTAAAGAGGTCAGTGTGTGGTAAGTATAACACGGAAAAAAAAATAAAAATAAACTTTTTATTTATATTAACTGAAACATTTTTCAACTTTAGGTTTATTTAGTAGTTCTTAAACTGATTTTAACAACCGAGGTAAGTGAAAATCGTGTGCTGCCCGCACCAGATTTTTGTTATTAGTTTTTCAGAATCTAAATATCTAAGAATTCATTACTATTAGAATGTAAGTCTGACGCTTATGGCGCTTACAATAAAATTTAATAAGAGATAATACTCTATTTATTATAAATCTATTTCTGAAGATACGAGTCAACCAGATTAGGAAAATAAACTTGGTATCTCACATATTGCACATCGAACGCCTAACGTGTTCATTTGAATACCCTTCGGTAAACATTTTCAATAGACATCAGCCAAACAATTCTGCTTATCTTCAACATCGTACGCGCAATTTCTTTTCTTACTCCAATTGGCCTTCATTCATTGCTTTTTCTTCTTCGATTTTCTAGTACAGATTTTTATTTGAAAGAATAATTTATACTTATTCGTATTATCTGTCTAATAATACGGTTCTTAGAGCAGCAAAGGAAACTTAGAGAAATACACAAACAAAAATAAAATATCATAAAAATCGGCAAACCAGAAGAGCAGCATTATACCATGCATTTTATACCTTTTATTCTCAAAAACGATTTTGATTAAAACCGCTATATGGATATGAATTTAATTTAATTAATCACCATCATTTAGGGAATCCTTTTCTTAAGTTTTATAAGTAAAATACATCGTGATTGAGCTTTTCTAAAAACGGGAAAAATAAATTTTCTGTTACCAAGTCATCAAAAAATTATTCCCGAAATCTAAGTAATAAAATATACGTATAATATACCGTTGGAAAGAACAAGATTTTGGAAAGGTTGTTATGCAATAAAATGAATAGTACAAGTTAACATAAAGTTATTTAAACCCATAAACTTACGAACATATGTTAATGGTGAAGGGGGAGGTTATAATAGCTAAATGTACAGGATCGTGCAAGTTATATTCTTCTATTCAGAACGCAAGATTTTAGAAACAATATTACGTACCGAATTGTAACTAAGTTGTTAACATAAATGGTAAGCTGTTATAAATCTATAAACTAACATTTGTATCAATTATTTAAAATTTAATACTATTTCAAGAAAACGGATATTTTACTTTAAACGAAATGAGATTCCTATGGAAACAATTTAACTTTTAAAATGTAATTTAAATAGTTCATTTGAAATATAAAATAATAATAAACCGAATAAAATAGGAACCGTTATTATTTCTGCAGTTTGTTAACACATGCATAGCAATCAAATTTCCGTCATATGAAAAAAGTAAATTTTCCGTTATCTGTGCTTCACTTTAAAATAACAAACATATATACTTAACTAATTTTAAATTTATGTTTTTTTCATTATGTCGTTCTTTTTTTTTTTTTTTTTTTAATTCTGCCGATGATTAAATATAATAATAAACAGACGTTATAAAATAATATTTTCTCGCTAATTGTACATAAATGGCCCTTCATTTCAATTGCACCTGTGCAAGGCAGGGGCGATTCCGCTAGTAAATAATAAAACACAACTTTTTTTTAGAAACTTTATTGAGCAAATAATTAAGTACAAACTATCGGTGGGTTGGTTCCCATAAGAGCTAGCACTGTACAGCAATTGAAACACTTCAGTTCCTGCAATTGCAGATGGTGTTGACGCACTTGCCGCCCTTGTATCCCTTGGCGAGGCAGTGGATGGCGCAGGCCGAATGGTTCACCGTCAGCCATTTCGAGCTGAAGCTCAGCGCGTCGCAGGTCGCCCTCTTCGCTCTCTCTCCGTGTTCTTCTCTCTCTGTCATTGTACCATATTACATAATAAATATAGTTATAATAACAATTAAATAAAATATATTATATAATAAGATAATCCTTTAATTTACCTTCCAAAGGTACCAAGTCAAATTCACCTCCTGAAAGTGATCTGGCCTCCCTAGGATGGTCCTCTGTAAACGAAATCATTTTTTTTTTTTAATACTTTTAAATAAAAAAAGAATGACTCGACATCTTCAAATTCAGTTTCCGGTAGGGATCTTCTTTGCTTGAGAAATCCATCTAAAAAGCAGAAATATAATAATATAAGAACTCATCTTCACGCATTTGATACGAGTTAATTAATGATTATTATATTATAATTATATAATATGAAATATAAGCATTAGGTACAGACCAGAAACTGGTGATTCTTCTTCGTAGGCAGTGTAACCTCCATCTACAAAAGATATAAATATGTAGTAAAATAAAGTATTTCAATCGTTAACATTTTCAAATATTAGTTTTGACTGTTTTAGGCTGGAAATCTATAAATTTGATTTAAAAAATATTATCTTTTATACAAAGTTTTAAAAGTTAATAAAGAGTAAAGAAAGGGATCGGGCTGCGAAAGAATCTGCATTATCAAACGTCCAAATCCACCCAACTTTCATCTAGGAAGACGTAAAAAATTACCTCAAGGTAAAAATATATCAGGCTTGGGAAGAGGTGTGGTCAGAAGTTGGCAACACCAATAAATTAAGAAATATCAAGCAATCGCCTGATCCATGGAATACATCATTGCGAATTAATCGCCGCGAGGAAACTGCTTTGGCGAGACTTGATATCGGACAGAGCAGGCTCACACATCTCATCCCATACCAATGTGTGACTTGTGTAGAGTGCCTCTCTCAATAAAACGTATTATTGAGAACTGCCCAAAATTCCTTGTACTAATAAATACATTTAAACTACCAAGATCGCTGTGTGAGAGCTTGAAGGACTCTAGTGAAACAGTTAGTTCACTAATTAGGTTCGTCAAAGAATGTAATCTGCTCCCGAAGCTATAGGAAAAAAATAAAATAAAATAATAGGAAAAAAAAAATAAATGAATAAAATATTGGAATTAATTCACCAACTCAAAATGTGTCAAAAAACAAAATAAATAAATAAACAATAAAAAAAAAGGAAAAATAAATAAATAAGAAGAAGAAAAAAGAAATCTGTTACTACAAATGTATTCGGTGCTAATAACCAAGAGGTTGAGCACCTATTCCAATGTCCTAACCCTAACCGAAAGGGTGATAAAACTAAGTTTTAAGAATTGAAATAGTCATGTTTTTATATTTCTCCAATGTATTATAGGAATTTTTTTTTATGAGTTCCCAAGAGTTAAAAAAATAAATATTTTTTCATAAAAATACTATAAAATCTGACATAAAAGTTATACGATTTCAAACCTTACAAAAAAAAAAAAAAAAATCATTAAAATATTGCTTTTTTATTATTATTGAGAAATAATGCAATCTGCCACACCCAAGATCATTGATTACTAGGACTAAATAAAACCATTCACTCCATTTGTAGAGTATAAATAGAGAAAAAATATAATACAGATAAAATACGAAAACAAAAATAATAATAACAATAAAAAGTTATTACATATTTAATTAAGAATTCTATACTTCCATTAACTTTACTTTTTTACTTTTTTTTTCGACATTTTGGGACCTTGTCCCCATTTTCAAGACATGTTTTTGTCATTCTTATATACAATTACAATGCTACATGTCAACTGCATGACAATTATTGTCACGCAGATTAAAAATTAAATTAGCTTTTTTATAGATATATTCATGCACAAGATATTATTTATAATTTCAAAATTTTATTAATAATTAATATCTGGGGAGCCCGTGGCTGAGCGGCTAGCGCGCTAGTCTCTCATGCTAAAGATTGTGAGTTCGAATCCCAGTCCCGGCGGGGCTTTTATAAGGATGTATTTAAATGGGGATTCACTCACAGCCTCTCCCCTGGGTATGTGAGACCCGTCAGCCGAATGGTGGACACTCACAAAATTAGGCGTAGGGAGTGATGACCTTACTATGAAAGGAATATCTAGAAATTTTAAACTTATAATTGTGTGATTCCTGACTACATGCTACAGCTTATGACCATTGTCGTTTGTTGGTCTACCTTTGGTTAGGTTTTATTTAATGTCTTACTGTTACTATCTTCATCTATTTAAGTTTCTAAAATGTTTTAAAAAAAACAATTCTACTAATTGCGACATTTTATTCCAAAAGTTACTATATTCATTCTAGACAATTTTACATCATGGAAAATCTCTCGTTAATTAATTATTAAAATAATTTATTTGATTATTTTTTATTTAAATTTTAGAATTTTTGTTTACTATATTAATAACATTATTTTTATGTTACGGAAGGAAATGTTTTAGTATAAAAGGATATGTTTGGAACGAAATTTAATTTATAATTAGCACCTTTTGAAAATATTTGAATATCTGAATCGCGAATTTCTTCTTCTTCCAGAGGCGCAACAGGCCGTGTAGGTCCTGGGCCTCGCGGTGTAATCATCTGGGAGATTACACTCACGTTTCGTGATGCATTTTGTAGTGTAGGGTCATCCCTCCCTCGCCTAATTTTGTGAGTGGCCACCATTTGGCTGACGGGTCTCACATACTCTGGGGAGAGACTGTGAGTGAATCCCCATTGAATTACATCCTTATGAAAGCCCCACAAGGACTGAGATTCGAACTCACAACTTTTAGCGTGAGAGACTAGCGCGCTAGCCACTCAGCCACGGGTTCCCCGAGTAATCGCGAATTTAAAGGACTTAATTGTTCTTTAGATGAAATATGATTAGGGATTTCGCTAAAACTAAACGATTAGAATACATCTTTGTCATCAAATGAATTTCATAAAAAATTTCCTTTAGTACTTTTTTGGAAATTAACGTATTAATTATTGGAGTGAAAACATAGCTTTAAATAATAAAGGTAATAAATAATAAAGAAATATTAATAATAAATAATATAGCACATTACTTGACATACCTTGACTATACTCTAAGACAGGAAGTGCAGTGACAGCACAGATCGCTACAGCGAAGAAGATAAGGAAGGTATTCATGGCTGAAGAGTTGGTGTGTTGTCCTGGTCGAGTGTCCGGAGTGTGATGGTTGCTGGCCGCTGCTGAGGGGTTATATACCCCATCCGTCTGCATGTGCTTCCCATCGATCTCTGGTATTTCCAATCAGTCCTAATGTTCTTCTCTGGAAATATTTCGCAACTAAAAATTTAAAATATTTATTTTAAATAATGAGGCACAAAAAAAAAAAAAGGCCTGATTTTTTCCAAAGGAACTTTTATTTACAGAACAATCACTATATCAAGGTATCTCACCCATCCTCAGAATCCTACAAGCAAGTTTAAACAACAACATCTCTAAAAACCCATTAAAAACAATTATTATAATGTAAATTATTAAAACCATTCGTTGGTATTTTTTTTTTTAATATTTATTTATTGAAATTTACAACTGTAATTTATATTACAACAAGTAAATATGCTAAAAGAAAAATCACATGAGACAGACTTGTATAGGAGCAACCCAATGGAAGCACTCCAGTAACTATTTTAAACAAGAAGGTCTCGAGGCCATCTTCTTTTCAGACGCCTCGGAGGATTATCAGGAATCGAAGAGGAAGCAAGGGTTGAAACTAGTGGGTTGGAGTGGGAATGGAGTTTTTCATAGAAGGATTGATATCTGGTGCGGGCCAAATCAGCAACATATGGAACATTTAGGTCTTTATGGATGATTTTATTTGTGACAAAGTAAGGAGCGTTGAGGATTTTGGATTGTAAGGATTGGATACGGGAAGAATTCGATGGTTTAGTAGAGCCCCAAAGCTCAACTCCGTAAGTCCATATAGGCCTTATGATGGTCATGTTGATGAGCCATTTGTAGTTAAGTGGAAGGTTTGAGTGTCTGTCTAGTAAGTATTGAAGCAATCGAAAGCGGCGAGCAGTTTCTTGTCTTTTCAGTCTTGTTGCGGATTCCATGAGAGACGTTTGTCAAGGAGTCCTATGTAGCGGATCTGTTCAACAGGGACAAGTGGAATATTATGAAAGGATACTGTGGGACAGGATGTTATTGGTTTCCGATGAAGGGTAAAGGTTATTTGTGGGATTTGTTGGAATTTATTTTTATTCTCCAATTCTGACACCATACTTCTAGGTCTTTGATGTGGATTGAAGGGTTTGAGAGGCAACTGTTGGATCGTTATTGACTGATAACACACAAGTGTCATCAGCATAAGTGGAAAGGAAAGTGTTAGGATTGGTTGAGATATCAGCTGTATATACTGTGTAGAGAATGGGTCCTAGGATACTGCCTGTGTTGGTAATTTTAAAACTAAAATCACACAAATTATTAAAAAGGTATCTCACAAAACAACAATGTTACATATTCCATAATTATAAAAATAATTAATGAAAATTCTAAAATTGTATCTAGTTTGTAAAATTCCTTATTTTCATCTTTTTTCACACTAGCTTCGTAAATTTTCATTTAAAAAATCTGGTGCGGGCAACACACGACTTTCACTTACCTCAGTTTTTAGAATCAATTAAAGAATTTTCAAAATACAGTTAGAGATAAAAATAAGTGAGACCATTAAAGAATTTGTAAAATGGAATTTCTATAGAAACATGTGTTTTATTAAAAACTCTATTATATTATTGCCTAAAATAATCACTTAGTTTTATCGGCATTTCATCACTCTCTATTAACTTTTATAAGCTCTTGTGAATTAGATAATATTTTTTTCTAAATCTTCAGCTTTCCAAGAGTGTATCATACAATAATATACTGTTGCTATGTTTAAAATAAAAAAACTGCATTAAAAAATATTTTTTCAATTTTCACCTTTAGTTGTTTTTTAAATTCGCTTAGCTTACATATTTACCTGTTTTTTATCAGTGGTAACAAGATAATATAGTTATTTTTATGGAATCAACAAAATTAAAAGTACTTTAGGAAAAGAAAATTTAAAATATGACATTTAAGCCTGTCAGACCATTTAATCCGAATGAAACTACATTGATATTAAAGCCCATTAAATTTTACATCGATATAGCGAGTTTAATCAAAATCGTAGGAAACCGTTGTCGAGAAAATCGAAAAAAGGTGCAAAAACGCATTTATAAAGTGGCTCTTCTGGTAGCTCATTTTGATGAAAAAGGTTTTGTAACGTCTCGGGCGTATATTTGTCTTAAATATTGTAAATGTTTTCCGCCCGGGAGTTACCACACTCACACACAGACCTTTTTGCAGGACTTGGTTTTTGGACTCAGGGACCCTAAAATGTGTATTTCCGTTGAAAACTGGAATTCCAAAATTTTCACGATCGCAATACTTTACCTTACTATATATAGTAAGTGAAAGTAAAAAACTAATTAAAAACGTCAGAACATCAAAAAGACATAATAAGGTACTGCCTTAAATCTTTGTCCTCAACTGGAATTAAGTTAGAACATTAAATAACATGTATGATTCTATTATATTTTTTAAATAATATGAACCACTTCTAATATCTTTTATATTTTTAATTTTTGAATGGCATCTGTATAGTGGTAACTTAAATGCCTGGAATCTGATCATATATATATATTACAATTCTTTTAATTTGATTATTTTTTCTATTTCTAAGATTTTTGGTCTTTTTAAAAAAAATTATTTATATTTTATTGAATTTGTTAACTGTATAATAACATAATGCAAATGTTGAATTTTTGTACAAGTAAAATTGTTGAATTTTAATAAAGGCGTGAAAATGCATGTGAAGAAACTACAAATGTTAGAACGTAAAAGTTGAAAAACGTAAAATCTCTTATTTCAATTTTTGAACGAAGAAATTTATTTGAATTCCTATCGCATACAAAATTAAGAATTGTTGTTTTACTATATTTAATTTACGTTATGGAAGAAAAGGTTTAGTATGATTTGGAATGAAATTAAATATGCATCAAGGCATTAAGCTTTTGGAAATAATAGCATTTCTCAATCGCGTTTTTTACAGGACTTGGATGTTATTTTTAATGAAATAGGATGACAGATATCTATTCTACAAAAAGATTAGTTTAAAAACGTGTCTATATATCAATGACACGTATATATTATATTCATAAACACATATATACCTTTTATTTTGTTTATTAATTAATATAAAAAAATTTTTCCATTGAAAGTTATTATAATTATTTTTATTCAACTTTAAGTTATTTTAAAACATCAAAAATTGGTTTTAGGAAAGGGAAGAAAGTGAATTATTTTTTGTTGCTTACAAAAGATTTAAAAAAAAAATATTAAATAGAACCTTAAAACAAATATTTATGTTATGAATTATAAGAAACTTTACCAGATTACATCTTTTTCTTTGAAAGTGGAGTGAATGAAGTTTTTGTTGCAGAGGATTCGGTTTTGAAAACTAGTTATTCTGAAGAAAGCTTTTTCCTCGAAAGCTAAAAGCTTTTCCTTTTTAGGTTGTATTATTTATTTTTATTTTTTAAACTACTTTCATAATTGCATTTTCTGTACCCAGAAGGAAGTCTAGGCGCTCGTAAAAAAAAACAAAAAAATCTGGTGCGGGCAACACACGACTTTCACTTACCACCATTTTTAAACTCAATGAAAGAATTTTCAAATACACTAAAAGATAAAAATACGTGAAACTATTAAAGAATTAATTAAATTGAATTTATATAGAAACATGTGTTTTATTAAAAATTCTATTGCATTATTATCTAAAATAATTAGTTCTATCTGCTTTTCATCACTCTTTATTAACTTTTACAAGCTCTTGTGTATTAGATAATATTTTTTTTCTAAAATCTTTAGCTTTCCAACGGTATATCATACATGTATATTACTGCTCTTATGTTCAAAACGAAAAATTACATTAAAAAAATATTTTTTCTGTTTTCTCCTTTAGTTGGGTATCGAGTTTATTCAATTTATATATTTACCAGTTTTTCATCAGCGTTAACAAGATATTCTAGTTATTATTATTGAATCTACAAAATTAAAGGTACTTTAGGGGAAGAAAATTTAAAATATCGGCCTTTAAGCCCTGTCAGACCATTTTTATCTAAATAAAACCTACATGAAATTAAAGCCCATTAAATTTTACATCGATATAGCGAGTTTAATCAAAATCGTCGGAACCGTTTTTGAGAAAATCGAAAAAAGGTGCAAAATGCATGGTATAAAGTGCCTCTTCTGGTAGGCTCATTTCGATGAAAAAAGTTTTGTCACGTCTCGGGCGTATAGTTGTCTTAAATATGAAATTACAGTTTCATAGGACTTACCGTTTCCGCCCGGGAGCTACCACACACACACACACACACACACAGACACACACACACACACACACACACACACACAGACCTTTTTGCGGGACTTGGTTATTTGGACTCAGGGGACCCTAAAACGTGTATTTCCGTTGAAAACTGGAATTCGAAAATTTTCACGATCGCAATACTTCCCCTTACTATATATAGTAAGTGAAAGTAAAAAAACAATGAAATATTCTAAACTATTTCTACGACTTAATCATTTCTTCGCTGTCATACCTTAGTGTCCTGATGATGACCCAAGTGTAAGTCGAAACGTTGGCTAAGTTAAATAATATTTTGATATTTTTCTTAACAGCCACACGGACCATCTTCCTCCAGAATTTTGTAACTATTAACATCAATTATTTTCTTTACTATTGTTACATTATTTGCTTGAATTACTTAGGTCAGTTTATTAATGTTTAATTATTTAAATTAATTAGTTAAAGTCCTTAAAAACCCCGTTTGAAGATTTATTATCTTAAAATGTCCTAAATACACGCTTAATTTAAGTATGATTAAATAAAATCTCATTTCAATCTAACTCATACTAAAACCTTTCCTTCATTTACTTAAAAATAATGTAATTAATATAAAAAAACAAATTTTCATTTTAATACAACTCATCAAATAATTTGGTTCAGTAATTTGCTGATGAGTGTTGCTAAAATGTGTGTAGTATTCATTGTATTCATTAAAACCAGCGTCTCCATTTTTCTTTGCATAATTAATATAAATCGGAGACAAATAATGGCGGTTCACTAGCAGCAATTAATTTCAACTTCTGGTATATTGCGTTATACCATTATGAGAATAAGTACATTTCGGATAACATATCATGAAATAAAAACCTTTCTATTATCGAAAACGCTTCGAATAATTATGCATGATAGGTAACCCCTTTTTAAAATGAAAAAAACGAACAATATTAATAAAATAAGCTATGTGAAAGTTGAAATGTTTTTAAATGTATATTAATATCATGAAAGAATTTTTTTCAAATACTTGAGGATGGCCCTAGAAGCCAAAAGAAAATAGAGGCCTAAATGCCAAAATTATGAAATCAAATTAATTTATTTTGGGATTGGCCAAAAAGCATATCTTATTATTATTAAACCAACAGAAAAATTAGGATTATAATAAGAAAATAAAACCAATTTGTAAACTATGAACACGTTACAATACATTGAACTGTTTTGAGAGAGTGCACCGTGAGAGGCCTCTGGTTCGGATCTCCCGGGACCATCTGCAGCAGAACAAGGTCTTCTGGGTGGCTGAAGGTTTCGGTAATAGTGAATTGAGACGTTGATTTCCAAAAAGTACTAAAGGACATTTTTTACAAAATTGATTTTTTTACATATTTGTATTCTCATCAATTAGTTATATCTAAATCTCCTATTTGATTTTATCTAATGAACACCCAAGCCCTTTATAAACGCAATTTAGAAATCTAATTATTTTCTAAAGGAAATAATTGCACATTTAATTTCGTTCCAAATTATACCAAAACATCTCATTTCATATCTTTAATATGATGTTATTAATATACTAAAAAAATAATTCTGGATTTAAATGGTAAAAGAATCAAATTAGCTAATTTAATAACATAATATTTAGTGATTTTCGTAAAATTTCCTAGAATGGATATAGTACCTTTTGGAAACCAACGTCTCAAATGTCCATCATGTTCGAGAATATAATATAGGACTGTCTGGGAATTATTCATCATCACCTATATGGACATTAGTTGGGTTAAGATTTCTACCTAATTTTATTTATTTACTTATATTTATGTTTTTCTTTATTCGTCTTATCTTTTTGCTTAAATTTTGTCATTGATTCTTTGTTACTGTTAGTCCTTTAGGTGTGCATTTTCAAATTTGTTTCTTTTTTTGCATGGATTTTGTTTTAGATTGTAAACTATATTAAATATTATAAGGTATAACATAGAAATCTATTGATAAAGAAAGTAAATATATAATAAATTTATAACTTTTCAAGTCAATATCACATGTCATCAAGGTTGATAAGTATGCTGTGTGTGATAGCGACCCAATACAGTAGAGATGCACTGTTTTGTTTTGTTGTAATTTTGATTAAATAAAGCATTTCTCTCTATCAAAACTTTTTTATAAATACGAGTAGATTTGTGTTCAAAATTCATATTCATATCAAGTCCGATACCGTGAATGCATTTTGATCCAGGGATTTTATGAATTAAAAAAAACACCAGATTATTATTAACAACAATTATGACGTATTTAAAATTAATAATATATAAACTCTGTTTTTCCTACACTTTAAGTTATATTTTTTATTAAAAACCTAAAAGAAACCCACGGTAGTTACTCATACGGAAGGAGGAATGTTCGTCCAAAGATGAGACTTGAAGATAAAGAGGTTAGTGACGCCAGGACTGCATACTTGGTACCCGACATTGGGAGGCTGCAGCACATGATTGCGGAAATAGTGGACGTTCGTGAACCACAGGTCAAGTTTCAGCTTAAGGGAGTATTAAGGCGTAATAATAAACTAGCGTATTGGCAATTTGTTTTGTAGTTTCAAGAAACTTGACCTGACGTCGTGTAATGAATTCTTCTACATTTGGGATGTTTAAAATTGTATGGGCATTGGGGGCTTTTTCCTTCCAGTGTGAACTGCTTCTGCATATTCGACAATTTTTTATTTTTTATTTATGTTTATTAGGAGTACTCACTACGTTTGCTATAGCATGCTATTTGTGCTATTGTGCTAAACCCATCAATTTTATACAGGAAATAACTGTAGAAACTCGACGGGTTTAGCAAAATAGCACAAAAAGCATGCTATTGCAAACGTCGTGAGTACCCCTATCATACGATATTTTACGATTCTAGATCATACTTGTACAGGATCATTTCTGTAATTTGTTGATCGATCTTCACGATGTTTTCTTTATTTATTTTTTCCAAGCCCCATGGGATTAGTGTTGAAAATCGGAAATAAAGGAATCTGGGATCTCTTTTTCTGCATTATGTCCATTCCAAGAGAGGAAAGAGGATACAAAAATTTTCGGTATATGGGAGCGAATAGGAGTCACTTATAGTGATGGGGCTCACTAGTCTTTCTGAATCAGTTTGTCAAGCTCTGTTTTCTAAGTCTAGTCTGAGGGTTTGTACACGATGTTTTATTGAAAATACGGTAATTGAATATTTATTATAATACGTTTAATGTATGTGATACTGTGCGATAATTCACTATCACCAAATCGGCCACTAGGGATATAATAAGATTATAAACCCATCATTTATTTTATAATACACTTCCTTTTAATTCCATTGTCATGTAATTCCGGGTTTCCAAACTGAATATGGTCTCTTACATATGCCACTCTTACAGATTGTTTTATAATTTTGTTCGCCATACTCATCAAACGAATCTTTATTACGGTGAACTAAGATTAACATTTTTATTGTTACTAAACGAATTCTAAATTATTACTTTGTTTTTCTGTTTGTGATATTTTAGAAATGTGTGTATATGTATATGTTACTGTTATGAGGATCTCTATCAATAGATAAGATGAAGGCCAACTTGATTTGTCATTCAAACTTTATTGAGCCAATAATTAATTATAAAATATCGGTGGGTTGGTTCCCTTAAGAGCTGCCACTGTACAGCAATTCAAACCCTTCAGTTCCTGCAATTGCAGATGGTGTTGACACACTTGCCGCCCTTGTATCCCTTGGCGAGGCAGTGGATGGCGCAGGCCGAATGGTTCACTGTCAGCCATTTCGAGCTGAAGCTCAGCGCGTCGCAGGTAGCTCTCTTCGCTCTCTCTCCGTGTTCTTCTCTCTCTGTCATTGTACCATATTATATAATAAATATTATATAATGACATTTAAATAAACTATATAATATAATGAGACAATCTTTTTATTTACCTTCCAAAGGTACCGAGTCGAAATCAGCTTCTGAAAGTGACCTGGCCTCTCTCAGATGTTCGTCTGTAAACGAAATCATTTCTTTCAATACTTTTATATACAAATAATAATAATAATTTTGAAATACTTTTCAATAATACCATAGAATGACTGGACTTTTTCGATTTCAGTTTCCGGTAGGGATCTTCTTTGTCTGATAAAGTCGTCTGTTGAGCAAAAATATTGTAATATAATCAGTTAATTTCATACATCTTTAATAATATATATATATATATATATATATATATATATATATATAAAATGATAATTGATTAATTACTATAGAATTATAAATAATATAATATTAATTATGTTTATTCGTTACTAACCAGCAATAGGTGATTCTTCTTCATAAACTGCGTAACCTGCATCTAGAGGAGATATGAATTTTAATTAATTTACTAATATATTAATTTAATTAATTAGCAATGTTTTAGTGCTAATTATTACACAATGGTTTATTATTTCCAAAAAACTTTATTAAGATATAACTATTTATTTAGCTGTTAACAGGCAATGAACTAATATCAAAAGCAATAAATAGTTCAAAGGAAAATGGCATATCACCATATATTATATATATATATATATATATATATATATATATATATATATATATATATATATATATATATATATATAATTTCATTCTATTTCTTTCATTTAACTCTATATGAAATATATATAAAATAATATCGAGATTATGAAATTTTAAATTTGACTTATTACAAGAAATACACCTTTCATATTCCCCTGAGTCTAAATGACCAAGTCCCGAAAAAGGTCTGTGAGAATGTGTGTTAAATCAGGCTCAGAAGCAATAACTTTAATGGAGACAACATTCCATAATTATCTAGTGTATATACTAGGGGTGGGCATAATCGAATGATTGTCATAATCGGATGATCGGACTTCGATGATTTAAATAATCGAATGATTTCATAATCGAATCATGTATATGCTTTCTGAGAGGCAATATGCCAAAATTCCCGGCTCTATGATGGCTGAGCTGGCTGAGTCTAGGTGCAAATGTGCACATATAATTTATGTGATGATCAAAAAAAAAAAAAAGTTCGTTCGATTATCCGAGCTCCACATAATCTATCGATTAACGTTAAACGATTCAGTTCGAATGATCATTCGTTTCTCCACACCGATTAATCCGGTAATCGATTAACTCGAATGATTAAAATAATAGAATGATCCGATAATCGTCATTCGATTATGCCCACCCCTAGTATATACCAGAGATTTTACAGTAGCTTTTTCACCAAAATCGCCTAACAAGAAGTGAATACTTTATACAATGCATTTTTTATCTTTTTAAGATTTTCCTCGATAACGCTTCCAACGATTTTAATGAAACTCACTATATCGATATGGGCTTCAATATCATCTTTCATTTGTTCCGATAATTTAATGGGGTCACGGCAGAAAGATATAAAATCAATAAAAGATCTATCTTCTTCTTTTTTATTTTTTATTTTTTTATTTCTTAGGCCGGTTCTTTATAATTGTTTCTGGTCTATCGAAGCAAAAAAAAACTTTAATATTAGGCAAAATTTTAGTTGATAAAGGTTCTCTGAAGTCCTCTAGTTACACTAACAGTAAGTTATTTTAAGTTGAATATCGATTCTAGTACGAGTTAAATATAGTATTTTCGCAATTAATAATAATGATATAATATTAATGTTGGACATACCTTGGCTATACTCTAAGACAGGGAGTGCAGTGACAGCACAGATCGCTACAGCGAGGAAGATCAAGGAAGGTATTCATGGCTGAAGAGTTGGTGTGTTGTCTTGGCCGAGGTGTCCGGAGTGTGATGGCTGCTGGTCGCTGCTGAGGGGTTATATACCCCATCCGTCTGCATGTGCTTCCCATCGATCTCTGGTATTTCCAATCAGTCCTAATGTTCTTCTCTGGAAAGATTTCGCAACTAAAATTTATTTTAGATTAAAAAAAAATAATTTAAAAATTTTATTACTTTAAAATCTGGTGCGCGCGACACACGCCTTCCTCTTACCTTACTATTTAAAATAAATTTTAGGATTTAAAAGGAAATTAGAGGTTAAAAAAATCATTATATTATTGGGTTGTGTCTCATGAAATTTCCGTTTTCAAGTTAAAGAATTTTTATTAAAAATACGATATGAAAACAAGATAATTTTATTCGAAGTATTTACCTTCTTTTTCTACACATTTTTCCCAACGTGACACCAAATTTTTTTATCCCCGAACTGAAAAACTCTGAGCTTTGAAGTGAAACAAAATCTGAAAACGGACTTTTCGCTTGATCATCATTTTCAAAAAGTTTTCCTTTGACGAAGTTGTATGTATTTCTGAACAGGTGGTAATCTGTTGGAGACAAGTCGGGAGAATATGGCGGGTGCGGAAGAACTTCGTAGCCCACTTCTTTCAATTTTCGCACGGTATGTTTTGAAACATGAGGTCTTGCTGCCGCTCAGTGAGATCATGAGGTACCCATGTATCGAGCTTTTTTACTTTCCCAATACACTTTAAATGTCTGGAAACGGTAGATGCACTTGCATTTAGTTGTGCTGAGAGTCCTTTAACTGTTTGGTAGGGGTTTTCTTCTACTGTATGTTTGAGGACATCGTTGTCTATTACGGACGGAGTTCTTCCTCGGGCAAATTTTCCAAGTCGGTATCCCCAGGTGATAACTTAGCAAACCAACGGCGAATGGTCCGTTCATTAACACTCCCCTCCCCAAACGCCTTGCAAATATTTCTAGCGGCCTCAGCTGCTGAATGGCCGAGTTTAAACTCGTACAAAAATATTACTCAAAAATCGCGTGTTTCCATGTTCATATTTGGAGATATACTAAAAAGTGTGTAATTGATTGGGAAGCTAATGTCTATAATACAAAGGTTGAGGATTAGTAACTGTTTACTTTAAATATGTAAACATTCGGAAGAAAACAACAGAGACCTGAAAAATCCTTTATGTATTTCAGAAACTATTAAAACGGACATTTCATGTGAAACAATCCAATAGATAATATAACAATAAAAATTATTATCTTCAACAATTACTAAGATTTATGTACTTTATGTCACTATCTATTACCTTTTAAAACTTTATGAGTTGGAAAACATTTTTTCTAAAACCTTTAGCTCTCTTGAAATATATTAAATTGTGTCGTGCAAAAAAAAAAAAAAATATATTAGATTTGTCAACCCCGACAACCAACTACCAAAAACTGCTCTTATCTCCTTCAGTTCGTTATCAAATTCTTTCATATTACATATTTACCCATTTTCTTTCAATGCTAAAATTTATTTTTCCTATCAAAGAAGAGGAAAAAAACAACATTATTCTAGCGCTAACAATAACTCCCCAAGAATAACATTAGATTTGATAAACATTGTTTTTTTATATATTGAACTTCACTTTATGCTGGTGTGGCTTAACGGAGGATGCTACAATAGGAGTCCTATGTTTTGCCTCTCAGGGATCTTTAATGAGTGAGTATCTTACTTCGGGCTCGGGACCACCATTTTACGTTCCCTCCGATTTCGTAACTAAAAATTTTTTACTCCCACTATAAAAAAAATAGGCCATCAGTGGATTTGAACCTGTGACCTAGAGCATAAAAGGCTGTTACGAGCCATTATTCTGCAGGTGACTCCTTTTGACTTAATTTAAGATCCTATACCTGGCCATGAACATGAAGTAATGAAACATAAAACAATTCAACATAAATAAAAGTAATATAGTACAATATTGTATTATAATAATAATATAAAACAATATGGTAGTTGAGTATTGTCAACTGCGACTGCCAAATTCTAATTTTTTTTTTTTTTTTTTTTTTTTTTTAATAAATGCTATATACAACATCAAATTTTATCGTAACTACACAATTAAACGTACTTTAGAGGGAAAAAAATATGAATTTCGGCATTTAAGCCCTGTCTGACTATTTCAATCAGAACAAAACCAACATGGTAGTAAAGCTCATTTAATTTTTGTTTTTATTTTTAAAACATATTTATTGATATTTATAACTGTAAGTAAATGTGATGGACATAGTAAACTGACATGAAATACATGTAGAGACGCTACCCATTGGCAGCACTCTAAAAGTATTTTAAACTGGTCTCGAGGCTACCTTCTTTTCAGACGCCTGGGGGGATTGTCAGAAATGGAAGAGGATGACAGAATAGAAACTAGTGGATTAGAGTGGAAATGGAGTTTTTCATGGAATGATTGATACCTGGTTCGTGCTAATTCAGAAACATATGGGACATTAAGGTCTTTATGGATGAGCTTATTCGTGACAAAGTAAGGAGCGTTAAGGATTTTACGAAGGATTTTGGATTGTAAGGATTGGATACGAGAAGAATTCGATGGTTTAGTAGAGCCCCATAGCTCTATTCCGTAAGTCCATATCGGTCTTATGATGGTCATATAAATAAGTCTTTTGTAATTAAGTGGTAGGTTGGAACGTTTGTCCAGTAAGTGTTGAAGTAGTCGAAAACATAGGGCAGTTTCTTGTCGTTCATTAAATTTAATAACAAAAATCGTCCAAATTCAATTTTGCGTAAATCGTATAAGGGTGCAAAATGCTTGGTATTAAATTGGTTCTTCTGGTTTGTTGGTTTTGTTGAAAAAGTTGCTGTAACATCTCAGGCTTTTTAAGTATGAAATTTCGGCATCATACAACTTATTATCTTCGAGCTTCACTTCCAACACACTGACCTTTTTGCGAGAGTTAGTCATTTGGACTCAGGTGACCCTAAAACGACTATTTTCAGTAAAAACTGGAATTTGAAAATTTTCTCGATCGCAATACTTTGCCTTATTATATATTTAATATAAAGGTAAAATTAATGTTATGGTAGTTGAATAATGTAAATTCGGATTGCTCAATTCCCAAAAATAATTCGAAATAATGTACCTAGATCAAAATAAATCAAAATTACCCCAAGATAATGAATTTTTGCATTAGTACCTATAAAGAGATTCGTACTTGCAAGAGCAACGATTATGCAAGGAGGCAATTAGGCATACAACTCAGCTACAATTTTTTCCCATAATAATGGTAACCACTTTATAGGATCTTGGTGTGCCCCTGTAGGATCTTTCTACCCCATAATAACTCAAAGCCTGAAATTAAAGAATTAATGATTATTTTTCCTATACCGGATTTGAACCCAGGACTTGGAGAATACAAGACTATTCACTAAACAACATCGCTCCCTAATTCGTCTGTTATCTAGTGGGATTGATTAAAAACAACAATAAAATAAAAATTACTATTTATTTAAATCCAATCTCTTTGCGTAAAAGATCTCATTTCAAAAATATGCCAATTTGTAACTTATAGAAATCAACGTCTCAATTGGTAACAGGCTGATCGTGCGGTATGTCACGTAACAGAGGATTATCATTGGCTATGTTTTCTGAGTAACGGGCAGTAGTACTAAGGGCCATGACCTGCTGTAAATTACGTCGGGTTTATTGTGCGCCATCAAACGGTCACATTCCACTCGGAGCAGGTACCCTGAGAAGAATGGATCCCGAAGCAGGTACTTGGAGGAAGTCTGGGCCAGGATGTTGGGTGCGGCTGGGTCTCAGTGTGGTTCAGACTGTCCCTGGGTAGGCGTCGTCTTTGTCTCTCGGTTAGTGAATGGCTTCTGTTTTGTGTCTTGTGAATGGGCTCAGTGTACGCTGTGGTCCTGTAGGATGACGGACGCGTTGCATCGCAAGGCCACCTCCAAGGCGAAGAGTGTCGTCAAGATCGGGCTAAGGCAGTGGTCGTCTTGGAAAAGCGGTACGAATTCCCTGAAGAGAATCGTTCGCGGTGAGTGCCGGCGAAGGTTGGGAGCTTCCAGGCAGGCCCATCTTCTCCTCCAGGAGCTGATCAAGGATACCATAGATCTCATGTTGTTCCAGAAGTCGGCTGTCATCGGGTCGCATCATATCAACATGATCAAGAGTATACTTCAGCTCCCTGTCATCTCGGAGGAAATCAAGAGCGTCAATGGTAAACAATATTTATTTTATGCGAGATCAAATTCTCTACAAAACAAAAAAAGAATCATTGAAATCGGTTTAGAAATAGCAGAGATATAGCGTTTTGAAATTAGCAGTGGTGATTGGCCATTTTAAATAGCTATAAAAACGGTTATACCGAAATATAGTTATTTAGAAATAATAAACCATTTTATATTAATTTGTATCGTTTTCTACTTTAATTTCGTAATTACCAATCCAAAAAAAAAAAAATACATTTAAAAAAAATGCAAAATATTACTCAACGTTTTCTAGGATTTTTACGTTTAAATGATCTAATCGTGAAACCTGAAATTTTGACAGTTGTTTTAAATTTGTTTTTCTTGGTCGATTACAAAGGTTCATTATTAAAAATAATAAAATATCATAGATAGAAATAATAGGGAGTCAGTTGTTTAAAAATATTTTAATTTTGCCGACGTTTCGTCCCAAGTATGTGAGTCATGTCAAGCATAAACTGTTTATGCTCAGTTTATGCTTGGCATGACTCACTGATGCCTCACATGGTCGAGCCAAAACGCCGTCGAAATTAAAATATTTTTCAACGACTGACTTCCGATTATTTGTACCTATTATAGTTTCAACAATAGACTATACATCCTTAAAAATAATAAAACAGTTGAAGATGTGTACATTTACCAATTTCTAATACCATTAGGTTCGAGTAAAAAAACCAAAACGTGAAAAACAAGCGTATTATATATGGGATCACTTGTAGCTGGGTGGCTAGCGTAACAGCCTCCCATGCCTAAGGTCACGGGTTCAAACCCGCAGGTGGTCCTAGGATTTTTTAATGGGAGTAAAAAATCCTTAGTTACGCCGTCCTTCGGAGGGGACGTTAAAAGGTGGTCACGAGCCTGTACGATGTCAGGTACTCGTTAAAGATCCCTATCTTAATAAAACCTGGATAGGCAAAATTTAGGACTCCCACTGTAGCATCGTCTGATTAGCCATAGTAGCATAAAGTGACGTTAAATAAAAAAAACAAAAAAAAACAAGCGTATTATCTTCGGTAATATATCTTGTTGGTATAAAATTAAATTAATATTTTAATGCCTGCATAATATTTAAAGATGTTTTGTTTATTATAAAACAAAAGTAGATATACATGTACAGTATACCGTTGGAATGCTAAAGAATTTAGAAAAAAAATTATCTTATGCATAATACTGTAAAATTTTACGCAGAGTGATGTAAAGCCGATAAAACAAACGGATTGTCGTAGATAATAATATAATAGATTATTTAATAAAACACGTGTTTCTAATAAAATCATATTTAAATAATTCTCTAACAATTTATTTTCGATTCTATTTATTTATTTTTTTTTTTTTTTAAATCTTGAATGAATTAACGGAGGTAAGTGTAAGTCGTGTGTTGCGCGCACCAGATTTTCAAGATTGAAAGTACAGTTGAACATAGAATGAATTATTGGAGTTATAAATATGACGTCTTAACCTTCATTGTCTCTGAAATATACTGACATAAATGTATACAGGACTTAGCTAGTCCCAAAAATAAAGTCCTATTCCCTGACCTATCTTAATTACGTTTCTACTCATAATAAACTAATCACATATCTTCAGTTTGTGTTCCAACATTTACGCATTTTTTAAAGTATCCATCTATGCCCATATCTCTGACAGTAAGGGATTTGGTGTTGGGATAAAATTCTTAATCCTCGATTTCTGATCTCAGACGTATTGGAACGAAAACAAATGTTCTGCACATGAGCTGGTAGCTATCTTGTGGTGTTGGAAAGCATTTATTGAAAAAAACGTGAAACCTCTCCACCTAAGCTGTTTCACGTGTCAAGTTCTAGCTCCAGAAAAAAAAGACGAATTGCCCAAAACTACCCCTAACCATCCCTTTGTTGGACGCACCAACCTGCCGAGAAGTCTTCATTTGTGGCTCGCATGCCAATTTATTTAGATCTTTTCATTCAAAAAAATTGATTAGATAATTGGAAAAAACGTGGTCCTGGCTTTAAGGAATCAAAATTGGTTGTTTTATCTCACATTTTTAAATAAAAATAATTTATAAGAAAATTTAAAATAAATAAATTAATATAGTACCATCTATGTCTAGTCTATTCCTTCTATAAAATATCATTTAATATTAATAGTATTTTTATAAATAGGTTTTTCTTGTTTAACAATAATTTATTTTATTTTTGAAGTAGCGAATAAAATTATGTGTTTAAAATCTCAATTAAACTGTTATTCAACAGAAATTTTAATGAACATTTAGACAAAATGAATATTGTATTTAAGCATCTTGTTTACATGAATGAAGCTTTTTAATTTTTGTTGATGTACATCTTTGTAAATATATTTCTCTTTTTTGAAACAATAATAAAAAAATTTATATTTATTATTGTGACAAGATATAAATAAAATAAATTAAAGAAGAAAAAGAACTGATTCTACTGGTTTTCTTATCTTTCATCATCAAATAAAAATCTGCTGCACTAGTTACAATTACCTCCGTTGCTAAAATCGATTTTAAAACTTTTAAATAAAATTACTGTTGAAAAAAAGGAAACTAATTAGTGATTTATAGAAATATTTAATAAAAATTAAACAATATCACATTATTTTTTTAAAAACTATTCTTGCATCCTAGTACAATGTTAATTAATTTGAGTTAACCAATTAAAGTTAAGTGAATATTACTCACACTCTTAAACATTAATTATAGTAAAGTTTATTTTATTTTTTTACTTTATGATATTGCTATTTTTTTTCTCTATTATTTATTACCAAAAATTTACTTTATTTTTTTTTATTTTTTTATTTTTTATTGAAATTTACAACTGTACAAAAAATACATCAAATATGCTGTAATGTTATAACACATGGAATGAACATGAAGAGAAACTGCCCATTGGCAGCACTCTTTGGTAGTGAGTCTAAACAAGAAGGTCTCGAGGCCATCTTCTTTTCAGACGCCTCGGAGGATTATCAGGAATGGAAGAGGGAGCAAGGATTGAAACTAATGGATTAGAGTGGGAGTGGAGTTTTTCATGGAAGGTGTGATATCTGGTACGGGCCAAATCAGCAACATATGGAACATTAAGATCATTGTGGATGATTTTATTCGTGACAAAGTAAGGAGCGTTGAGAATTTTGCGAAGGATTTTGGATTGTAAGGATTGGATACGGGAAGAGTTTGATGGTTTAGTAGAGCCCCAAAGCTCTACTCCGTAGGTCCAGATAGGCCTTATGATGGTCATGTAAATGAGTCTTTTGTAGTTAAGTGAAAGGTTAGAGCGTCTGTCTAGTAAGTGTTGGAGTAGCCGAAATCTTCGTGCAGCTTCTTGTCTCTTCAGTCTTGTATGCGGATTCCATGTAAGTCGTTTGTCAAGCAGGAGTCCTAAATATCGGATCTTTTCAACCGGGACAAGCGGAATATCATTAAAGGACACTGTAGGGTAGGATGTCATAGGTTTTCGACGAAGGGTAATACTTTAATTTAAATTTAATTTTTTTCTGTTAAAATTACAAAAACATAATTGTATATAAATGTATTATAATTGTTAATATTTTGAGTTCTATTGGTATCTAGTAGTATAGTTCATATAAGCTATTCTTAAGGTCTTTGTCCCGGAATAAATTTCTTTTATATTTCTACTTCTGACTGAAATCGTTATAAACAACAATCAATTAAGTCTATGCGCATTTTGTCACTCTCCATTACCGTCTACAACTAATTAAGTTAGACTTTTTTATTTTTTTTTTTAGTCTTCAAGTCTTTAGTTTTTCAACGGTTTATTATCAGTTTTTGGCAAAAACTATCCTGGAAAATTGTTTCTGTTGTTTTCTCCTTCAGTTGGCTCCCAAAATTCTTTCCATTTTCATATTCACTCATGATTATGTTTATTAGACAATTTGAATGAGGAGAAAACCTAATGATATTAAAGTTCTTTTAATTTTACTCCAAAATAGCGAGTTTAATCAAAATCATCAGGGTCGTTTTTCAGAAAATCGTAAAAATGTGCAAAATGCATTGTATGAAGTGGCAGTTATATTGCGTCGATTATGCTGAAAAAGTTGCTGTAACATCCCTGATACTTTATACTCTTAAATATAAAATTTCATTTTCATACAACTTTCAGTTTTAGACTCTCCCACAAACTCATTGAAAATTCGGATTAGAAATTTTCCAAGATCACAATACTTTTTACTTTCGCTTACCTATATATGAAATATATAGTAAGTATTGAGATCATAAAAAATTTCAAATTATAGTTTACAACGGAAATATGTTTTAGGATCCCCTGAGTCCAAATAACTAAGTCCCGAAAAAACCTAGTGTGTGTGAGTGTGTTTTTGGTAAGTCTAGCACGAAAACAGAAATTCGTACAAAACTGAAATTTCATATTTTAGACAACTATACGCCCGAGATGTTGCAGCATTTTTTTCACTAAAATCGGCTTGCCAAAAGCGCTACTTTATACCATGCATTTTAAACTTTTTTACGATTTTCTCAAATACGGCTCTAACAATTTTGATTAAACTCGCTATATCGATGTAAAATTTAATTGGCTTTCATATCATGTAGGTTTTATTCTGATTGAAACACTCTCACAGGGCTTAAATGCCGATATTTAAATTTTTCTTCCTCTAAAGCACCTTTAATTTTATAGATTCAGAAGAATTACCCATATCGTATTTTTGGTTTGATAAAAAGCGGTTCAATACATACTTTGAACGAATGTGATAACCAACTAACGGAGAAAAGAGCGAAAATATTTTTTAATGCAATTTAAGGTTTTTTGAACGTAAATACAGAAACATATATGTATAATATACCGTTGGAAAGCTAAAGATTTTAGAAAAAATATTATTTTATATACTAAGTAGTTTGTTTGTTTATTTATTTAACGTCACTTTATGCTACTATGGCTAATCGGACGATGCTACAGTGGGAGTCCTAAATTTTGCCTATCCAGATTTTATTAGGATAGGGATCTTTAACGAGTACCTGACATCGCACAGGCTCGGGACCACCTTTTAACGTCCCCTCCGAAGGACGGCGTAACTAAGGATTTTTTACTCCCATTAAAAAATCCTAGGACCACCTGCGGGTTTGAACCCGTGACCTTTAGCATGGGAGGCTGTTACGCTATCCACCCAGCTACAAGTGATCCCCTACAAGTGATATACTAAGATCTACTAAGATCTACAAGTGATATACTAAGTAGTAAAATATATTGTAATGTGACAAATAGGACATAAAATTGGAATCACTAGCATAACAGCCTCCAAAGGTCACGAGATCAAACCGGCTGGTGGTCCTAGGATTTTTTAATGGAAGTAAAGGTGGTCCCGAGCCTGTGCGATATCAGGTACTCGTTAAAGATCCCTATCCTAATTAAACCTAGATAGGCAAAATTTAGGACTCCCACTATAGCATTGTCTGATTAGCTACATTTAGCATAAAGTGACGTTAAATAAACAAACAAAAAATTATCACTGATAATTATACGCGTAACAATTTGTTATTGCTATATTATTTAATCCAAATCATATATTTTTAAAAAAACTGAATAAACGTTTAATTTAAATTAACTTTAACATTTTTAAATAATTTATTTTAGCTCCTGTTGAACAGATCCGATACCTAGGACTTCTTCTTGACAAACGCCTAACATGAAATCCACATACACGACTAAAACGACAAGAAACTGCTCGCCGCTTTAGGCTGCTTCAACACTTACTAGACAAACGGTCTAACCTTCCTCTGAACTACAAACGGCTCATCTACTTGACTATTATAAGACCAATCTGGACTTACGGAGTACAGCTCTGGGGCTCTACTAAACCATCAAATTCTTCCCGCATAAAATCCTTACAATCCAAAATTCTTCGTAAAATTCTCAACGATCCTTACTTTGTCACGAATAAAATTATCCATAAAGATAATGTTCCCTTTGTTACTGATTTAGCCCGGACCAGGTATCAATTCTTTCATGACAAACTCCATTCTCACTCTAACCACTAGTTTCAATCCTTTCTTCCTCTTCAATTCCGGATAATCCTCCTAGTGCCTGAAAAGGAAATGGCCCCTATTCTAGTTTAGAATATTTTTAGAGTGCTTCCAATGGGAAACTTCTCTACATGTATATCATGTCATTATATTATGTAACACATCACATTTACTTGATGTATTTTTTGTTAATACAGTTGTAAATACCAATAAAATGATTTTTAAAAATAAATAAAATAATTGATTTTAACAGTCGGGCTTAGTGAAATTCGTGTGTTACCCGCAAGCAGATTTTTGAACTTGGGTAAATTTAAGTAAAAAAACAAACCAAACGAAATAGACCTTTATACTGGCTATTTCACCTCATAGGGATAGGTTTCACATATCCTAGTAATGCTGACCACACTACTACCCCGTTAAAATCCCCTGTAACACCCAGTTTCATTGGAATGTGTAAAGTATAATTAATTCCTCTCTCCTGTAATACTTATGCAAATCCCTATTATCATTTGCATACCTACTCCCGGTTTAATTTCAAACTTTGATTTCGGAGCTAATGCTGCTCTATCCAACCCCGAATACCTGGCACTTATTGCTCTTATATTCAGCTTTGTCAGTTCCTAACGCACACCTGAAACACCGGTATCACTACAACAGTCGCACCTCACGTTATCAGTAGTGTCTATAGATGGGCCTGTGCTGTCGGTATGCTAATGGACTCTATCGTTAGCATGTTTACTTATTTTAATTTTGTTTTTACTTATTTTTTTTTTTTTTAGGGATATAATAAGCATAACCTAATGTATAGAAATTATCTATTGGCAGCAATCCAAAATATACTTTGAACCAGAAGGTTGGCAACCATCGTTTTTTTTAATAGCTCGGAGGATTATAAGGAATCGAAGTGGAAGGATTAAAGGATTGGAACCAATCAGTTAGAGTAGGAATGGAATAAATGGAATCTGGTTCGGGCCAAATTGGCAAGATATGTAACATGAAGGTCGTTATGGATGAGTTTATTCGGATTTTACTAAGGTTTTTCGATTGTAGGGAACGGATGTTAAAGGAATTCGACGATTTAGTAGTTTAGTTAGCCCCAAATCTCGGTTAGTAGCACTCAAAACTTTTTCTTTAATCTAATCCAGTTGTTCCTACTAGTAGAAGGTCCAGGGGTTCCGCGAGTATTCAATGGGAAATTACCTAGACCTAAAATACCTGAGGAGCCTAGAATTTTAATAATAAATGTTTCTTTTCTTTTTTAATTTTTCTGGAAGTTTTTCTTAATATTAACACTTAAATGAGCACACCTTAACTTCCTTCTGATAATTATTTATTTTATTTCTAACCATTAACATCTATCAACGTTTCGGGGTTGTTTCCCCATTCTCAAGATTTATTTTTTTAAAAACACTTTCTCATATATGACTCACTACTTCACTCCATAACTTACTGCTATTCGTCCACATGTTTGTGTAAGCTAATGAACACCCATGTGGACGAATAGCAGTAAGCTATGGAGTGAAGTAGTGAGTCATATATGAGAAAGTGTTTTAAAAATATAAGTCTTGAGAATGGAGAAACAACCCCGAAACGTTGATAGATCTTAATGGTTATGAAATAAAATAAATAATTAACAGAAGGAAGTTAAGGTGTGCTCATTTAAGTGTAATAATAAAATAAGTATAGGGAGAAATTCAACATTCTAAGTGATATAATTGTAACCAATGATAATTGACTGCTACTTCACAATCATGAAACAAACGTTCGACCGAGTCTGGCACCCAGGGCTCCATTATAAACTCCGTTAATTCCTTCCCTCTACATACTTCCTAATAATCTGTTCCTGCCTCACTAATAGGACCTTCAAAGTAATTCATAACCTTTCCTAGTCTTCAGGTGTACCTCAGGGTAGTATCTTAAGTCCATCCTTTATACGGTATATATAGCTGATATCCCATTCCACCCTAGTACTGTCCTCACAACTTATACAGAAGACCCGTTTGTTATCCGTCCATAATGATCCAACCTCTGCATTCCAAACCCTTAGTCCCACATCACAGCCATTTATGAATGGTGTCAGAACTGGAGGATTACAATAAATCCTGAAAATCCCACCAATTACTTTTACCCTTCGTCGCGAACCGATGACTTCCTGCCCTATATCGTTTAATAATACGCGATACAATGTAGTTCTTAGGGTTGCTTTGCATGTTAATGTTGGTGATACACCTTTCTGATTCCACCGTCAGCTCAGCATCTAGCAGGAATGAAGGAGTCCACGAATAGTTATTTTTGGTAATCACTGATCTGCATCCTACAGAATTTTCCGTTAGTAGAAGTTCTACAGTATAACTTTATAAAATATAACTATAAAACTGGTTATAGCAGCAAAAGCAATATAACTTTGACAATTGGTTTGGATTAATTGGATGCCAAAAAATTGGCATCAGATTTTTTTTTTTTTTTTATACGTCAGCTATGTAAAATACAGATCTTGAGTTACGAGGAAAAACAACCAGTTGTGGAGAGAAGAAAAACAACAAGCGCCCCTTATTACTTTAATTTTTTATTATCACTATTTTAATTTTATATTTTATTATTATTTTAAATATTTATTTTGTTTGAATTTAGTTTATTTTTGACTCCTTTATTATTTTATTTTGATTTATTTTTGTGTTTTTTTTTTATATTTATTTATTTATTTTTCTTTTTTTGTTTCCCTCAGAGAGTAATGTGGACAGTTACCCTACTATGGAGGTAGGCCGGCTGGAGGGGAGCAAGAAGATCCCTTCCATAGACATCCACCTCACTGGTAAGTTGGCAACCCTGTTTCATGGAAAGGTGGAGGACTAACCATTGTGGTTCTAACAAACTGCCTTAATAACAGATTAGTCATTGTCATAATAGACTGGCTAATGTTAATATTACCTAATCCTTAAGATTTTAAAGCTAACATTTTATACTTCTTTCTTAATATGCTTTGAAAGCACAATAACTCACTAATGCTTATTTAAAGATCCTGGTTTTATTAATCTACTTAGAGTTATTATTTATTCAATGAATGTTCTATGAATAAGGCCGAAAGAGTATTTGTACACAGCCTCAACCGAGTCGTGTTCCAAAAGGTACTATATCCCCTTTGGATAGTATTACAGGAAACACAAAAATCTCTCATTCATTTATTACTGAACCAATTCACTTGATTATTACTTTCACTTACTATATATAGTATTGCGATCAAGAAAATTTTCGAGTTCTAGTTTTCGACGGAAAGACACGATTTAGAGTTCTCTGAGTCCAATTAACCAAGTCCCGTAAAAAGGTCTGTGTGTGTGGTAACTCCCGGGCAAAAACGAAAAGTCCTATAAAACTGAAATTTCATATTTATGACAAATATACGCCCGAGACGTTGCAAAACCTTTTTCGTCAATATCAGCTTACCACAAGAGCCACTTTATACCATGCATTTTGCACCTTTTTACAATTTTCTCGAAAACGGCTCTAACGATTTTGATCAAACTCGCTATATCGATGTAAAATTTAATGGGTTTTAACATGATGCAGGTTTCGTTCTGATTAAAATAGTTTGACAGGGCTAAAACGCCGATATTTTAAATTTGCTTCTTCTAAAGTGCCTTTAATTTTGTTGATTATATAAAAATAACCATATTAACTTGTTTGCATTGAAAAATAACAGCTAAATATGCAAGTTGAACGAATTTGAATTACAAATAAAGGAGAAAACTAAAAAAATATAATGTAATTTTTTGTTTTTGAACATAAGAGCAGTAATATACATGAATGATATACCATTCTAAAGCTAAAGATTTTAGAAAAAATATTAATAATAGAGAGTAATGAAAAACTGAGAAAACTAACTGATTATTTTAGATAATAATATAATAGATTTTTTTTTAAAACACATGTTTCTATATAAATTCAATTAAATTAATTAATAGTTTAATAGTTTCACGTATTTTTATCTGTGATTGTATTTGAAAAGTCTTTCATTGATTTTAAAAATGGAAGTAAGGGAAAGTCGTGTGTTGCCCGCACCAGGTTTTTTCATTTATTTTTGAACTTATAAATAAATACATTAATTATAGAAGTATTGATAAATTAATTCGCAAATATCATCTACTAATGGTTACAATAAGATCTGAATTTTATAAGCCTACAACTTTAAAGTTTGTTAAAAACAATACATTTATTTTCCGTTTTTCCCATTCTTTGGATGCTGAAATGCGATTTCCTGAAAGTACTGCAAATCTAACGCATGTCCTGTTATCGTTATTTTTTTTCTCGATATCACCATATCAGCTGACCTTAAAAAAGTTCATTGGCGCAAACATTTAAACTTCCCAATCACAAAAAATGCATTTTTGATATTTGTACCACTCTGTGAAAACCCATTGTTGGTTCCAAAAATAATGTATTTCCCTTCTTAATGAAACTTTAGAAAACAATGATCTAAATGACATACCAAGATGATTTCTTGTAAATTGGTCGCAAACTGTTCCACAGCTGTATTCACAAAAAAGCATATATTTAATTCGCTGTACGACAAATGAAATACAAAAATCTGGTGCGCGCAAAACACGACTTTCAGTTACCTCAGTTGTTAAATCAATTTTATAAGTTTTAAATACATTTAGAGGTTAAAATAAATTGTTAAATTAAGTTTGAATAGAAACATATATTATATTAAATAATCAATTATATTATTATCTACGACAATAAGTTTGTTTTATCGGATTTTTATCACCCTCCGTTTTCTGAGTTTTCTGTATAAAATAGTATTTTTTCTAAAATCTTTAGCTTTCCAGCGGTATATTATACATCTATATTTCTGTTTCAATGTTCAAAAAAACAAAAATCGTATACAAAAATATTTTTGCACTTTTCTCCTTTGGTTGTTTATCAAATTCGCTCAACTATATAAGATATATAATAAGATCGTGTTCCAAAATATTTGAAATCTACAAAATGAAAGGTACGTTAGAGAAAGAAAATTTAAAATATCGGCATTTAAGCCCTGTCAGACTATTTCAATCAGAATGAAACTAACATCATATTAATATTTAAAAAATATTAAATATCAATATAGAGAGTTTAATGAAAATCGTTTGAGCTGTTTTTGAGTAAATCGTAAAAAGGTCCAAAATACATGGTATAAAGTGGGTCTTCTGGTCAGCTGATTTTGATGAAAAAGTTTATAAATATATATGAAATATATAGTAAGGGAAAGTATTACGATCGTGAAAATTTTCTAATTCCAGTTTTCCAACCGACGATTCGGACAGTTATACCGACTACTCAACAGAAAATCTGAACTTACAGTTGAAAACAAATTATTAATCTACAAGACAATACTGAAGCCCATCTGGACCTACGGACTTGAACTGTGGGGGACAGCTAAACGTTCTAACATCAAACGCATTCAATCCTTTCAATCCAAAGTCCTCCGTACAATAGTAAATGCTCCTTATTATGTCTCCAATTATACCTTGCACCACGACCTTAATGTTCCATTTATTTCAGACCTAATTCCATCCTCAAAACAATCGATGTTGCACTTATAACTGAAACAAGACTAACGACTAAACAGTACTTCAAAATACCGCAATACATGACATACCGTACTGACCACCCAGACGGTAAAGCCCATGCCGGTTCTGCTATCATTGTCCACCAATCCCTCTCTCATCATTTACTCCCACTTCCCACCTATGATTTCCTACAAGCCACAGCCATAATAATCAAGACTTTTTCCTTTCCGGTAATCCTCACATCTGCATATTGCCCTCCTAAACATTCCATTTCCAATTCTGAATTTGTATCCTTCCTGGATTCCTTAGGAAATCGTTTCATTCTGGGTGCAGACTTAAACGCCAAGCATCAGCAGTGGGGTTCCAGAACCACGAATTCTCGGGGACGAAATCTGCTGTCTGCACTCAACTCCCGAAATTTTAATATCCTGCCTCCTGACTCCCCTACCTACTGGCCAACCGATCCTAACCGCAATCCTGACATCCTCGACTTCTTTATCCACAGCGGATTAGGCTCTCTCAACTTGTCTTTAACTCGCCTTGATGAACTATCCTCAGACCATAGTCCACTGATCCTAAAAGTATCTCTCACTCCAATTCCAAAACCCATTCCACCATCATTCATCCGAGGCCCTGTCAACTGGAACCTTTTCCGCCAAATCCTGACCGATAATATTGACCTCAGAGTAACCCTCAAAACCCAAGATGACCTAGATAATTCCGTCTATTCCTTTACCACCGCCATCCAACAAGCTGTCTGGACTGCTTCCTCTCCTAAACACTCCAATATAAATCCAGACTAAAATCATTTTCCACAACCTATTATAGACCTTATCCACACCAAACGCCGAGCAAGATCATTATAGCAGCGCACCCGACACCCAACAGATCGCCGCTCCTATAACTTCTATTGTAGACAATTGAAGAGGGAGTTGGCGACCTTCCGTTCTCAGTCCTTTAATTCCTACCTCTCCTCTCTATCAGCTCGTGATAATTCCCTGTGGAATGTCACGAAAAAGATCCTAAAATACCATCATGTTTCCCATCCTCTCCGACGTGGTGATGACTCCTGGGCTGCGTCTGATGAAGATAAAGCCGAGGAATTCGCCACACACCTCTCCAAAGTATTCACTCCTCACCCGGAATCCCACATCAATCACACCGCAAAAGTGCAAGACTTTCTTATGTCACCGATTCCACTTTCCCTACCTCCTAAAGCTATTAATCCCTCTGAGGTCAAATATCTTCTCCAAAAACTGACTCTCCGTAAATCTCCTGGACACGATCTCCTTACTCCCCAGATCCTCCGACAACTTCCGCAGAAAGCTATTATATTCCTTACTTATATTTACAACTGCATCCTCCGCACCACCTATTTTCCTCTGTTATGGAAACATTCCACCATCATCCTTTTTTTAAAACCAGGTAAACCTTCCAACAACACTTCATCCTACAGACCTATTAGTCTACTCCCCATCCTCTCAAAAATCTTCGAAAGGCTTCTTCTTAAACGTATCCTACCCATATTAGAATCTCAAAATCTTCCTTCCCATCAGTTTGGATTCCGTCCTCAGCATTCCACAGTTCAACAGGGGCTCCGAGTTGTAGACCATATTTCCTCAGCTCTTGAATGCAAAGAGTATTGTTCTGGTGCGTTTCTGGACATTGCGCAAGCTTTTGACCGGGTATGGCACACTGGATTACTCTTCAAGCTGAAAACCCATTTACCCCAGTCCCTATACCTCATTCTCCGATCCTATCTCTCGAACCGTTCCTTCCGAGTTCGCTGTGGTGAAGAATTTTCGAACCTTTATCCCGTTGAGGCCGGTGTTCCTCAAGGCAGCGTCTTGGGACCCATCCTCTACATCCTTTACACTGCTGATATTCCTACACATCCTGATACCTTTCTGGCAACTTTTGCAGACGACACCGCCATCCTATCATCCAGTTCCAATCCTGAAACAGCATCCTTAAACCTTCAGAGACACCTTTTCCTTATCGAACACTGGTGTAATAACTGGCGTGTAAAGGTGAACGAAGCCAAATGTAAACACATAACCTTTACTCTTAGACGAAAATCCTGTCCGCCAGTTTATTTCAACTCATTACTGATTCCTCTCTCAGATACAGTCCGGTATCTTGGCTTACTGTTAGACAAAAGATTGACTTGGAACCCACATACAAGACTTAAAAGACAAGAACTCAACCGACGATTCGGACAGTTATACCGACTACTCAACAGAAAATCTGAACTTACAGTTGACAACAAATTATTAATCTACAAGACAATACTGAAGCCCATCTGGACCTACGGACTTGAACTGTGGGGGACAGCTAAACGTTCTAACATCAAACGCATTCAATCCTTTCAATCCAAAGTCCTCCGTACAATAGTAAATGCTCCTTATTTTGTCTCCAATTATACCTTGCACCACGACCTTAATGTTCCATTTATTTCAGACCTAATTCCATCCAAATTTTCAAAATTCCACCAGAACCTCATTCATCATCCTAATCCTTTAGCTCAATCCCTATCCAGCTCCACTCATCCATACAACCCACCTAGAAAGTTGAAACGGCAGTGGCCCCGCGACCTTTTGTAAATATATTGGAGTTCTAGCACTGGCTAGATTCTCCACTCAATGTGATGTATGTATGAGTGTGTGTATGTGTATATAAGTATAAGTGAATTATTGACTTTTGTATTGATTCATTATTGTGTACATATTTTATTGTAATTTTATGTTGTGTAAATATTGTATGAATGTAGTATGTATGATATCTTTCAGCACTACTATTAATGTCCAAATTTGGACAGATTGTAAAATTTTCTCAATAAAAATTGTTGTTGTTAAAAAAAAAAAAAAAAAAAAAAAAAAAAAATTCCATCCAAATTTTCCAAATTCCACCAGAACCTCATTCATCATCCTAATCCTTTAGCTCAATCCCTATCCAGCTCCACTCATCCATACAACCCACCTAGAAGGTTGAAACGGCAGTGGCCCCGCGACCTTTTGTAAATATATTGGAGTTCTAGCACTGGCTAGATTCTCCACTCAATGTGATGTATGTATGAGTGTGTGTATGTGTATATAGGTATAAGTGAATTATTGACTTTTGTATTGATTCATTATTGTGTATATATTTTATTGTAATTTTATCTTGTGTAAATATTGTATGAATGTAGTATGTTTGATATCATTCAGCAATACTATTAATGTCCAAATTGGGACAGATTGTAAAATTTTCTCAATAAAAATTGTTATTACTTAAAAAAAATTCCAGTTTTCAACGGAAATACACGTTTTAGGATCTCCTGAGTCCAAATGACCAAGTCCCGCAAAAAGATCTGTGTGTGTGTGGTAACTCCCGGGCGAAAACCAAAAGTGCTATTAAACTAAAATTTCATATTTAAGACCACTATAGGTCCGAGATGTTACAAAATTTTTTTCATCAAAATCAGTTAACCAGAAGAGGCACTTTATACCTTGCAATTTGCATCTTTTTCCGATTTACTCAAAAACGGCTCAAACGATTTTGATTAAACTCGCTATATCGATGTAAACTTTAATGGGCTTTAATATCATTTAGGTTACATTATGATTGAAATAGTCTGACAGGGCTTAAAAGCCGATATTTGAAATTTTCTTACTCTTAAAGTACCTTTGATTTTATAGATTTAAAAAAAAATTGGAACATCATCTTATTAGCGTTGATAAATAACGGGCAAATATTCAATTCGATAAACAACTAAAGAAGAAAACTAGTAAAATATTTTTTATGCAATTTTTGCGTTTTTGAACACAAGAATAGTAATATAGATGTATAGTATACCGTTGGATAGCTAAAGATTTTAGAAAATATATTATCTAATGTACGGAATTTTAAAGGTTAATGGAGAGTGATGAAAACCTGATTGTTATTGATACAAATATAATAGATTATTTAATAAAACACATATTTCTATTGAAATAAAAAAAAAAATCGTTAACAATCTATTTGTATCTTTCAATGTATTTATAAATTCTTGAATTGATTTTAACAACGGAGGTAAGTGAAAGTCGAGTGTTGCGCGCACCAGATTTTTTAAAATTATTCCGCTTTGAAATTGGGTAATTTTGGCACTAAACTTATTTTTTCTACCTTTACTAGAACCGCATATATTAAATAAAATGTGTTTTTCGCGCGCTAACTTTCCGATTTTTTTATGTGACTCCTGGGAAGCGTTGCCCCTAATATACTCGTATTGCATAGTCTTGTGGTTTAATATCTAGTTTTACCAAAAAAAAAATTCATCAAAATCGGTGAGACACATTGGAGGTCCTCTCCTTGTAAGAGCTTTCACTTGTCTGTCCCTACAATCGTGTAATGGCTCCCTTTGAGTGGAAAAAATGTAGTACACGTTGAACAGTAGCCCACCGCCTTAATCTTGACGTTCTTAGGTTTTTTTTATTACCAGACCCCGCTACCTGTCCCTGGTTACCTTATCAACCATCTTTACAGATGTTATCTTGTTGCTACCATCGTTTTCTAATGGAGTAACACATATTAACATCAAAAATACCTTTGCTTGAGGTTATTACTAGAAAAAAAAACAAAATAAAATAAAACTCTAATGAAATACTTCCGATTTTAGAATATCTTAATAAATTATTGTGGAGGAAATGAAACGGATATCCTTCCATATAATAATGGAATCTGTTAATATGGAACCCTAATAGAAATACCCACTTATCTTTATTCGTTTAATTTTGTTTTCATAAATTTTGTCTATCCATGTTTTGATTGGGAAATCTCTGCTAATTCTGACCCAATTTTGATGATTTTTTTTTTTTTTGATTTTGTATAAAATTTAATTATCAATGAAATAGCACTAAGAGCAATTTTTAGTATTTATTAATTAGGAGAAACGGATTTTTTAAAATTCATTATTCGGGTTCTACGTATCTTGAAACGTAAGCCCTCAAATCTTCAGAAAGGGGAGAGGGTAATTTTTTTTTTTTTTTTTGTCGATTACAAAGGTTCATTATTGATAATAAGAAACCAAAAGCATTTATACAGGACTGCGTTACTATTTCCTTTTCTTTTCTTTCGAATTTCATTCATATAATTCAAATAAAATTTCCTGATCCCAGAATACCTTACATTCTTTCTCTATCTTGAATACTAACCAAGTTATCAGGGAATCACATCATTCATAAGTTGTGGCTTGACCATATAAGTTTTTTTTTGTTTATCGCGCATTACTGATTCTGAACCTCTGTATAATTTTTTCCCTATCTTCAAAAAGAATAGAGTTATTGGCTTTTACGCAGGTAAAATTTCAATTTTTTCCTTTTCTTTTCTTTCTGTTATTTTATTTATAGTGATCTATTGATTATAAGCTCTATATCACTTCTTTTTTTTTTTTGTTTATCGCATGTCCTGATCCAAAAACACTTAACAATTTTATCTCTATCTTAAAAAATAACTGAATTATAGGCATATTTATGGGTAACATTTCAATTTTTTTTTCTTTTATTTTTTATAATTGTTCGCGGTTTCCTAGTTAGAAAACTCTAATTAAATTTATTTATCTATCTTAAAATAACTGAGTTATTAAATTGAATCAATTTTAATTTTTAAAAATAATCGGCTGATATCAACTTCTAGGTGTTTGGATCATCGTCTGATACCGTAGTATTTTTGTTCCGAGTTTAAAAAAAAAAAATGGTCCATTAGTTTCGGAGTAAAACTGCGGATGGCGGAATTTTTTTAAATAATTCATTGTTCTGATTCTACATATCTTGAAACATAGCCCCCAAATTTTAAGGGGTGGAGGGGAAGGTGAATTTTTTTTTTAATGTCGATTACAAATGTTCATTATTGAAGAAAATTACAGACACCCAGCTAAATAAAAGACATCCATTTATGTAAAATTAAAATAAAAAAAAGTACTTTTTCGTGACACTGAATCAAGCCTACACGGCTGTCGCGCAATAGAAGGATCGTAGTTAGTAGAAGATAATAATCGGGTGATGATAAGGATTGGGCTGGCTGTGAAAACCTGGTCCTGCGGGCTGGATGTAAAGATCTAATTTGTATTCCGGGAGTGATGTCTCGCGTTAGATAACTTTTTGTCAGCCTTCCTCCCACCTCTCCCTTGTACAGAGTTCCTCTGAAGTTCACTTTTATTAATTCACTCTCCTCAGAATTCTAATTTTCTAAATGAATGCCGTCCATTACATCTTTTATATTAAATATTTTAGAATGTAAAACTAGCAACACATTAAATTGAAGAGAAGCATTTTATAACATCAAATAATATTAAAGTAAATAAATGAAGAAACATGAAGTGAAATAATAAAATGAAATAAAGTTAAATAATAAGTACGGGTCATTCGAAATCGTCCAGACGATGTCGCTCAGCATTTTTGATTTTAATGAATTTTTTACCAGTTATTTTCTCTGGGATCACCTGTAGCAGGGTGGCTAGCATAAAAGTCTTCCATGCCTAAGATCACGGGTTTAAATCCACAGGTGGTCCTAGGATTTTTTTTTTCCAGTAGCGCGACAGACCGTGTAGGCCCTGGGCCTCGCGGTGTAATTTCTTGAGATGCATTTTGTAGTGTAGGGTCATCACTCCCTACACTATGTATTTTTGTGAGTGGCCAACATTTGGCTAACGGGTCTCACATAGCCGGGGGAGAAGAGGCTGTGAGTGAATCTCCATTTAATTGCATCCTTATAAAAGCCCCGCTGGGACTGGGATTTGTACTCACAACTTTTAGCATGAGAGACTAGTGCGCTTGCAACTCAGCCACGGGCTCCCACCATCACTAGTATTATCATGTGGCTAGCATAACAGCCTCCTATGCCTAGGTCACAGGTTCGAACCCGCAGGTGGTCCTAGGATTTTTTTATTAGGAGTAAAGGTGGTCCCGAGCCTGTGTGATGTCAGGTACTCGTTAAAGATCCATGTTCTAATTAAACCTGAGTATGCAAAATTTAAAACTCCCACTGTAGCATCGTCCGATGTTTTTTTCTAAAATCTTTAACTTTCCAACGGTATATTATACATATATGTTGCCGTATTTATGTTCAAAAAAGCCTAAAATTGCATTAAAAAAATATTTTCGCTCTTTTCTCTCTTTTATTTGGTCATCAAATTCGTCCAACTTGTATATTTAACCGCTTTTTATCAACCCTAATAAGACAATATAGGTAATTCTTCTAAATGTAAAAAATTAAAAGTGCTTTAGAAGAAGGAAATTTTAAACATCGGCATTTAAGCCCTGTCAGACTATTTTAATCGGAATAACACCTACATGATATTAAAGCCCATTACATTTTACACCTATTTAGCGAGTTTCATCAAAATTCGTAATAAGCTTTGCTGGTTAGCCGATTTAGATGAAAAAGTTGCTGTAACATCTCGGGCGAATAGTTGTCCTAAATATGAAAGTTCAATTTCGTGCTACTTACAGAACTTTCTTCGGGACTTGGTCATTTGGACTCAGAGGACCCTAAAACGAGTAATCCGTCTAAAACTTGAATTTGAAAATTTTCACGATTGCAATACTTTCCCTTACTATATATTTCATATATAGGTAAGTGAAAGTAAAAAGATGGAAAAAGCATGGTTAAAGTAGCTCTTTCGGTCAGACGATTGTGGTCAGTATAAAACTGTTGCATCTTCGTTGTCTCAAATGACTTGGTTAGTTGGACTAGGAGTTTTAGGGTACTTCTATCCCTTTAAAAACTTGAATTCAAACATTTTCTCGTTCGCAATATTTCATATGTAGCTAAGTGAAAGTAAAATGTTAAAGAAGCAAATTAAGTATAGTAGCTGCCCTCGAACACTCAGACATCATAACGTTTAAAGCAACTTTGGCTTAATGTGGAAAACTCCTCCTACATCACCCCTTCAATATCTCCGCAACCTCTTTTAGCAAGGAAATGTGTATAATCATTTTTAAAGTACTTTAATTTCGTATAGAACATTTTTTGTGATAAACATTATACTTCTTGAGATATTAACAAAAAACCGGAAAGAAGAAAGATAACTGAACAATATCATACACTTTTCAGGGGAGGTTTTCTTCTTTGCTATTTATCATACGATGTATTTTAATTTTTATTTAAAGACGAGTTATGAGTATTTCATTATTTTTGCGAAACATTTTAAAATTCATTATGTAAAACCCATTTGTTCTAATGAACCATAAAATAAAAGAGAAAAAACAAAAAAAAGGAATCGGAGGATAAAAACTGAAAGGATGAGGTAATACCGTGGAAGTAGAGCGGCTCATTCTTTATTCCATTCTGTCGTTTTCTTGTTTATCGCTGGCCAATCGTCATTTGAAATTCAGATAGCGTGTAAAAGGAGCCTTTTTATTGGTTTTAAAAACACAGGGCTTCTCGAATCAATAAGCAGCTCTTTGAGGGTAGGAGATGAGTGCGACCCAGTTTTTTTAGAGGGACCCCGTTAATTGGCTCTCCTCCTCTGAAAGGACCCTTTCTTCCACCAATCAGCGTGCAGATTCGCTACAAGCCTGCCTTCTATTGGTAGATCAGGAACGTTTAACTAATGAAATGTAACAATGAGATATTTTTACTTTCACTTACCTATATATGAAATATGTAGTAAGGGAAAAAGTATTGCGATGTGAAAATTTTCGAATTCCAGTTTTCAACGGAAATGCACATTATCATACAAATGACCAAGTCCCGCAAAAAGGTCTGCTTTGGTAAATCCCGGGCGAAAACAAAAATTTCTATGAAACTGTAATTTCATATTTAAGACAACTATACGCCTGAGATGTTACAGAAACCTTTTTCATCAAAATGAGCTTACCAGAAGAGGCAATAATGCATTTTGCATTTTTACAATCTAAAATCGTGTTTGTTAAAATTTGAGATGGCCTTTAATATCATGTAAGTTTCATTCTGATTGAAACAATCTGACAGGGCTTAAATGCCCATATTTCAAATTTTCTTCCTCTTAAGTACCTTTAATTTTGTAGATACTAAAAACATAATAGTATTATAATCTTGTTATCAACGATAAAAAACAATTAAATATATATGTTGACCAAATTCGATATCAAACTTAAGGAGAAAACTGCAAAAATATTTTCTTTAATGCAATTTTTTTTTTTGAACATAGACAGTAATATAGATGTATAATGTGCCGTTGGAAAGATAAAGATTTTAGAAAAAATGTTATATTATAAACAAGCTTGTTAAAGTTAATAAAGAGTGATGAAAAACCGATAAAACTAACTGATTATTTTAGATAATAATATAATAGTTTTTTTAATAAAATCACATGTTTCCATAAATTTGATAATTCTTTATTATTTTCACTCATTTTTATCTCTAACTGTATTCGAAAATTCTTTAATCGATATTAAAAACAGAGGTAAGTGGAAGTTGTGTGTAGCCCGCACCAGATTTAATTTTAGAATTCGATTATAATGCAATACAATACAAAAGTATTCTTTTAAAATAATATATAGATGACGAAGTTAACTCAATATTAAATTGAAAAATAAATTTAAAATACTTTTGGTTTTTTTTTTTTTATATATATATACAGCTTCTTGAACCAATAATTGATCTAGGATTCAGTATTGAATTTAACGCCTTCAAGGAAGTGATAAGACCGAGATCACCCTCAGAAAAATAGAATCAGAGATGAAAATAAATTGTAAAAGGATTGATTACATTGGGTTTTTTATTGGCTTTTCATCGCTCTCCATTAATTTTTACAATATCATGTATAAGATCATATTTTTTCTAAAATCTTTAGCATTCCAAAGGTATATTATACATCTATATTACTGTTTTTAGGTTCAATAATTGCATATAAAAAATATTTTTGCTCTTTTCTCCTTTAGTTGGGTATAAATTTCGTTCAACTTATATATTTATCCGTTTTTTTTTAGTCAATGCTAAATATATGACATGGTTATTTTTATAGAATCAACAAAAGTAAAGGTACTTTAGAAGAAGCAAATTTAAAATATCGGTATTTAAGTCTTGTCTGACTATTTCAATCAGAATAAAACCCAAATGATATTAAAGACCATTAGATTTCACATCGATATAGCGAGTTTAATCAAAATCGTTAAAGCCGTTTTTGAGAAAATCGTAAATAGGTGCAAAATGTATGGTATAAATTTGGTATTCTGGTTAACTGATTTTGATGAAAAAGTTGTAACATCTCAAGCATATAGTTTTCTTTAATATGAAATTTCAGTTTCATAGGACTTTTCGTTTTTGCGCTGGGCTTACCACACTTTATGCTAAAAAGATGACATAGTTATTTTTATAGAATCTACATAATTAAAGGTACTTTAGAAGAAGCAAATTTAAAATATAGGCCCTTACTTTGTCATCAATAAAATTATTCATAAAGACCTAAATATCCCATTAATCGCAGATCTAGCCCGAACTAGATATTCCTCCTTTTATTCCAAATTACCCGTCCACTCCAACCCACTCGTCCTCAAACTCTCATCTCCTATTCCTGATCATCTTCCTAGGCGGCTGAAAAGACGATGGCCTCGAGACCTACTTAGCTGAATAAACTTTGAAGTGCTACCACTGGGTAGTTTCTTCACATGCCTGTATCACGCCCACTTGATCTATTAGCACATTTACTTAATGTATTTTATTGTATAATACAGTTGTAAATTTCTTTTAAATAAATAAATAAAAATATATATATTGGCATTTAAGCTTTGTCTGACTATTTGAATCAGAACGGAACCCTCATAATATTAGAGCCCATTAGATTTTACATCGATATAATGAGTTTAATCAAAATCGTTAGAGCCGTTTTTGAGAAATTCGTAAAAAGGTGCAAAATACATATGAGGTGGCTCTTCTGGTTAACTGATTTTGAGGAAAAAATTGCTGTAACATCTTCAGCGTATAATTGTCATGAATATGAAATTTCAGTATCATATGACGTTTTCGCGTTAGACTTACCACACACACACTTTTTGTGGGACTTGGTCATATAGATTCAGGGGGCCCTAAAACACGTATTTCCGGTGAATACTGGAATCTCAAAATTTTCACGATCGCGATACGTTCCCTTACTATATATATTTCACATATAACTGAAAGTAATAGGCAAAATTAATGTCATTCAGTATTTTTTTATTTTTTATTTTTTGGAAATTGATTGTAGAACTATATTAAAATAATAATATGTCTGCTAATATGATTAGGAGGGTTTTATAATGTTTTGTGAAGGAAATACCAATAGCATTTTAATGTCTTATTAAGTTAAAATACTTGAGACCATCTTAAATTCATCACTGAGAGTTGTATCAGGAATATTTAGATTGGAAGGTTATGAATATGTGAGTCTTATAGGCAGAGAGTTTAGATTTAACTAAGGTGTAGTGACATAAGATAGAGCAATCAGGATTTTGGATTCCTAGGATCCAATTATAGGGATGGAATTAGATGCTTTAGTGAAGCCCTAACTTCAATCCAGTTTAAATAGGCCTGATGGTAACCTAAATGAGCTCTTTGTAGTAGATTGGAAGTCTAAATTGTTTGTCAAGTAGCTGTTGTAGTTATCCCTACCTTCAAGCAGTTTCATGTCATTTCAGTCTTGTATAATCCATATAAGATGCTTGGCATGATGGAGTCCTTGATAGCTCATCTGCTCAACAGGGATAAGTGGTATATTATTAAAGGGTACTCTTGGGAAGGATGTTATGGGTTCGCTACGAACATAATATATTTTATCATGAATAAAATAAACATATTACATAACATAAATAATAGATATGATTTTTGAAAAATATTGATATTTTTGTAATTAGATTTATTAATAATATTTTTATTTTTTTTAGCTCTGTTTGCCGCAGTTGAACATGGACACCTGGAGAAAGCCAAAACCATTTTGGAGTCGACGGATGTGGATGTTAATGGGTAAGTTTACTTTCATTCATAATTCATTTTATGTTAATATCAATCAATTGAATATCAGTTTGAAGGATTGATTAATTGGGCAGTAAATAGACTGCTATTAATTATTATTAGTTAGGTAAATTACATTAAAAGCATTCTATACCTCAATATCTTTATTCAGTTGTAAATGTAGCTTTCAGTGTCATAGGGCCATTTTCATCTGTTTTGGATTAATTTAAGCATATTGATAACAATTCTGACTAATTGATTGTTGTTAATTTTTAGAATTTGACAGCAAGCTTTCTATACCTTGGACAATTTTTAATAAGGTGGCATGATTAAAAAAGGTGATAATTCTCAAGTTGTTGTGTGCCCCCTTTAAAAAAAATAAAATAAATAAATAAAACAATTTTGTTTAATTGTTTTCTCTTTTCACGCTATTATAAACAAAAAAAAAAAAAAATTTATACAGATGAATATGGCGCAATGATGCCAAAAGCTGTTATTACACCTCATTAAATATATAATATATTATATATATATATTATTATTCTAAAATTATAATATACTTTTCATATCCATAAAATCCTTCATAAAACCATCAGTGCTTCTTACTTAGTCATAAATAAAATCATTCATATTGACCTTAATGTTCCATCTGTTTATGATTTGGCCTGAACTAGGTAATTGTCATTTCATGGCAAATTCCATTCTCACTCTAACCTACTAGTTTCTAATTTTGCTTCGTCTCAGATTCCTGATAATCCTATAAGTTCTCTGAAAATAAGATGGCCACAAGACCTGACCTAAAATATCGTTTGGAGTACTGCCAATGTGTAGTTTCTCCATGTCTATATTATACCATTGTTATATAATAATATAATATATAATAATGTATAAAAACCGATCAAAAGTTTTTTATATGTGGAAAATATATGAATTATTTTTTCTTTTCTTGCAGAGTTAACAGTGATGGATTGTCTCCCCTTGATGTTGCTGTTCTTAGCAACAACCGCTCACTCGCTAAAATGCTCATTGCATTCGGTGCTCAAGAAGGGAATGAATGTGAGTAACAAATCAATTTTTTAAGTTCTTCATTTATTTCTATGTTAATATAAAATTTTACATGTTATTTCTCTTCTATTTGTACAATATAAGTTTAATCATACAATTTACGCTATTTAAGCCATTACCTAGACAAAAGATTGACATGCACCAGCCACCTGTATCTGAATAAAAGATGCGGACTACTTTAAGCTTACTTGATAAATTTTCAAAATTATCTCATATAAATAATTTAATTATTTACGAAGTTCTGATTGAAACCAATTTATATTTATGGAAATGAGTTGTGGAGAACAGCAAACAAATTAAAAGCAAAACTATCCAATGTTTTAAAACAAAGTTATTTAGTAAAATGGGTTCATCTGTGGTATAGCGGCTAGCATAAGAGTGTTCTGTGTCCATGGTTGCAGGTTCAAACCCAACTGATGGTCCTAGGACTTTTAAAGAAAGTAAGAAATCCATTGTTATGCCATCCTAACATAAAATGGTGGTCCCAAGCCTGTGCGATGTCAGTCACTCATTAAAGATCCCAATCCTAATCAAACCTGGAGAGACTAAATTTAGGACTCCCACTGGTATCATCGACACAGCCATAGCAGCATAAAGCGACGTTTAATGAATAAACAAACTTAAAAAATTTTATATTTATGTTTCTAATGAGACACTACACCCAGACTTTGACATTCCATTTGTTACTACAACTGCCACAGATTGTTAAAATAATTTTTACAACTGACTTACCAACAAATTCAAACTCGCTGACTAGTGACTTATTCACTACTTCAAGACTGTTGAGGCGTTGGCCAAAAGACTTGTTCAGATGATAGTATTATGTTTTTATCATCTGGGTTTCCTTTAGTTAATTTTTATTTTATTTTTTTATCTGTAAAGACATTTCAAGATTTACAAATCCTATAATTGGGGAGCGCATGGCTGAGAGGCTATGACGCTAGCCTACCACGCCAAAGGTTGTGATTTCAAATCCCAGTCCTGGCAGGACTTTTATAAGGATATAATAAAATAGAGATTCATTCACAAACTCTCCCCCGGGTATGTGAGACTAGTCAGCCTATTGGTGGCCACTCACAAAAATAGGCATAGGGATTTATGGTCCTACCCTATAAAATTACATCGAGAAATGTGGCAAGTACATTCTCCTAGAAGACTAAACCACGCAGCCAAGGGCTTACACAGCCTGTTGTTAAAAATATGTAAAATTCTTGGAAATAAATAAAAGCTATATAAAATTCACCACTAATAGTCAACTATTTTGCATGTCTTGTAAATATTTAAACAAATCATTAATAAAATATTTTTTTAGATTGCTTAGTTCAGTATGAAAATAAATATTATATAAAAAACCTCTCTATTCTTCATTTTAATTGACCTTAACTAATATTAAATTTTGGTTTTTAGTTTCAAGTGGTGAGAGCCTATTATGTCATTTGAAAAACCTGAACTGTGAGGCAAATCAGCGAATATGTGAACTCTCTGGTCAAGATGCCAGGAACCATGGATTATGGCAACGAAGAGCAAAAGGAATAGGAAATATGATCTCGGGCTTTACACAAGCAAGTATGTTCTTGATTCTACCTGTATTTAACATATTATATTTCTTTTTCAGATTTAATATATAAAGCATTATAAAATGCAGTTAGAACTATTACTTCTTGCATTTTTAATTTTTTTTTTTAACATAAATTTTAGGGCCGCCTGATATCCCATCACTAGTTGCTGTAGATGTCACTGGAAGTCATTCTGTTAACGTACGTTACCAAGAACCAGACAGTTCTGATTCACCTGTCTGTACCAAATACAAAAGTAAGTACTTGATTAGATTGATATATTCTATTTCAAGACTAATTAATCAACTACTATAAAAATCATACAGATATACAGCCTATATAATTTGGTGGTGAGCTCTGATAAGTAATAATACAAGTTACAATTTCATAAATAATTTTTGAATTTAATGTAATGAAAGTTTTAAACTGAGAGAATAAATAGAAGAAATCATGTTGAGCAAAGGATTTGGATGAGGAATATACTAATGTAACCAGTATGATGATAATTTAGCAAACCTGGAGATTATACTGCTGTAATTAATTGCAAGTGGTATAATATTTTATTTTTGGTCATTATTAATCACACCTTTGTAATCAACCAAAAAAAAAAATTATTCCCCCTCAACATTTGGGTTTTCAAGATAAAATAAAAGAAAATATCCTGTTTGCAAATAGTAATAACATTTTTTTATCTCTTCTTTGGATAGAGGATAGTGCATTCTCTTTATTGCTGTTCCATAGAGAACTTAATTTCCAACATAACAATAAAAGAATTGTTGAAATTGGTTATATTTTTTTTTTTTTTTTTTTTTTTTTACAAGCATAAGAATAGTTAGATGTTAGATAGACGTATAATATACTGTGGGGAATATATAAGATTAATAAATAAGTTAATGTAGAATTATGAAAAGAGGATATAACTTAAGGCAATGCTACACGGTGAAATAAGAGGTAGGTGAAAATTAGTGAAAGTAGTGGGAAAGGGGATAATTTTTTTAAAATAAAGTTAGATTATTACATCAGATATCACGTTTTAAAAATTCTATCATTAAATATTATTTTATAAAATATATAACAAAAGTTAATGATAAAGTTATATCAAAACGAACAACTGTTATGTAAACATTTTGAAAACATGTTTTTTAAAATATAGAAACACCATTTTAAGAAATTAAACTATATTTATAATAGAATTAAAAAAAAAAATGATGGTGTTTTCAGAAAATTCAGTAATTGTATATTAATTATAATGCATTGAAAGTGTATGAGAGTGTATGATAATTCACTATTGCCGACATCACATTAGCATCCTGTTTTTTTATTATAATTTTCAAAGAAGGGTTATATCCAAGCCCAACAATATTTATAGTGGAATATCGTAAAAATGACAGAATGAAAAATGATGAAACTTTATTGTATTATATTGTAACAGAATATACCTCTATATGATAAGTACTGTAGGATAAAATTTAGTGGCTGAGGCTCAACTGCTTCTTGTGTTAATTATTTTATTTGGCTTGAAGTAGGTTGATGGGACGGAGGCAACTCTTGCAATGCAGTAATGTGTCATGTATTGTATTTTGAAAACAAACTGAGACTCAGCCATTAAATTTTATCGTACAGTACTTATCAAATAGAGGTATCATCTGTAAAATTTTCAATCAATACCTTTTAAAAACAAAAATGTTGAGTCGCATGGTTTGGAGGATTTTGAATAGATTGACCCATTTTTTATTTTAATCAAATTCCATGTTTTTGAATTTTTATGATCATTAAATTTTTTATTTTTAGTTGAGTGGAGCACTGAGAGTGAATTCCGGAACCTCGCAGGTTTCCGAGTGATATTGGACCCAAGGCAACAAGAGTGCCATATAGACGAACTGACACATGGTCAGAAATATTATTTTAGGGTAAGCTGTGGCAATATTCGAGGCTGGGGTCATCCTAGACCTGCTACACCTCAATCTGTCATTCCTTCGAGTAAGTTATTTATTTTTATATTTATAAAAATATTCTTTTTCTATATTATATTTAAATATTAACGAAATTACGTTTATAATCTAGGTTGGAGAGATGTTGTGAAAAGAGAGGACAGGGTTTGTACCGAGGGATTGGCTCAGTTGGATAAATTGTTTAGTGAAGTGCGAACTGGAAGGCCAGACATTAAAGCACTTCAAGAAACTTCAGCCTGTGAAAGGAGAAAGAAAACTACAATCAAGCAACTGTTCACAGCTGCCTCCAAGTTCCAAAAACACCTCAGAAGGTTTGTTTAGTAAAAAAAAAATGTTTTTCTTTAAAGAGTGACATTGTTCAGAAGATGGCCATAAAAAAGAATAGAAAACAGTAAAAACCTATTTATTATCCAACATTTTGAACCACCTTACGGCTCTTAATCATTGTTTTTCTCCTCTAAGTATAGAAGGCAAATTTGAGGTGAGAAGCCCTGATGAAGACCCAAAACGTTAGACCGTTAATAGTTTTTTACTATTTTTTATTATTTTATGACCACCACCCAAAACATATTATCCTTTATATTCATTTCACAGTCAACCATTTAATATGAAATAAGATTTTTTTTTTCTTTTTTTTTTTTGGTTTATAGACTAAAACTCTGGAGTCATCAACTATTAAAGTCTTTATACAAATATTGGATGGTCGTAGAGTTAAATGGAAATACAGAAAAAGATGTATAAATACAAAAAAAAAATGTATATTCGCATTAATAAATTAATGAGCCATTTGTGTTTTAAATTGGTCTAAGTACATTTACACTTGCATTGAGCTTTGTTTAACTTAATTAATAAAGCATACCGATTAATCAACTAAAGCAATTGAGACGTTGATTTCCAAAAGGTACTATATCCATTCTGGGGAATTTTACAGGAAGCGCGAAAATTTGTCATTACTATATTATTAAACTAGCTATTTTGGGTCTTTTTGCCTTAAAATTTAGAATTATTTTTTACTATAATAATAACATCATATTAAAGTTATGAAATGATTTTTTTTTAGAATGATTTGGAACGAAAATAAATGCGTAATTAGTACTTTTAGAAAATGATCGCATTTCTCAATCGCGTTTTTTAAGGACTTGAGAATTCATTAGATAACATCCAATAGAATATTTAGATAAAACTAAATGATGAGAATACAAATATGTAAAAAAATCAATTTCGTAAAAAATGTCCTTTAGTACCTTTTGGAAATCAACGTCTCAATTGTCCACAAACTGAGGTTATCTTGTTAAATAGTGATTAATTAAAATTACCTTCATCACTTCCTTTGGGCACTATCAATAATAAACATCTTAATTAACTACAAATGGAGTTAGCCCACTACAAAAAAAATAAATAAATAAAATAAATAAGGCTCAAATCATGAAAAATAATGACAAGAATTAATATTTTCAAAATTATACAGTTGATTTTTTTTTTTTTTTTTTGTTGACGCGAAACGACCTTTAAGATCACGCAAATATCATTATCTCCCAACTTTGCCCACACGTTCCACACTTTTTCTCTCTTCCCACCTCTTCTTCATTCTTTCAGACTAGACTCTTCTCTGCTCCTCGCTCCATACTCTCCCCTTTCTCACCTCTTAGGCACCCACAAGGACCTTTATCTTGATTTTATTTATTAATTTATTTTTTTAAATTGAAAAGACATTTAGTCACTATTGGTTAAATAAGCATGTGAATGAATGAATAAATGCTTTTATTTACATAATATAATATAAAATAATTATAATATATATTTTTATAAAATTGAAGTTTGCAAAACAAATGGCGATAAGCCGCCCGTTGAGTTACCAATTTTATACAATCTTTTATGTTGTCATATTTATCTCCAGTTTCATTAACTGATGATAATAATTATGATTAAATGTGCATTGTTGTAACATTGTAATCTATTGTTATTTATTGTATTAATAGTTTAATAATTAAAATGTTAGACCAAAAAAGTCTGTATTTTATTGATTTATTTAGGTATATAGTTTCACCCAATCGGGCCGATTTAGTCTATTTGTTACTTCTTCCGGAGTACATAATTAGGTATTAGTTAATTAAAAATAAGACTAACTAAATTATTATTTTACTTATAAAAGGAAAAAATAGTTTTAATTTATATTTAATTGAGATTGAATCAGTATGCTGCGTATGATATAGGAACATAATGTATCTGAGCCATATAATTTGTGATAATCTTGGATAGCAGAGAATTTTAAAAAAAATTAAAAATCTTTTAATTGTGTCTTCTTTATCAAAAAATATGTCTATTATAGTCTTTGTTTTATAAATTATGTAATTGTCATAAGGGTTGAAAAATAGTTTCAAAGTTTCATTCCGTCCATCATAATATAAGCAATGGTTTTGATTCTGTATCATAATTGATTCATTCCTTCCTTTCTTTTCAGAGGTGTATATCTTTCCTGTTTGTTGTATAATGAAGATAAAGTCTTGCTGACCAATGAAGACTTCCTACCGGTGATAGAAGTTGATGAAACTTATCCTGGTTCTATTTACCATGATTTTCATTGGCTGTTAAAGGTAAGAATTGTTTAAAATCTGTTAACACTTTCATTTATATTCTAAATTATTGTAAGATTCAACAGATTTATATTAAACTTTCAGATCGCATGTACATGGGATGATGTTAAGTGGTTGAGGCAAGATATGGAGAAATCTCTAAGTTCTCCAGGAGTACACTTCAGAATAAAGTTGTTGCAAGCTGCCACTGCTATGCAAGTAAGAGATAACCCATAATAATTGATATTAAAACTATCAGAATATGTTTATTAAATTGTTTTAAATATTTCTAGATCATAAATTTAAAGAATATGTTATATTAATTTGCTTTTTTAGACTGCTTTAAGTGTACAAGATCTAGGACAACTGTATCACAAGCCATTGAGAGACGCAGAAGGGACAATTGTAATTTGTACCGTAAACTATGTGAGATCTCCAAAAGCAGTTTCTGTTCTCAATTCTCGATGGATACCACTCGGCAAACTCAATAAGAGAACACACAATCTTGCGACGGAAGCAAACCTAAGTGATATTCTGATGGCTTCTATTCCAGTAAGAATTACATATTTTTGGAAGTGAAAAATAGTTTTTATTTTTAATTTTTAGTTAAAAGAAAATGTATGCTTAGACAAAAGCAAATTTAACAGCAAGAAGTTATGTTGCATTCATATTTTTGTTAAAATTTATTTTATATTATATAAATGTATTATAAGTCAATATTGTTAACTTATGGAAAAGCCTAATAAGTTCTAAAGACTGTTGATATATTTGGTTGTGTCACATGAAATGCCCGTTTTCAAGGTAAAGGATTTTTATTAAAAATACGATATGAAAACAAGATAATTTTATTCGAAGTATTTACCTTCTTTTTCTACACATTTTTCCCAACGTGACACCAACTTTTTTATCCCCGAACTGAAAAACTCTGAGCTTTGAAGTGAAACAAAATCTGAAAACGCACTTTTCACTTGATCATCATTTTCAAAAAGTTTTTCCTTTGACGAAGTTGTCTAAATTCCTGAACAGAAGGTAATCTGTTGGAGACGAGTCGGGAGAATATGGTGGGTGTGGAAGAACTTCGTAGCCCAGTTCTTTCAATTTTTGCACGGTATGTTTTGAAACATGGGGTCTAGCGTTGTCGTGTAAGAGTATAGGACCATTCCGATTTACCAATCCAGGTTGTTTTTTTAATAATTTTGTGTGCATTTGGTCAGTTTCATTGCAGTACATTGTAGAGGTAATGGTTTAACCTCTAGGTAAAAATGAATAATGAATTATTACAGCCATGGACCACCATACTGTAACCATCAATATTTTGGGATGCAAATTCAGTTTTGGCATTTGCCCTGGGGTTTTGTCGATGTTCAACCACTGCCCTGACCGACGCTGATTGTCATATGCGATCCATTATGGTAATTATTCTTTCAAGGAAAGGCTCGGTTTTTTGCCTCGCCAGCAAATAAACGCAGGTCTCAAGGTGTTTCAATTGCTGCCGCTCAGTGAGATCATGAGGTACCCGTGTATCGAGCTTTTTTACTTTAAATGTCATACTTTAAATTCCTCGGGGCAAGTTTTCCAAGTCGGTATCCCCAGCTGAAAACTTAGCAAACCAACAGCGAATGGTCCGTTCATTAACACTCCCTTCCCCAAACACCTTGCAAATATTACTAGCGGCCTCAGCTGCTGAATGGCCGAGTTTAAACTCGTAAAAAAATATTACTCGAAAATCGCGTGTTTCCATGTTCATATTTAGAGGTATACTAAAAAGTGGTTAATTGATTGGGAAGCTAATGTTTATAATACAAAGGTAGAGGATTAGTAACTGTATACTTTAAATATGTAAAAATTCAAAAGAAAACAACAGAGACCTGCAAAATCCTTTATGTACTTCAAAAACTTTAAAAAAGGACATTTCATGTGAAACAACCCGATACCTTTCTAATGGAATTATTGTACATTATGTTAATTTTCCTTGACATTGTAATTTAATATGTTGATGACTGATTTTTTTTTTTTTTTTTTTCAGGACCAAATAACTTACCACCAAGTAAGTAGTATAAAGCTTCCTCGTGGACTGTACCTCGGCTACTTGAAGATGAGGAGTTGTGTCGATGTTTTACAAGTCTTAGTCCCCGCTAAAGCACCAAACGTTCCACCTCATTGTAAAATAAGGGATAACCCACATATTACCGCGTAATGATCAATTTTTTTATTATTTATTTCATACCTATAATTAATTTTGATTCAGTAAAATCTGTAATTCATTCTTTTGTTCCATCTTTACAGAGAAGAATGGGAGAGCTTAACAGTTCATTACGATATGGGCGAGAAATCGCAGAATGAACAGCAGAAAACTTTCGTCGAACAGGTCGCAGCCACTGTGAATAGGCTGTTGACGTACATGCAAGTATCCAGCGACCAGGCTCAAAACCATAGGTATGTTTTCATAAAGCATTATTTACTTGAAGTTATTTCTTTTGTACCTACATCTTCTTCTTCTCTTCCTTGTGCCATTCCGGCATGAATAAGCCTTGATACAACACTCTCAGGCCTCATGGTATTGGTTTAACCACTTCCTTTGTTGGAGATTTTTCTCTCTATTTTTTATTTAAAATCTTTGGCTGTCTATATGGACTGAAAGAACTAGTACCTTACTCTTGGAGTAATTGAATGTCATGCCTTTCTTTGGAAGTTTCTCTTGTCACTTTAGTAAAGTGTTACCGTATTTATTATTGCGTATTCTAGTGTTAATTGTTCTAAAAATCATAACATGTTTTGATCAGAAGGTTATTTTGATTAACTATCAACACTCACATTTACAGTAATTTAATTACTCAAAAAAGGTTACAATACATTCACATACTTATTGATTAATAATCGATTGCAAATAATTATGAATAATTATATACAATTAATTTTTTTTTTTTTTTTTTGTACAATTAGTCCTACATAAAAGCTTGCTATCTACTAATGCCTTTTTCCAAAAAATAATATAAAATGAAGATATTTTTAATATTTCACTTCTTTTATTACTGTTTTTTAAGCTCTTGTTATTATTGGAAATAATCAACTCAACTCCATACCCTAAACTTATAAAATTGAGTTCTTAGTGCAGATCAGATAAGCAATGATGAAGACACAAAAACTAACATGTCTAATAGACATATTGGATGTAATCTTTCAAGTCTTCACATGATTTTATTAATCTTAAAAATTAACAAGAATTATATAAATGAAGAAACTTAGTTTACATTAACTCCTTATTCTATAGCTTACAGAGGTTTTAAAATTATGGAATTTTTCACAGGTTATACGACGCTGAAGTTGTTGAAGTAAGCCCTGATGTAAGCCTACTTATTGTCGCACCGCCTCCAGAATCAGCCTGCTCAGCGCCTGGCCAAGGAGAGATTCTCTTACAAAGACCTGATCTCATTCCTCTTCCTGTCCAGGTAATTTCTTCTTTTTTTAATCTAATGTTATATTAAAGAAACAGTTGATAGTTTAAAGTTCATGATTATTCTTTTAAAATTATATAAATTGTTCCAAACATTTAATGATTCTCATAAAAACTAAAAAGTAGGATAGGATGGTTGAGGTAGCAATCAATTTTTTGTTTAGCATTCATTGACCACCTAATGAACTATCTCATACTTCTTTATATACTTAAGTTCAAATATTCAATACTAAAAAACTAAAATCTATTTTCAGGTTTTTGAAATGGTACATTTGGGGACATATCACAAACAACTAGTGGCTCGATATTCAAGATTAAGCTGTATAATAGAACTGGATACTGCATTAGCTCAGCACAGCCATCGAGAGGTAAATAAAATCATTTCAATATATACTGCACGCCAATGAATAGGGATATTGCTATTTTTTTGGTAATTACTTTTTCCTTTCATTTTAATTTTTGTTTAATATTTTTAAAAAAATATTGCTTACTTCATTAATAATTATTAGTATGTATTGTTTCAATTGGGATTCAAATTATTATTTCATTTTTAAATTAATGTTCACAATAACCATTATATGAAAAACTTAATATTTATACTTACCTACTCGGACCAATTTGGACTTACAAGTATTCTTGAATACAATTTACTTGAAAGTATATTCCAAAAAAAAAAAAAAAATTAACTTACGGATATAACAACAGTTTTAATGAAGCATCCTCTGTAATAAGAACTTACTTATATTAGCCTTTCAAGTCTTACACTAGTAACTTTTTGAACTGAAACTGAGTGGAATTTTCATGTCTTTGTAGACTTGAAAAGATGAAAAACAAAATACACTCAAATCCATTGATTCAAGCACTATCATCAACACTAGACTTACTTGAACACGACACATTATGAAAGCAATAGAATATGAATCTTAACCCTTTACTATCCGTGGACTACTATAGTAGCTTTATGTCTCAGTGGTTTTAAGACCGTTAGCTATACTATAGTTGCTCTGTTTCTAGAGCCATCTTGTTGTCTGGTTTATAATGTGAAGTACGTTTCCTTGACAACAGATATCGCACATATCCACTTTTGGCTATATTATTAAGTTTGAGAATATAATACTGAGAGCAGATTTCTATGCAATTGCTTATTTTGTTTAGAGCTTCTGAGCACCCTGGAAATTAATTTCCTATCTGAATCATGTATCTAGGATACTACTGGTTAAACTTTATATTGCATATTTGAAGAATTTTGCATAAATTTATTAAATAAAAAAAAAAATTAAATTTGTTTTTAAAATTAAGTAAAAAAAGTTTTTGTTTGTTTATTTATTTAATGTCACTTTTTGCTGCTGTGGCTAATCGGACGATGCTACAGTGGGAGTCCTACATTTTGCCTATCCAGGTTTTATTAGGATAGGGATCTTTAACGAGTACCTGACATCGCACAGGCTCGGGACCACTTTTTAACGTCCCCTCCGAAGGACGGCATAACTAAGGATTTTTTACTCCCATTAAAAAATCCTAGGACCACCTGCGGGTTAGAACCCGTGACCTTTAGCATGGGAGGCTGTTACGCTAGCCACCCAGCTACAAGTGATCCAAAAAAAAAAAAAAAAAAAAAAAAAAAAAAAAAAAAAAAAAAAAAAAAAGTTTTTAAATCCACCTGAAGCATTTGATCGAGTCTGGCACCAGGGACTGCTTTACAAACTCCGTCAATTCCTCACCCCTACATATTTCCTATTAATGCGTTCCTACCTTACTGGCAGAACCTTTAAGGTAAACCTTAACTTTTCCTACTAATCCACATTTTCCCTATCTGCTGGAGCGCCTCAAGGTAGTATCTTAGGTCCTATCCTCTACTCCCTTTATACAGCTGACATTCCACTCCATCCTCGCACTGTCCTCAATACTTATGCTGATGACACGTGTGTCTTATCCGTCCATAATGATCCAACTACTGCATCCCAAACCCTTCAGCCCAAATCACAGCCATTGAAGAATGGTGTCAAAATTGGAGGATTAAAATAAATCCCAACAAATCACCTTTACCCTTCGTCGCAAACCGATGACTTCCTGTCCCCCCAGTATCCTTTAATAACATTACCCTTACTTCTGTAGAACAAATCCGATACCTAGGTCTCCATCTTGACAAGCGTCTTACTTGGAATCCTCACACAAGAATGAAACGACAAGAAACTGCTCGAAGATATCGATTACTACAACACTTACTAGATAAACATCCAAAAATTCCAGTATATTACAAAAGACTCATCTACATCACAATTATCAGACCTATTTGGACATATGGAATCGAGCTTTGGAGCTCTACGAAACCATCTAATTCCTCCCGCATCCAGTCCTTACAAACCAAAATCCTTCGCAAAATCCTGAATGCTCCTTATTTTGTCACAAATCAACTCCTCCATAATGACATAGCTAGTTGCATAGTTGCAGACATAGCTAGATACTCCTCTTTTCATTCTAAACTCCCTGCCCATACAAACCCACTTATCCATAACTTATCTTCCTCAGATATCCCTGATAACCCTCCAATTTTTATACTACACATTTACTTATTGTATTCTTTAGTACAGTTGTAAATTACTATAAATAAATTTTTTTTAAAATCCACTTGTGTGGGTCCAATGTCCGGATCAAAAAGGATGTTAGGAAACTGTAAAGTATTAATGAAAAAAACATAATAGCAGAGCCAAAAAGTAGTCGGTCCAGCAGGCACAGTTGCCTTCACTACCAGTAAGCCTGCTCTACATCCGCAGTAGTCAGACGCTAAAGGGTTAAATTAATCATTAAATTCATTTTTCATTTTATGGAAAGGTTGTTTTATGTCCTTTACCTTCAAGGCTTCTTCACTATTATTTTTGTTGTTCATCATATTAACTATAATTGTTAACAGTTGTCAATAAAGTACTAAAAGTGTTTAATATTATTATTATTTTTATTTTATAGGCATTCTCAAGCTCTGAAGTGAGCGCAGCAAAGGAAAGACTTACGAGACTCGAAGGACTCCAGGCTCAGATCAACGCTGCTTGGAAACAGGCGAGGTGGCTTCTGGATGTCCTTGCTTTTGCTCGGGACAAAGGAAGCCAAACGCCAACCAACATAATCAGGCACTTGCTTTCACTTCATCCCAAGAGGTCGCACGACAGCATTGGATCTCACAATGGCGTAAGTTTTATATTACTGATGATTTTCAAGTTTTGAACCATTTCTAGACAAACGTTTCAATTTTGTTAGAAATTTAGAATATTGTCATGCATTGGAAATAGATAAGGAGTCAGTTTATGTTTTTAACATATACTCAATAGATATTTATAATTAATGTTTAGTTATTATATTATAGATTATTTTTAGATTCCGAATATAGACTTAAGCTTTACAAACAGCAATTATGTTATTTATTTATATATATATTTTTTTAGACAAATATTTCACTATTATGAACGTGATCCTGATTTTCTAAAGATATTTATATTCCACTTGTTTATCAATTTTGTCTAAAATCATTGTGGTTCTATCCAAAATGTACTAAATAGATACTTAATATCAGTGTAAGATCCAGTCTAAAGAATACTAAAACAAACTAAAATAATCAAGTGAATTGATTCAATTGAAAATTCATGAGAGATTTTTGCATAACCAATAAAATTTTCTAAAATAAATATAGTACTTTTTGGAAACCAGCATTGCCATTGATCCAGAAACTGAAACTGTTTGTTAAGAAAGTGAAATATTCTAAACAGGATGAAAACTTTTTTTATCCTTATTATCTAAGTATCTTTAAATCTCAAAGATCTAATTTAAGGCTTTTTATACTTAGTGAAATTCGATGGGAGTAATTATATCTTTGTGCCATATATAAATCTTAGTCTTTTATTTTTTTATTTTTTGTTATATCTTTCTTAGTATTAGGAAGTTTTAATATTAATTAAAATGAGTGACAATGGTTGACTGTGTGTATATATGAGAGAAGTTGGTTGAGGATGCAGTCAATTTAACACACAATTAAGCGTAAACTTAATTTATGTAATTAAGTATTTATATATATATATATATATATATATATATATATATATATATATATATATATATATATATTAATTAAGTAAGTATTAAGTATTTATGTAATTAAGTTTATGCTTAATTGTGTGTTAAATTGACTGCATCCTCAACCAACTTCTCTCATATAAACAACTTTTTATTTTATTTAAGACATTGTGGTATACCCATTCTCAGAAAACAATTTTTTTTAATAGTAAATAAAAGTTTTATATTGAGGATGTATAATCAACTGTAGAAATTATTGTAGTAGAAAAATTGGGAGTCAGCCTTTTTTAATATTTTAATTTTGCTGACTTTTGGCAAAAAACTTGTGAGCCATAATCAGGGCATTACTGAGCCATGTCCAAGTATAAACAGTTTATGCTAACTTAGTTACCAGTGAATTATTTCGATTTGTATCCTTTCAAAAGGAGAATTGAGTCAAAAATAGTGGTTTTTTCCATTGTATCCTGGTTACAATAAATGTCAATTGTTAAGATTCCCTTAACGGCAATGGCGACTTTAACTTAAAATAATAAAATAATTAAAACAGTCCTTAAAATGTGAAAATCGGGCATATCCTTTGAAATAGTAAAATTACTCCTTTTATAACTAGGTTATAAACAGTTTATGCTTGGATATGGCTCAGTAATGTCCTGATAATGGCTCACAAGTTTGAGTGGAAACGTAGGCTAAATTAAAATATTAAAAAAGACTGGCTCCCGAATATTTCTACCTACAATAAAATTTTTAAATAAAATAAAACTTTGTTTATGAAAGTTAATTTTGCTTATAATAATTTTGAAAAAAAATTAATGTTGTATTAGATTATAATATATGAAAATCTAGCCATTAAATTAAATTGCATTACTTTACTGATAAAACAGTCTGATTGCATTCACAGTGAATTGTATTTCCCCAGTTGCTGTTGCCGCCGGATACAACGAAAGCTGTGAAGTCTAGAGGATCCTGGCCAGGACCTGGAGTTAGCAGGTGCTGGGAGCTGCAACGACAGAACTTTCTAGAAGCGAGCACCAGCTCAGCTGCTCCGGGACAGCACTCCACCTCCCATCCTCAGGCTGCCGCCGCCCAAACCCCTCTCACCGCCAGGTAAAACAAACATTCAACTCCTTATTTATAACATTTCACTCGCTAAGAGAAGAGCACTAAAATCACTTTTCTACATTGCTGTTATAACAGCACTTTTATTAGAGCAACCTAGATTGCCGCCTTCCAAATCGGAGGACACGTTAGCTTTGCACACAAGGGTTATGGCTGCACATTCGAGGACTCGGACAAGTACCTCCGCGACTACTTCGCCCCTCCTCTCTATACGACCGGGGTGAGTTCTTCATCTACTCTTTACTCTCATCATAACCTGCATCCCATTAAATAATTCCACAAAATACAGACTTGAAAAACCACTTAATAATAGTAATAATAATGTTTTTATTTATTTTAGAACAAGTCCCTTAATGATAACATTTCAACCTAAAAAGTATGGATTCTACATCTTTGAGCAGAATAAAATATAAGCAATGGAATATTAAATATTTGAACATTTCATTATATTAAAGAATGTGATAGTTTGAGCGGCAGTCAATAAATTATTACAATCAATGTTACTCAATTACTAATTACTACTTAATAATGAGTTTGAGATGCACTGATGACTGTTGAAGACCAGTAATTCATTTTCAAACTTTGGTAGAATAATTAATAGTCTTCACTATTTTTTGTAACAATTTAGTGACCTGAACCATTTCATCCTTCAAAATATTAGATGATTGAACAAATAGAGATATAAAATGAAAAGACTAATTTCTATATATAAAAAAAAAAATAAACAAATAAAATCATATGATAAATTCAACTAAAAAAAAATAATAATAATAAAACTGGTAGATGTGGCACGCTGGTTGCAACAGATTACCTCAAGAGGCATGACGATGTAGCCAAGATATATCAAGAGACGATTGGTTTAAAAATAAAGTTGTTAAAGGAACCAATGCCATGTTATCAATGCAATCCTACATACCTTGTCCAGAAATAAGGATTAGATTGTACTGGAACCAATCATTCATTACTGATCATACTGTGGCTCACAACAAACCTGATATCGTTGTAATTGATAATAATCATAAAACAGCCGCAATTATTGGTATTGCTGTACTAATGACAGGAACACTAGCTCAGTCTGTGCAGAAAAAAACTGAAAGTACCAAGCTCTTGCAGCTGAGTTAAAAGAACTTTACAACCTGGATAAAGTGATTGTTAGGCCGATTGTAATATCCAGCAATGGTCTGATACCGAAGTCGACTGTAGAAGCCACTGAGTGGATGGGCCTATCTGCCCCTGTAATCAATGAAGCTCAGAAAGCTGTACTACTGAACACTGCAAGAATTGTTAGAAGCTTTCTTAATACTCAATAAGATATGTTAAAGAAAATCACTTGAAGTGGTTGGAGTCAATCTCCCCCACTCCAGAAATACCCCTTCTCATGAAGTGTAAGCAAATAAAAATGATAATAATAATAAATAATAACAAAAAAAATAATAATGATAAAACAACACTCCAATAAAAATAAATCATTTAAAAAGTATACATGTGTAATTAATTAACAAATGGTGTCCAATCACTAAATTAGACAGACTGGTTAAATAAAAATAGAAAATTCAATAAGTTTAATGAAAAAAACAAGAATATATAAAACAACTAAACTATAAACAAACAAAAAATAGAAAGTATAAGTTTAATAAGAGAACAATCTTCGACAGTTTGTTAATTATTTTATGACTTGATTCAAGTGACAAATAAACTGAATTCATGATTAGTCAATATGTTTTTTGAATTGCCAAAAAATAATTTTTTAAAAAATTAAGATTGAGTGGTTCTCATTACATAATCCATACTGATTTATCATAGGTAAAAATAATTGGAAGTCAGCCATGTAAAATATTTTAATTTGGCTGACGGATGCCATCTCACATGTTTGAGCCGAAACGTTGACACGTTATTTCTACCTATAATAATCTCAACAGTCGATCATACATCCATAACATACTGATAATAGCATATTATATTAGATAGGTTATAACAAGTAGTTATAGAAAGTATTTCATTCTTAGTGACTAATATTTAATATATAATTTTGTTCTTTTACAAACATTTCTGCATGTTTTAAAGTAAAATAATACAGGGCTATTAATTTTGCTTGATATGGCTTTATAAACTAATGTAAAATTGAAATTAATCTGCTTAAAGCATCTTATTAACTTAATTTTTTTTTCTTAAATCTAGTAAGTATTGGTTTTGTTTATAAGCTTATCTTAACTTGTAGGAATAAGCCATTTTTTTAAAAATTGGTTGTTGATAGTTATGTGGTATCATTTTTTATATAGAAATTGTTAACTTTTAGGAGATTATGGGTACATAAACATAACCTAAGCATTCTAGCTTTTTGTATGAGCCTTGTATGAAATCATAACCAATAAAGTAGTTTCTCATTGGTTTTCAAGTATGAGCTCCGATTCCAATTTTTTAATTATTTTGTTGAAGACAATTCAGCCATATCTCTCAAATTTTATTGGCATCTATAAGAGATGATATTTCATACCATTATTAACGAACTATCATGTTATTAATTGCTTCAATTTATTAATTAAATGATAATTAATTCAATGTTTCACTGTGTTGCCATGAACACACCGCACAATCTAGAATACAATGAATAAAATTGGAGGCTGATTTATACTTCACCACTCTTTTATTAAAATAAATGCACGACGTTTTGGCTAAAATGTCATCTTCAGGTGCAAAGGAACTAATTTATCTAGTGTAAGCATCCACTCACACTAGATAAATTAGTTCCTTTGCACCTGAAGATGGCATTTTAGCCGAAACGTTGTGCATTTATTTTAATTATAAGAGTGGCAAAGTATAAATCAGCCTCCAATTTTATTCACAGATTTTGACCTTCTCCTTAAAGAATCTACACCTTAGCAGAATACAATCTTATAAAAGAGAGTGAATGGTAGATAAAATGTACAATCATAAATATCAAAACTGGCCTTGGAAATAAGAAATCCAGCCTTGATATTAATACAGATGATTGTTTAAGATACTTTTTAAGTCCAAAATTTTTCAAAAATGCTTCCATAACTTATGGGATGTTTCCCCTGCTTCAAAACTAAAACTTTAGAAAAACTATTTGGATATAATAAGCCATTTTGTAGTTGTATGGAATTCAGATCCCCAAAACTTTAAAAAATCATAAAATACAAAATATTGTATGATAACTGTTGTACTCTTCTTCTTTACTCAACTTAAAATTCTCCGAGAGATAGTAAAAATAAGAAGAAAAAATTATCACTTCTTAATATTACTGTATTTCCTTGTAATTTAGCGGATAGAAGATGTTATCATTCAGGGCAATCATTTAATTGTTGATGGCTTTGAGAATGATTTGTCTTGGTTAACTAGGGTTATAATTTATAATAGAATCAACATAGAAGAGGTGTAAGGTTCCTATTTAATTCTATTATATATAATATTGTGAACCTTGAAACATTCATATTTTAGATAAAGTAATTTATAAAACTTGTTTGTGTCTGTATTTCATAAAGAGTTTATAATCTAAATTAAGCTTGTTGGTTTCCTTAAGGTATGGAAGTGGAAGTCTTTATTCACTGTCCTCAGATGACTCTGGGGTGATCAGCAAGAGCAAGAGTGAAGGGGAGGAAGGAGCCACGGTACCAGCGCCATCTCCTGGCATCCTCCAGGTATTGAAATAAACATATTATTTTTATTTAAAATATTATTTTGCATCTTAAATAATAATAACATAATATTAAATAATAATAACAGTGCTATTAGAAAAAATTAAGTGGACCGACATGTTCAAGTACCTGGGCGAACGGATAGGCCCTAGCATCTCAGAGAAGGAAGGTTTCACCTCACGAATTGGAAAAATGGAGACTGCATACCAGCTGACGAAGAGCGTCTATTATGAGAAATCAATATCTTGGAATGCTATGTCAATATGAAAATGGTCATTGAAACAGGAGCATTGTTTGCTGTAGAGTGCCTTGTGATGAATAGGAAAGGATTGAAGAAAGGTCTGAAAATAAAAAAAAGAAGGATTTTAAGGAACATTTTAGGCCCATTAAAGTAATGTATATAGTAAAAGAAATAACCAGGAGCTCCATAAATACGTGAAAAAAAATAACAGATGTTATGTAGAAGAGAAGGATAGCATTTTATGGTCACGTGGCTCGCATTAACCAAGCAAGGTTGGCTAAAACTTTCCTCCTAATTTCTAGGAAAAAAGATCGAAGGGGTGTGGTTCATGAAGGTGAAGAAGGATTTGCAGGAGGTGAGGAATGGACATATATTCAAGAATGTGATCCTCTTAAACAGAAATTTCAAGGATTCCAAAGTTTCAGCCGCTTACAAAGGATCATTATTGAAAGTAATAAACCAAAAGTAGCAATAAGATCCTAAAGGTTGTGCTAGACAGTGAGAGTTTCAATTATGAATGTACTCTTAGGATACTAGCAGGGGAGGGGGAAAAGTGTAATAATTTTTAACAAAGGCATATAATAACATGAAATATTACTTTTTTAAAATCTTTTTAGATCATTAATTATAATTTTAAAAATTATAACTATAATCGGGCATAAAAATCCAGATATTTATTGCCGTAAAACCCCTCGCCTACCAACATATAATTTTTAATAAAAGCTTGACCTTCATCTTAAATTATAAACATTTATTTTAAAAATTTATAATGTTGATACATAGCATTTTGTTCCAAGAGGAGTCTTACCACCACCCGAAACCAGTAAAACGTGCACATTACAGCTTTCTTCTTTCAGTTTGTTTAATATTTCTTATTTTTTCAGGTTTACGCAGCTTACGAGACAGGACTCGCTGCGGGAACAAGCCTCAAGATCCACGTCAGCCCTCGCACTACCGCAAGGGAAGTCGTAGATCTCGTAGTTAAGCAGCTCAACATGGCCGTCGTCCTCAAAGGGAAGGAAGGACCCATCTACTCTTCCGAACAGCTGCCTAACTTCTGCCTAGTTGCTGTAATCGGTGCTAGGGAGCGCTGCCTTAGGGACGACTTCAAACCTCTCCAGCTCCAGAACCCTTGGAAGAAGGGTCGCCTGTATGTGAGACAGAAGCATGATGTTCTCGCAGCACTGGAACAGAGTTCCAGGCACTCGGCCTACTTATAGTCAACTCAACGATGCCCGTTTTATTTTGTCTGTGTTCTTCAATCCACCACTGAAATAGTACTTTCTTTGAATCTTTTTTTATAATAATTTGATAAATATGAATAATAATGTATACCAATAGTTGACTGTTGGGAAATTCAAGATGATAGCCCAGGCATTGGTCAAGAAAAAACCTAATCTTAACTATCTCTTGCTGAAGTTTCAACCCAAATTCTAGGTCTACCTCAGCCTTTTCCAAACTGACCTTTCCCAACTTGAGGTGTCCTGTTGACAACCTACAATGCGGGTCAAAACATTAGCAAGGCATTAAATAGTTCCGACAATTTCATTGTATTATCTTTTCTGTCACCGAGACTTTCTTCTTTTTTGAATAATACTTGCTTAAAGAGACTTTAAACTTACTTAAAACTACAACACTTTTTCCTAACAAAAGTATTTAATTTTAACTTATGACATTAATACATGAATTAATTTGTTCAGAACGAAGTTATTTTGGGTGGCGGTCAAAAAACAATAACACTGAAAGTAAGACTTTGAGTACTCTTATAATAAATTGAATTATATTTTTTATATTTAATTGGGCTCCATTCCAAGTTTCCAAACAAATACTTAAGCCTCTCAAATAGCAAGTGTTTTTTCTCATGCCAATTATTTAAAAAAAAAAAAAACTTGAAGAATTTTAAAATGTTAATAATCTATATATATATATATATATCAAAATGAATCATCCTTTTCCTTAGTCATTTCATCGCATGACCGATCGCTTCGTCTTGACCGATTTCTATAATTATTTTTTTGTTATGTTTATATCAGTCAGGAGAAGGATCTTATGAAAGAAAAAAGAGAATAGTTTCTTTGGTAAATAGTATTTTTTTTTTTAATATTCTAAGGTAATAATAATCATTCCATCTTTATATATAAAAATGAATCGCCTTTTCATGCGTTAATGGCTTGACAAAAATATAACAAAAGGTGTTGAAATATTACTTTTGGAGTAAGTAACTTATATTAAGTAACATTAACAGTAAAATAAAAATTAATTATTAAATTAGTTTATTCAGAAGGAAGTTAGTTTGGATGATGATTATAAAGACAATGAAATATTCTTAACTTTTTACCGCCAACATTTCAACAGGTAATGTAGATCTTCATTTGGGCTAAAGAGATTTAAAAAAAAAAAAGGAAGAAAACAGTATAACAGCATATGTGAGATAAACACTCAATGTTAAACTTATTATAACACATAAGTCAATATCAGTTTTATAATAATAAATAATATTAGATGTACAGGTATAGAAAAAAAAAAAGGAAATGTGCAGAAAACTAAAAATTGATTTGTCAATGATAAGAAATGGTTGCAGATTAATAATTTTAAAAAATCAGTGCACTTGATTTCTTATCATTATATTAAAAAATATATTTATTTTTCAACATACATCCTTTTTTTAACATCTGAAGAGATGGCAAGTGTGTGGAGTTCTCAAATTGAATGGAGGTTTCCCATGTAATTAGTATTCATATACTAAACCTTAGCACTATTTCATCATTGCCAACAAAAAAAATCCTAAAATATGAAAACAATGTTTAATTAAAATTTAATAACTTTTTAAAAACAACCTATTTCCAACTTTTTAATAGAATATTGAACCATAAATTCAATAATTTATTACTCTAAAGATCAAGCTTTAATATATTCTATATAATATGAAGAATTTACAATATTCTTTCTTTTGTAACACTCCATTTAGTGTTCATTTTTTTGACCTGATACAAGTACTGTTTGTTTATTTTGGTACAAAAAAAAAGTTCTTTTCATACTTAAAGATTTTTTTCTCAGCTATGAACAAGTAGTGCGCTCTTTAGTTTGAGTATATGGATACACTTACTGAGTAATAATTATATGCGGAAACTCTGATTTGGGTACTCCACACCCTTGACGTCTTCTTGCTGGTATTACATTACCTATTATTATTAGATTGTTAAAATTAACTGTTAATATATTATTAGTATCATTGGTATTTTCATTGTTCAAATCATTAAGTTTTTATTTCTGTTTTTGGATCTTTTTAGCCCTAATAAACACTTACGGTGTGGGTTTAAACTCAGTCATTAAATATTAATAATTCAGGATAAATCAAATAATTAACTCTTATAGGTATTTCTCATTGAAAAATCATTTTAATAATCCTATGAAAGTAAAACATACTTCTATAGAATATTATTTTTAAGGCAGCGCTACAAGGTAAGAATAGGGTATATGAAGATAAGGTGATAGCAGGTCTTGTGAGAGTTCACAAAAGTTACAGGAGAGGGGGAAGGCTTATTATAAAAAAATAAATTTGGATAATGACATCAAATATTACTTTTAGAAAAATCCTATATCATTAAATATTTTTTTTTTTTAAAGATAAAAGAACTGAATGATAAAGTTATATCAAAACAAACAAGTGTAATATACACATCATGAAAACATATTTTATTGATGTAGAAACTCTGTTTTAAGAAATTAAACATTGTTTATAATATAACATAAATAAGTATAAATGATGAAGTAATATAGAAAATTCGGTAACTGAATATTTATTATAATATGTTAAAAGTATGTAAGAGTGTATGATATTTACTTTCGCCTAGCCTCATGAATTTCACCTTATCTGCACTTACATGAATTCTCGTGTTGTAGCACTGCCTTAACATACAGAACATAAAGGGAGCTGGTGTCGCATCATTCCATAATTAATAGTAAAACTATTTATTAGGCTGTTTTTTTCTGGACCATCTCTTGAACTATCTGTCTTATCAAAATCCCAATGGTCAACTATTGTTATTAATTATAGATCGATTCAATTAAACTTTGTCTTCTTAATTCTATTATCATGCTCTTGATTTTTTTTTTCAAATTGCTTCTTGGGTAATACAATTGCTGTTGAATGATTCAAAGAAGGTACAGTGGTGAACCCATTTCTTCATTTTTATCGAGAGACTGCTCCCATATTAATAATATAAGTTGTATAAATAAGACTGTCTGATGGGTATTAATTTGCTGGATACTTTAAATGGTAATCAAGATGGCTGAAGAAAGTTGTCTAAACACCAATGTATCTATATGTATAAATAATAAAATGATAGTTCTAATGTTATAGATTACCATGACTTGCTTCCTTTTGATTGTATAATGTAAACTGACCATTCCAATTTCAAGACATTTTATTCTTCTATAAATTTAATTTAGTTATTTTATTATTTTTTTTTTTTTTAAATGGCTTACCATTCTTCAGGACATGACAGTTGTCAATTTTTTTTAGTCGGAACAAATATCATTGCATCAGTCACCGTCCAATAAGTTTTGCTGACTAAAGATCTCTTAAAGGACTATAATTTGGAAAAAAAAAAAAATCTTCATCCTCAAAATACTTCATTAGGATATAGATTGTATTTGATTAGTTTTCGTGCTTTAGAACGATGCAATTATAGTTTTATATATATAGATATAATAATATATATCTGTATATCTTTACGTAGTGACACTATTCGGCTGTTAACTAGTTTTTAAGGTCTTGGCATAAAAACGGTAGGTGATCCAATCATCTCGTAAGTTGAGAATTTGATTATTTAAAAAAAAATATTGTGTTATTTTAAGTGCAATACAAGTTGCCATTTGTAATTATTTTAAAGTGTTTTTTTGTACATAGAAGTTATATTTTCGATAGTATATTATTATATGGCATTATAAAAAAAAGAGTAAATGTATATATTATAATTTGGTTTGAAATTATTTTGAATTTATGAAAAAAAAAATTATAAGAGTAATATATTTATCTCTGATAGTTATTTCAGATGCACCTTATTGTAAGGGTCCAAACTGTGATGGATAAATACTAAATGTTTATTATTGCTCCTCATTTTGGCAAACCCTGAGCGAGAGCTATGTATTTGATGAAAATATATATGTATCTATTTATTGGCGACAGGTCTATCAGAGCTTGCAGCTCTTGATATGTTTTTGAGTCAAAAATTGCCCAAAACCTATTCATTGTGTTGTATATATTGAAAATAAATGTTATTTATAAACATATTGTTTATTTATTTGCCTGTTATTTTAATTATACCAATATTGTGCACTCAACACACGATTTTTACTTACCTCCCTTGTTATAATAAACTTTAAACATTAAGTTAAATTTGAGAAAAAAAATAAAGCATTGTATTGATTTTTAATGAAATTATTCATCATATTGGGGTGGGCAAATTAGTTCTTTCAGTTTTTCAGGGTGAAATAAAACTCAATGTACTATGGATATAAAATTTATTTCAATCTACAATATATTGACCATTTTTTAATATGACTTTTTCCCATCTTTCTACTTACTGCATAATGCTATGTTCATAGAATGTCTGGAGTTTATTGTTAAAAAAATGATCCAAGTGGTTTTTTATGTTCCCTTCTTTTGAATTTTTTTTTCCATTCATGGAGTTCTGCAGAGACCAGAGGAATAAGTAGTAGTCCCTTGGAGATAGGTCTGGTGAATAGGGAGGGTGGGGCAAAAGTTCCCATCAAAGGTTCAATAATTTATTGCGAGTTATCAATGAGGTGAGGAGCCTAGTGTTTTAACCAATTTTGTTAATTGCAAGCAATATAAAGTTTAACCAATAGTTTTTCTTGATGGCAATAGCTCATAGAAATAACACCCGTGAAATCCCAAAGCATTATCTTCTTTTGATGCAATCTGGGTTCTGACTTCACTACTAGATCTCATAGATTTTTCAGACAACACTATCGTAAAATATACATTTTTCATCTCTTGTTACTGATCTTTTAAAAAATGAGTCGTTTTGCTTCTGTTTCTAAAGTAAATCTCAAACAGAAAGGTGTGTTGCCGAGTTGCTTTGGTTAGAGAGTGAGGGACCTACACATAGCCGAGATTGAGCAAATAGTTTTCAATGCTTGTGTGCAACACGCAGGTTCATAACAATCTCCCGCACTGATTGGGTGAGATTTCGATCAACATTGGTCTTAGCATTGCTCGTTTCAATGTAATTTTCATGCCAGAACATTGAACATAATTGATTTTAACATTTACTGATTGAAATTTGGCAAACAAATTTTGAAATATGTGTTTAAGGCATTGGAACCTGAGACCCAGAGAACAGCATACTATAGTGTCTGTCATCTAGACCATGCTGCTCCTTAATTATTTAAAATAAACAACAATATAAGTCAATTTTGCAGAAGACATTTTGAATATTCGGCAAATAAGCTTTGCCACACTATTTTTACTTTCACTTACTATATATAGTAAGGGGAAGTATTGCGATCGTGAAAATTTTCGAATTCCAGTTTTCAACGGAAATACACGTTTTAGGGTCCCCTGAGTCCAAATAACCAAGTCCCGCAAAAAGGTCTGTGTGTGTGTGGTAACTCCCGGGCGGAAACGGTAAGTCCTATGAAACTGAAATTTCATATTTAAGACAACTATACGCCCGAGACGTGACAAAACTTTTTTCATCAAAATGAGCTTACCAGAAGAGGCACTTTATACCATGCATTTTGCACCTTTTTTCGATTTTCTCGAAAACGGTTCCGACAATTTTGATTAAACTCGCTATATCGATGTAAAATTTAATGGGCTTTAATATCATGTAGGTTTTATTTGGATAAAAATGGTCTGTCAGGGCTTAAATGCCGATATTTTAAATTTTCTTCCCCTAAAGTACCTTTAATGTTGTAGACTCAATAATAATAACTAGATTATCTTGTTAACGCTGATGAAAAACAGGTAAATATATAAATTGAATAAATTCGATACCCAACTAAAGGAGAAAACAGAAAAATACTTTTTTAATGCAATTTTTCGTTTTTGAACATAAGAGCAGTAATATACATGTATGATATACCGTTGGAAAGCTAAAGATTTTAGAAAAAATATCATCTCATACACAAGCTTTTAGAAGTTGATAGAGAGTGATGAGAAGAAGATAAAACTAACTGATTATTTTAGATAATAATATGATAGATTTTTTAATGAAACACATGTTTCTATAAAAATTCAATTTGATTAATTCCTTAATAGTTTCACGTATTTTCATCTCTAACTGTATTTGAAAATTCTTTCATTGATTTTAAAAATCGAGGTAAGAGAAAGTCGTGTGTTGCCCGCACCAGATTTTTTATAAAACTTCTTTAGGCCTGACTACAGGGTAACTGAATGGTTTGGATGACGTAAATGCAATCGAAATGCTAGTTCTATAATTTGCAACCAGCTCTATTATTTTCACATTATCACGATAATAACAGTTTCCTCCTAGATGTTAATATACATCAATCTGTATTTATAAAACCTTGCCCATAAATAACAACAAATATAGAAAAAGCCGATAAAGAATAAAATCATTCTTAATGATGATATAAGAATGTCAGTATAAAATATTAAAAAATTGTCAGTTAGCTTGAATAAAACATTAAAACTGTAATTATTACAAAGGGCATTAAAGGTTTTTGAAAATATTAAATTTTTGGGTATAAGTAGGGAAGATAAAGATACAAATAATATTCAGGTATATGAGGTCAAAGTAAAAACACACATTAATTTGTTGATTGTTTATTGAATAATTAACAATTTTTCTTTTTTTTTTTATTTGTTCGAAGAATTTATCACCAAAACATACTTTTTTTTTAATATATATTTACAAAAACATATAGAGCTATTTTAATAAATAGGTACATAAATTGTCTTAAATTTCTCTTAAAAAACAAAACAACAATATATCAATATCACCTTGTAATAACAGCCTTTCTATTAATCTCATTTCTGCCCATAAAAGGCAGTTTCCAAAATCATCACAAAAGATAAGTTTGAAAATAACATTTAGTGCGATGTTAATTTATATCAAATTGCCACTTTTTAAATAATTAAAACTTAAAATAAATAAATACAATAACATAACCCTTTTGATTAATTTTATTAGTTTTTTTTTTTTTAATCGTAAAATAATCCCCAAAATTATTTACATTCCCGGCATTAAAGACATAGAAATATAACAATTACAATAAAATGAGATTCGAATAGAGCAGGTTTTATTATTTTTGAATGGAAATCAACTATCAACAAAAAATATTAAATTTAAAAAATAACACTGACTGGATATATGAAATTTTAATCACTAAGGTTTATCAGTCTAATTGGTTATAAAATCTTCACAAATTCCTAAAAGAACTTCAAAATATTCATAGCAAAAAAGAATTATAATAAACACAAGTGGATTCAAACGTTTCTACAGGCACAAAAAACAAAAATCACCTGAGAAAAAATAAAAATAAAATAATGATCCAAGTTAATGTTATACGCTTATAGAAAATGAAAAAAGACATTAATATTTCAATTTTTTTTTCTTTTTGTTTCTTTTTAGCCATATATAAATAACAAATCGAGGTAACCATTAATTTTAGAAAAAGCAGCTAGAGGGCTCTAGGGTGCAACCACTATTCCTTCCTGGCTAGGTTTCTCCCCTTTATTTGTGATCCATTCTTCATCATATCAGAACAAACCCTGAAACATAAAACAAGATAGTTAAAAAAAAAATATAAAATATAGGCAATGCAATATTTCACATATATAACAATTTAAGACCATATAGACCAGTACTTCTAGGAATTTGAGTGAGTGTTTTAGTCCCTTGTTTAGCCAGAGTTGTTTAAATTTGGTTAAATAGGATTGTTTAACAGCCCTAAAGGCAGAACTTAAACTAATACCACATAGGGGTTCTGGAGTAATAGGCATTGTTGCTGATCCCTTCCTAGCTAGTTCATCAGCTCTCTGATTCCCACTGAAACCAGTGTGTCCAGGTACCCATTCAATGCTAACTCTATTGTAGGCATTGGTCACTGACAATCCTCACTCAACGATGCCCACATGGGCCATAAATGATTGATTTAAAATATGAGGTGTGTTCAAAAAGTAAGGTGACTTTTCAAATTTCGCAGGCAACGTACCTTCGATTATAGATTTTTTTGTTTTGTTATGTTGGTACACTCTTCCCGAACATCTGTACCAAGTTTCAAGTGTATAGCATTTTTTGTTTGGTTGTGAGAGGCGTAAAGGTTATAAGTGTTTTGCGTGCTCGGCGATTTTTTGCTATCGAAAAATATTGATCAAAGGATTTACATCAAATTTTGAGTAAAAAATATAATAAAGTGCTCTGAAACACTTGAAATGCCCTTATTATTCATCACACCTGAATAAAATTGGACTAAGCCCGAATATTTCAGCGGTGCTGGGTGATAGAGAGAAAACCATTTAATTAGTTTTTGATTTTCTTAAGGAGCAGTCATTATTTTCGAAATTATAAAGACCATTCCTAGTCAGTTAGTATTACTAGTATTAGCTTTTTAATCTATTGTTTACATAAAAATATTTTTTTCTTTCTTTATTTTTTTTTTATTTATTTATTATTTTATTTTATTTTATTTTTCTTTCTTTCTCTCAATCACTCATTACCTAATAGTTCTTTCTTATAAAGGTTGAATATGCATATAGTATCTAGGCGTTGATGACCTTAGGGTTTTACGCCTTAAAACCTAAACAAACAAACAAACTACCAGAGAAGTTGCTGAGGATGTCGGTATATCGCTTGGCTCGTGCTATACAATTTTTTTTAACGTTTTGGGCATGAGACGTGTGTCAGCGAAGTTTGTTCCAAAATTGCTAAATTTTGACTAAATCTTTTGAGATTTTTTCCCCAAAAACAACACCACAATCATGCCTCAGACACCATATTCACCGGATTTGGCCCCATGTGACTTTTTCTTGTTCCCAAAACTAAAGAGACCTATGATAGGACGGAGATTTGCAACGATTGAGGATATAAAGACTGCATCGCTGGAAGAGCTCAAGGCTATACCGAAAAGTGCTAATGAGAAGTGCTTTGAGGATTGGAAAAACCGTTGGCATAAGTGTATTGTATCTGAGGGGGATTACTTTGAAGGGGACAGCATAAATATTGATAAATAAATAAATATTGTTTCTTAAAAATACAAAGTCACCTTATTTTTTGAACACACCTCGTATTTACAAGAATCTGAAGTTCTTATTGAAATCAACGGTAAAAAACACTACAACCTTATTTACAACCCAATATTAGCAGGCCCTCAAGTAGAATGCCGTCTCAAATTCCGATCGATTGAGGTATCAGACAGTCAGTTAATAAAAATAAAAAAAATAAAAAAATTAAATAAATACTTACCTAAGTTTCAAGTTAAACCCTCAACAAAGCAGCCAAGTCGGCAGGAGACGTGACAGGAAGGGAGCAGGTCCTGCCACGACAGACGTACGCAGCCTCGCGCTCTCCCAGCTTCTTCATCTTCCGCACTGATTCGTTCTTAGTGAGGATAAAGTTGTCCGAGTTAGACCCCGTCGTAACCAGCACGATACCGGGGATTAAGTTGCTCTGAGCAACACGGACTAGCTCCACTGTCTCACTTTTGCTCAAATCTCCAGTAACCACAACCTGTCAAAACCAAGTAATTTTATTTGATGAACTAAATGTAATAAAGAATGATTATTTTTAAATTGAATCACTGAGTCCTAATTAAAATTAAAATTCAGGCAGTCATAGGGACTACCGACAGAAGTGAAAACATCTGAAATTCTTGGTTTGCACTGGAATAAGAAGAGTATATTTGTACAAGTAGATTTTGTTCGGTTATTATTGTTTCATTTCATTGTAAAACATCATTACCTAGTAGATATATATCATCTTGAATTTTGTGTCACATAAATTCAAACATTTATGCTTATTACTGTTTCAAAAAATTAATTTATCTGTGAAAGAATAAAATTAGTCACCCTTTTGGGTTTATTATTTTCAATAATGAACCTTTGTGATCGACCAAAGAAAAAAAAAAAAATACTCCCATTCAAAATTTGAGAGCTTACATTTAAAAATGAATAGAACCCCAATAACGAATAAAAAAAATCTGTTTGTCCGAAACTACTGGACCAATTTTTTCTAAATTCACCACAAAAATCCTAGGACATACAACGATATCAACAAGTTATTTTTAAAATGGCAGCCAATTAAAAGTGATTTAATTCAATAACTCAGTTATTTTTGAAGATAGAGAAAAAATTGATTAGTGTTTATTAACCAACAGACCGCGAATAATTATTAAAGAAAGAGAAGAGAGAGAAATGCTTTATTTATTAGGCAATGCTGCCCAAATACATTGGGTTGCTAACATCACAATTGCAACATGGGTTGCATACTATATCAATCCAGAAAAGAAAAAAAAACAAAATGTGTATAGACTTTTAGAATCAGTAAAGTGCGATAAACAAGAAAAACATAAACAAGAAAGGGAAAAAATTTATATCTTGCCCATACATACGCCCAGTTCAGTTATTTTTGAAGATAGAAAAAAAATTTAATAGTGCTTTTAAAAAAAAAAAAAAAAACACTAATAATTTACAAATATAAATATTTTAGTATCAAGAGAATTAAGATATTCATTACATTAACTTTATATGTAGCAAGAGGTAAGTTCTAAGCATAGTTCATATACCATGTCTTTATCCATTTCATTTGCAACTGCTTTAATTCAGTTATATACAGAAAAACCTGATATTATAAATATCGATATTTATGAGCTGATATTAAACCAGTATTGATAAAACTCATGGAAATTTATATCAATATCCTATCTCAAGAGGACAGGTATACAAAAAGAAAGTTGTGCATATGCCAGTTTAGGGCATGTGAAGTCAGCATATTGGTAACAAGAAACCAAATTAAGTAAATAGATAATATTACATACCAGCGTTGGCGCATCGTGGTAGAGCATAAGAGCAGACACCATTTCGGGAAGCGCGATGGGGATCCGCGATAGCCTTGATGTAAAAGAAGACAAAAGCTTACTGGCCTTTTCTTTCATTTCAGGGCAGTCTAAAATACAGCCCAATCTCAGCAGGTTTCCAGCGGCAACTGAATTACCACTAGGCTCTGCACCATCCTGATCTAACAAAACAAATATTAAATCCATAGGTAACTTTAAGACTTTTAAATATTTTTAATTATAAATTTATTAATATAAATTAGTAAAAATACATTGAATATTTTTAAAAAATCCATTTATTGATGTTCATGTTCATATATCAAGTAAATATGCTACAATGATAATACACATGAAGAGAAACTGCCCATTGGCAGCACTCTAGTAGTGAATCTACACAAGAAGGTCTCATGGCCATCTTCTTTTCAGACATCTCGGTGGATTGTCAGGAATTGAAGTGGAAGCAAGGATTGAAACTAGTGGATTAGAGTGGGAGTGGAGTTTTTCATGGAAGAAGTGATACCTGGTACAGGCCAGATCAGCAACATATGGAACATTAAGGTCTTTGTGGATGATTTTATTGGTGACCAAGTAAGGAGCGTTAAGGATTTTGGATTGTAAGGATTGGGTACGGGAAGAGTTTGATGGTTTAGTAGAGCCCCAAAGCTCTACTCCGTAATTCCAGATAGGCCTTATGATTGTCATGTAAATTAGTCTTTTGTAGTAAAGAGAAAGGTTAGAGCGTCTATCAAGTAAATGTTGAAGTAACCGAAATTGGCGAGCAGTTTCTTGTCTTTTCAGTCTTGTATGCGGATTCCATGTAAGACGTTTGTCAAGTAGGAGTCCTAAATAACGGATCTGTTCAACAGGGACAAGCGGAATATCATTAAAGGACACTGTAGGGCAGGGTGTCATAGGTTAAAAGTAAAGGTGATCTGGTGGGATTTATTGGAGTTGATTTTAATTCTCCAATTCTGACACCATACCTCAAGGTCTCTGATGTGGGATTGGAGGTTTTGAGAGGCAATACTAGGATCGTTATTAACTGCTAGCGCACAAGTGTCATCAGCATAGGTAGAAAGGAATGTGTTAGGATGGGTTGGGATACCAGCTGTATAGACTGTGTAGAGAATGGGTCCTAGGATACTGCTCTGAGGAACACCAGCAGACTGAGTAAAAGTGGATGAATAGGAACTATTGTGGTTGATTTTAAAGGTTCTATCAGAGAGGTAGGACACATTGAATATAAATAGAGAATTCCAAACATAAAAGTTTTTAGTCACTTAATAACGGCAAACTGCTTAGCAGTTTGACTAGCTATCAACTGCGAAATTAGAGACACAAGGCTTTATGTTTGGAATCTTCCAATTATATCCAATAATACTTTTTTATGGACCAACCGCCTTCTTTAATTAATGGATAAGTGACTAAATCTTTTGAATGTCTGGTTCTGAATTTTTACAGATTCTAAGAATAAATTTAAGAGAAGTACATTTTCTATTGAATAACTATATATAATTCATGGGTTTTATAATGTTGTTGATTAGGTTATTATAATTTTGAGAAAATGCTAATTTATGTGAAAATGGTTGATGTAGATGAAAGCAGAAGAAATAACTAAATTTCAACGATACACCAACCACATGCAGATTCTCTACTATTACTTCTATTTCTCTCTTATGGAATAAAGAGACTTTTCCCAGAGGATCTTTATAGAAGTAATCTCTCATAATTGAGTAGCAGACAAAAAAAAAAAAAAAAAATTAGCCAATACAAGTCTTAGGACTTTTATATTTTATATATTTTAAGTCCATATTTCTGTACTTAACACGTTTACTGTCTATTGTGAAGGTTTTTTTTTTTAGATTTTTCCTAATGTTTTAAACCTAAATTAGGCAACAATAACTATTAACCTTGACTGTAAACATCACTTAAGAGTAACATATAATTTTATTAACATGTAAGTGAATAAATGTAAATATTTATAAACCTTCTTTTAGCCGGAAAAGGTTGTGACTGTCAGAATTAGATGTTGAAAAATAACCAGCGAGCCCATGGTCCCAAAACAGTTCATCCTGAGAGTTCTGGAGAACGTTTGCCCAGACGATCCATTCGGGATTGAACGTACACTCATAGAGATCAATGAGACCTTTGATGAGGCAGGCGTAATCGTCCAAGAAACCTCCGATTGGTTCCTTACTGAAAATTAAATTAATTCATAAGTTAATAACAAAAATTAAAGATAAAAAGCAACATAAATATGTAATAATACATTAGATTTGATCGACATACATTTGGGCGATCTTGTTATTCTCGGTATAACAACTTCTCAATAGCCTTTTTTTATCAGTGTAGAGATACTTCTTGACAAATTTTGCCGCATCGATGGCTCTCTGCTTATAGCCTTCATCATTTAACGTACTCGCAGCTTTAGCATACCCGGATATCATTAAACCTATAACAGAATAAAACCTTCATAATATTTCAATAGCTAAAAAATAATGAAATTCAGGGAATAAATTAAGGATACAAAAAACATAATATAATTAATGAATATAACATGGGGTTGTCATACATAAAAGTTTCAATTTCTCATGGTTTAGGATGGATTAAAGATCAAAACATCGCCTGTTGATTCTCAGAAAATGATTTACCATCTATAAAAAACAGCTGCTAATCCTGTATTAACTGTTTGTTTAATTTCTGAGTAGGCTTACAGATTTTTACTTATTTCAACACATGAAAATTGAAATACGGTTTCAAACGATCTATTTGTATGAGTTCTGACTTGAATTGAATTGTCCACCACAGTTAGGGGGTCACCTGAGATCATTTTCAAAGCTATGGCCACTGTTAATTTGTGTCACCGCTGTTTTCCATGAAAATTGTTCCAATGAAGTAATGTCACAATGTTAATATTTTCTGATAGCAAAATGCTTAAAATTTGACATAATTAAAAATTGTATTTATGGTAGAAGTTAAAACTTCTAACCAAGAACTGAAAAACATTTTTTTTTTTTTTTTTTTTTTTTGGTGATGCAGACCACGACTGTAAATTTATGAGCTCTTATAACAAATATAACTCTTAAAATATAAAAAGATAATTTCAACTATGTGAGAGAATATTGCTTTATAGGACCTTGGGCCTTGCTTCTCTGGTCATAATTTAAGCCCAATAATCTCCCAATGAATTTTTGCTTTATATGTGGTTTAATGATTTTAATATGCTTCTGTTTTAATTGAACAGTAAAAGAAAAAGCTATGAAACTTTGTATGTGAATAATACAAATAGAAAAATAATACTATGACAATATTACCAACCATTCCATGAAGTAATGATTTTATTATCCAGGTGAGGTTTCGGCCTTTTCTGTCTTTCATCGAAGAGAATTTTCCTTCCGATCGCCAGTTCTTTATGGAGATCAGGAAGACTTATATCAAATTTATCACAGGTGTCACGTTCTGAATGGAATACAGCCAGCACATTCTGTCCCTTTAGTTCTCCATGAGGGTCATTTTCCGGAGATACGTTTCCCATAGGTTCGACGCTATAGTAATGACAGAATACTGGGCTCAAATTAAGTTCCGGCTTCGTTTTCAACGGTATGTTGAGCAGCCTATGTATCTCATCGTAGGTCCAGACACAGAAGGCACCTTCCCTTTTCTCAGCACTGTCGTGTGTCGGGTAAGAATCAGCATCTTCAGCACTATAAAAGCCACCTTCCTGAAAATCAAGCAAGGGTTAATCAATAAATTCATTACATGTTGTTAGGCAGCTAATGACTAAAATATATCTCATTACATACCGGATGGCTCAAATCTCGAGAAACGTACGTCAGAATATCCCTCACCACGGTAGCGTACTTCTCATCTTTAGTTAACAAGTATGCGTTACAGTATACAACAGCCAATTGCGCTTGGTCATACAACATCTTTTCAAAGTGAGGCACATGCCATTTACTGTCAGTGGAATATCGAGCAAAGCCCTGCAAATTATAATTTGAAAAAAATAAAACATGTATGGATTAAAATTTGAATAAAAATAAAAACATGATATTTATTTATTTTGAAAATGACTGAACATTAAAATAACAATCAACTTTATATTAAGAGCCTTAGATCAGACTCACTTGCTACTAAGTTAATGAATGAATGAATGAATGAATTACTATATTTTGCTTTCGGGGTAACCTCTCATACAAATAGAGCTGGCTACATAACAAATATATAATAAAAAACATACTTCAATAAAAGAGTTAGCAAGACACTTATTGCTACTAAGTTAAAATTTCTAAATTCCATGGTGAATTCTGTTCTTTTATACTCTTCAGAGGTCTGGACCCATTACATTTTCGAAAATTAGAGCGGGTTGCTTTAGGTTATTTTTAAGTAATATATCATTGGCCACGGAATACACCTAACCATTATGTTAGTATAGAAACTGGTCTAAAATTAATAGAAACAGACGTTCTAAAAAGGATGATTCCTGGTACCGAAAGGTAGACTTAATGCAAGATGATCGGATACCGAAAATAAGTCTAAACATTTAAAAAAAAAAATTCATTAAACCAGAAAATCAATGCAAAGTACAATTGGTATATCCAACTAATTAATAAATTGATAATGATAGAAGCGGCTGAATTTCTAAATATCAAAAGTAAAGCCTTATTTGAAAGGAATTCAAAAAAGCTGTTGAATAATTCAATAGCCATAATCTTTCCCAAGATATTCAAGCTACTTTACACTCAGGGGCAGTTGCACCAGCCCACGTCAAAGGCGGTAAGGGTAACGGAAAATGGGAACGGGTAAGAGAAATGGATTTGATTAACATTGAACACTTGATAGATGACAAAGAATATATTATTAATTAATTAATTTGTAGTTATTATTTATTAAAGGTATTTAAAATTTTGTTTTATTTTCGTAAAATTTTAAACAACATTTTCATTTTATAATTATTGTTTTATTATTTATTCTATTGAAATAGATCCTCTCTAAATAATTGACAATGTTTGGTTTTGTAAACATAAGATATTTAAGTTGTTATCATTATTAATAGTTCTTTAGTGATTCCTAGGCCTATAACTTTTTTAAGTCAGTTGTTCATTGTTTTCTTGACCTGACATAAATATGAATATCTACTGTTCATTTTTGTTATTCTTAAGGACATAGTCCATAATAAAGTTTTATATTATTATTAAAAATCTCACTATATTCCTGTTAAAAATAAGTTGTCTACATTCTGTATCTGGAGGATGATTTTCAGTAGGTTCCATATCAGTTTTTGAAAATTTTTAACACAAATGATTGATTTTTCATTAACTAATTAATTTATTATTAAGGCATTTAAATGTAGACTAGAGACAAATATCTCCTAATTTTGTAAAAAATGTTCTACAGTATGTTTTTATAATTGGTGTTTTACTTTTCAATTAACAAGAGGAGGTATGTTGTTAATTTCATTCTTAGGACTCCACATGAAATTACAAAAGTGACTAAAAACCAAAATAGATGATATTTTGTTCTCATAAACTGATTGCTGTGAAATGAAAGTAAAAAAAAAAAATCACAAACAATCCAAACAAATTTATTCACATTCAGGAATCAAATAATAAATTAACTATATTCTTTTAATAACCAGATATATAATAATAAATTAACTACTTTCTTTCAATAACAAACTTAGAAATAGAAGAATGTATTTCTTAAAAAGAAGTTCCAAAGTAGCTAAGCTGATAAGGTCAAGAATTGAAATCAAGAAGTAAAATGGCCGACCTACCTTTCATCTTACGCGAGACAGTAGTATAAGTAAACGCCGTACCAACAACGCCCCCAGCTGAAATCGGAGTTCAGCTATCTACCGTAGTTTTACCTGGGGTAAGCTTACCTTAGGTTGAACCGAGACTGGTGCAACTGGCCCTCAAACTTTAATCCCAATTTTTATTAAATTCCCAGGAAAATCAGTAGCTTAATATGGGGAAATATAATTTGAAAATAAAGGGACCTATAAAAAACATTGATTAATCAGACAACTAAGACTATGTAATGTAATAAACTAAAAGTGACCTGTTACGGGTTATTTAGATAGCAGCGTTGAATGCCCTATTTGTAATTCAGGCGAACCCGAAGATCTTAATCATTTGCTGTTGCAATGCCCTGTTTACTCCGCATCCAGAAATATATACTTGAGGACATATATTGAAAATATGTCAAACAATAACCTCATAATAGAACATTTCTTGCAGAGAGAAAATGAAAAGAAATTTGATAATTAATTTTATTATGTTACAGAATGTTTAAAGCTAAGAAATCTTTATCTATTTTAATATTAGCACATTACCAAAATAACAATAATTAAATCTGTTATAGTATTTATGATTTTTTTATTTTGTTTAGTACAGTTATAACACATCTACTTGATTTATGTTTAACTGAAATAATTTTGTAAAACTCGACTCAATTTGTATGGGCTAGCCTGAAAACAAAACAAACAAAGAGAGAGAAAAAAATTATTATTAACAGCCTTAGAGTTCAAAACCAAGTTGGTACCAAATACAAGGCCCTAAGATGGTCAAATAGAATGGAGTATCATTTGATTCAGAATTTTGTAGAGATACAGCTTATCACACTTCAAGTCCGTTATGTTGTATTAAAAATGAATAAAGTTGACTTAAAAACCATCAAATATATGTTTTTTTGTTTATTCATTTAGGGAGTGGTGTGGTAAGCTTCTATTCTCCAGGTTCCAGTTCAAACCCGAGCTGATGCAGAATCATTTATTTTTTTAATTTAGCTGTAGACCCTAGTGTATGAAGACTCTCCTGGGACACACCAAACCTCTATAAAGTGGGTAACCAAAATTCTGGGGGAAAACCTGGTGGACAAGCATGATCTATGTCTAATCAGCATCTTGCAGGGCCTGTGGCCATAAAACAGTATGTATCTCTTTAAGTACTGAGCCAGAGACCCTTTATAGGTTGTAGAGGTAATTTTTTTTTTTTTTTATTCATTTAACACTACTTTATGCTACTGTGGCTAATCAGACAATGCTATAGTCGAAGTCCTAAAGTTTGCTTATCCAGATTCAATTAGGATATGGATCTTTAATGAGTACCTGACTACGCACAAACCCAGAACCACTATTATATAAACCCTCTGAAGGATAGCAAAGCCAAGGATTTTTTACTCTCTTTAATAAATCCTATGGCCATATACTGGGTTTGAACCTGCGACATTGGACAATGAGACTACTTCACAGGTGACCCCAAATCATTCAGATTGAAGTGAAATATATTAAACTTAGAGTTGGTCGTTAGCCATTATAAAGTTCACATCGGCTCTGTGATTGTGTTGATTTTAAATGGTTAAAAGTTATAATTTTGTGTTGAAAACTGAAATAAATTTGTGTTGGATACTTGTTATTATGAGGATGGTGTTATAATAATAAAATAGTGAGTACTAAAGTTGATATTTTACTAATAAAAGTTAAGTTCAAGTCGGTCTCGGTAGCTATTCCTGAATCTGCAAGATAGTTACGTCACAAGGAGAGGGGGTGAACACCACAGTGAATAAATACATTGATCAGCTGTGCTTAATGTCAAACGATAACAATAGTATCACCAAATATTTTTCATCCGGGTCAAAGAGACAGAGAAGTAAATCTTCTCCAGAGCTCAAACTTAGCACTAACCCTAAAAAGAAATCTAGGGTTCCAATAGAAACTGAAATAATAACTCTGGAAATGAGTAACCAACAATTACTTTCGGATTTTTCAAAAATGTTGGACCAAAAACTGGAAGAAAAACTGTCTAATGTTGTTACTAAAACGGATTTTGAATAATTTCATACTAAACTAACAAAATATATTAAAGAAAATGAAAAGTTAAGAGAAGAAATCTCGGATATCAAAAAGGAAAATCATGAATTACAAAAAAAGTTGGAAAACATAGAAAATAGAATTCGTCAAAAAAATCTAATTTTTAAAGGGCTCACAATACCTCAGGAGTGTGATCCGAATAATGTGGTTCAAGATTTATGCACAAACGTTCTGGGTGTAAAAAATGTATCAATAAATGAAACATACCATGTAGGTAATATCAACAACAAAAACAGGCCACTTATGGTTGAATTCAAAACCATAAATGATGTTAAAAATATTCTGTTAAACACAAAACTACTTAAAAACACAGGAATCCTAGTTAATAGAGATCTTTGTACTACTACAAGATTGAAACAATCAAAACTTTTAATTGTCAGAAGAGAAATAATCAACAAGGCGAGAGAAAAGGATAACAAAGTTCAAGTGAGAGGAAATAAAATGAAAATTAAAAATAAAAACCTTAGCTGGTCTGAGAAAGATGGTTTATTATGTGAGGAAGAGAAGGACGCGATAGGAGCACTGAAGTCTATCACTGGCCTAGACATCACTGAGCTCGTGCATCGTTTACTACGCCCGTCGCAAGGATTAACAACTGTCAACAAACAACCACAGTTATGAAGTGAGCAGGTTTGTCAGGTGGAAGGTCTATGGCAACATTGTAAATATTTAGATATCTTAGCCTATAATGTATCAGGTTTGAAAGCTAAATTAAAAGATTATGATTTTCTAAATTTTCTAAAAAAATATCAGGTATTTTGTTTATTTGAAACTTTTGTTGTAGAAAGTGGTTTAGATTTGTTTACTCAATATTTTTCTGATTATAAATTGATCTGGAAACCGGCAATAAAATATTCTAAATTTGGTAGGGGCAGTGGAGGGGAAGTGATGGCATGTAAACAGGATCTTATAGTTGAGGGCTATCTCGATTTTGTTGTTATTAATAACAGAGACGTTATTAGTATAAAGGCGAATAGTCAACAGGTTTATTTACTTCCGCTTTATCTAAATTGTAACCACTGGGCTGAGCAGTTTGAGGAGTTGGAGAATTTTTTTACAAATGTAGACTGCTCAAAATTTGTAATAATGGGGGACTGGAATGCGAGAACAGGCGAAAGGCAGATCAGTGCAAAAAATAGTAGAAGTTTTAATCATTTAAATGAAAAAAGAACATCTAAAGATAAAAAAATTAATAGTGAGGGAATTAAAGTTTTAGATTTCTGTGAAAGTAATGGCTTTATTTTGTTGAATGGGCTAACTAAAGGAGACCAGGGAGAGTTTACGTATATCAGTAGCAGAGGTTGTTCTGTAATTGATTTATGTGCAGTAAATCTACAATTATTAGAAAAGGTTTTGGATTTCAAAGTGGTAGTACTGCCTTTTTTGCCACACTCTCCTATAAATTTAACGCTAAATTTGGGGCCAATTATAAATCAAGAAAATATTCTGCCATTGCTACCCAAAATTATGTGGAAAGAATCTAGAAAAATAGAGTATAAAATGATATTAGAGGGCTACACAAATAAAATTTTAGAACAAAAGATTAATACCGAAGTTAAAGATTTAATTGATTCAATAGTTAACAGTGCAAAAACAGTATGTAACTTTAATAATAACAGTAATAATGCTATAATAAATAAAAAGCGGCCATGGTTTGATCACGATTGTGTCAGAATCAGAAAACAAATGTTTATCCTTTTGAATTTATTTAGAAAGACAAATGCCAAAGTAATAAAAGAAAAATTTCTTCCAATATCAAAAGAGTATAAGAGTGTTTGTGATAAGAAAAAAATAGAATATTCGCTCAGCTTGACTAAAAAATTCGAGGAAGCTAAAGACTCTAAACAATTTTGGTCTCTAGTAAATAATTTAAAGTTCAAAAAAAATATTATTTGTCCAAATATAAAAATGGAAAAGTGGGTAGATCATTTTCAAACTTTGTATAATATTTCCAACCCGTCTCCAATAACTTTTTATAGCACACCGTGTATTACCGATGAAATCCTGGACCGTGAATTTAGCTGCTCCGAACTAAGCGCGGTTATTAAGAGAGTAAAGAGCAACAAGGCTCCCGGCATAGATAGAATTCCCAGCGAATTTTATAGAGAAGCACCGCAAAACTTTATAAAATTATTACTCAAAGTTTTCAATGATAATTTTAATTCAGAGAAACTACCTCCAGGTTTCGGAAAGATAATTTTATATCCACTGCACAAAAAAGGATGCATTACTGACCCCAATAATTATCGCGCGATATCCTTTATTAACGCTGTAGAAAAACTTTATACTGGGTTGCTGGTTGAAAGACTTACAAATTGGGTGGATGTAAATCATATACTTGATGAAAGACAATCAGGATTTAGGCGAGGCTACAGTACTGTTGATAACATTTTTGTTCTGTATAATTTAATCGAGCAGCAATTACAGGCTAAAGGTAAACAGATCTTTTGTCTTTTTATAGATCTCAAGTCCGCGTTCGATACTGTGGATCATTCCCTGCTATTTTATAAACTTTGCTCGTTAGGAATTTCGACAAAATTTGTAAATAGTTTAAAAACTTTATACTCGGAAACGAAAGCTGTGGTATGGACACAAAAAGGTATTTCTGGCGAATTTAGTATAGAAAGGGGGTTGAGGCAAGGATGTTCTTTGAGTCCAATACTCTTTTCTCTCTTTATAAATGACATAACGCAGGAATTAGGAGAGGGAATCAAAGTGGGAACAGCTAAAGTTAACTCGTTGCTTTTTGCCGATGATATTGTAGTTTTCTCAGATTCGCCGTTTAAACTAAGAGAAATAAATATCACGATTAGAGATGTACTTGGATAAATGGAAATTAGCTCTAAATGTTTCTAAATCAAAAATAATGATTTTTGGTCAAGCGAAAAGGAGAAGACCCAAAATAAAATATAAATGGTGGTATAAGGGAGAAGAGATGGAGGTAGTGAGGAAGTATAAATATTTGGGTCTGACAATTTCTGATAATCTATCACTTCATGAGCATTTTAAAGAAAAAGTACAGACTGCCAAGTTAAGTATCAATAGTATCTGGAGTAACGTATTCATTAATAAACATGTTCCGATATCGGCCAAGTATAAAGTATTTCAGGCGGTGGTGGAATCTGTAATGTATTATGGAGCGCAATTTTGGGGATACCATAATTACCAACAATTAGAAACTATTCATAGATTATTTTTGAAGAAACTTTTTAACTTACCAAAGAACACACCTAACTACATGTTGTACCTGGAAACGGGCAGGGATCTATTGTGTTTTAGTACAAGAAGTTTGCATTTAAATTATATTATAAAAATCTTAAACTATAGTGATGTACGCTTACCTAAAATTATAGCTCTTGATGGTATGAAAAACAAAAATTGTAGCTGGCTAAACGAATGGGTAAAACTAGCAGAAGATTTAGGCTGTCCATTTGATAGGGAGTTCGTATCGGTGGCGAGGTGGAATAGTCAAATGATTAATATAATAGCTGCAGCCAAGGAAAATTTTAAAAAAGAACTAGGGATCTCCGTTATGGGTGCCGAACACCATCTAATTTATAAGAAGCTAGATTATGGTGTAAACTACATTAATGACGAAAACAATATAGAATTAATAAGAATAGTTTTTAATACAAGAGCCGAAATGATATCCCTAAATTGTAAACCATGGATGAGGGAAATAGTTTACACATGCTCAATTTGTAACAGTAAGGAGGACGAAAATATAATTCATTTTTTAGGTAAATGTACGGCATTTAATCATTTTAGGAAAAAGTATTTTGGAGAAAGTATTTTGACTGAAAACAAAATAATAGACATTTTGAATGGAATTAATTGGAACTCACTGTATAAATTTATGAAATGTGCTGTTAACTACAGAAGCTTTTTAATAAAGGAATTCAATTACAATAATTAAATAAACAGAGAATATGTTGTCACAGATAAAGTGTAATTATATTTAGTTTATTCTATTTGGGAAACAAAGATTATCCCTCTATCTTTTTACAATAATGTGTAATGTTTATTTATTTTTTGTTTGTTATTGTAAGCTTATACTTTTGTTTATTAATAATGTATATAAATAAACCAACTTCCTGGCAGACGGAAATCCATGCCAGTATTTTGTGTTCTCTAGACGAATGTAAAGAAAAATGTAAAATTTATTAATAAAACACATTTATCTATCTATCTATCTATCTATCTATCTATATTAAACTTATCATGTTTTTTTATATTGTTATCATACCGTATGAGATAGGCAATGATCCAGTAAGGCATAATATAATTGTATTTATGATAGGTGTGTCATGATATTGACTTAACATGCCAATCTGATATGAACAGTTTAAAAAAAAAAAAAAAAAGGAAATATATATTTAATTACCTGTGCAACATGATCATGGATCCCTCCTTTAGCCATTTTGTCAAGCGTGTGAAGTGCCATCTCCTTAGCTTTTTCCCCACTCTCAGATTTAGCATCTCGTGCAATAAGGTGGAATAAGAAACTAAAATTAGCTGGTTGAGGGAATTTCGGAGCCATCGAAAAACCGCCAAACAAAGGCTCATAGCTGTTACTAAGCTGGTTCATGCACAAATCCCAAGTCTCTTTTCCCGGTACTTCGCCCCCAATCAAGGAACCAGCCAGGCTAACATCAAAAGCAGTCGTCTGCTCCAATAGCTCGGTTATTCTTTTACCAGTGGCTGAGACTTTAGCCCGCTGTTCGGCCCACTAAAAAATTTAAATTTCGATTAAAAAAAAAATTATACAGAAAAAAATATATACTTCACACGTATTGAAGTCAAACATATATTGGGTTGTTTCACATGTCCGTTTTTATAGTTTCTGAAATACATAAAGGATTTTGCAGGTCTCTGTTTTTTTCTTCCGAATGTTTACATATTTAAAGTAAACTAATCCTCTACCTTTGTATTATAAACATTAGCATCCTAATTAATTACCACTTTTTAGTATACCAAATATGAACATGGAAACACGCGATTTTCGAGTAATATTTTTGAACGAGTTTAAACTCGGCCATTCAGCAGCTGAGGCCGCTAGAAATATTTGCAAGGCGTTTGGGGAAGGGAGTTTTGATGAACGGACCATTCGCCGTTGGTTTGCTAAGTTTTCAGCTGGGGATACCGACTTGGAAAACTTGCCCCGAGGAAGACCTCCGTCCGTAATAGACAACGATGTTCTCAAACATACAGTAGAAGGAAAACCTCTACCAAACAGTTAAAGGACTCTCAGAACAACTAAATGCAAGTGCATCTACCGTTTCCTGACATTTAAAGTGTATTGGAAAAGTAAAAAAGCTCGATACATGGGTACCTCATGATCTCACTCAGTGGCATGTTTCAAAACATAACGAGCAAAAATTGAAAGAACTGGGCTACGAAGTTCTTCCGCACTCACCATATTCTCCTGACTTGTCTCCAACAGATTCCAACTCCAAACCTCAGAGTTTTTTAGTTCGGGGATAAAAAAGTTGGTGTCACGTTGGGAAAAATGTGTAGAAAAAGAAGGTAAATACTTCGAATAAAATTATCTTGTTTTCATATCGTATTTTTAATAAAAATCCTTTACCTTGAAAACGGACATTTCATGTGACACAACCCAATAGTTTCTAAATGGTAGGCCCTTTGGTCACAAGTTTATATAATAAAAAAATATTTTTTATTAAATTTCTTACCAGGAAAATATAGGGAAATTTCAGATCACACCAAATGAGCTAGAGCAGGTTTTTTTAAAGGAAACGTATATAGAGCGTATACATTTTGATGTCGAAAAAAAGTTACACAATAAAAAACTACAGACCTCCAGCGAAAAGACATATCTATGTAAAAAAAAATCTGGTGAGCTTAACACACGACTTTCACTCACCTCTGTTATTAATATCAATTTAAGAATTTTTAAACAAATTTAGAAAGGAAAATTAATTTGTTAAAGAATTATTTACATTTTATTTTTAAATGGTGATTTGGGAAATATTGTTGTTTCACGTTAAGTTTTGATCAAATATAACTCCTAGATTTTTTATGGAGTTTTGGGATTGGATAAGAGTTTTATTGAGAAAGAGTAGTGGATAATAAGGAAGTGAATGGATGGAAGGTTTCGAGCCAATAAGCATTGTCTTTGTTTTCGCTGGATTCAGGCTCAGTTTATTTTCCAAAGCCCAGAGATTAATGTTATTGATATCTTCTTGGATTTTAAGTGTAGCCTCAAGTATATCAGAAGGAATGGAAAGGCAGTGTAAATTTATAGCCTGTTTGTAGAATAAGCCTCAGCTATGCAAAAGATCTGATCAAGGCGGCTGCTGTAAATATAACCAGGCTATGCTGGAGGGACACTGAGAAGTAGTATCATTCTAAGATGTTATTGGAGGAACCCTGCAAGGAGAGAAGTCGCACTCTCCCATCCATGGACAGCATAACTCTGTGGAGAGTTACATGAACATATACAGGACACTGCCAGTTTAACAAGCACCTACACAATATGGGGTTAGTAGCCTCACTGACTTACAGATTTGCAAGAAGGAAAAGGCCTATCATGTGATATGTAGTTATGAAGATATATCTAAGCTACTCCAGATACCAGGTTCGAATCTCGACTATAGCAGAATAATTATTTATTCCATTATTTCAGATGAGGGGCAGAGACCCTCCTGGTGCACACTAAGCCGCTAAGAATTGGACAAACAAAATTTTGGGTAAAAAACCTGGTGGCTGCGTGTGACTTGGTTTAATCCCCTCATTGCATGGCTATTGGCTAAGAAAAAGTACAAATCTTTATATGTTCTTATGCCCAAGACCCTTCATGGATTGTAAAGGTACAGATGTTTTCTTAAATTTACAAATATTCTTCATAAATATATTTGTTTATTGCTATTATTTCTTATACTGGTTATCTATGTATATTATTTTTATTCTTATATAAAATTATTTTTATTAAGATTTATGTTATTCCAAGAATACAATAAATTAATAATACATAAATAAAACATATATCCTTTGGCTGAGTTACGTGGGTGAATCAAATAAAACGAGACTTTTTGTCCTGGAAGCCCAGTGAAGGTGTGGGAACGTTCCCGCGTTTAGAGGTATTGGGTAGGGAGGCCAGGAGTGGGGGAAGCAGGCAGGCGCATGCCTTCGAACTCACCAGTTACCGTCGTGAGGATTTCTGAGCAGGATGTATCCCCCTCGATTGCGCAACGTATTATCATCAAATTTCTTGCTGCTGAAGGTGTAAAACCGGCTGAAATCTTGAGAAGGTTTACGGTACAAGTTTGGGGAAGAGACACTTTCTCGTGCCAGAGTGTTTGCATGGCATAAACAGTTTGTGGAGGGTGTGATCGTGTTCAGAATGAAAGCCATGACCGCAGACCACCGCTCCAACATCACAGCAGACAACATCAGCCGTGTTCGACAGCTTATTGAAGGTGAAAGACCACCAGTGCCATTGCAAGTGAGGTTGGGATAAGCTATGGAAGCACTTTTTCCTTACTCACAGAGGAGCTAGGGTTTGTAAGGTGTGTGCCAGGTGGGTTCCTCGACTTCTCACAGCTGAGCAGAAGCTGAACCGTTTGCAGGTCTGTAAAGGTCTTCTTGCAAGATTTCAGGCTTAGGGAGCCTCATTTCTCACTCACATTCATCACTATGATGAAACTTGGGTGCACCATTACACCCCTGAATAAAACAAGCGAGAATGGAGTGGAGACTGAAAGGGGAACCTGCACTAGCGAAAGCCAAGTCATGGCTGTCAGCTGGGAAGGTTTTGGCTAAGCTGCTCTGATTTTTTTGCATGAACGCAGGACTATAATGCCGCATACTACTGCGACATTTGAATGAAGTCAGACTTGCATATCACAGCAAAAGAAGGGATCTATCGATGAGAGAGTGATTCTTCTTCAGGACAATGCTCGCCCGCATACTGCGGCCCTGAGAGAAAAATTGGAGCAACTGGGCTGGGAGACGTTGGAACACCCTCCTACAGTCCAGACTTATCACCATGTGACTTTCACCTGTTGGCCCACTCAAGGAAGCTTTGGGAGTCAGAGATTACGTCAGTGACGATAGTGAAGCTAGTGTCATGGCTGAAGACACAACCTACTTCATTCTATGAACACGGGATTGGAAAAATTACCTATGTGCTGGGAAAAATGTATTTCCAAATCAGGAGACTATGTAGAAAAATAAGGTGTACTTTTCTTTGTGTTCAAAGTAAAAATAAAATTAAAAAAAGTCTCGTTTATATTTGATTCACCCACATATTAACCTATTTAGACATTAGGTTCATAATTTCTTTCAATTTTTACATTAATTTTAAGGTGTGAGGTGAATTGTGTGTTTCACAAATAAACTAATGGCAATATTGTATTTTTTTTTTTTTTTTAGCCTGATGAATACCTAAAATTTGAGTAGAAATGTGGGCAATAAACAATTAAAATACTACTTTGTATTAACTGGCCTCCACCTAGACTATCTTCTTTCTAAAATATGTTATAACTCGAACATAATTTGTTTAAAAAATAATAGAACAGCATACTTGCTTTGCCATGTTAAGAAGTACAGTTTTAAACCCAGGTCTACCATAGTTGTCTTTAGGGGGGAAATAAGTACCGCCAGCGACAGGTTTCAAATCTGGAGTCAAGAAGACACTCATAGGCCATCCCCCACTTCCTGAAGTAGCCTAAAACAAAAAGTGAAATACCTAGAATTGAATTTAAAAAAACCACAATGTTTTTAACTTTAAATGATATCGAGTAATAAATATTACTTGGACAAATGTCATGTAAATCTTATCAACATCAGGTCCTTTCTTCACGATCACTTTCACATTAATAAAATATTCATTCATAATCGAGGCAACATTTTCATTCTCAAACGATTCCCGTTCCATCACATGGCACCAATGGCATGTTGAATAACCGACTGAAAGGAAAATTATTTTATCTTCCTCACGAGCTTTTGCAAAAGCCTCCTCGCCCCATGGGTACCTTAAACAGACAAATAAAACATAATTGACAAAAAAAAAAAATCGAATAAAAATAACAGAACATTCTGGACAAGGAGAGTAATCAATGTCTTAGCAGAATTCTCTCTTTTTTACTTTCACTGACCTATATATAGTAAGAGAAAGTATTGCGATGGTGAACAATTTCAGTATATTATATATCTATATTACTGATGTTATGTTCAAAAATGAAAAATTGCATTAAAAAAATATTTTTTTCGGTTTCCTCCTTTAGTTAGAGATCGAATTAGTTCAAGTTCTATATTTAGCTGTCCTGCATCAATATCGTTAAGAAGATATGGTTAATCTTTTGGAATGTACAAAATTAAAGGTAGTTTAGAGAAAGAAAATTTAAAATATTGCCTTTTAAACTCTGTCAGACTATTTAAATCAGAATGAAACCTACATCATACTGAAGCCAATCAAATTTTACATCGATATATATACAGTTTAATCAAAATTGTTAGAGCCTTTTTTGAGAAAATCATAAAAAGGTGCAAAATGCATGGTATAAAGTGGCTCTTCTGTTTAGCTGATTTTGATGAAAAAGTTTCTGTAACATCTTGGGCGTATAGTTGTCTTAAATATGGAATTTTAATTTTATAGAACCTATCGCTTTTGAGCTAGACTGACCACATACACAGATCTTTTTGGGTGACTAGGTCATTTGGACTCAGGGGAAACTAAAACGTGTATTTCTGATGAAAACTGGGATTAGAAAATTTTCGCGATTGCTATACTTTCCCTTCCTATATATTTCATATATAGGTAAGTGAAATAAAAATTTTTAATGCTTTCTTACAACATTAAATTACTGGAACTTCTAAAGGTTTATAGATATTAGTTGAGGGTTAAGTCAAAGAAATTTTAAATGAGGAATCGTCCCTTCGAATAAAAATTAATTTTTTTTTTAGAATTTTTAGATAGCCAAGGTGATCAAGAAAAATAATTAAACACCCTAAGATGTTAACATTAATTATTTTAGATAGTTAATACTTCTTTGATTCCTTACTTTAAATAATATTTCTTTAATGACTTCACATCCCTAACAATTAAATGTTGAAGCTATTCTGGTCCATTTCACATTTTGGAGCCACCAGCTCTAAACTTTTTGAAATTGATTACACATTTCAAATAAAATAAAATTTTAATTGTATCATTTTATTATATATTAAATTTTTATTTTATTATGTGCCAAGTATAAAAATGTTGAAATAGATAACAATTTTTTATACAATTCAAGAACAAGGTTAATCCACTCGATGTTTAATTATAGTGTTCAAATACTTCACATAATGGAACAATTAATTGTTGTAACTGACCTTTCATTTTATTTATTTTACTATTATGTCTCTAGGTCAAATATCAGAATCGAAAAGAATTTATTCTTTATTTCTACTTGGACGTTAATAGATCCATTATTAATTAGATGATCTAATTTACATATTTACTATGGACGTAGGTCAATGACTATTGACTTATTGATTCTTATTTTTGACCTAGATGCTTATAAATAAATTAAATAATAAGAAATATTCTAAAAGAAAATAGGCCATAATAACTGCATTAATCTATAAATACACATGTGTACAATGTGCATTGGTCCTTCTTGTGTAACACTTTTAATACAATGTATGATATACTTAAATCAGTTTTTTTTTTGAAGAGTTAACTTTAATAATTATTAAAATACTCAAAGCTCCATTACTTATGATAAAAATACTTAAAACATGAAAAAGTTTTGTAACAGAATAACAAATTATTTTAGAAACAAGTTCATTCAACAATATTTAATTAAAGAGAAGTTAGTTTTTAAACATGCTCAGTGTAAACATTTTTTAAGTGTGTGCTACTTTATCTGTGTATATTGTAGGACTTAAATCATGATCTTTCAACTTGGCTTATCATTCCGATAACGAACTACAATTTCTTACAATATCCAACAAAGTTCTATATTAAAATCTATATTCAAAGATGTCCTAACAAATGTTAATATATATCTTTAATAATCAACCAATCAAAATGTATGACTTTTGACTACTTTCATAAATACTTTATATATTCTTTGCTTCAAAATTGAAAACATTAAAGGCACTGAACCGCTATTATTTTTAATTAAGAAAGAACAAAAAAACAATGTATGTTTTAAAATTTGGACAAACATAAATTACAAACAACTTATCCAGGATTTGTAAATATTTTATCTCACATAGTGCCTGATGACAACTTTCTTAAAGCAAATATCGAACCTACTTAAATTGATAACATTCATGTATGATTATCTTGCAACGCAAATGATATAGGTATAACATCTATCAGTGCTGAACCTCTACTAGGTATTTGAAGAAATTAACGCAATGATCATACTCAATTGATGAAAATAAATAGTGATTAATGCACAAATGATTAACGAACATAGGATTCAAACTTACCAATCTACAGGATTAGTCGCATGTTGTAGCAAATAAGGAGATTTCTCCTTACCCAGCCTGTTCCGATACTGTTTTGTTGCTCCTTCAGTCAAAGCTGGTTCAGTTGCCATATCCTTCCTTAACAATCTTACTGAAGTACTTAAAGGCCTGCAAAAGCAGACGTTAAAAAAAAATAAAAGGGCACTAACTCAATTGCACTTGATGTACAAACAACATCACATACCTCTGAGGGCAAATATGTTTAAAATAGAGTCCAACTGGATGATGAAAGTTCCTACATATCACAAACTTGGATGCCAAGTGAACATATGGGTATTGTAGAGCACTGAATGCTTTGCAACTCGCGTATACCCTGCCGAGAAACATAACATTGGAAAGAAATGATACTGAATAATGAGAGAACTAGCCTTGTCTAAGTCAGATAAAAATAATTTGAAGAATGGGTACACAACCCAGCCATGACAGATATCCACTGATCCTACGATCAGCTGCTCCGCTTTTAATCACGATGTTAGGTTTTAGAGGTAATTTGATTTGAACCCGAATTTATCTGAAACTTTCTTCTTTTTCTATTAATAATGAGATAATATTTCTACGACTTTTTTTCCAGACTTAACTCAACAATTAACTATCTACTTCAAACGACAGGTTATTTCAGAAGGTTTATTTACGCTCATTACGCGGCCTTGGAGCATAAAATAGAATTATTTACATGGTTTTAAGTGTAAACAGTATCATCTTATCAAATTCAAACTCATTTAAAATGCGTCATTCATTATCAGGGTTAATAACCACAGGAATTTCTATCCTTTTCTATAAATATCCTCAATCTACGATTGTTTAATTTGAGAAATATCATTTTTCATCACGGAGAAAGTAATAAAATCGACTGTATGTTTTAGTATGATTATACAACTTAAAACTTTCCATTAATCTTAATCTTTATAAGCCATTAGTTTTATAACAATTTTATTTACTACAATTTGTTTGTTTGTTTATTCGTTTAAAGTCACTTTAAGCTGCTCCGTTTAAAAGGACGATGCTGCAATGGAAGTCTTAAATTTTGCTTCTCCAGATTTGATTACGATTCGGGATCTTTAACGAGTACTTTACTTAGCATTGGCTCGGGACCACTATTTTACGAACCCTCTAAAGGACGGCTCAACAAAGAATTTGTACTACCTTAATACATTCTAAAGCCATCTGCCGAGTTTGAACATGCGACCATGAGCATAGAAGGCTGGAACTATACTACAGGTGACCGTAATTACAAAATTTATAACATTAAAATTTTGAGCGGGAAGTGATATTCCTCAGACATTAATCCAATAATCGTTCTTCTAAAATGCATTTATAAATATTCTCTTTATTTTAAGAAAAGAAAATAATTCACAATTTTATTAATAATTGTATTGTCAAAGAGAATTTTACTTCTGCTAAAAATGTCAACGGTATAACAGGGGTTCTCACTACGTTTGCTATAACATGCTATTTGTGCTATTGTGCTAACCCCATCAATTTTATACAGGATATAACTGTAGAAACTCGGGATCACTTGTAGCTGGGTGGCTAGCGTAACCGCCTCCCATGCTAAAGATCACGGGTTCAAACCCGCAGGTGGTCCTAGGATTTTTTAATGGGAGTAAAAAATCCTTAGTTACGCCGTCCTTCGGAGGGGACGTTAAAAGGTGGTCCCGAGCCTGTGCGATGTCAGGTACTCGTTAAAGATCCCTATCCTAATAAAACCTGGATAGGCAAAATTTAGGACTCTCACTGTAGCATCGTCCGATTAGCCATAGTAGCATAAAGTGACGTTAAATAAATAAACAAACAAACAACTGTAGAAACTCGACGGGTTTAGCAAAATAACACAAATAGCATGCTATAGCAAACGTAGTGAATACCCCTAATGTTACTCTTTGATGTTGAAACAAGTGTCGTGCTGTTATATCCTGAACATTTTTTTATTTCTTGGGCACTGATTTTCTATTACAACCTTAAAAATTTCTAAGTTATCCTTTCCTCGTTTTTTCCCACATAGAACGAGAACCATGATTTATTTAGATGACTTCAAACTTTAATGAAATTTATTTAGCTCTTCTGTTGTTATTTAAATGCCGATGGTCTAGTAATAAACCTTTTTATTTTTGTATATTCTTTGAGCCCTTTGATATGATTCTGGACATAAAAAGATCCGAAATAATAATAGGTTCATTCCCTCACCACTCAGATATCTGTCATAGCATATAAATCAAACATGTTAATAGGGTGTTTTGGTTCGGTTTAAATATGTATGGATGTGATTAATAATGATAAAATATTAAAAAAATAGAGCAAGATATTAGGAAAAAAGATTTTATTTATATCTGCCAGGTTTGAACCTGCGACCTAGGCACAGAAGGCTGTTATGCTAGCTGCTACACCACATGTGTAAGACCCCTTGGGATAAAAGAGAGAGGGGCGTGGTTCAGTGGTTAGGGCAATAGTTCAAAGACGTGGGTAGATTCTGGAACAGGGAAGCCTTTTTGAGGCTCATCCAGCCTCCAATAGTTGGTGCGCAATAATTGGGGAACAAACCAGGAGGCTGAGCGCGATTCCGACCTAATAACTTTCTTGCACGGCCGTTGGCCAAGATATAGTATGGTTTTCTGGCATAATGAAGACATGGCTTGAAGTAGCACGAAATTTATTTTAAACTTTACTTTTGATGTTTTTGAACACTAGTCCAAATATTGTGTTGTAATATAAGTTTGTAAACAATTAACTTTATACAATTTTATCAATCATTGACGAAATGATTTTATATAAATGATATATATATAAGAGATCATGATATATATGACCAATATTATGTTCTATATTGAAATATTTGTAAGTACAATTTAAATACAGTTAATTTAGAAAAAAAAATTAGAATATAATATTGATTAGAGTTGCAAATTTGAAAATTATTTCTTATGGTTTCAGATATGTTTATGATATTAAATTGTATTTTAGATATTTATTGGATAATCTGAAGATGAGGAAATACCTCAAAAAGTCATTAAAGTTTTATTTATGTTATAATAAATAAAAAAATAGAAGAGATAGTTCCAATTATTCCATTCATAATTATATTTTTTCTTCTATAATAATAATTGACATTAAATGTTCGTATATATTTTTTTTTTACTGGTGATTTAAAAATAAAATTCAAACTCTTCAATTCCACATCATAGACCTTGAAGTTTAGCGTCAGATTTGGAGGATAAAAAAAGAAGATTCTCCGGGACCTTATGGTTTAGCGTAGTTTTTGTAGAGCCAATGGGTAGTCTCCCTTCATGTGTATCATGAAATACATGTTGTTTAATATAGTCTCACATTTGCTAGATGTATTTTATAATACAGTTTTAAATTTATATTAATATATTTTAAAAACAATAATAATAAGAATTTATGAAATAATAAAAACGGTAATTTCATATTAAACGACCCAATTTCTCTTTGGCGATTTTTTTTTTCTACCTCGCCTTTGAAGGCTATACGAGGGTTTCTTGGGCCAGGGGGTGAGGGCGGGGAAACGCGAACTCGTAATTATTTGGTTTCAAGTTTTGGCTCGCTGTTGCTAGGCAATGCGCGCTTACCCACTCAGCCACCTAGCTCCAAAAATCTCTCTTTGGCGAAACTAAATTTTCATTAATTCGGCATGAATATAAAATCGATAAAATCTCGAATCGTCGCCAAAATAGAGTTACATATTTATTTACTATACCTTATTTTATTTTACATCATCATCCACCAACAGGCCTAGGCTCAATTACAGGTGGTAAATCATAGAAAAAAATACATTACAATACAATGATTGAAATAATAATAATAATTGAAATTCAAACTAAATAGTAATGTACTACATACCAGCTTAATTTATATATAATAATAATAATAGGCTTACCGAATCCGAAGGTTCGATGCCGATACCACCAAACTTCGCCTGCACAGACTCGTCCAATGTTCGCCGGTCAAGCCCAAGCCCCCGAGATCTGCTTTAACGCAATCCTCCCATCGCCGCTTCGGCCTACCTTTCGGACGCCTACCAGTCGGTTCAGCAAATACCAACTTTCTCGGAATCCGTTCCTCACCGAGCCCAACAATTTTACTCGCCCATTTGAGTCTCCGCGACGCTATCAACTCAATAATATTCACAGGATACAAGTTCCGCAATTCCGCGTTGTGCAACCTTCTAAACTCCCCAGTGCCCTCATCCCTCTTCGGACCAAATATTTTACGCAGCACCTTATTTTCGAAAACCTTAAGCCGTTGTTCATCCCTCAAAGTAAGCGGCCACGTTTCACATCCGTAAAGAACCGTTGGAAGAATAATAGTTTTATAAATTCTAACCTTTAAGTTTTTAGATAGAAGCCGTGAGCTAAGTAACTTAGCAACTGAATAATAACACGCATTTCCCACCTTTAACCGGGACTTTATTTCTTCCTGGATTTCATTTTTTCTTGTTATCAATAATTTATATAATGAAACAAAAAAAAAAAAAAAAAAAAAAAAATATATATATATATATATATATATAATTTACAAATATCATAATCTAACTAAAAAAGAAATAAAACTTTAAACAATTCATCATAAAAAAATTAATTATAAAAAATTAATTATATTAAGATAAAAAAACAAAACAATAAAAGATAGAAACAAAAAGAAGCAGAGAAATAGAGTAGTAAATAAAAAAAACCTTATATACTTAAAAGTTGAAATTGAAAAATATTGGGTAGTAAAATAAGTTCAAAGCGTTTTTCACTGATGATTTCAATAAAAACTTCAAATACTAGTAAATATTTGTTAACAATTATATGATTTGGTTATTTGATGAAAAATTAAATATTTCTGATCAATTATGCTTGAATTTGGTAATCATCAGCAGTTGAAGGACGACCCGAGCGCTTTGCGTTATCCAAATCTAAATTTCCGGTTCAGTCTGGCACCCAGGACTGCTGTAAAAACTCCGTAAATTCCTCCCTCCAACATTCTACCTCATCCTCCAGTCCTACCTCTCTGATAGAACCTTTAAAATCAACCACAATCGTTCCTATTCGTACACTTTTACTCAGTCTGCTTGCTGGTGTTCCTCAAGGCAGTATCCTAGGACCCATTCTTTACACAGTCTATACAGCTGATATTCCAACCTATCCTAACACATTCCTTTCTACCTATGCCGATGACACTTGCGCGCTATCAGTTAATAACGATCCTAGTATTGCCTCTCAAAACCTCCATTCTCAAATCAGAGACCTTGAGGTATGGTGTCAGAATTGGAGAATTAAAATCAATTCCAATAAATCCCATCCGATTACCTTTACCCTTCGTCGTAAACCTATTACATCCTGCCCTACAGTGCCTTTTAATGATATCCCTGTTGAACAGATCCGTTATTTAGGCCTCTTGCTTGACAAACGTCTTACATGGAATCCGCATACAAGACTGAAAAGACAAGAACTTCTCGCCGATTTCGGTTACTTCAACATTTACTTGAGAGACGCTCTAACCTTTCACTTAACTACAAAAGACTCATTTACATGACAATCATAAGACCTATCTGGACTTACGGAGTTGAGCTTTGGGGCTCTACTAAACCATCAAACACTTCCCGTATCCAATCCTTACAATCCAAAATCCTTCGCAAAATCCTTAACGTTCCTTACTTTGTCACCAATAAAATCATCTACAAAGACCTTAATATTCCATATGTTGCTGATTTGGCCTGTACCAGGTATCACTTCTTCCATGAAAAACTCCACTCCCACTCTAATCCACTAGTTTCAATCCTTGCTTCTACTTCAATTCCTGACAATCCGCCGAGGCGTCTGAAAAGAAGATGGCCTCGAGACCTTCTTGTTTAGATTCACTACTAGAGTGCTGCCACTGGGCAGTATCTCTTCATGTTTTTTTTTCATGTGTTTTATCATTGTAGCATATTTACTTGTTGCATGAAAACATTCAGTCGTAAATATCAATAAATAAATTTTTTTTAAAAATTTGCGGTTCAAAACCGAGCAGACAACTTACGGGCGGTGCTTTCTTCTAATATCATCGTCATACATACTGCAAACTTTGTTTAACGTCTGTGCAGCAGATTTTTCTTTTTGGAAATAAAACATCATTAAATGACAAAATTGAATGTTTTTATGATGAATAAATCCATTCTGAGCAAGCAAAATACCACTTAAAGATAAGAAATCTCGGTTGAAACTGATGCATAAAAACACCATAACTAATCCTTTATTAGAATATCTAAACATTATTGACCAAGTAAACATGATTTTATAAACACAGCGAGGATTAAATATAAATACTGAAAAACGCTACGAAGTTATGTTACAACTGAATACGTTTCTAACTAATACATGACTCATTTCCGATATTCTCGTTGGCTTCCTGAAATATTTAAATTCAGCTATTATTAATCAATAGATATTAGCAGCCTACGCCGATGACATGGCATCTATGCTTCTAGTATGAGACCGAAAAGGGCTCTCACCCTGGCACAAGGAGCATCGACCACTATTGTAGATGATCTGAAGGAGATTGGCATTAGGGTGAACCCGAAGAAGACAGATGCCATTGTCACGTCGTTCCAGAAGGGGAAGAGCGCTTTGCCCACTGATTTTAAAGTGAACGGAGAAACACTGCCAGTCTCTAATTCAATCCTCTACCTGGGCGTCACTCTAGATAGGCACCTCACCTTATCTAATCACGTCCGGGAACGACTCAAACTGGCCAGGAGAAAGGGCTATAGACTTAATCATCTACTCACGTCACCTCAGCTGTCACTGAGGCTGAAACTACAGATCTACAAGGCTATAATACGTCCGACTATGCTCTATGGTGCGCCCTTGATGCGGCATCTGTTTAAGTCTACTCTCAAACAATTACAGACGTTCCAGAACTCCATCCTTCGACGGATTGTCAGAGGTACCAACTTACAGAGGGCCAAAAACCATATCCTTCATCAGGAGTTAGTATTGCCAACAGTGCCTGAATATATCAGCCGGAGGCACATTCAATTTTTTGATGGGCTGAAGGCCTGTGCTAATCCATTATTTTCTGATATCACCCCACCACCCAAGCCTGGGAGGTGGCAAGGATCACTACCTCTCGTTGACGTTGTCACCGAGGGAAGGAGTTCGGACTATGTCTGAACTCAATTTATTGCCAAAACCCTGAAGAATGGTCCCTCCCATTTTGCAATGGATAAATAAAGGCATAGAAGAAGCCCTTGAAAGATTACTAGTGCATCCAGCGCATATAGCAATCCTCTTTAGAATACCTCCGGGTAACAGAAGGACAAATGTGACATCTATACATATTACATTTGTATTTGTATTTTGATCGAAAATAAAACCAGAGGGTAAAAAAAAGAAAAAAAAATCAATAGATATAAAAATCTGGTTCGCGTAGGACATTACTTTCACTAATCTCCCTTCTTAAAACTTAATAAAAGATTTTTTTTTAAATTGTAATAACCTTTAGTATATGGGAGAGGCGTCGTCTAGTGGATAGAGCATTAGGCTTCTGTTCTTCAGGTCCCAGGTTCGAACTCGAAATAATCCGATATTTGTCAAAACGTTTTTTTATCATCTCAGGCATATAGTTGTTCATAGTATTAAATTTCAGTTTCATTTTTGAGCAAGACTTACCACATACGCGTACACACCTCTTTGCGGGACTTGGTCATTTGGACTGAAAAAAAAAAGAACTATACCTCTGCCACCCATGAAGGGTCTTGGGCTCAGTACATATAGTGAGTGGTTCATACTGTTTCTAGGCCAACGGCCATGCAATGAGGTGATTAGGCCTTGATCACGCTCAGCCACTAGTTTTTTTCCCAATTTGGGTACCCAATTTAAACAGGCTGGGTCTGCCCCAGGAAGTTCCCCATAACCTAGGGTCGCCCCCTCCCCTCCTCCTCCCCCCGTCAGAATTAACTGAATAAATAATATTCCGTCATAGCCGGGATTCGGACCGAGAACCAGGAGTAGACTAGTGCTCGATCCACTAGAACACGTCGCTCCATCATTTGGACTCAGGGGACCCTAAACGTGTATTTCCGGTGAAAACTCGAATTCGAAAATTTTAAGGATGGCAATACTTTCTCTTACTATATATTAGACTCATAGGTAAGTAAAATCATCAAGTAGTTTAGTGAAAACATTTATTTCCGTTTACATGTGTAACCAAGTTCTTATCTCATTCAATATCCCTTTAAGACATCTGGATGAGCACCACGCAATAAGTTGTCACAGCTCCTGCCATCTATGTGCAAAAATAAACCAAATAACAATCTTAGATAAATTAATTTAAAATAACTGTAATAGAGAGAAATACTTTATTTCTTAGTAATACTGCCCAAAAACATCGATTGCTTTTGTCACAGCATACTCATTAATATAATCCACACTGCACAAGCATTTACTATTCTAACCTATTCTAATAATTTACAGTTTCCTTTCAACGTTATTCATTTCTCTCACAAATTATATAATTTCCTTTTTCTTTTTTTTTTTTAGTTAAAAAATATATTTAAAATTAAACCCTGGAAGGAATTAGTCCGGGCGGCGGTCATTAAATGAAACAACTAATATGAACTTTTTAGTTGTTTCATTAAGACCGCCGCCGACTAATTCCTTCCAGTAATTCACGTGAAACTATTTATTTCATTTAATGACCGCCACCCGGACTAATTCCTTCCAGTAATTCTCAACGGTCAACTCATTACATCCCAATGTTAAAATTAAATCCTTTAGTGTGCTAATAACTAAACCAAAGTTCTATGCTTAGTATAAATAACGAATTGTACGATTTTTACGAAATGTATTCCATACCTGCAAGAAAAATTTCGGGAAGAGTTCGGCAAAAGAGAATTTACAGTTGTAGGACTTTGGTTCGAAAGCAGGGTCTCATCCCAGTAGCTACAGGAGACCGTAATCCTGGACTCACTGTGAATCCTGCATCACCACATATATTGAGGCTAGACTGGATTTATATATGCCCACGAGTAATGTCTATATATTTCTATTTGGCAGTATCTCTCTCTATTTTTCAGTATTATACGGGATTAATCCAGTATGCTGTGTTCTCATAGCAACACAGCGAAGCTGAGCAGCAGATCCAAATGGGAATTTCTTCTTCTTCTACTTTCTCTTTTAATTGTCATTCAGGTGATGGCAGATATACCACAGAGGGTCTTTAATAATGTTCACCGATCCTTGATATTGGCATCCAACTTCTTTTAAAAAAACTCCTTGTGCTGCTAAGGATTGCTCCGCCAGACCCAAGCCATAGACCTCTTACGGTGTTTGAGACCCACGACTTACATGGTAAAAAACAAATAGAAAAAATCATTGTCAAGGCAAGTAAGAGAACAGTCCTTATGAAAAAGATAGCAGGCTCGAATTGGGGAGCGGATCAACCGACTCTCAAATCTCTCTACGTCTGGTCTACTAGCTGAATAAGTCCGGCCTGTAATCGAGTACGGAATCAGCACTGGGGAACTGCAGCGCAATCCAACTTCAATAAAATTAACATAGCACAGAACCAGGACTCAGGATAATTAACATGAGATCAATTAAATCCACTCCAATAAAAAAATGGAGCAAACCAGTGCATGCTATCCATGGAAAACGAAGAAATGCCAGCTCTTAAAATTACAAACAAAAGCTAGAAACATTCCTGAGGTGATATCAATAAACAGGGCTGCAGTGAATGCTAAATGGAATGACCTGCACCCGAATCGCGACCCAGAAGACGCCTACTACAAAATGAGCAGAAAGGGGCAAGTGTGCTCTTCAGGCTCAGAACGGGTCATAACAGGATGAGGGCACACCTCTATAAAAGTTTGGCATCGGGGAAAGCTCCCTCTGTGGATGTAGAACTGGTGACCAGACTGCAGAGCACATCCTGCAGACTGCCCCAGCTAGAAGACATCAGGAAGCGGATCTGGCCAAAACCCACCGAGTTGGTGACTAAGCTCTATGGTGATCTGGAGGACCTCAAGAGAACCATTGAGTTTACAGTTCTACTCCCGGACATCGCCATTTGAGGGAAGAACGAAGAAGAAGACCTCTTACGGAGAACTGTTTCTCGGCCAAAGCTCCCGCGGAACTTTTCTTTCAGGAAAGGGATGCATTTCTCGTAGATGCTATCTTTTCCCTTTCCACTCCACCTGCCTATCAAGGTCATTGGTCTCAAATCGAACGATAGGGTCGAGGACCATTGCAGTACTACCGTTCTTCGGGAATGCAACGATGTTTGCATTACCTCACGGATACCGTAGACCTCGTCAAAAAGGTTAAACAAATTTCTCTAAGAAGCTTTGCCAACTCTTGCTGTGGCGCCAACGAGTGATGAGGAATGAGTCGTTGCGGGATTTCCCAGCACATGGGCTGGTGTTTGTTTCTGACTCTTTGCGACAGAGATCCTAACTTCTCTCACTTGTCCGCTGGGACTCCTCGCAGGGGAGCATAGTTTTTGTATATATTCAGGTCATTGGACCATTATGACTCTGAGAGGACTTTCCTTTCACCTATGTATACGTTGGCTCTCCGGTTATCTTTGAAATGTTCTACCACTTGCAATTGGTCTCTTCTTCAAATGCATATTCCCGAAGCGACTGTCGTAAAGCTCTCACACTTCGATCGTCCAGCTCGACCTTCAGTCATTCGGACATTCAGCAATTTCAATGATTATACTAAGGTCAAAGTTTTTATCCAGTTTGGTGAATCCAGTGGAAGAAAGTTAAGGCCATTTTCATTCCCAAAATGGCTATCAAGACCAAATAAATTGATGATAGTTTAAAATACTACACCTATTAGTAGCTTAGCTTATACATATGTGTATAGTCCAGTGCAAAATATCAACATTGGTTTCATTCTCATAAATTGTGAATTTATATTAATTTCTTAGTTGTAGTAATAAAGCTCTCTCGTTCGCTTCACTAAGTGAGGCCTTGTCTAGCTTGTGAAAGAGAACCCTTTGCCTTATTTGTAACTCTTGGCATAAAATAATCTGTAATGCAATTTTTGCATGTTGCTAATAAATACTTACCGCTACAAGTAAGTTTAAATCTAGATTGAATAGACCAGCGGCTGTAAATGTTATATCTCGCTTTGAAATAATCTGCAACTGTAGAGCACCCTATAAGAAAAGAACAAAAGTAATATCAGTAGTGTCGTTTGTACAATTCATCAGCAGAAAAAGAGCAAATTTTTTTAAACAAACTGCATTCATAAATTCTCTATCTCTTAACTTAAAACGTGCTGGAATTGCCTTGAATATTAAATGATACAAGTAAATAATGTGTTACATGATGAAATGACTACAAACAAACGTGTAGAGAAGCTATCTACACTAAGCTCTATAGCATTTACAATTTAAATTAAACTTTTTCCTAGTAATATTCAACCTTTTCCAAGTCTAATTCAACATTTTCCCAAGTAGAATTCAACCAATGAAAGGTTGAATTTGTAACGGAAAAGGTTTAATTCGACTTGGAAAGTGGGAAGTACAAAGTATGAAGTCCGAAGTACTGCAATGTAAATGTTGAAAACGAATAAAATGGCTTTTCGAAAAACAAGTTTTAAGATATGGACGTAACAAGGTCGTAGCCGGAAACATTGAGGGACATTAGTACCTGAATGAGGAACCAAATAAGTCTTATTTATGTACTTTAAATGTGCCTTTGTAAGAACTCTAGTGGGACATTTTTCTACTTTATTTTAATATCTTACTAAACCAACATACGTATAGATAAATATAAAAATAAAAAACATTTGTAATGCATAATTATGTACAAACATGATTAGTTAAAGTAACTAATTATAATATTTTGAATAAAAATATTTATGGATTTCGCTCATGTTTTTGTATTATGAATTGAATGGTACCTACTTCTATGGAAAAGGGGAGAAGGTTTGGTTTGGCGAAAAAACCCGCCATCCTTTATTCGGTTGCTCCTATCAAAAAAAGTGTCCTAAGTAAACGTTGATGATAATAGGATGTGTATTCAACTTACAACGTCAAATCATAGGGTTCCAATTAAAAAATAAAAAGTGTCTTCTGGGCCACCATGTACATCGAAATTAAAATCTGAATATAGAAATAGATTACTCGTTAAAAAAATCTGGTGCGGGCAATACACGACTTTCACTTACCTCCATTTTTAAAATCAATGGAAGGATTTTCAAATACAGTTAGAGATAAAAATACGGGAAATTATTAAGGAATTAATCAAATTGAATTTATATAGAAACATGTGTTTTATTAAAAAATCTATTATATTATTATCTTAAATAATCAGTTAGTTTTATCTTCTTTTCATCACTCTCCATTAACTTCTAAAAGCTTGTGTATGAGATGACATTTTTTCTAAAATCTTTAGCTTTCCAACGGTATATCATACATGTATATTACTGCTCTTATGTTCAAAAACGAAAAATTGCATTAAAAAAATATTTTTTCTGTTTTCTTCTTTAGTTGGGTATCGAATTTATTCAATTTATATATTTACCTGTTTTTCATCAGCGTTAACAAGATAATCTAGTTATTATTATTGAATCTACAAAATTAAAGGTACTTTAGGGAAAGAAAATTTAAAATATCGGCATTTAAGCCCTGTCAGACCATTTTTATCCAAATAAAACCTACATGATATTAAAGCCCATTAAATTTTACATCGATAAAGCGAGTTTAATCAAAATCGTCGGAACCTTTTACGAGAAAATCGAAAAAAGGTGCAAAATGCACGGTATAAAGTGCCTCTTCTGGTAAGCTCATTTTGATGAAAAAAGTTTGTTTATTTATTTAACGTCACTTTATGCTACTATGGCTAATCGGACGATGCTACAGTGGGAGTACTAAATTTTGCCTATCCAGGTTTTATTAGGATAGGGATCTTTAACGAGTACCTGACATCGCACAGGCTCGGGACCACCTTTAAACGTCCCCTCCGAAGGACGGCGTAACTAAGGATTTTTTACTCCCATTAAAAAATCCTAGGACCACCTGCGGGTTTGAACCCGTGACCTTTAGCATGGGAGGCTGTTACGCTAGCCACCCGCTACAAGTGATCCCGCGATGAAAAAAGTTTTGTCACGTCTCGGGCGTATAGTTGTCTTAAATATGAAATTTCAGTTTCATAGGACTTACAGCTTCCGCCCGGGAGTTACCACACACACACACACAAACAGACCTTCTTGCGGGACTTGGTTATTTGGACACAGGGGATCCTAAAACGTGTATTTCCGTTGAAAACTGGAATTCGAAAATTTTCACGATCGTAATACTTCCCCTTACTATATATAGTAAGTGAAAGTAAAAATAATAAGGGTCTACCTTTAATCATTTTTTTTTTTCTTACAGCCAACAGTCCCGCCATAAAACTACAATGTCCAATAATTTGGTACTTTGGTACTTTGCCCGGGTGTACGACATTACGCTCTAAATAAGTTTCACAACTCATAGATGTTGTATTTTTATGTATTTATTTTGTGTATGTGTATCATAATGATATTTTTCAAAATAAAAACCTAATTTTAACCAAAAGGCCCAGAACTGTTCGATGTCCACCATTTTTTATTTTAGCGTAGTTCAATAATTTGCCGTTAGGATTGTAAACTGTATACTTAACCGAATCGCCTACTCTAAAAGCGGCGATACACGGTGAGAATTAGGGTATGTGTAGGTGAAGTGAAAGCAAGTATTGTATGTATAGAATAATCCTATAATATCATTAAATATTATTTTTTAAAAAGATACTAAAACTGAATAATAAAGTTATATCAAACGAACAAGTGTAATATACACATCAGGAAAACATGTTTTTTTAATGTAAAACTCGATTTTAAGAAATTAAACATTATTTATAATAAAAGGAAATAAAAAATAAATGATGAAGTATTGGGTTGTTTCACATGAAATGTCCGTTTTTATAGTTTCTGAAATACATAAAGGATATTGCAGGTCTCTGTTGTTTTCTTCCGAATGTTTACATATTTAAAGTAAACAGTTACTAATCCTCTACCATTGTATTATAAACATTAGCTTCCCAATCAATTACCCACTTTTTAGTATACCAAAACGTTTTTACGTTTTTTAGAAAACTTGCCCCGAGAAAGACCTCCGTCCGTAATAGACAACGATGTCCTCAAACATACAGTAGAAGGGAACCCCTACCAAACAGTTAAAGGACTCTCAGCACAACTAAATGCAAGTGCATCTACCGTTTCCAGACATTTAAAGTGTATAGGGAAAGTAAAAAAGCTCGATACATGGGTACCTCATGATCTCACGGAGCGGCATGTTTCAAAACATACCGTGCAAAAATTAAAAGAACTGGGCTACAAAGTTCTTCCGCACCCACTATATTCTCCCGACTTATCTCCAACAGATTACCACCTGTTCAGGAATTTAGACAACTTCGTCAAAGGAAAACTTTTTGAAAATGATGATCAAGTGAAAAGTGCGTTTTCAGATTTTGTTTCACTTCAAAGCTCAGAGTTTTTCAGTTCGGCGATAAAAAAGTTGGTGACATTTTGGGAAAAATGTGTAGAAAAAGAAGGTAAATACTTCAAATAAAATTATCTTGTTTTCATATGGTATTTTTAATAAAAATCCTTTACCTTGAAAACGGACATTTCGTGTGACACGAGCCAATAATATAGAAAATTCGGCAATTGAATGTTTATTATAACATGTTGAAAGTATGTGATATTCACTTTCACCTACGAATCACGAATTTCACCTCACCTACACATTCTCACCGTGTATCGCCGCCTTAACCCTCCCAACACTTTGCAAAATATTAAGCTTCTGCGTTACCTTAAATTAAATTAGAGTGTTGGAAACTCTATATGAATTGAATTTGACCTACAAGTTTTTATAAATCGTCAAAAAATTAATGAAAAATAAAACTTACATCGTTTAATAAGTGGCCAGTTTCGTCACACAACATCAGCTGATAGATCTTGGTGTTGAACTCCTTTACCTGAAATTTAAAAATATCTATTTCTTACCCTCAACTCACAACATTTAACGTTTAAAAACTAGGATGAAAATAAATTAACTCTAGCATACGTTTTTATTCTTCAATATATCATGATAATTCGGATTTATATACTTGATAAATTATAAATTACTTTTAAATACCTCCATCATAACAGTATGAGTTCTGATGAGAACGCTGTAGAAAATGAAAATTATTAAAAAGAGCCAGGAAGTCAAGGGATAAAGCATGGCTAAATATTGCAAAATGTCAGGGTCTGAGACATAGACGAAATAAAAACAATTGCCAGCTATTACTATGAAATAAGAGAAAAAGTAACTCAGAAGTTGGAGGGAGTAAATGTCATTAGCCATTAGGGAACACTCGGAAAGCCTCCAACAGATCTTGGTCAGCCTGACGAGGAATCTCAGCGGAGGGAGTTTGAGTTGCATCAGCCCGTCCACGTGTTTGTTCAGGATCCTGAAGCGGACCAAGAAGATATTCAACAATTGCACAAAATGACCTATCATGATCGTTGTGAGGAAAAAGACCCAATATAAAAGCGCTGTCGACAACAATTCGTCCTGGTACGCTGCGTAATCCATCAAAAAACCAAACAGAATGGAGAATCCTAAGAAACATGTGGATTTAAAAGGACGACATTTACCCAATATAGTAAGGTAGTCGTACAAGAGAGTGTCTATGTCTTTCAGATCCCGAAGCAAGAGGTTCAGGTCATCAGCTGATTGCATATAGAAAACAACTGACCAACATAAACTGATAGTCATCGAACCTATCTGGAAGCTTAGTATGTAATCAGACAGTGGTATGCCCAAGCCGATCATGGATTTCATTATGATACAGCGAATCACGCCGTAGATTAGTAAACACAAATGAAGGATGCAACATGCTGTCAACGAACGAGACCGATGGAACCCCGACTTATCGAATTTCAAAGGGAAAATGAAAAGAATCTTGGACACGAAGAAAAGCTCCTGAAATGACTTTTCTATGGCCGCCATGATGGGTATTGAACCTGGTCTGCTGAGCCAGCTGTTGCTTGGCATTAACGATTCCTTAATAGTTGTAGTTGTGTCAATTTATTTGAAAGGCTTTTAGTAATGTCTGTTATTATAAGTATAATAAAGACGCTTTATTGATCGTAGTGGTACAGTTTTGTTTTAAACTTATTTTTATCACGGGTCAATCAGCCCTAGAGTCAAGATCACGTTCGGTTCACCCAACAATTTTGTTGACATACCCGATATTAAAACATCGTAGGGATCACTTGTAGCTGGGTGGCTAGCGTAACAGCCTCCCATGCCAAAGGTCACGGGTTCAAATCCGCAGGTGGTCCTAAGATTTTTTAATGGGAGTAAAAAATCCTTAGTTACGCCGTCCTTCGGAGGGGACGTTAAAAGGTGGTCCCGAGCCTGTGCGATGTCAGGTACTCGTTAAAGATCCCTATCCTAATAAAACCTGGATAGGCAAAATTCAGGACTCCCACTGTAGCCTCGTCCGATTAGCCATAGTAGCATAAAGTGACGTTAAATAAATAAATTTAAAAAAAATAAAACATTGTTCTCACGCCACTCCTTTGATAAAATCGAACTAAGAACTTTTAAATAATATAAGATTTATGAGAATAATTTATTTTCATTACATTTCATTTTATTTAAATAAAGCTTGTATTATATAGGTAAAATTAAATAATAGCCAGGAGAGAACTTGCGTGCTAATAATAGCAAAGTAAGTGCCGTTAATAATGGACATTAAGGTCTTTATGTTACCAATTTGGGCTGCGTGTTTTCTTTATTTAGTCTGATAGTTGTTTTGAAAATTCCCTACTGCAACGGAATCTTCCATTGATTAATATTTTTTATAATTGACGTACCACTCAGAAACTTTTCCATTCCTGTCCACCTTTCTGTACTTTACGCCTCCGTCTTATATTTCCCTTGTCTCCAACTATTTTCAATAATAAACCTTTGTAAACGACCAAAAAACAAACAAACATTGAATAACAAATTATAAAAAACCGTGAATAATTATAAAATCGAAAAAAAAATTTTTACACATAAATAAATACCCCAGCAACTCAATTTTTTTTTAGATAGAGAAAGACATGTATACATTTTTTTTTTTTTTTTTAAGCATATTAAAAAAAATACATCAAGTAAATGTGATGGTTATATAGAAAATGGTCATGAAATACATGTAGAGCCACTACCCAGTGGCAGCACTCTAAAAATATTCTAAACTAGAAGGTCTCGTGGCCATCTTATTTTCAGACGCTTCGGAGGATTATCAGGGATTGATGAGGAAGCAAGGATTGAAACTAATGGATTGTAGTGGGAATGGAGTTTGTCATGGAAGGAACGGTACCTGGTTCGGGCTAAGTCAGCAACATATGGAATATTAAGGTCTTTATGGATGAGTTTATTTGTGACGAAATAAGGAGCATTGAGGATTTTACGAAGGATTTTGGATTGAAAGGATTGGATACGAGATGAATTTGATGGTTTAGTAGAGCCCCATAGCTCTACTCCGTAAGTCCATATCGGTCTGATGATGGTCATATAAATAAGTCTTTTATAATTAAGAGGAAGGTTGGAGCGTTTGTCCAGTAAGTGTTGAAGTAGTCGAAAACGTCGGGCAGTTTCTTGTCGTTTCAGTCTTGTATGGGGATTCCAAGTTAAACGTTTATCAAGGTGGAGTCCTAGGTATCGAATCTGTTCAACAGGGGCTAGCGGAGTGTCATTAAAGGATACTATAGGGCAGGGTGTCATTGGTTTACGACGAAGGGTAAAGGTTATCTGGTGGGACTTGTTAGAATTAATTTTAATCCTCCATTTCTGGCACCATACTTCAAGGTCTCGGATGTGGGATTGAAGAGTGTGGGAGGCTGTAACAGGATCATTATCTACTGATAGCACACACGTGTCATCAGCATAGGTAGAAAGGAAAGTGTTTGGATGGTTTGGGATTTCAGCTGTGTAGACTGTATAAAGAACGGGCCCTAGGATGCTGCCTTGAGGAACACCAGCAGATTCAGAAAAAATGGAGGAATAGGAACTATTGTGGTTTATTTGGAAAGATCTATCAGCGAGGTAGGACTGGATAATAAGAAAATAGGTAGGAGGTAGAAATAGACGGAGCTTGTAAAGCAATCCCGGGTGCCAGACTCGGTCAAAGGCCTGTTCTACGTCGAGAAAGGCTCCCGTGCAGTACAATCCGCACTCCAACGTAGATGAGACAACGTTCACCACACGATGGCATTGCTGGATAGTGGAGTGAGATGTACGAAAACCGAATTGATGATCTGGAATAATATGATGGGAATCAAGGATTGGGTATATACGTTTCAGAAGGAGCTTTTCCAGAATTTTACCCATAATACATAAAAGAGATATGGGACAGTAGGAAGATGGATTTTCAGGTGACTTTTTGGGTTTAGGAATCATTTTTACTATGGATAACTTCCAGGAAGCAGGAAAATAAGTAGTGCGGAGTACGGCATTGAAGATGTAGGTGAGGAATATGATGGCTTTTTGAGGAAGATGTTTTAAGATATGGGAAGTGATTAGGTCATGGCCAGGAGTATACATTTTTAGAATCGATAGGATGATAGAAAAAGCTATAAACAGTTATACCCTAATATTGTTATTTGGAAATAATAAACCATTGTGGAATAATTTGCAGGGTTTTTATATATCTAGTGCAAAAATGAAAAGTCACATAAAACTGAAATGCTCCTAAAAAAACTGCAGGACGATTTCGCCTACTTTAACTCACTATATAAACCCCCTTAAGCTCCAATAAATCACCAAAGGCTTTACTCTGTATGAGTATAATAATGCTTATCTGGACTTACAGAGTTTGATTTATTTATTTAACGTCACTGGGCTAATCGGACGATGCTACAGTGGGTGTCCTAAATTTTGCCTATCCAGGTTTTATTAGGATAGGGATCTTTAACGAGTACCTGACATCGCACAGGCTCGGGACCACCTTTTAACGTCCCCTCCGAAGGACGGCATAACTAAGGATTTTTTACTCCCATTAAAAAATCCTAGGACCACCTGCGGATTTGAACCCGTGGCCTTTGGCATGGGAGGCTGTAATGCTAACCACCCAGCTACAAGTGATCCCTACAGAGTCTGAGTTAAGTTGCCGAATTTATCTTCAAAGCAATCTTTTAGAATAAAAAATTCATCAAAAAATCCTCAATGCTCATTATTATTTCACTAATAAAATTATCCTTAATGTTCTTTATCTTACGAATTTTTGTTTTCAATTCGGACACCTTTACTCAATTCCCACAAAAAGCCATTATTTTTAAACCTTGCTTCATTTTCGATTTCCAATAATCCTCCGAAGATTCTGAAAATTTAGTCTAAGATTCTCTTGAAACCAATATAATGTTTAATGTACAAGAAATCGTCCACATCATTCAGGGTAGATCCAGCATTAATCTGTAATAAGTTGTATTAAATAATGCGATAATTTTCAATAAATAATTTAAAAATCATATCTGAAGTTATTGTTATGGTATGGGTAATAGCCCACAGTGGAATCTCAGGTAGCGAAAAAGGTGATCAGGGAGCCAAAATAGGAATTACCAAAATAAAGGATACCACAATGGATGATCGGGTACATCGCTCTAAGAAAAGACGACCGAAATAGTGGGAGGACAGTTGGAACGAGAAACAATCAAACCCAGAATCCGGAAATAGAAAAGTTTTTTTTAAAACTTAGAGGAGAGAAGAAGTTATAGTATGCAGACCAAAGGGAGCGGGCTAGCTGAGTGGGCTAGCGCGCGTTACTGTGAACATGCGTTGCCCTAGCAACAGATGGCCAAACCTTATAAAACCGAATAATTACGAGTTCGAGTCTCGGCACTGGGGGGATTTTATCTCGGCATTTATCCGCCCTCAGGGAGCGGCGTGGTCTAGTGGATAGAGCACTAGTCTGCTGTGCTCCGGGTTCTGGGTTCGAATCCCGGCTGTGGCAGAAATATTATTTATTCTGTTAATTCAGTCGGGGGGCGACCTTAGGGTATGGAGACCCTCCTGGGGCAGACCCAGCCTCTATAAAGTGGGTACCCAAATTAATTGGGGCAAAACCTGGCGGCTGAGCGTGATTAAGGCCTAATCACCTCATTGCACTGCCGTTGGCTTAGAAACAGTACGAATCTCTATATGTACTGAGCCCAAGACCCTTCATGGGTTGTAGTGGTACAGGTTTTTTTTTTTTTTTTTTTTTATTTATCCGCCCTCATCCCCTGGCTCGAGAAATCTCGCTCCCTCCTCCCCCAACCGTATAGACTTCAAAGACGAGGTAGGGGTGAACCAACAAAAAAAATAAGTATGCAGACCTAGGATAGGGCACTGTTAGTTTACATATAGGTACCTTTTAAGGTGTCTAAATGTGTAGGGGTGGGCATAATCGAATGACGATTATCGGATCATTCGAATTAATCGATTATCGGATTAATCAGTTTGGAGAAAGGAATGATCATTCGAAGTGAATTGGCAATAATCGAGGGATTATAAGGAGCGCGTTTTTTTTTTTTTTTGCTCATCACATAAATTATATGCATATTTCCATCAAGGCTCAGCCAGCTCAGCCGTCATTGTGGCATATTACAGAATCCATATTAATCATTCAGTCATTCGATTATTTAAATCATCGAAGTCCGATCATCCGATTATGACAATCATTCGATTATGCCCACTCCTAGTGTCTAGAAACACCAATCTATGAACAATTCTGAAATATCCTGCAAAATTTGCAACGTCTGTTAACTATGTGTATACCATTCGAGTGATCAAGGATAAAGGTTTTCCAATAGAAATCTAAGAATGTGTGTGTGTGTATGTGTATATATATAATAAAACAAAATAATGCAATAAATAAACTACTTCAGATAAATATCTATTTGTTGAACAAAACTAAATCTAAAAATTAATTAACTAAGTTAAATATGAGCAATGAATAATATTTGCTTTTTAAATTTGAAATCTAACATTTGATTTGAAATATCGGTGTTGTTGAGTGTCTGTTTGGGAACAGTTGGTATTTGATGATAGAGAAGAAGCATGATGGATTTGAGTAGGTAGGGAATTATAGAGTACAGTAGAGCGGACAAGTAAGGAATGGTCAGAAAAGTTTGTTCTATGGGTAGGAATGTAAAGGTCAGAATGACGTTTGGGCCTTGTTTCAAGTTAGTGGACCGACGAATTAAATTGCAGAAGACTGTGGATATAAGGAGGAAGCGAGGTGTTAATAGTTTGATAAAGGTATGATACTAGGAAATATTGTCTGTTAATGGGAGAGCATGGAGCCACTTTAACTCGCCGTATAAATGAGTCACACGATACCTCTTTTGAGTGTTAAGAACTAATCTTAAAAATAATGGCATTCATAAAAATTGCAGTATACTACCACCGGATATAATTATTTTTATTACGCCAATGACCCTCAAGGCAATAGGCAAATAAAAAAATTAAAAACTTCTCTAATGTTAATATACATATGGGAAAGTATCATCACATCGATATGTTAGCATACATTCCTTCCTCTTTATTTTTCCATAACAACTCCCCAATTTTTCTTCTTTAAAAGCCTTGAAGTAAGTTCTCAATTCTTTTCCTGTAAAGAAGATTCATCTCAAATTATCTTTTTTTAACTTCCTTTCTAAATAATCCCAGTTCTTACAATTTTCGCGTTCTTGGCCAACTTTTCCTCATCCTGCTGCCATTGGGAAGTGGGGAGGGAAATGTGTTATAACTGATATCTTTATATCTATACTGATACTACCCTAGAGGGAAAACAGAGCTGTAGTGTAGTGATTAGCATAACACCCTTCTATGTTTAAGGTCGCAGGTTCAAACCTGGCAACTGGCCCAAGTATTTTTTAATTGGAGTAAACTCCTTCGGAGGGTACGTAAAAAGGTGGTCCCGAGAATGTCAGGTGTTAGTTAAAAGATGGGTTAAAAGAACTCTAATCGTAAAAAATGTGCAAAACGCATGGTATGAAGTGGCTCTTTATACCATACGTTTTGCAAAGTACATAGTTCCCCAATTTCGTTGAACAAGTTGGTGAAACATCTGGCATATACGCTTCTGGAATATGAAATTGCAGTTTAATGAAACTTGTCGTTTTTGTGCTAGAATTACCACTCACACAGACCTTTTTTGTGGAACATGGTTATTTCAATTCAGGTGACTCTTGTTCGAAAATTTTCACGATCACAATATTTTCATTTACTATATATTTTGTATATATGTAAGTGAAAGTAAATAAGTTCTCTAACTTTCTAGGTCTGAAAAAAAAATCTTTACCACTACAACCCATGAAGGGTATTCGTACTGTTTCTAGGCCAACGTCCTTGCAATGAGGTGATTAGGCCTTGATCACGCTCAACCGCCATATTTTTTGGATACCCACTTCAAAGAGGCTGAGTCTGCCACCTAGGAGGGTCTCCATACCCTAAGGTGGATCCCCCCCCCCCCCGACTGAATCAACAAAATAAATAATATTCTGTCCCAGTCGGGATTCGATCCCAGAACCTGGAGAACGGTGAACTAGTGCTTTATCCACTAGACCACGCCACTCCTAGGGCTGACAAACACTACATTTAAAAAAACGATCAAAAGCTTATTATTCTAGCTATCATCGCCCATTCTGAAGGATTATTCAGAAACATTTCTTTCAACCGTTTCAAGGCCTCTCAAATACCAGTGTCCTATTTTGTTTGTATATATGTCAAGTCGAATAATTAGTTATCTGTTTAAACCACTATATTTATTCATTTCAGAATTTTGAACATCTTTATTGATTTTATTAGATAAGAAGCAGTACTCGAGCGTATTAGAATAAAAGTTAACACAATTCAAAGATTTCGTTGAGACTTTATCTCTGCAATTTGTTGAATAGCATGAAGTTAGATAATTTTTATTATTTTTATTACTGTTTATCACGATTCAATATCCTTTTTTATGACGGACTACCATTGGGATACAGCGAAGAGATTCGCCACAGTCGTCCTTAAGAAGTTGAGAGCAGAAGAGAGGACCAGAAGAAGTCAATAATATGGAAAAATAAAACCGGTGGAAGAGGACAACGGCATTAGACAAGTAATGCCTATCGGCGGTCCCGTGGGGAGGAATGAACAGGTGTAGGGAGGTTGGTTTTGTTTACTCATTTAACGTCACTTTATGCTCCTATGGCTAATCGGACGATGCTACAATCTTTAACGAGTACCTGACATCGCACAGGCTCGGGACCACCTTTTAACGTCCCCTCCGGAGGACGGCATAACCAAGGATTTTTTACTCCCATTAAAAAATCCTAGGACCACCAGCGGGTTTGAACCCGTAATCTTTGGCATAGGAGGCTGATATGCTAACCACCTAGCTACAAGTGATCCCTTCAAGCCAATGAAAACTAGTTCTGCGGTTTGAGAGTCTTAAGTCCTGTAGTGGCTAAGTGTGCCCGTCCGCCATTTTCTTTTTCTATGATTTTTAGATTATGAAGATATTATAGTGGCCTGAGTATGTTCAGCCGTTATTTTGTTTTTGATGTCTTCACAATTTATATAATGTAAACAGGTTCGATGATGTAGAAACAGTTTTGGAGAGGTGTGGATCGTTTATAAATTGTTTTGGATCATATATAATAGAAACAATATAATAGGGCTTCCTAATTCTATTCAGTTTTGGACTTAAGGACTATCAACCCCTTAAATATAAATTGAGATAGAGGGTTTCTTAAGCTCTTCGACTTTGAACTTTTAATCTAGACATAATAATAGGTTTTTTTTTTATCGTAATTTACAACTGTATTAAAGAACACAATAAGTAAATATGAGGAATGAAAAAAAAAAGTCATGAAAATGTCATGAGAAAGAACTACCCAGTGGCAGCACTTCACTAACTATTTTAACTCAGTAGGTCCCGAGGCCACCTTTTCAGTCGCCTTGGAGGGTTATCAGGGATATCTAAGGAAGATAAATTACGGACAAGTGGGGTTGTGTGGGCCGGGAGTTTAGAATGAAAAAAGGAGTATATATCACGGGCTATGTCTGCAACAAGTGATCCACAGGGAGGTTGGTTTTAGTGGGTAAAAATCCCACACACGGGCCTATCCGCGTCTTTTGAAGATTTTCACTACCCTCGTTTAAAAAAAAAACAACACCTTTTTGTAAAAATAAGTATTACAAATCACCTAATGTATTGGGATTTATTATTTTTTTAATTTGAAGCTTAAATTGCTAGTTTTAGTAGCGGAAATGGTTTTATGTGTTTTGTAGTCATAATAGCATTATCATTCAGTTCACTCATATTTTAATTGTAATAGATCATATCTATGAAATATGATCTATTATTAAAAAAATATTAAACAATCAAATTAAGTATGGAAATCGCTCTAGAACACTCATATTTCATAGAGATGGAAGAAATGTTTACTAAATGTGGAAAATTCCCATATAATGTACGTTCATTATCTCCGCAACCATTAATTTAAAAAAAAAAACATTTATATAATCATTTTTGAAGATATTTTAAAGTACTTTAAATTTGTACAAATATGATATTTACAATTTTTTTTGAGTCTCTCCCTCTCGACTAAAAAACCCGAAGCGCAAAACTCGCGCAAAAAAGGGTATTGAACCATTCCTGTCAGGTTTCAGCTGTTGTTTTTGGATGTTCGGGTTAAAACCTAATTTTAATTCACTATATTGGCACCCGGGATTGCTTTACAAACTCCGCAATTCCCTTCCCCCTACATATTTCCTTATCATCAAGTCCTACCTCACTGACAGATCCTTCAAAGTAAATCATAATAATTCCTATTCATCCATTTTTAATCAGTTTGCTGGTGTTCCTCAAGGCAGTATCCTGGGACCTATTCTTTTCACAGTTTATACAGCTGATATCCCATCCCATCCTAACACTTTCCTTTCTACCTACGCTGATGACACTTGTGTGTTATCAGTCAATACTGATCCAACTATTGCCTCTCAAACTCTCCAATCCCACATCAGAGACCTTGAAGTGTGGTGTCAGAACTGGAGAATTAAAATAAATGCCAAAAAATCCAACCAAATTACCTTTACCCTTCGTTGTAAACCTATGACATCCTGCCCTACTGTTTCCTTCAATAATACTCCTCTTGTCCCGGTTGAACAGATCCGATATCTAGATCTAGGACTGCACCTTGACAAACGTCTCACTTGGAACCCTCATACAAGACTTAAACGACAAGAAACTGCTCGACGTTTTCGACTACTTCAACACTTACTAGACAAACGTTCTAATCTTCCACTTAACTACAAAAGACTCATCTACATGACTATCATAAGGCCGATATGGACTTACGGAGTAGAGCTTTAGGACTCTACTAAACCATCGAATTCTTCCCGTATCCAATCCCTACAATCCAAAATCCTTCGTAAAATCCTCAATGCTCCTTACTTTGTCACGAATACACTAATCCATAAAGATCTTAATGTTCCGTATGTTGCTGATTTGGCCCGATCTAGATACCATTCCTTTCATGGCAAACTCCATTCCCACCCTAATCCTCTAGTTTCAAACCTTTCTTCTTCTTCGATTCCTGACAATCCTCCGAGGCGTCTGAAAAGGAGATGGCCCCGAGACCTTCTAGTTTAAATCATTTTTAGAGTGCTTCCATTGGGAAGCTTCTCTACATGTGTTTCATGCCTTTATATATTTCATCTAATTTACTAGTTGTATTCCTGTATACAGTTGTAAATTCCAATAAATAATAAAAAATAAAAAAAAAAATTCACTATATAACGTCTATTTATTATTATATTTAACCATCGGCAGCATTTTGAAATATAAACTGTTTTAAATATAAACATTTTTACTTTATTCCTTAAATATGAGTAATATAACTTTGTGTAATGTACCTATATTTTAAAAAAAAGAGATTTTTTAAATTCCTAATATCCTTAAAATTTGTTTTTTATTCTTTCACTGCTCATCAGAACCGTAAAATTCGCCAAAATTGTTTTGGGCAGGTTTTTAACCGAAATGCCGCACTGTGGATCGGCAGAAATTAGAAATATAAACTGAACAATAGATCAAAATTGGTTCAGTTTATAAATATATTATGTTAAACAGTTACTATTATATTCTGTTTATTAGGATTTTATATTCTAAAAGAAATATTAAAAATAAATTTAATTTAGTTTCCCTGAGAGTTATTAAATTTACTGTGAAATATCTGTTTTCACAGAATAACCTAAAAGTTTTTTTTTTTTAATCATTTTTATTGATATTTACAACTGTGTAAAAAAAAAATATATATCCATTAAGTAAATGTGATGGGTATACAATACAATGACATGAAATACATCTAGAGATTTGGAAGAACTCTAAAAATATTCTAAATAGAAGGTCCCGGGGCCATCTCCTTTTCAGGCGCATCGGAGGATCATCAGGAATTGAAGAGGAAGAAAAACTTGAAACTAGTTGGGTTAGAGTGAGAATGGAGTTTGTCATGAAACGATTGATACCTGGTCCGGGCCAAATCAGTAACAAAGGGAACATTAAGGTCTTTATGGATAAGTTTATCCGTGACTAAGTAAGGAGCCTTGAGGATTTTACGAAGGATATTGGATTGTAAGGATTGGATGCGGGAATAATTTGATGGTTTAATGGAGCTCCAAAGCTCTACTCCGATTTTTCTTATAGTCACGTGAATGAGTCTTTTGTAGTTAAAAGTAAGGTTTGACCATTTGTCCAGGAGGTGTTGAAGTAGCCTAAAACGGCGATAAACTAATATTAGAAATCATTACTATGTTTGTTTTTTTAAATATTTAGTTCGGTATGTAAGAATACGTACAATGGCAGCACTGAATCACCATAACTTCACACATCACAAAATTACAAATAATATATGTCCATATGTTTAAGAGCTTATAACAACAGTTTCTTTGTTTTTTTTATGTTAGGGTTTTGCTTATTTTTACTCAATTTTATTGTACTAATAAAAACAAACTAAAAACCTGTACCACTACAACCCATGAAGGATCTTGGAATCAGTACATATAGAAATTCGTACTGTTTCTAGGCCAACGGCAGTGCAATGAGGTGATTAGGCCTTAATTACGCTCAGCCGTCAGGTTTTTTCCCCATTATTTTGGGTACCCACTGTAAAGAGGATGGGTCTGCCCCAGGAGGGTCTCCATACCCTAAGGTCGCCCCCCGACTGAATTAACAGAATAAATAATATTCCGTCACAACCGGGATTCGAACCCAGGACCCGGAGCACAGCAGACAAGCCCTCTATCCACTAGACCACGCCGCTCTCTTGAGTACTAATGAAATAAACAAAATATTTTCTTGCTAAGTGCACATTTCATTGCGATGAAACACAGAGAGAACAGTCAAAGAATCGATGATGGGATCAATGGAAGAATATTATATTGATCATATCCATAAAAGATTGTTTAAAGACGGTTTAAACAAAATACTGATATTTATCAAGAAATTACGTAAAGAGACACACTAAACGTCCTAGAGAAACAATAAATAGAAAAAAAGTAAGCTGTCGAGAATTTTTTCATTGCATAAGTTCGAAACACTTATACTGGCTTAGACATCCCCGCCACCCTATGACGAATGACGTCAGCTGCTCCTCGACCAATCAGAGACCGCCAATCTCTTATTATCTATAAACGTGCAATTATATCGTTACTTGATCTTAATAATTACATTCATCATTTCATTCACCGTTCAACTTCTCCAGCGTCAGTAACCAAAGGTATGTTCATGAAGCGCCTCAAATAATTATGTGTTTAATATTCAAATGTTTCTTTATTCGTTTATCGTCACTTTATGCTACTATGGCTAATCGGACGATGCCACAGTGGGAGTCCTAAATTTTGCCTATCCAGGTTTTATTAGGATAGGGATCTTTAAAGAGTACCTGACATCGCACAGACTCGGGACCACCTTTTAACGTCCTCTCCGAAGGACGGCATAACTAAGGATTTTTTACTCCCATTAAAAAATCCTAGGACCCCATGCGGGTTCGAACCCAGTACCTTTAGAATAGGAGGATGTTATGCTAGCCACCCTGCTACAAGTGATCCCATATTCAAATGTTATTAGAATCAGGGGTGGACATGCAATTGATTTTTTTTACTTTTTATAACTATAACTATTTTTAGCGATGTATAAAATGTATAGCTCCTGTAAACATTTTCAAATCCGAATTCCTAACGGTAATAAATCCTTTAAGACTTTGCCACATTTGTTACGGCAACTTTCTTTCTTTGAAAAATCATTTAATCAAATCTTCTAAAACTTTAAAATTACTTTAAACCGAGCTTGCATCCCAGAACACAAAGAATTAGAATCACAGTAATAAGAAAAAAAAAAAAAAAAAGTGAAACGGTTTATTATATTTTATAATAATATATACAATATATTATTATATATTATAACGGTTTATTATAATTTTATAGTTTATTAGCGAATGGTTTAAGAACTGGAGAATTAAAATAAATTCCATCAAATCTCACCAAATCACCTTTACCCTTCGTCGTAAACCTATGACTTCCTGCCCTACTGTCTCCTTCAATAATACTCCTCTTGTCCCGGTTGAACAGATCTGATATCTAGGACTGCACCTTGACAAACGTCTTACTTGGAACCCTCATAACGACTGAAACGACAAGAAACTGCACGACGTATTCGACTACTTCAACACTTACTATACAAACGTTCTAATCTTCCATTTAACTACAAAAGACTCATCTACATGACTATCATAAGACCGATATGGGCTTACGGAGTTGAGCTCTGGGTCTCTACTAAACCATCAAATTCTTCCCGTTTCCAATCCCTGCAGTCCAAAATCCTTCGTAAAATCCTCAATGCTCCTTACTTTGTAACCAACAAACTCATCCATAAATACCTTAATACCCCATATGTTGCTGATTTGGCCCGTACGAGGTATCAATCCTTCCATGACAAACTCCATTCCAACCCTAATCCTTTCGTTTCAATCCTTTCTTCCTCTTCACTTCCTGACAATTCTCCGAGGCGTCTGAAAAGAAGATGGCCCAGGACCTTCTACTTTAGAAAACTTTTAGAGTGCTTTCATTGGGAAGGTTCTCTACATGTGTTTCAAATTTACTTGTTATACAGTTGTAAATTCCAATAAATAAATATTAAAAAAAAAAAAAGTATTTAATAGCTATATCAAATAATAATGATCATCCAATGAATTTTTTTTTTTTAAATAATACGTTTAGCTGTTCTTTTATTTATTTCAGCCACTCGAAATCAATGTAGCATTGTTATCAACCAATGGTTACATAAATACAATTAACAATTATAGATTATAAAATAATTCAATCACAGAACATTGACTTTTTCAATGTCAAAATTAAATTAGGCAATACATCGATAATTCTATATGATCACCTCTCTAAATAATGTTCTTGTCAAATACTTAACTGTATTTAGAAATTATAATTTTTAGATTTCTATTTTTATGGTTATATTTTTTAGAGACTGGTTTTACTCAGGTTATGGCTGCCCGCAAAAGAAAAGATCTGTAGGAATTTTAGGATGTTGCGAACTTGTTTCAATTGAGTAAATTAAGAATTTGAATGGTAGAAGACTGTGTAGTAAAGTTGCTGAGAGTTAATGGTTTGGCAAAGTTATGATCCGAGAAAATAGTGTTAGCGTTGGGGGAGGGAGAGGGTGAAGGAGCCTCTTCAACTAGCTTTAGAGGTGAGCCTAGGGAGACCGTCTCGATGTACTCATCCTAGGAGAAGATAAGTAACGATTAGACCAGATGGGTTAGAGAAGAACATTGTGGGATGTCAGGTTTTGGTAAATTGTAATTTCCAGGATGTTCTTTAGACTAACAGAACGTAAGAGTAGTCATTCTTCTTTTTCGTTTTTCTCAAGTTTGGTAGTAAAAGGTAAAAAGGTGTCAGAACTGGAGGATTAAAATAAATCCTAAAATATCCCATAAAATTACCTATACTCTTCATCGCAAACCAATGACTTTCTGCCCCACTGTACCTTTAATAATACCCCACTCATACCTGTAGAACAAATCCGATACTAGGACTCCATCTTGACAAACGTCTTACATGGAATCCTTGTACGAGACTAAAACGACAAGAAACTGCCCGTAGATACCGATTACTACAACACTTACTTGACAAACGTTCAAATCCTCCAATTTATTACAAAAAGGTTATTTAAGTTGCCATCATCAGACCTATCTTGACATATGGAATAGAGCTTTGGGGTTCTACTAAACCTTATAATCCAAAATCCTTCGCAAAATCCTAAATGCCCCTTATTTCGTTACGAATAAAATCATCCATAATGACCTAAATATCCCATTTGTCGCAGAACTATCCCGAAACCGATATTCCTCTTTTTATTCCAAACTCCCGACCCACACGAATCCTCTTGTACGCAACTTATCATTCCCATCTATTCCTGACAACCATCTGAAGCGATTGAAAAGCCGATGGCCTCGAGACCTACTAAATTAATTTGACACTAAAGTGCTACCACTTGGTAGTTTCTTCATAAGACATTTTTATGCTCATAAGTGTAAATTGGCTCATCATCATAGTACGTTCCTACTATTTCTGGAACAAGTATTTCGGAATGGAATTGATATTTGTTGGTGGAGTTTCAAATCTCTCGTCATTCAGTATTCATAAATGAATAAGCTAGGAGATGAGAGGTTATGGACAAGCGGCTTTGAGTGGGCTGATAGTTTGGAATTAAAGGAGGTGTATCTATCGCGGGCCAAGCCTGCATCCAGTGGGATATTTAGGTCTCTGTGGATGAGTTTATTGGTTACAAAGTAAGGAGCATTGAGGATTTTTTCGTAGGATTTTGGATTGCCAGGATTGGATGCGGGAGGAGTTTGATAGTTAAGTGGATCCCCATAGCTCAATGCCATAGGTCTGATAATCGTGATGTAAATGATTTTTTGTAGTAAATAGGGAGTTTTGATCGTTTGTCAAGTAAGTGTTGTAGTAAGCGGTATCTGCAGGCAGTTTCTTGTCGTTTCAGTCTAGTGTGAGGATTCCAAGTAAGGCGCTTGTCTAGATGGATTCCAAGGTAGCGGATCTGTTCAACAGGGATCAGTGTAAGTCATAGGCTTGCGCCGAAGCGTAAAGGTAATTTGATGGTATGATAAAAATAAAGAAATACAAAAATCATATTTACTTAAAATATACTTATTATTAAACTTAACCAAGTTTCTTCTGCTATTTTACAGGTCATGTTGGGACTGACGGCATCCCTGATTTGCCTGATATTTGGAACGGTTTACATTTACTTAAAAAGAAGATACAGGTACTGGAAGAACCATGGCATTGCAGGTCCGGAACCAACCATGGTGTTGGGCAACATGAAGGACGTCTACTCCCTCAAGTCGACAGAGCCGGAGATGATGCACCAATGGTACAAAGAGTACAGGAACGAACCTTACATTGGCTACTACAACTTGTGCAAACCGACCCTGTTCATCATCGATCCCGAACTGGTGAAAACAGTGACCGAAATAGATTTCAATCACTTCATAAACCACCCAGAAATAAGAACTGATGCAGAAAACGATGCCATTTTGCAATCTCTATTCACCATGAAAGGGGCTCGCTGGAAAGTAAGACGGCAGATATTTTCTAAACTGTTCAATCCGAAGAAATTGAGGGAACTCTCCAACATATTGAAAAAAGAAAACAACACATTGTTGAGGGAGTTGGATGAACAGCTCAAGTCAAGAGAAGAAGTCGAGATGATGGGGATATTCGAGAGGCATATCTTGAAAACCATCACTTCTTATTTTTACAGCATGGATCCCTCTCAGATTCAGGACACACACTCGAAGCTATCAGAGTTATCGGAAACTTTCGCTCGCCCTAATAGAAATTTCGTACTTCGATATCTCCTCTTCACTGTTTTTCCAAAGCTCTACGTGAAGTTAGGGGTGTCAGCTTTTAATAGTTTCTATTGGAACTATTTTTCCAAGTTCGCGAATGATATTTTGCTTTCAAGAGATGGAATAAGTGAAGAGCCGGACGATTTGGTCGCTCTTGTTGGGAAAATGCGAAAAGAAAAACTTCTAGAATCTGAAAGTGAGTTTTATAATCTAATTATTATTTTGGTTTATTATAATTATATTGAACCTTTGTAATCGACCCAAAAAAAAAAAAATTACTCCCCCTCAAAATTTGAGAGCTTACGTTTCAAGGTTCGTAGAATCTGAATGACGAATTTAAAAAAAATCCGTTTGTCCGATGTCTGCGGCATTTATCCGAAATAACTGGACCAATTTTTTTTAAATTCGCTACAAAAATACTAGACCATGCAACGATGATCCTAACACCTAGAAGTTGATATCAGCTGGTTATTTTAAAATGGCGGCCGATTAAACGTGATTTAATTCAGTTATTTTTGAAGATAGAAAAAACAATTATAAAACTAAAAACCCGCGAATAATAGGCTCATAACCCAGTTATTTATGACAATAGAGAAATGTATGTATAGATTTTTAGACTCAGTAAAGCGTGATAAGGAAAAAAAAGAAAAGAAAAAACTACGTTATTTCCGAAGAAAAAAATCATGAGTGTTTTTTAACAAAAAAAAAACGCGAATAATTATATAGAAGAGAAAAAAAGAAAAGAAAAAAATTGGAAATTCAACCATAAATTGGCCCATAATTCAGTTACTTTTGAAGATTTTTGTCATCAATATAACATATGTAGACTATGAGTATTTTAAGTTGAGTTTAAGACAGTTTATGTATTTATTAAATATATAAAAAATTACTTGCCTTAATTTTATATGGTACGTAGCAGATTTGTAATATTTATTTGTTTAATTAGCTTGCTAGCATGCAGTACGAACACGAAGTATATCATCTGAGAGACAAACACTCGTACATTGTAACTGGGTAGCAAAAGTAATATGTTAGTCGTCGTTGCCCGTTGGATTCTTAGAACGCAAAACATATAGAAGGATTCTTAGAATGCAAAACAACGATTTTCATAAATATAGCATTTAACTTAATTGTAAAAGTCGGGACTTTTAAAAAACGACGACAGCGCCGTCAAGTGGCCAAACGGTGAAAGAATTGCATAAAGAATTATTTTAAGTCTTTTCTCCTTTACTTGTTAATCAAATTTGCTCAACTTGCATATTTACGCGTTATTTGTCAATTCTAATAAGATGATGTGCATAATTTTTTGAAATCTAAAAAAATTAAAGATACTTTAGAGGAAAAAAATTAAAATATCTTCATTTAAGCCCCATCCGACTATTTCAACCAGAATAAAACATACATGATATTAAAGCCCATTGAATTTTACATCGATAAAGGGAGTTTAATCAAAATCGTTAGTGCCGTTTTTGAGAAAATCGTAAAAAGGTGCTAAATGCATGGGATGAAGTAGGACTTCCGGTGAAAGAATTGCATAAAGAATTATTATAATTCTTTTCTCCTTTAGTTGTTAATCAAATTTGCTCAACTTGCATATTTAGGCGTTATTTATCAATTCTAATATGATGATGTGCATACTTTTTTGAAATCTAAAAAAAATTAAAGATACTTTAGAGGAAAAAAAATTAAAATATCTGCATTTAAGCCCCATCAGACTATTTCAAATAGAATAAAACCTACATAATATTAAAGCCCATTAAATTTTACATCGATAAAGGGAGTTTAATCAAAATCGTTAGTGCCGTTTTTGAGAAAATCGTAAAAAGGTGCTAAATGCATGGGATGAAGTAGGACTTCCGGTGAAAGAATTGCATAAAGAATTATTATAATTCTTTTCTCCTTTAGTTGTTAATCAAATTTGCTCAACTTGCATATTTAGGCGTTATTTATCAATTCTAATATGATGATGTGCATACTTTTTTGAAATCTAAAAAAAATTAAAGATACTTTAGAGGAAAAAAAAATTAAAATATCTGCATTTAAGCCCCATCAGACTATTTCAAATAGAATAAAACCTACATAATATTAAAGCCCATTAAATTTTACATCGATAAAGGGAGTTTAATCAAAATCGTTAGTGCCGTTTTTGAGAAAATCGTAAAAAGGTGCAAAATGCATGGGATAAAGTAGGACTTCCGGTCAGCCGATTTCAGTGAAAATACATTGATATGTCTTAAATATGAAATTTCAGTTCCGTACGACTTTTCGTTTTTGCGCTAGAGTTACCACACACACACAGACCTTTTTGCGGGACTTGGTTATTTGGACTCAGGGGAGCCTAAAACGTGTATTTCCGTTGAAAGCTAGAATTCGAATATTTTCGCGATCGCAATACTTTCCCTTACTATATATAGTAAGTGAAAGTAAAATGGTTTGCATTTTTTCTTTTGTTGCATATAAAATTCTTTTAACTTGTTCACTTACCCGTTTTTTATCTATAATAACAATATGTAATGGTTAATTTAGAATTTACAAAATTTAAGATACTTCAAAGTGAAAAATTAAATTATGAGCATTTAAGCCGTGTCTGACTATTTTAATCAGAATGAATCCTACATGATATTTAAGTCAATTAAATGATACACCGATATAGCGAGTTTAATCAAAATCGTTAGATCAGTCTTAAAAAAATGTACACAATAAATAGTATAAGGTCGTTCTTCTATTGGGTTGTGTCACATGAAATGTCCGTTTTCAAGGTAAAGGATTTGATTGACAAAATCTGAAAACGCACTTTTCACTTGATCATCATTTTCAAAAAGTTTTCCTTTGACGAAGTTGTCTAAATTCCTGAACAAGGTAAAGGATTTTTATTAAAAATACGATATGAAAACAAGATAATTTTATTCGAAGTATTTACCTTCTTTTTCTAGACATTTTTCCCAACGTGACACCAACTTTTTTATCCCCGAACTGAAAAACTCTGAGCTTTGAAGTGGAACAAAATCTGAAAACGCACTTTTCACTTGATCATCATTTTCCAAAAGTTTTCCTTTGACGAAGTTGTCTAAATTCCTGAACAGGTGGTAATCTGTTGGAGACAAGTCGGAAGAGTATGGTGGGTGCGGAAAAACTCCGTAGCCCAGTTCTTTCAATTTGTTCACGGTACGATTGAAACATGGGGTCTTGCTGCCGCTCACGGAGATCATGAGGTACCCATGTATCGAGCTTTTTTACTTTCCCAATACACTTTAAATGTCTGAAAACAGTAGATGCACTTGCATTTAGTTGTGCTGAGACTACTTTAACAGTTTGGTAGGGGTTTCCTTCTTCTGTATGTTTGAGGACATCGTTGTCTAGTACGGACGGAGGTCTTCCTTGGGGCGTTTTCCAAGTCGGTCTGAAAACTTAGCAAACCAACGGCGAATGGTCCGTTCATTAACACTCTCTTCCCCAAACGCCTTGCAAATATTTCTAGCGGCCTCAGATGCTGAATGGCCGAGTTTAAACTCGTACAATAATATTACTCGAAAATCGCGTGTTTCCATGTTCATATTTGGAGGTATACTAAAAAGTGGGTAATTGATTGGGAAGCTAATGTTTATAATATAAAGGTAGAGGATTAGTAACTGTTTACTTTAAATATGTAAACATTCGGAAGAAAACAACAGAGACCTGCAAAATCCTTTATGTATTTCAGAAACTATAAAAACGGACATTTCATGTAACACCTGAGGGATATGTGCGTGTATTTCCGGTGAAAAATCGAATTCCGAAATTTCTGCGATTGCATATTTTTCCGTATTTTATATTCCATATGTAGATAAGTGAAAGTAATATGTGTAAGGAGGGATGATATATTTTAGAGCTGATCTTTTCTCTGTAGCTTTTTCGGGATAAGCTTTTATGTTAAAATATTATGTCAATATATCTATGTTATATTATATTATTATTATATACAATGATTATAATATTTTCCTAATATATTTTTGCAGAGATTGAGCAACACGAAGCTGTGGGTCACCTGTTCAGCTTCTTCATCGCAGGTCACCACACTACGATGACTACGTTGAGCCATGTGATCTATCAGCTGAGCCTCCATCCAGACGTCCAGGAGAAACTTCGAACTGAAGTAGACAGTGTCCTCAATGGCGAAGATTGTATCAGTTACGATTCTGTACAGCAGATGAACTATCTAGAAGCAGTTATTAATGGTATATTTTAAAATTAATTACTTTTTGGCTAATTATTTTCAATTAACGAACCTTTGTTATCGAACAAAAGAAAAAAAAATCTGGTGCGGGCAACACACGATTTTCACTTACCTCCATTTTTAAAATCAATGAAAGAATTTTCAAATACACTTAAAGATAAAAACTATTAAAAAATTAATTAAATTGAATTTGTATAGAAACATGAGTTTTATTAAAAAATCTATTGTATTATTATCTAAAATAATTAGTTCTATCTGCTTTTCATCACTCTCAATTAACTTTTATAAGCTCTTGTGTATGAGATAATAATTTTTTTCTAAAACCTTTAGCTTTCCAGCGGTATATTATAAGTGTATATTACTGTTGCTATGTTCAAAATCAAAAATTGCATTAAAAAATATTTTTTTCAGTTTTCTCTTTTAGTTGTTTTTAAATTTCCACAACTTACATATTTAGCTATTATTTATCAATGCTAACAAGATAATTTGGTAATTTTTATAGCTTCTACAAAATTAAAGGTACTTTAGGGGAAGACGATTTAAAATATCGGCATTTAAGCCCTGTCAGACCATTTTAATCAGAATGAAACCTACATGACGTTTAAGCCTATTAAATTTTACCTCGATATAGCGAGTTTAATCAAAATCGTCGGAACCGTTTTCGAGAAATCGAAAAAAGGTGCAGAACGCATGGTATAAAGTGGCTCTTCTGGTAATCTCATTTTGATGAAAAAGGTCTTGTAACATCTCGGGCGTATATTTGTCTGAAATATGAAATTTCAATTTTATAGGACTTACCGTTTCCGCCCGGGAGTTACCACACACACAGACCTTTTTGCGGGACTTGCTTATTTGGACTCAGGGGACCCGAAAATGTGTATTTCCGAAAACTATATTTCGAAAATTTTCACGATCCCAATACTTCCCCTTACTATATATAATAAGTGAAAGTAAAAAGATTATCCCCTCTGAAAATTTGAAGGCTTACATTTCAAGATACGTAGGGCCCGAATAACGAATAAATAAAAAAAAACGTTTTAAATCTATTATATCATTATCTAAAATAATCAGTTAGTTTTATGTTCATTTCATCACTCTTTAATTAACTTTTAAAAGCTTGTGTATGAGATAATATTTTTTTCTAAAATCTTTAGCTTTAGAACGGTATATCATACATGTATATTACTGCTCTTATGTTCAAAAACGAAAAATTGCATTAAACAAATATTTTTTCTGTTTTCTCCTTTTGTTGGGTATCGAATTTATTCAATTTATATATTTACCTGTTTTTTATCAGTAGTAAAAAGATAAAATAGTTACAAAATTAAAGGTACTTTAGAGGAAGAAAATTTAAAATATCGGCATTTAAGCCCTGTCAGACCATTTTAATCAGAATAAGTCCTACACGATATTTAGCCCATTAAATTTTACATCGATATAGCGAGTTTAATCAAAATCGTCTGAACCGTATTTGAGAAAATCGAAAAAAGGTGCAAAATGCATGGTATAAAGTGCCTCTTCTGGTAAGCTCATTTTGATAAAAAAGTTTTGTCACGTCTCAGGCGTATAGTTGTCTTAAATATAAAATTTCACTTTATAGGACTGACCGTTTCCGCCCGGGAGTTATCACACACACACAGACCTTTTTGCGGGACTTGGTTATTTGGACTCAGGGGAGCCTAAAACGTGTATTTTCGTTGAAAACTGGAATTCGAAAATTTTCAAGATCGCAATACTTATCCTTATTATATATAGTAAGTGAAAGTAATAAATTAAATTAAATTTCTATAGAAACATGTGTTTCATTAAAAAATCTATTATATTAATATCTAAAATAATCAGTTAGTTTTATGTTCATTTCATCACTCTCTATTAACTTTTATAAAGCTTGTGTATGAGATAATATTTTTTCTAAAATCTTTAGCTTTAGAACGGTATATCATATGTATGTATATTACTGCCCTTATGTTCAAAAACGAAAAATTGCATTAAAAAAATATTTTTTCTCTATATATAGTAAGTGAAAGTAAAAAGAACAGAAAACTACTTAGAACCCGAATAACGAATACAAAATAATACGTTTGATTGAATTAAATGAATAAATGCCTATCTAGTTGAAAGAGAATTAAATTTCCTACAAAACAAAAAAATAATTATTGAAATTGATTAAGTAATAAGAGACATACAGCGTTTTAAATTTGCCACTGTTATAGACCATTTTCCTTTAAATTATTTATTGCTTTTCATATTAGTTAGCTGTCTATAAACAGCTATGTAAACAGTTATATCCTAATATAGTCATTAATAAACCATTGTGTAATAATTTGTAGCGATTTTAAAGTCTGAACGACTGTTTACAGAAGGGTAGCCCGGAACTACCACGCCAAAGGTTGTGAGTTCGAATCCCAGTACCGAGAGGACTTTTTCAAGCATATAAGTAAATGGAGATTAGCTCAAAACCTTCCTCTGGTTATGTGAGACCCGTCGGCCAACTGGTGGCAACTCACAAAATAGGCGCAGGGCGCCAAGATCTTACTCTATAATAAGTCATCAAGAGTCGCGGTGTGGAATTTTGTGTCTCACCACGCAACTTAGAGTTATTAATAATAATTAATGACTATTGAAGCATCAAATCTTAACGATTTTTACATCCAAAAGCCTCTAAATTTCTGGAAAACATTCATAGCATGGAAAAAGTTTATTTTTTCTCGGATGTTTTGTGTACGCACTTTACACATGCTATTTCATTTTGTATTGATTCTCATATCAGCGAATAGGTGATTTAATTTTCTTCTCAGTGCTGTTTGCGTAATTTTTCTTAATTAATAAATGAGTAAATCTCCGATATCATAGTTTTATCTATCAGTGTGCCAATGCGTTAAGTCAATATTTTGTTAAGATACGATCCACAGAAGATAACTCTCCGTTGTTAAGCACTATATTATATATATAACCCTGAATGATCTTAATTAATTATAAAAAATGATCATGTTGTTCATTATATAATGTTTTTTATGTTATTGCCATTTAATTATTGCGTATGGTTAGTAATGTTTTTTAAACTTTTTGCTCAACTAATCAGTCTATAACGTTGATTAATATTTTGATAAAAGAATCTTTGATGTTTTAAGGATCATTTTCTTCTACAGTTCAACATGTCAAATGATTGAACATGCTATCGTAAAAGATTATCTGATTTGAATAACTTGAAATTTCTAAAAATTATACGAAAATCTAATTTATTATTCTTAAGAATTTGTTTTTATTTTATTAAAAAACGAAATTGTCATTATTTTTATAATCAAAGGGATATTTTTATATACCGACGGTCTTGTGTATTGAATATCTCTTTATATATATATATATATATATATATTCACTTATTACTTATTAAAATCAAAAGTGTAGACTGTCTGAGTAGTTAGGTATACATTTCACGTAGCATTAATTAATATTCAAGTATTGGCAATATTTGCCGATATTTCGGCCAACATTTTAGGCATTCATGAAGAATATGTTTGAATGTAATTATCTCATATTTGTCCCATTACAATTTATTCCAAAGAATTTTAATTAAAAAAATTATCCATTACGTCTTTGGACTTCATTCCTAAATTTTCACATCGATATTTCGATTGGTTGAGGATATATATATATACTTACTGTTCAGAAGATATATTGGTTTTATAAAACTTTTAGTTTTTGCGATAGACCTACCACATATACACACATATGGAAATTTTAGCGGGACTTGGTTATGACCATGGGTCATAATAACACTACATACAGTGTTAAGACTACATCCCTAGTATGAAGAGGAAATGGATAAATGGTTAATATTAGTAATAATATATTTAAAACAGTATGCTATCTATATTCTAAAAATTGTATAAACTAAATATTTTATGTCTACACTCTTTGTTACTAGATACAGATAATTGTGTCTGACAGATCGATCTTACTGTTGGTAGCGGTTGTGGTATTTTCGGGATAGGTTTGGAATTTCACTCAACTTATTTAATAATACATATTTGTAGAGAACATCCTTACTTTCTTGGAAACTTACTTATATATGAAATATATAATAAGGAAAAGAATTGCAATCGTGAAAATTTTCGAATTCCAGTTTTCAACAGAAATACTAGCAGTTTTAGGGTCCCCAGAGTCCAAATGACCAAGTCCCGCTAAAATTTCCATGTGTCAGTGTGTGTTTATGTGGTAGGTCTAGCCCAAAAACTAAAAGTTTTATGAAACATAAATTTCATATTTAAGACAGCTGTGCGTCCGAGATGTTACAGCAACTTTTCACTAAAATCAGCTGACTGGAAGTCCTACTTTATCCCATGCATTTTGCACCTTTTTACGATTTTCTCAAAAACGGCATAAAAGATTTTGATTAAACTCGCAACATCGATGTAAAATTTGATGCGCTTTAATATGGTGTAGGTTTCATTCTGATTGAAATAGTCTGATAGGGCTTAAATGCCGATATTTTAATTTTTTTTTTTTCCTCTAAAGTATCTTTAATTTTGTAGATTTCAAAAAATTTGGTACATTATTTTATTAGCATTTATAAATAACGGGTAAATATGCAAGTTGAGCGAATTTGATAAACAACTAAAGGAGAAAAGTTCAAAAATATTTTTTTAATGCAATTTTTGTGTTTTTGGACGCAAGAATAGAAATATAGATGTATAGTATACCGTTGGATAGCTAAAGAATCTAGAAAAAATAATATCTAATACACGGACTTGTAATATTTTACCTCTAAATGTATTTAAAAATTCTTAAATTGATTTTTACAACAGAGGTAAGTGAAAGCCGTGATTCGCGCGCACCAGATTTAAAAAAAAAATATTATTCTTGTTATTTGATTGTTTTTACTCTAAAATATATTTGTTTAATCGAAAATGGTTCATATGTATAAAAACCAAAGGGTCTCTGGTGTAAGGGTTAGTATAACAGATTTCCGTACCCAAGGTGGGGGTTCAAACCGGGCAGATAGCTATAGGATTTATTATTTTTATTAAGTCCTTCGGAGGAGCCGTAAAATAATGGTCCTGAGCCTGTACGGTGTCAGTTACTTGTTAAAGATTCCTATACGAATTGAATCTGGATAGGCAAAATTTAGGAACATCACTGTAGCATCGTCCGATTAGCCACAGTAACATAAAGTGACGTTGAATGAATAAAAAACATTTAAAATAATTTAAATTTATCATTATGATATGGTATTTAGACTATTTTAAAAACCAATAATTTATTTATTATTTTTGTTTGTTTATTCGTTTAAAGCCACTTTTATGCTACTGTGGCAAATCGGACGATGCTACAGTGGGAATTTTAAATTTTGTCTATCCAGGTTAAAGATATGGATGTTTAACAAGAACATGACTTTACGCAAGGTCGGAACCACCTTTATACGTTCCCTCCGATGGGCGGCATTAAAAAGGATTGTTTATTAATATTTAAAAATCCTAGGGTCACCTACCAGGTTTGAACCTGAGTTCTTGGACATAGAAGGTTGTTATGCTAGCTGTTATGCCCCACGTGACCATTAATATTTTCATTATTATTTTTTTTTTTTCAGAAACCTTACGCCTGTTTCCATTGCTGGGAGTCTTAAAAAGAACTTGCAACAAAGCTTACAAGGTTAATGATAAGTTCACCATACCCAAAGGCATGGACATCACTTTGCCTGCTTACTCTATACACACGGATCCAGAATACTATCCTGAACCAGAAAAATTCATGCCTGAAAGATTTGCTGATGCAGAGAAGATGCCAGCCCTGTTTATGTCCTTCGGTAGAGGACCAAGGTTATGTATAGGTGAGGACTTATTTATGTAAAATGTATCAAAATAATAGATTATTCTATTTAAAACATTTTGAACATTGTGAATTCAATATAAAATAATATAAGGTCATACATAGGTCATATACAGCATTATTATTATCGCTCGTACACAAGGCGTTACACTGATTAGTTAAACGATTATATCTTGAAAAACAAGAAATAAGATGTTCTGATTAATAATATACTTCGAAATAAACGGTTAAATGTTTATATTATCGAATACAGACATGATAACTGCAGCTAAACACAAACTGCTTGAGTCTAAAATAAAAATGTTGTACGCCGTTAATTTTCACAGTTACGTAACACAGTCGTTCCTATGATTATTCAAATCATTCACAAACAAAATGAGTTTATTTTACAATAATTCAGAGGTCATCAGTTAATCACGTCATTTTTATTAATCGGTTCTTCCACAGAGTAAGAAAACTAAGAACATGCACTTCTACAACCCATGACTATAACTGTAAATCTTTAAAACATATACTTCATTAACGATAATAATGTATTATTTTACTTTCGGTAAACGTTTCATAAAAAATCTGGTGCGGGCAACACACGACATTCGCTTACCTCTGTTTTTAAAATCGATTTAAGAATTTTCAAATACATAACAGATAAAAATGAGTGAAACCGTTAAAGAATTAATTAAATGGAATTTCTATAGAAAAATATGTTTTATTAAAAAAATCTATTATACTATTATCCAAAATAATCAGTCAGTTTTATCGGATTCTCATCACTCTCTATTAACTTTTAAAAGCTTGAGTATAAGATAATAATTTTTCTAAAATATTTAGCTTTCAAACGGTATATCATACATGTATATTACTGTTCTTATGTTCAAAAACGAAAAATTGCATTAAAATAATATTTTTTCAGTTATTTCCTTTAGTTGTTTTTCAAATTCGCACAACATGCATATTTAGCTGTTATTTATCAATGCTAACAAGATAATATGGTTATTCTTATAGAATCTACAAAATTAAAGGTACTTTTGAAGAAGACAATTTAAAATATCAGCATTTAAGCCCCGTCAGACTATTTTAAACAGAATGAAACTTACATTGTGTTAAAGCCTATTAAATTTTACATTGATATAGCGAGTTTAATCAAAATCGTCGGAACCTTTTTCTAGAAAATGCATGGTATAAAGTGGCTCTTCTGGTGAGCTCATATTGGTGAAAACGGTTTTGTAACGTCTCGGGCGGATATTAGTCTTAAATATGAAATTTCAGTTTCATAGGACTTTTCGTTTCCGCCCGGGAGTTACCACACACACACAGACATTTTTGCGGGACTTGGTTATTTGGACTCAGGGGACCCTGAAACGTGTATTTCCGTTGAAAACTGGAATTCGAAAATGTTCACAATCGCAATACTTTCCCTTACTATATATAGTAAGTGAGAGTAAAAAGAAAAAAAATCTACAAAAATAATAGTAGCTTCGTTGATCCACGGTAGGGTGGAGAGGTGAGAAATTTATTCCTTACATACCTAATAATAATAATAATAGGCTTAGCGAACCCGAAGGTTCGATGCCGATACCACCAAAGTCCGCCTACACAGACTCGTCCAATGTTCACCATTCAAGCCCAAGCCCCCGAGATCAGTCTTAACGCAATCCTCCCATCTACGCTTCGGCCTACCTTTCGGACGCCTACCAGTCGGATCAGCAAATACCAACTTTCTCGGAATCCGCTCCTCATCGAGCCCAACAACTTTACTCGTCCATTTGAGTCTCCGCGATGTAATCAGCTCAATTATATTCACAGGAAACAAGTTCCGCAATTCCGCGTTGTGCAACCTTTTAAACTCCCCAGTGGCCTCATCTCTCTTCGGACCAAATATTTTACGCAATACCTTATTTTCGAAAACCTTAAGACATTGTTCATCCTTCAAAGTAAGCGGCCACATTTCACATCCGTAAAGAACCGTTGGAACAATAATAGTTTTATAAATTCTAGCCTTTAAGTTTTTAGATAGAAGCCGCGAACTAAGTAACTTAGTAACTGAATAATAACACGCATTTCCCACCTTTAACCGGGACTTTATTTCTTCCTGGATTTCATTTTTTTTGTAATCATTGAACCTAAATACTTGAATTTCTCTACTTGTTCAAAAGTATGCCCTGAAATAGTAATATTCTCAAGATCGCCACCATTTCGGCTACTAATCATATATTTCGTCTTATCGGTATTTAATTCGAGACCTATTTGTTTACTGGTTTTTATTTACACACTTGTATTTAGCTGTATGGTTTCCGTGTCTTCACCTAGCAGTACCAGATCATCGGCATATCCCAAAACCGGAATCTTGTCATCCATATTTAAGCCTTTCTCGGTACACATTACCTTTTCTATGACATATCCTTACATACCTACCAAAAGAATTATAATCATTGTTTTAATGTTAAAAAAACTTGGTTTAAAGACAAATATCCATTTTTTTAAAAGCAATTTTGGGTATAGATAATAACAATTTCTTTGTGTACCTGAAGTTAAGCATTCGATCCCAAGACTTTTGTCATCTACTTGTGATCCTAAAAAAAAAAATGTATTATTTTACTCTTGGTTAATAAATTGATTTTTTTTTTTTTAATCTATGATAACAAGATGATATGGTTATTATTATTGAATTTACAAAATTAAAGGTACTTTAGACAATGAAAATTTAAAATATCGGAATTTAAGTCCTGTCAGACTATTTCAACCAGAATGAAACCTACATGATATTAAAGCCCATTCAATTTTACTTCGATATTTATATCGAGTTTCATAGGACTTTTCGTTTTCGAGCTGAACTTTCCATACACGAACACACACACACACCCAGACATTTTTGCGGTACTTAATTTAGGCTAAGGGGATCCTAAAACGTGTATTTCCGTTGAAAACTCAAATTCGAAAATTTTTACAATCGCAATACTTTCCGTTGCTATATATTTCATAAATAGGTAAGTGAAAGTAATAGAGACTGTCTTTGTGTAAATTATAAGCTCACTGTTATATTTTATGATATCGTGCCTTTATTCATATACTATTAATTATAATATAAATTTATAAACTAATTTTATTGCTAATATTCCAGGAAAGAGGTTCGCCTACATCTCGATGAAGACCTTGATAGCTACAATAGTTTCACAGTACATTATATTGCCCGGCACTAAGACCAAGATGCCTCTTCAATTCGATCCTAAGACATTCTTCATAACGGTCCATCCTGCTGATGGTCTGCATGTCAGGTTGCAGAAGAGGAAATAGTCAGAAAGTGATAGTTGGAGGATATCTAAGGACGTACGCAGGGAGTTCAGGGATAAATAAAATATGTGGTTAGAGACGATTTTTACTTCCAAGTATTTGATTACTTTTTTAATTGATGTAATCATAATATATATATATATATAATATATATATATATAATATAATATATATATATATAGACAGTGTTAAACATAACTTATACAGTCAACCACTACCTAACTATCCTTCACGCTCACGGAAATCCTGTGCACGTCGTTCATGCTGTCACGGATCTCTTTTATAAGTAATTTAAAAAATTACCATATTTACCGAATGTCTTTTTTTTCATAAAATTTATTATTTTTTGTTAATAAAACTTTCACTAAAAAATTCTGCAAATTATTTTCATAATGGTCCACTATTTTCTAATAACTTAATTTATATATTTTATCATATTATATAGCTACGTAAGGGAGGATCCGGTTATCCGGATAAAATAAAATAAGAATTTAAAAACAGAATGGATATCAAAGAGGAAAACTATCAAGACAGAGAGGAAAACGGGAAGCTAGGGAAAATAAGGGTTGTGACGAGGTTGGTTGTTATAATAGGGACAGGTCTTCAGAAAGATTCGAGAATGCCTGTTCAGTAATGGAATGAGTATGATGAAGGTTGATGCCTACCGAGGTAGAAGCACGTACCGTAGCACCAGACATAGGGTACCCTGCCATGTAGAGATGAACCCGCACTTACCTATTAGCAGTGGGGACTGGTTAGAAATGAATGTACCGAGAGGTAGAAGCTCAACAGCAGCGGTTAGGACTCCTCATAGGTGCACATGTGTAGAAGTCATGCACCCCATGCTATGAGGGGGAGAGATAGGATAAGTAGGGTTAACCAAAAACTATTAGATATTAGTACATAATACAGAAAGGTATATCTGAGTCCTTTAAAAATGTATTAAGAAAGATTTAAGGACGGTGAGGAGGATGCCAAGCCTTTGACCCGCTGGGTGTATATTAACTTATGGCCAATCTCAACACCGAGTGGTAAGCACTTATTTACTTAGTACGGGGTCAGATATTTTTTTTATATCCTTTCTCTTACTTTATTTTTAAAAAAATGTATTTACAATGAACATGGTTATATAAATATAAATAAAATATATTACAATTCATACTCCACATTAACACATACAAAATTGTATATCTTCAGTGTGGTGCGGGTGGAACTGCTTGGTGAGTATCCGCTCAACTACTCTGAGTGTTTGCGATCCGTGAGGTCCGTTAGAGTTGTATAATGGCTCTTAATAATATTAATTTTCCTAGAAGAAGCTATATTTATGATAAATTAATGGTAAGTAATTCTTTCAAACGTTAATTTTACAACAATTATTATTTTTTATATGGAGAGCTGAGAAAAGGATTGACCAAAGGAATAAAAGGAGGTGGTAGGAAAATCAGATAAGAGATATTGGGAACCTCAGGAGCATTAATGAAAGTCGAATGTATTTCTATAAAGTAAATGAAGAAATATCTGGTTTCAAGCCAAAAAGAAAAGATCCGTAAGAGATGGGTAATGCACTTAAAAAATGTATTGAGTACAAGAGAGTCTATATCTGAGCATGCCGAGATAGATTTGTGGAGAACGTGGAAACGGACGAGGATGAGCTTGAAGATGCCGTCAACAAGCTTAAGAATAATAAAGTCCTGGGAATGGACAACGTCCAGTCTGGGCTTTTTAAAAAGTCCTTTCAAACATTCTCTATGCAAGACTTATCATACATAAAAAGAGAAAGAGCTCGATATGTACCAAGCAGGTTTCAGGAAGGGAAGTTCTATATTGCACCAGATTTTTTCATTAAGGCTTATTCTGGAGAAGTGCAAAGAGTATAATATCGTCACTCATTACCTCTTTGTAGTCTTCAAAGCAGTCAATGATAATGTGGACCGTAACGAACTTTATCAAACCATGGAAGAAATGAATATACCTAAGAAGCTCATTTGCCTTGTACAAATGACAATCCATGTGTGGCGTGAAAATTTAACTTAGAAGAGTCCAGCATAGACAAAGGGTGACACAAGGTGATGCCCTTCCCTGCCTACTCTTGCAGAAGAAAAAGCAGTAAGGAACTCCGGAAACCAGGTTGTTGGAACAATATTTAACAAATTGGTCCGAATCCTCGCTATGCAGACGACCTCGACATCATAGGAAGAACGAAAAAAGCATTCCTTGCATTGGAGGCTGCAGCCAAGAAACTTGAGCTTAGCGTCATCGCAGACAAGACCATGTAAATGAAAACAGGAGGGAAAGAAAGAAGAGACGAATACCTCGAAGTTGGCCAATTCAAGTTCAAATACATTGGCAGTTTGTTTAATTTTACTCCAGTTTTCTAAATTTACAAAATCTTACTTACTTTATTGAAGTTTAAATAATTGACAGTGTGTTAAATATGAAGTGTGAGATGATTCGGGTGGATAAAAAACAAAATTAGCAAATAGTGATAAACTATTTGTTAAACCATGTTTCAACCCCTTTGTTGGTCTTCATTAGGGCTAAAAAATAATAACCCACAGTGTAGGTATTTAATAAATAAATGACCATGAAAAATTAACAGAAATAAAAAAACATTGTAAAAATTAAGAGTTAACAAAAGTATATAATGTAAAATAAAGTAATAAGCAAAGATAATACATACCGGATAACAAACAAAATAATAATATAGAAAATGAAAATGAAATATGAAGTATAAAATAGATTGTATATTAATTTTATCTAACAAGAAATATGAACCTTAAATTTATTTTATATATTATTATTCTGTTTGACATCTGGTGCATATTTGTTACCTTTACTTCACTTTATTTTACCATGTATGCTTTTATTTTATTATTCGTATATTGATACATTTTTTTAATAAGTTTTATAACTTTCTTTTTTGTTTCTGTTCTCATTTTAACTTACTGTTTTTTGTTTTTTAAATTAATTTTTCATGGTAATTTATTTATTAAACACTTGCATTGTATTTTGTGAGATCACCACCAGGGTCAAGATGATGGTTAATAAATAGTTTTTCACAAGTTCCCAATCTTTTTTTTACTGCTGGTCGAATCACCTCATCCATCATAAATTCATTTGGCATCATGTCACATGATCTTTACCCACACAACCACATTTCATTTCTAAGAGAGATGTACGATTCATTGATAGTCTCTAGTACCTGTTCTTCAAATGTACTTTTCAACATTACTCCAACAGGCACTTGTCAAGATATGTACAAAGCCTCAGCCTGTAAAGAATAAATCACAGAACAGACTCAAATAATTAGTCCCATCACTTGAAGCTCGTCACTGTTGTAATCCAATCCCTTCCACTATAACCCTATTACTAGTAAAACCAGCGATGAGGTTCAGAGAAAGACTGGGATATCATGGTATCCTGCTTTTCCATCTACAAGTTTTGGTAATAGCCTGTTTCTGATTTCATTATTCTGATTGTTAATATTACATATACCTATGTGTTCTCTTAGATGATTATGTATTTTTAAGTTGATTACTTATTTTCCTGATTTTTTTTTTTAATATATTTTTACTTCATTTTTTTTTTTGTATATATGGTATTAATGAAATATCTATTCACTATTACCATCTTCCATCATTTGAATGGAATGTAATATTTCTAAATAAATAAAATTTAGAAAGCTGTCCCCCTTACAATTTATCTAATGCAGTATAAGAGAGTCTCTGACTTTTAATGCATTTCCTTAATATCAATAAAGCAATTTATAGGGCTAGGAAAAAAAAACAAAAAAAAAAAAAATTTTTCTTCACCCATAAGAGAAACATTGGTACTAAAAAATAGATTAATCAATTAATGAGCACAATATTTGCATCCTTTTTTTTTTTTTTTTTTTTTCTATCCAAATATTAATGTGTGCCTTTCAAGAATGAATCGCCATCCAGTAAAATGGTGGCTCGCTTGAGATTATTTTTCTATTGTTTGTACATGAAGGAGATCTCTCATACAGCTATCTTTGGATTGAATAGTTTGTTATTCATAGGGTGTTCTAAGCGGACTTCACCAAATAGTTGTATTTCATATGAGCATAACATGAGATTGCAACGTTGCAGCAACATTTCTATCAAAATCAGCCAAGCAGGAGATCCACTTTATCCTATGCATTTTGCACTATTTTACAATTTTCTCAAAAATGGCTCTAATGATTTTAATTAAACTCGCTATATAAACGTAAAATTTAATGGGCTTTAATATCATGTAGGTTTTTTTTTTATTATTATTATTTATTTATTGATATTTACAACTGTATTGGTTAATACATATAGTAAATTAGCTGTTAGATAAAAGAAATGAAGAAAAACTGCCCATTGGCAGCACTCCAATCTTTGTGTTTTTAAACATAAAAACAGTAACATAGATGTATATTATACCACTGGAAAGCTAAAGATTTTAGAAAAATTTTTTTTCATAATTTATGAAAATACAATAATAATTTATGAAGTTATGAAAGTTAATAGAGAGTGATAAAACGCTGATACAACTAACTGATTTTTTCAGATAATGATATGATATATTATTTAATAAAACACATGTTTCTATGGGCTATCAACTTAATTAATTCTTTTGTTTGTTTATTTGTTTATTTATGTAACGTCACTTTATGCTACTATGGCTAATCGGACGATGCTACAGTGGGAGTCCTAAATTTTGCCTATCCAGGTTTTATTAGGATAGGGATCTTTAACGAGTACCTGACATCGCACAGGCTCGGGACCACCTTTTAACGTCCCCTCCGAAGGACGGCGTAACTAAGGATTTTTTACTCCCATTAAAAAATCCTAGGACCACCTGCGGGTTTGAACCCGTGACCTTTAGCATGAGAGGCTGTTACGCTAGCCACCCAGCTACAAGTGATCCCAAACAATATTTATAAAATAAGATATGTTAAAGTCCTTAGGATATAGGATTTTCATTAGAGGTGCACCTAGTAGGCTGAAAATAGTGGTAGTCTTTCCTCTCTTATATATTTGTCGTTTTGTATATTTATAAGACATTTTAGTGAACTAAATAAAGTTACATCACTGTTGAATAGTAAATCATAAATTTAAATGAATTGTAAATTAGTAAATCCTTACCCATACAGGTTCTGGACCCTTTTCCAAAGAGAATGAAAAGATCTGGCAGTTTTACTTCATTATAGAATCTTTCTGGCAAACATTTTCCTGGTTCTGGAAAATAAGCTGAATCTGTATCAATGGAGAAAACGGGTAAAGTGATGTACATGTCTTTTGGTATCGTCAACTTTCCATTTACCTTAAAAGGCTTAGTACAAGTTCTTTTTAAAGTTCCCAGCAACAGGGGTTATTCTCGAGGTTTCTGTTAAAGATTTATAAATATAAAATAAATTATTGGTTCTTATATTGCTTCAAGATAATGAATATTAACAGCTAACTATTGTGAAATGGAAAATAATAATAATCCAGGGAACTTGCAAGAGAAAACAAAGAAATTGTCCTAACTCTTTATTGCAGGTCTTCATTTTGTTGGTATTTCTTTTTCTAAGCCTAGACAATTTTTCTTCTGAATTCATTATAGATAATTGTAATGCTATTGTTATCAAATCTAGAGTAATTTCCTGTGTGTATTATATAATAATACTATACATCTATATAATTACAATAAATAATAATAATAATAAAAGTCATGATTGTCATAAAATCGAAAGAGAAATGACTAAACAACTACCCAATTATTATTTCAATAAATAATATAGTAATAGAACCTACTTGATATAAAAGAGCATTTAAATACATTTTAATATAGTGAGTTTGACAAACACCTTTAAGATGATTTATGAAAAATTTAATAATATATGATAAAAATCTGATGCTTCCAACACACGACTTTCACTTACCTCCGTTGTTAAAATAAATTTAAGAATTTTTAAATACTGTTAGAGATTAAATAAGTTTAAAGAATTAATTAAGTTGATAGCCCATAGAAACATGTGTTTTATTAAATAATATATCATATCATTATCTGAAAAAATCAGTTAGTTGTATCAGCGTTTTATCACTCTCTATTAACTTTCATAACTTCATAAATTATTATTGTATTTTCATAAATTATGAAAAAAATTTTTTCTAAAATCTTTAGCTTTCCAGTGGTATAATATACATCTATGTTACTGTTTTTATGTTTAAAAACACAAAGATTGGAGTGCTGCCAATGGGCAGTTTTTCTTCATTTCTTTTATCTAACAGCTAATTTACTATATGTATTAACCAATACAGTTGTAAATATCAATAAATAAATAATAATAATAAAAAAAAAAACCTACATGATATTAAAGCCCATTAAATTTTACGTTTATATAGCGAGTTTAATTAAAATCATTAGAGCCATTTTTGAGAAAATTGTAAAAAAGTGCAAAATGCATAGGATAAAGTGGATCTCCTGCTTGGCTGATTTTGATAGAAATGTTGCTGCAACGTTGCAATCTCATGTTATGCTCATATGAAATACAACTATTTGGTGAAGTCCGCTTAGAACACCCTATGAATAACAAACTATTCAATCCAAAGATAGCTGTATGAGAGATCTCCTTCATGTACAAACAATAGAAAAATAATCTCAAGCGAGCCACCATTTTACTGGATGGCGATTCATTCTTGAAAGGCACACATTAATATTTGGATAGAAAAAAAAAAAAAAAAAAAAAGGATGCAAATATTGTGCTCATTAATTGATTAATCTATTTTTTAGTACCAATGTTTCTCTTATGGGTGAAGAAAAATTTTTTTTTTTTTGTTTTTTTTTCCTAGCCCTATAAATTGCTTTATTGATATTAAGGAAATGCATTAAAAGTCAGAGACTCTCTTATACTGCATTAGATAAATTGTAAGGGGGACAGCTTTCTAAATTTTATTTATTTAGAAATATTACATTCCATTCAAATGATGGAAGATGGTAATAGTGAATAGATATTTCATTAATACCATATATACAAAAAAAAAAATGAAGTAAAAATATATTAAAAAAAAAAATCAGGAAAATAAGTAATCAACTTAAAAATACATAATCATCTAAGAGAACACATAGGTATATGTAATATTAACAATCAGAATAATGAAATCAGAAACAGGCTATTACCAAAACTTGTAGATGGAAAAGCAGGATACCATGATATCCCAGTCTTTCTCTGAACCTCATCGCTGGTTTTACTAGTAATAGGGTTATAGTGGAAGGGATTGGATTACAACAGTGACGAGCTTCAAGTGATGGGACTAATTATTTGAGTCTGTTCTGTGATTTATTCTTTACAGGCTGAGGCTTTGTACATATCTTGACAAGTGCCTGTTGGAGTAATGTTGAAAAGTACATTTGAAGAACAGGTACTAGAGACTATCAATGAATCGTACATCTCTCTTAGAAATGAAATGTGGTTGTGTGGGTAAAGATCATGTGACATGATGCCAAATGAATTTATGATGGATGAGGTGATTCGACCAGCAGTAAAAAAAAGATTGGGAACTTGTGAAAAACTATTTATTAACCATCATCTTGACCCTGGTGGTGATCTCACAAAATACAATGCAAGTGTTTAATAAATAAATTACCATGAAAAATTAATTTAAAAAACAAAAAACAGTAAGTTAAAATGAGAACAGAAACAAAAAAGAAAGTTATAAAACTTATTAAAAAAATGTATCAATATACGAATAATAAAATAAAAGCATACATGGTAAAATAAAGTGAAGTAAAGGTAACAAATATGCACCAGATGTCAAACAGAATAATAATATATAAAATAAATTTAAGGTTCATATTTCTTGTTAGATAAAATTAATATACAATCTATTTTATACTTCATATTTCCTCTTCATTTTCTATATTATTATTTTGTTTGTTATCCGGTATGTATTATCTTTGCTTAATACTTTATTTTACATTATATACAATACTTTTGTTAACTCTTAATTTTTACAATGTTTTTTTATTTCTGTTAATTTTTCATGGCCATTTATCTATTAAATATCTACACTGTGGGTTATTATTTTTTAGCCCTAATGAAGACCAACAAAGGGGTTGAAACATGGTTTAACAAATAGTTTATCACTATTTGCTAATTTTTTTTTTTATCCACCCGAATCATCACACACTTCATATTTAACACACTGTCAATTATTTAAACTTCAATAAAGTAAGTATGATTTTGTAAATTTAGAAAACTGGAGTAAAATTAAACAAACTGTCAATGTATTTGAACTTGAATTGCCCAACTTCGAAGTATTCCTTCTTTCCCTCCTATTCTCATTTACATGGTCTTGTCTGCGTTGACGCTAAGCCCAAGTTTCTTGGCTGCAGCCTCCAATGCAAGGAATGCTTTTTTCGTTCTTCCTATGATGTTGAGGTCGTCTGCATAGCCGAGGATTTGGATCAATTTGTTAAATACTGTTCCAACAACCTGGTTTCCGGAGTTCCTTACTGCTTTTTCTTCTGCAAGAGTAGGCAGGCAAGGGCATTACCTGGTCTCGCCCCTTTGTCTATGCTGGACTCTTCTAAGTTAAATTTTCACGGCACACATGGATTGTCATTTGTACAAGACGAATGAGCTTCTTAGGTATATTCATTTCTTCCATGGCTTAATAAAGTTCGTTACGGTCCACATTGACTTTCACTTTTCATGTATGGTAAGTCATGCATAGAGAATGTTTGAAAGGACTTTTTAAAAAGCTCAGACTGGACGTTGTCCATTCCCAGGACTTTATTATTCTTAAGCTTGTTGACGGCATCTCCAAGCTCATCCTCGTCCGTTTCCACGTTCTCCACAAATCTATCTCGGCATGCTCAGATATAGACTCTCTTGCACTCAATACATTTTTTAAGTGCATTACCCATCTCTTACGGGTCTTTTCTTTTTGGCTTGAAACCAGATATTTCTTCATTTACTTTATAGAAATACATTCGACTTTCATTAATACTCCTGAGGTTCCCAATATCTCTTATCTGATTTTCCTATCACATCCTTTTATTCCTTTGGTAAATCCTTTTCTTAACTCTCCAGATAAAAAATAATAATTGTTGCAAAATTAACGTTTGAAAGAATTAATAACCATTAATTTATCATAAATATAGCTTCTTCTGGGAAAATTAATATTATTAAGAGCCATTATACAACTCTAACGGACCTCACGGATCGCAAACACTCAGAGTAGTTGAGCGGATACTCACCAAGCAGTTCCACCCGCACCAAACTGAAGATATACAATTTTGTATGTGTTAATGTGGAGTATGAATTGTAATATATTTTATTTATATTTATATAACCATGTTCATTGTAAATACATTTTTTTTAATAAAGTAAGAGAAAGGATATAAAAAAAATATCTGACCCCGTACTAGGTAAATAATTGCTTACCGCTCGGTGTTGAGATTGGCCATAAGTTAATATACACCCAGCGGGTCAAAGGCTTGGCATCCTCCTCACCTCCCTTAAATCTCTCTTAATACATTTTTAAACGACTCAGATATACCTTTCTGGATTATGTACTAATATCTAATAGTTTTTGGTTAACCCTACTTATCCCCTCTCTCCCCCTCATATCATGGGGTGCATGACTTCTACACATGTGCACCTATGAGGAGTCCTAACCGCTGCTGTTGAGCTTCTACCTCTCGGGACATTCCTTCCTAACCAGTCCCCACTGCTAATAGGTAAGTGCGGGTTCATCCCTACCTGGCAGGGGTAGGGATTACATCAATTAAAAACGTAATCAAATACTTGGAAGTAAAAATCGTCTCTAACCACATATTTTATTTATCCCTGAACTCCCTGCGTACGTCCTTAGATATCCTCCAACTATCACTTTCTGACTATTTCCTCTTCTGCAACCTGACATGCAGACCATCAGCAGGATGGACCGTTATGAAGAATGTCTTAGGATCGAATTGAAGAGGCATCCTGGTCTTAGTGCCTGGCAATATAATGTACTGTGAAACTATTGTAGCTATCACGGTCTTCATCGAGATGTAGGCGAACCTCTTACCTGAAATATTAGCAATAAAATTAGTTTATAAATTTATATTATAATTGATAGTACATGAATAAAGGCACGAGATCATAAAATATAACAGTGAGCTTATAATTTACACAAAGACAGTCTCTATTACTTTCACTTACCTATTTATGAAATACTAGCTGTGACACGCAGCTTTGCTCGCGAATATTGCATTTCGTATTAATTTATGTGCGTTTATGGTAAGATTGGCTATAATAAATATCAACTATCAGCTACTCTTTGTTATCATTTAAAGCCCGATCTTGACTTCTTCCTGTCAAATTTACAATAGCAAACCAGGAGAAGTGGTTATACCCATAATCACTTAATATGTAAAAATAATCGTAACAAACCGTTGACAACCTAAATATGAATTAATGATATTCATCGGTGAAACCTTACACCTGAATCACCCCCATTTTTTAGAATTCAGAAATTATGTTCTTGAAATTAATAGTTTTTTAGACAATTGAAATAATTTCTAAAAACTAAATAACAATTGAATACATTTTCATAGGAACCTACACTCGAAACAGATATGAAACGCAATATGCTTAAAAGGATCGGTCACCTGTATTTAGTGACCAGCCAGGTGCCCTTAAGATTTTTTAATGGGAGTAAAAAACAACCATAGTTATGCCCTCCTTCGAAGGGGGCGTAAAATGGTGGTCCCAAGCCTTTGCGATTTCATGAACTCGTTAAAGATCTCTACCCTAACTAAACTTGGAGAAGAAAATTGACATATTCTAAAGCGACTTCGTCTGCATCAATTTCTGTTATTATGATTGCTATTAAGAAGTTTTATATATTCTTTTATATTTTAAAGTACTTCCGCGTAAATGACATTTTTAGTTTTATTTTCTTGTGGCAGAAGAACATACTGATTTTCTCCGCAACCCGATCTTGACGTAAATCTATTCCTACGTGTTTAAATGTTTACCTCTGTGATAAATAATTACGGAAAAATATAAATTAACGGGGAATTGAATTATTTAAAAATATAAAGTAAATCATTTGGAATCATTGGGATGCGAGGTTTTTTTTTTCTCCCAAATTTTCCCTGTTTTTTCCCAAATTTTCCACTGGTTCTTCACTCCTATTGGTCGCAGCGTGATGTTATATAGCCTATAGCCTTCCTCGATAAATGGACTATCCAACAAAAAAATAATTTTTCAATTCGAACCAGTAGTTTCTGAGATTAGCGCGTTCAAACAAACAAACTATTCAGCTTTATAATATTAGTATAGATATAGCAACGGAAAGTATTGCGATTGTAAAAATCTTCGAATTTGAGTTTTCAACGGAAGTTGAATGTCCTAGAACGGAGTTTTAGGATCCCCTTAGTCCAAATTAATTCCCGCAAAAATGTCTGGGTGTATGTGTGTGTGTTTGTGTATGGTAAGTTTGGCGCGAAAACGAAAAGTCCTATGAAACTCTATATAAATATCGAAGTAAAATTAAATGGGCTTTAATATCATGTAGGTTTCATTCTGGTTGAAATAGTCTGACTGGGCTTAAATTCCGATATTTTAAATTTTATTTATCTAAAGTACCTTTAATTTTGTAAATTCAATAATAATAACCATATCATCTTGTTATCATAGATTAAAAAAAAAAAATCAATCTATTAACCGAGAGTAAAATAATACATTTTTTTTTTTAGGATCACAAGCAGATGATAACAGTCTTGGGATCGAATGTTGCTTTTAAAACAATGGATATTTGTCTTTAAACCAAGTTTTCTTAACATTAAAAAAATGATTATAATTCTTTTGGTAGGTATGTACTTATGTAGGTGCCAGAGGTTAACATAACCATGTTTTGTATAAGCAGTAATGTTTTTCATTAATATTGGGGCATAAATAGAAATTTTTTGGGGGTTGTATAAATATGATATAAGTAGGATGTGCAGTGAATGAAAAGAAAACAAAACAATAATTAAATTTATGTTTCGTCATTTGAAACTTATGTTTCCAGCACTAAAAGGTTAAGTGCTGGAAACATAAGTTTCAAATGACGAAACATAAATTTAATTATTGTTTTGTTTTCTTTTCATTCACTGCACATCCTACTTATATCATATTTATACAACCCCCAAAAAATTTCTATTTATGCCCCAATATTAATGAAAAACATTACTGCTTATACAAAACATGGTTATGTTAACCTCTGGCACCTGTAGTGTAGTGGCTAGCGGAATAGCCTTTTGCCTGGCAGATGGCACTAGAATTTTTTAAAGGGAGTGTAAAATAATGGATGATATCAGGTACTCGTTAAAGATCCCTGTCCTAATTAAAGTGGATAGGTAAAATTTAGGACTCCCACTGTAGCATCCTCGGATTAACCACTGTAGTATAAAGTGGTAAAAAACCAATAAACAAATAAAAATGTTAATAAACCTATATTCATTGATATACTATATTTTATAAATACAAGTCAAGAAGTCCAAAATTGGAAAAAGCGCTTACAGCTCACCATTGTATATAATCTGACTTTAAAATACCTATGGGTAATAGAAGTCAGTCATATATGTATAAATGTATTATATATATTGTAATTGTTTTATATAATAAATTGGAAATAATAATCAAAAAATAAAATAAACAAATTGTTTTTGTGTATGGCTAAAAACATACATTTTTATTATTAACAACAAGAAGGAACAAAAATGGCACCATAGGCTCAACAGAGGTAAAAAATTGGTAACATTACTTTAGCTTTATTAAAAATTCATATTACCCAAGTAGATAAGCTTACTAGTTAATTTAATTGATAATTTTCCAGGTAAAAGGTTCGCCTACATCTCAATGAAAAGTGTGGTAGATACAATAGTCTCAGAGTACATTATATTGCCAGGCACTGAGACCAGGGTGCCTTTTCAGTAAATCCTAAGACATTCTTCATAAAGGTCCATCCTGTTGATGGTCTGCATGTCAAGTTACAGAATATGAAATAGCTTGATAGTGATGAATGAGAAATTTTACGGAATTCTCTTATAAATAAAATTACCGCCTATAATATTAGTATTTTTTATATTTAAGTATAATATAAAAAAATCTCTTCACCTACAATTATGAAATGAAATGAAAAAAAAATTATTCTGGGATCAAGTCCCCTTATAATAACGAACAATGAACAGGAATAAATCCTTATGGTCTGGTTATTTAAATAAAATATGTATACATATAAAAGATCAAATATTCATTATATCTATAGATGTTAGCAAATTCATACTATATATACCTATACTTTACATTTGAACGTAAGATTGAGATGCAAGTAGGTAGTGGAAGAGTTGATGTGAAAGAAGAAAGAGAGCTGGCTTTACGAATAGAGATGGGCAGCGAATTCCAGAAGGATGAGGAACGAACGAGAAACAATTTGTGAAAGGATGCAGTTTTAATAATAATAATAATAATAATAATAATAATAATAAAAACTTTATTCTGGGACTATGTCCCTTAAGAATAACAGAATTGAACAGTAGATATTCATATATGTCTGGTCAAGAAAACAATAAAATTAATTTTTATTTACAAATGAGCAAAAGGAAAAATTAAACACTACCTAGACTTATATACATTCATGTACAAAAAGTATGGATAATGAACACACAAGATTAGAAAAAGAAAGAAAGAAAGAAGATAAATCTCCTAAAGGCTACTGATAGGGTTGAGGTAATTATAAAAAACAAAACAAACTAATTATTCCACACTAGCTTTAGGATAAAATAGATAATTATAACTTGTGTTAAAATAGAAATAAGTCAGTTGCAGATTTGTTGTGCATCTATTTGGGATGCCAAAAGATGTTGGAATAGGTGAGATTTGAATGAGAGAAAGGAAGATGCATGGCGAATATGAGTAGGTAGGGAATTCCAGAGGGTTGCAGAACGGATGTAAAAGGAGTGATCAAAAGATTTAGTTCTATGGGTGGGAAAGTAAAGGTCGGAATGGCGGGATCTAGTTTCGAGAGAGTGGACTGAGGATTTAAATTTAAGGATGCTGTGAATGTATGGAGGGTGCTGGGAGTTTATGATTTGGTAAAGGTATGATCCGAGAAAATATTTCCTCCGTGTAACAGGTAGGAGCCACTTCAACTCGCTGTATAAGTGGGTCACTGAAGACCTCTTCGAGGTGCCGAAGATAAATCTTATGAACATGTTCATGATACGCTTGAGTCTGTCTTCGAGCACCTTTGGGAGGCCACCATATACCACACAGCAATTATCGAAGTGGGGGAATATTAATGAGGAGACGAGAAGCTTACGGGTAGGAAGAGGGAGAAGATGGCGGGAACGATGAAAAAACTTTAGAGTGCTTATCGTTCGTCGGGAAATATTAGCAATATGGGGTTTCCAAGAAAGGGTTTGATCAATGGTAATACCAAGGTTTTTGACAGAGGAGCTAAAGGTGATTGAATGACCATTTAGGATTAGATTCGGAAAGGAAGTATTGGATCTGAGGAGGGAATTGGAACCTATAACAATGGCCTGCGTTTTCTCAGCATTAAACCTAAGTTTATTCAGAGTTGCCCAGGCACAGATTCTATCTAGGTCTTCCTGAATATTGGCAAATGCTACGAATAACTCAGAAGGAGAGAAGGATAGGTAGATCTGAAAGTCGTCGGCATATAAATGATAGGAGCAGTGATGGATTGAATTTGGAAGATCATTGATAAAGGAGTTGAAAAGGAGGGGGGAGATACTTGAGCCCTGGGCCACACCTGCCGAGAGTGTAAGGAAAGAAGATAGAGGATGATGATGATGATAGAGGAATGGTAACTGCTTGGGTCCTGTTACAAAGGAAAGATTGAAACCATCGAATAGTACTATTGGAAAATGATAAAGATTTTAGTTTGGAAAAAAGGATAGAATGATCAAGAGAATCAAAAGCTTTTGAAAAGTCCAGAAGTATTAGTACTGTTAGCTTTTTTTCGTCCATAGCGGTATGTATGTCGCTCGTGATTTTTAGAAGGGCTGATTGTGTGGAAAAGCCGGGTCGGAAACCAGATTGGAGTGGATCGAGCAGTTTGGACTTTTCGAGGAAATTGGACAGTTGTGATTGGACTATTCTTTCAAGTGGTTTAGAAAGGTTTGAGAGAATAGATATAGGGCGATAGTCTTTGGGGGAAGTAGGATTAAAGGTTTTATTAATAGGAAGTACAATAGCTTTTTTCCAGGAGGTAGGGAATACAGAATTTTGGAGAGAAAAGTTATATATGAAGAGTAGGATTGGTAAAATTTCAGGAAGGCATAGTTTTATCAATTTGACGGGTATACCGTCAAAACCTACGGAGTTAGTGTGTGATTTCATGACTGAGGAAATTAGGTCAGATGGAGAGATATCGGAAAAATAAAAGTTGCTAGAGTTGAATGAAGGGACTAAAGGAAAGTCGGGGTTGGTTGTGGAGAATCCTTTGAGGAAATCGATGAGAAATAAGTATTTAATTCGTCAGGTGAGACCTGAAATACCTGAGAGGAATAGGATTCACAAAGCGAGAGTTTGCGGAGGATTTGCCATTTTGATTTGGAATCAGATGCTGAGGAAAGGGCTTCACGGAAGTAGTTTGATTTTGCTTGTCTAATTGCTGTCTGTGTCAGATTGCGGAGTGCCCTGAACATTTGGTAGTCCTCTGTCAGTCTAGTACGTCTAAAACGTCTACGGGCTGCCTCACGCCTCTTTTGTAGTTCTTTTATCTCTTGACACAGCCAAGGAGCAGGTCGACGTCTAAAGGTAGCGGTTTTAAGAGGGGCATGGGTATCAAGGATACTTAGTAAGTTGGAGGTGAGGATGTCTACCATCTGATCGATTGAGGAGCAGGAATAGACTTCAGACCAGTTTAGGGATTCAAGATCAGGTAAAATATTTTCTCGGGTTAGACCATCTAGGTTGCGGAAAGTAATGGATTTAGGTAGGAACACTGTAGTTTGGAAATCATATGTCATTTGGATGAGATCATGGGATGATAAGAACGGAACAGGTAGTTGGGAAGCGGAAAGAAGCTTATGTCCTGAGTCAATGACATGCAGGTCCAGTGTCGGATCTGCAGGTATGGTGAGTAGGTTCATATGGGACGACAAATAGGTGAAGTGAGAAGAACAGGTTTTCTAGATACAGTTTGTCGCTGGAGTCAATAAGGAGGTTGGTGTTGAAATCACCACAGATAATAATGTTATTATAAAAGGGAATATATTTGTAAAGGAGAGACTCAAGGGATGGGTCAAAAGGGACCGAAGGAGGACGATACACCACAGCATACAGGAGAGGATGAGTGTTGCAGGTGATTCTAACGAAAAGGAATTCAATGTGAGGAGAGTCGGAATTGAAAGAAATATCTAGGACATGGGACTTCAGGCTATTATGGATATAAAGTCCCACACCTCCGCCAGTCCGGCCAATCCGGTCATGGCGGATAAAGGAATAATTAGGAAGGGAAACAGAGGAGGAAGGAATATAGGGTTTTAGCCATGTTTCGGAGACTGCAATAATGTGGTAGAAATATGTTTTATGTGATGGGGTATAAATATTGATTGATTGGGTTCTAGTATTTAACGAATGGATATCAGAGCAGAGGGTGAGGAGCTCAGTTATATAGGAAGGTTATGGCAATAATACAATAATACAATTATGGCAATAATACTGGAAGAAGTTAGTCCGGGTGGCAGTCAGTGAATGTATTATATTCACTGTGGGAATAATAATTTTTCATCAAAAAGCTACACTCACTCAACCAAGTTTCCATTCTCCCAAAAATAATTGGGTACATACAAATAAAGAAATTTAAGTAATTTGCAACAGTATTATTTTATTGCATTTTTTATTTTTAACCTAAATAATTAGATCTAGCAAAGTGAATTCTTTTCGGTTACTAGTGCTCCAAGATATTTAAAAGCCCTACAAACTGGACAGTTGTGACCATTAATATTAATTTATGCCGTGGCATCTTTGGGGGTTTCTTGGTGCTCTTCTTGTATTTCATCTTCTCATTGATCTCGAGACCTCATCTATTTGCCTCTTACTTACTCCAGTTTCTCCAACGCTCTGGCAGGGACTGGCAGATCAAACCGAATAGTAGAGAAAAAACATTAAACTTTTTTGTTATCTCATTTTTAATTTACATAGTCCCTTTTTATTCCGATGGCCATTGAAGTTGCGGTAGTTTCTAGGTCTTCCAGCAGGTGGTCTATCCTCCAGAGGTTGTAACTCTATATGTTTTTAGCAAATTCTGTACAGTAGCATCTGACTTATTCAATAGATGTTCAATTTTTCTTAGAGATTTAGTACTAACCATAAGCTCTCTCAAATCATGGGAAATGGGAAATTAAAGCTAATACTGAACCTAAGAGTTGATTATAGAGATAAGATTTATATTACAACAAATAGGATTAATATTGAAAGAGCATGGAAACTTTTTTGACCTATCATTAATAAATGACTTTCTGCTTCGTTTGATATAAATAAATAAATCTATTCTTTTTAATCTAATATTTGTATTAATAACTTGTTGGAAAATTGTTAAGTTGAAAATAAACAGCCATGTAAATTATTAGCATGCTGTGTAGAAAATTTGTTGTCTTGTACTAGGGGTTATCCGTTACAATAATGAGACTTGTTATTGTCTTGTTAAGAAGCTACCAATTAATATCATTTCACTCACCTCAGAGGGCTATTGGGGATACATAGGGTTAAGAGGTTATGACCAAGTGGGTTTGCATGGGCAGAGAGCTAATGATCATAAGAGGTTTTGATTTTCTGCTCAGTTCTTCTAGATTTGCCAAAGTTCTAAATTCATGTTTTTATGGATGATTTTATTAGTGTCCTAATAGGGGACATTAAAATGTTTGTATTGTTGAAATAGGATATAAAAAATATACAGACACCTAAGGCCTTAGTAGTTAGACCTTTGTAGTGTAACAATGAACAACATTTCCTAACTCTAACAAATATATATTATAGATGATGGTAATATAAATGGGCTTTTTGGAGTATATTCTTAGTATGAAATGTCAATCAAGTATTTTAGTAATCTGTATCTATGGGAAGTTTCGTTTAAATTTGTTTCAGTATTGCATGTAAGAAGGTGTCCTTGGGGGTCTGTTATGCCTGGGTCTTGGACACACGAAAACTATGAATGAAATGAATGAATGTCACTGGCGTGGTCTAACAGTCCTCAAACTTGAATGTATGAGCGAATGAGATGTGGATAGAATACTAGCAAATTGTTTTCTCTTGATGGGATCGACGATATTGTTTATTTTTATTTTTGGAGGGTTGACCAAAGAATGATACAGAAGACGTTCCGAGAGTAGTCGAACAGGTTCAAAGATATACCAAAGGCAGCATTTTCTGAGCTGTGTTGATTATTATAAAATGATACTAATTAAATAATAATTTGAAAGGCTGTAAAACTTTAGTATATTATGTATAAAAAAGAAATTTCCAACCGAAATTGGTGAAAACTTATTAAAAAGTTTTATATTATTGTTTACACCATGTTTGTTTATTCGTTTAACGTCATTTTTATGCTATTGGGTTGTGTCACATAAAATGTACGTTTTCAAGGTAAAGGATTTTTATTAAAAATACGATATGAAAACAAGATAATTTTATTCGAAGTATTTACCTTCTTTTTCTACACATTTTTCCCAACGTGGCACTAACTTTTTTACTCCCGAACTGAAAAACTGAGCTTTGAAGTGAAACAAAATCTAAAAACGCACTTTTCACTTGATCATCATTTTCAAAAAGTTTTCCTTTGACGAAGTTGTCTAAATTCATGAACAGGTGCTAATCTGTTGGAGACAAGTCGGGGGATATTGTGGGTGCGGAAGAACTTCGTAGCTGTTTTTGCACGGTATGTTTTGGAACATGGGGTCTTGCTGCCGTTCAGTGAGATCATGAGGTACCCATGTATCGAGCTTTTTTACTTTCCCAACACACTTTAAATGTCTGGAAACGGTAGATGCACTTGCATTTAGTTGTGCTGAGAGTCCTTTAACTGTTTGGTAGGGTTTCCTTCTACTGTATGTTTGAGGACATCGTTGTCTATTACGGACGGAGGTCTTCCTCGGAGCAAGTTTTTCAAGTCGGTATCCCCAGCTGAAAACTTAGTAAACCAACGGCGAATGATCCGTTCATTAACACTCCCTTCCCCAAACGCCTTGCAAATATTTCTAGCGGCCTCAGCTGCTGAATGGCCGAATTTAAACTCGTACAAAAATATTACTCGGAAATCGCGTGTTTCCATGTTCATATTTGGAGGTATACTAAAAAGTTGGTAATTAATTGGGAAGCTAATGTTTATAATACAAAGGTAGAGGATTAGTAACTGTTTACTTTAAATATGTAAACATTCAGAAAAAAACAGCAGAGACCTGCAAAATCCTTTATGTATTTCAGAAATTATAAAAACGGACATTTCATGTGAAACAACTCAATACTATGGCTAATCGGACGATGCTACAGTGGGAGTCCTAAATTTTGCCTATCCAGGTTTTATTAGGATAGGGATCTTTAACGAGTACCTGACATCGCACAGATTGTTTCAGATTACTTGAATGTTTGAGATTGTTGAAATGTTTCATCTCTTATTCTATTGCTTTCAAGTATTGTCTTTTATTTAATAAAATCAATAAACATTACCAAAATTATTAAGTCAATAAATGTATTTGCTTTGATAGATAATAACTTAATCGACTTGAACTTTATACGAACAGGAAAGGACACTTAGATTTGAGAGGCTCCGAATTGGTTATGACAAGTGTTTCTGATTCACAATCCAGAATGGATGGCATGATGAAATAATGATACAATAATAATAATTTTTTTTTAAATTTATTCTGGGGAAGTACGAATAGCTCCAGTACAAATCCTTATTGGCACATTGTTTACAGAATTAATAATATATAGTTCATTCTCTTATCGAATATTAATCCTAAATATGATTATTTTTTCACTTACTCGATCGGAGAGCCACTAAGCAACAGCTGAGAAATATATTAACATGTTCGTCATTGACAGATGTACAAAAGGCCTAGCACAATAAGCATGTGAAATCTGCCCCCGCTGGTTGTAGAACGAAATTTATATCATTGATTCACAACTATGAGAAACAACCTTATGCAAATTTTTAGCCCCTTATTCCTTATGGGAGGGAAGTTGTGGAGGGAGAAAGAAAAAACCGCTTTCAACGGAAAAAAATCTGGTGCGGGCAACACACGACTTTCACTTACCTAAATTTTTAAAATCAATGAAAGAATTTTCAAATACAGTTAAAAAATACGCGAAATTATTAAGGAATTAATCAAATTAAATTTCTATAGAAACATGTGTTTTATTAAAAAATCAATTATATTATTATCTTAAATAATCTGTAAGCTTTATATTCTTTTCATCACTCTCCAATAACTTTTAAAAGCTTGTGTATGAGATGATAATTTTTCTAAAATCTTTAGCTTTCCAACGGTATATCATACATGTATATTACTGCTCTTATGTTCAAAAACAAAAAATTGCATTAAAAAAATATTTTTTCTGTTTTCTCCTTTAGTTGGGTATCGAATTTATTCAATTTATATATTTACCAGTTTTTCATCAGCGTTAACAAGATAATCTAGTTATTATTATTGAATCTACAAAATTAAAGGTACTTTAGGGGAAGAAAATTTAAAATATCGGCATTTAAGCCCTGTCAGACCATTTTTATCTAAATAAAACCTACATGATATTAAAGACCATTAAATTTTACATCGATATAGCGAGTTTAATCAAAATCGTCGGAACCGTTTTTGAGAAAATCGAAAAAAGGTGCAAAATGCATGGTATAAAGTGCCTCTTCTGGTAGGCTCATTTTGATGAAAAAAGTTTCGTCACGTCTCGGGCGTATAGTTGTCTTAAATATGAAATTTCAGTTTCATAGGACTTACCGTTTCCGCCCGGGAGTTACCACAGACACACACACACACAGACCTTTTTGCGGGACTTGGTTATTTGGACTCAGGGGACCCTAAAACGTGTATTTCCGTTGAAAACTGGAATTCGAAAATTTTCACGATCGCAATACTTCCCCTTACTATATATAGTAAGTAAGTGAAAGTAAAAATATATGTTGTGGTTTTTTCAAAAAACGGTTTCAAAATTTTATTAAATATTTTTTGACTAACTTTTTCGTGGAATATGTGTTAGTGGTTACCTAAAAGAGACCTAAAGAACATTTTTTTGAACTTTTTTATTTCGAAAACGTGGGTCAAAATTTTTGTACTAACTAAACTAAGACTTTTTTAAATTATGTTGGATTGGTACACCTATAATGTTTTGCTACGTTAATTCATTGGAAGTTCCTGCACTGTATATATTTTTTTAAGTTGATCCCAAATGTACCCAATAGTGAAAATTAAAAAAACAACATTTTTTCATCTGTGAGTAGTAACTGGTCACCACGCATGATGAGTAGGGATAGAGCCGTAGGATCGTTGTCATTAGATATTATTTACACACTATGCACGTACATACTATGTATTATACCTATGACTATATATATATATATATATATATATTAACAAAATAATACTAATAATAATACTGAGAGATGTTAGTGAAATAGTATTTAACCTCAAGAGTGGAAACTTTTTATTTAATTAAATATAATATCAGAAATATCTTATATTGGATATAAATTTTTTTTTTTACTAACATAACACTATATGTTCTATTCATATAAGAAGAAGGATATATTCAAATAAGAAACTACAAAGATTTATATATATATATATATATATATATATATATATATATATATATATCATTAGCATAAAAGCGTAACACTAGTTAAAATGTTAGTCTATAAAGCTATGATGATGTATGGAATGATCGTTCAAAAAATAAAAAAAAATACCAGTATTTTTCACTACTTCAGGATATTTAGATAGACAGGTGATATTTCAAAAATAAATAATTTTCAATGTTCATAAAAAACGGTATAATTCCGTATACTAGAAGATAGTGTTTTTTTTCTCGAACGTTCCATGCAAATCTGACATCTGAGGTTTTTATATTAACATATAATAATATGACAAAGATTTGTCTCGTCGTAATGACAATGTCGTCAGCGAAGAGAAGGCACTTGATATGAGGCCGAATTGTTGACGTTATTCCATTAATAGCTAAGAAGAATAGTGTCGCACTGGGGTCACCTGTGGCACATTAGTCAGCATAACAGCCAATACAACAGGTTCAAACCTTAATAGGAGGAAAAAAATCCTTAGTTATGTCGTCCTTCGGAGGGAACGTAAAAAGGTGTTTCCGAGCGCGACAGGGCCTGGGCCTCGCGGTGTAAACTCCTACGAGTTTAGACTCACGTCAAAGATCCCTATCCCAATTAAACCTGGATAGGCAAAATTTAGGATTCCCACTGTAGCATAGTCTGATTAGCCATAGGAGCATAAAGTGATGTTAAACAAGCTTAGTGTCGCTGTGGTTTCCGGCCCTACAATCTGCCAAGTGAAATGCTGTGGACTATCGGAGCCGTTTGAAGTATGTGGTCTAAGGCAAGGAGATCCAATAGCCTCCCCTTCTGTTCAATATAGCTCTGCAAGTCATCGTCAATTGGACGAAATTAGAACAACAGGTCATATTTACGAAGATTACTCAAATTCTCGCATATGCGGATCATATCATTGTTGATGGATCCCTGCAGAGCATAAGAGTGGTCTTTGAAGCAATGGATGCTGAAGCATGAAATATTAGCCTACAAGTCAACGAGCTGAAGACCAAGATTATGGTACTGGAGAAACGACTGGACCAGAGGCAGAGTCATTATGAAATGGGAATCCTATAAGCTCGAATTGGTAAGGAGCTTTCAATATCTGGCTTCTATTATCAATGATGACTTGAAGAAAGAAGATGAAGTAAGAAAGCGTGTAGCGGGTGGAAATAGAGCCCATTTTCTGATATCGAAGCTATTAAGGATCAAGCTTGTGAGGCGTTCAACGAAGTTTATGCTATACAAGACCCTTGTAAAACCAATGGTTACATAAGGTGGAGAAACGTGGATCCTCAACAACAAAAATATGGACCTACTAGATAGATTTCAAGAGTAGTCCTTAGGAGAATCCTGGGAGCCGTGTTTGAGGATGGTCAGTGGCAGGGAAGGAAAAATGGGGAATTGTTACAGCTCAACCAGGATATCAGTATCTCCTCCCACATCAAGATACAGAGATTAAAATGGATTGGCACGTGATGAGGATGAACAGTAACAGAGTGGCAAGTAGGCTGTACAAGAATGTTCCAGACTGCCTGCGCCAGCGTGGTAGGCCGAAGGGCAGATGAAGGGATGGTGTAGGGGAGGATCTTAGACAGCTCGGGATCTCTCTGAGAGGAGCTACAGATCGAGAAGAATGGTTGGCGACTGTTGAGCAGGCCAAGGGCAGCCTCACGCGCCTGATCAGCCAATAGAAGAAGAAGAAGAAGTGTCGCTGTTAGAGAAGATCCTTGTAGAATTTTTAGACAATAGTTTAAGGAAAAGCTACTCTGACACAGACTTCTGTATCAGTCGAAAATTCATAGTGATTATATTATGGAACTAAAATGTATACAATTAACATATATTTATAGAAATATATTAATTAGTCAGTAATTGTTTGTTTTTTTTGGCAAAACAAATTTTAATATCAACTCAACAACTATTAAAAAAATCTGGCGCGCGCAACACAACTTTCACTTACCTCCGTTATTTATAACAATTCAAGAATTTTTAAACAAATTTATAAACGATAAATAAATTGTTAAAGAATTATTTAAATTGGATTTTAATAGAAACATGTGTTTTATTAAATAATCTATTATATCATTATCAAAACGACAATAAGTTTGTTTTATCGGCTTTTCATAGCTCTCCGTTAACGTTTACAGTAGTATGTATAAGATAATATTATCTAAAATCTCTAACATTCCAACGGTATATAATACATGTATATTACTGTTCTTAAGTTCAAAAACAAACAATTGCATTAAACACATATTTTTGCAGTTTTCTCGTTTAGTTGGATATCGAATTTGTTCAACTTGTATATTTACCTGTTTTTTAGCAATGCTAATCAGACGATATGGTTAATTTTTTTGAATCTACAAAATTAAAGGTACTTCAGAGCAAGAAATTTTGAAATATCGACTTTTAAGTCCTGTCAAACTATTTCAATCATAATGAAACCTACATCAAATTAAAGCCCATCTAATTTCGCATCGATATATAGAGTTTAATCATAATAGTTACAACCGTTTTTGAGAAAATCGTAAAAAGGTGCAAAATGCATAGTATTGTATATAGTGACTTTTTTGTTAAGCTGATTTTGATGAAAAGGGTTTTGTAACGCCTCGGGCGTATAGTTGTCTTAAATACGAAATTTCAGTTTCATAGGACTTTCCGTTAACGCGCGGGAGTTACCACACAAACACACACACACACAGACTTTTTTGCGGGACTTGGTTATTTGGACTCAGGGGACCCTTAAACGTATATTTCCGTTGAAAACTGGAATTAGGAAATTTTCACTATCGGAATACTTTCCCTTACTATATATAGTAAGGGAAAGTAAAAAGATTATCCCCTCCCAAAATTTGAAGGTTTACATTTCAAGATACGTAGGGCCCGAATAACGAAAAATAAAAAAAAAACGTATTCAATCGTCCCCCGTAGGCCGTTCCCCTTTCTTCTCCGTAACTACTGGACCAATTTTGTTTTTCTTTATTTGGCGCAAAATTATCAGCATAGGGCATCCAACGATGATAACACTTAGACGTTTTAATATAGTAAGTGAAAGTAAAACATACTTGGTATGAACTTCGAAAAAAAAAAAGTGGGCAATACTTCAAGCGAAAATGGCCTCAATTAAGATTAATTAAAATTATGATATCATAACTGACTAACGCGACTGCTGCCACTTATAATAATGATGAAATGAACAAATTAGATATCAGATAATTACCTTTTATGTCAGATAAACACATGGATTAAATGTAATATCAAGAGCACAATATATCTTCAAAAATTTCATCATATTCGCTGACATCAACTTCATGTTAATTAATGGAAGTAATCATTACATCTTGAAAAGTCTCAAACTGAAGAATATTTTGTCAAAATGAGAAATAAGCTGTTTCATTTCCACTAATAAATTTTTATGAACCAAGAAAATAAGTTTATATTTCTAGAATTTAAGTTATTCATGGATAACTGAAACCAACCACGCAAATTAATTATTGAGGAATACAGAAATTAATCTTATTAAATATTGTTATGTATTGAGGATACCGTAAACACAATCATCAACCCCTTTTTCAATAAAAGCATTAAAAGTAAATGCGAGTAAAAATACACGCGAGCGATAAAAAATACAGCTCGAAAAACGTAATTATAATACTCGAAAACACATTAATTAATCCCAATAACCACCCCTTCCCTCTAAAAACTCAAAATCAATAATTATCTTAAAACTAAATAGACTGAATTTACAGGATAAATAATACTCTGCCACAGCCGGGATTTGAACCCAGAACCCAGAGAACAATAGACTAGTGCTCTATCGACCAGACCACGCAGCTCCCAAATATTTAAAATAATAATTATTAATTACTAGCTGGCCCGACAGACGATGTCCTGTATGAGCTATGTCTTAGCGAAATCGGTCAAACCATTCACGCGTGATGCGATCACAAAGGGAAAAGGCGATTCATTTATATATATAATATATATAAAGAGAGATTGATTGATTGATTGATTTTTATTGTCTTAGGGCCAGAGGCCCTTTCTTACAGACAAAATTATAAACTTTTTACGTACAAATGTGCCATTTAAAATATAGTTAAATTACTTATCTACTAATAGAGAGAGAGAGAGAGAGAGAGAGAGAGAGAGAGAGAGAGAGAGATAGATAGATAGATTAACAGATAGAACGATTATTATTCCCTTAACATTTTTTTGCTGTTCACGATGGCCAAGGAAAAAGGCGATTCATTTATATAAATATATATATATATATATATATATATATATATATATATATATATATATATATATATATATATATAGAGAGAGAGAGAGAGAGAGAGAGAGAGAGAGGTATATGGATATGTATACATACATACACATATATATATATATATATATATATATATATATATATATATATATATATATATATATATTTCTTTAGATATTTGGAAATAATAAACTATTTTGTAATAATTTTCAGCGTTTTTATATTAGTATTTAATATTAAAAATTAATGTAATATGTAGTTATAAAGTAATCTCTCCGTTAAGAACAGCATCAAAATAAGTGATATTCATAGAATTAATACTCTAAAACAAAAAAGGAATTACTGAAATGATAGTTTTTTGAACTTGGCAATGATGACTAGCCATTTTCCTTCAAAATGAATTTACAATGTCACTTGTTTGTCTTTCTGAAGCTTTTTTATTATTTTATTGCTATACACATAAGTTAATTGCCTATACAGCTATATAAATTGTTGTACCTTAATATTAATATTCCGAAATGATAAACTATTGTGTAATAATTTGTAGTATTTTTGTTAATAAGTTATATATGTACTTGATACCTTTAAAAAACAAAACAACAACATAGTTTTCATTAAAGGGCATGGTGTTTTCAAATATTAAATCAGAGGCCGGATACAACAATATCAAATTATCAACTGCGTAAAATATATCATTTTTACTTTTCGATGTCAATGTCTCAATTATGATTTTACATCTTCTTCAACCTTCTTTGGGGCACTTTTTTGGTGTATTATTATTCTCTCATTCTCGTTGAAATTTCTAAAAAGAATATATTTTTAATAGTTTTTACTTTCACTTACTATATATAGTAAAAGATTGTGAAAATTTTCGAATTCCTCTTTTCAACCTGAATACACGCTTTAGGGTCCCCGTAGTCCAAATAACCAAGTCCGGCAAAAAGGTCTGTGTGTGTGGTAACTCCCGGGCGGAAACGGTAAGTCCTATGAAACTGAAATTTCATATTTCAGACAAATATACGCCCGAGACGTTACTTTTTTATCAAAATCAGCTTACCAGAAGAGCCACTTTATACCATGCATGTTGCACCTTTTTTCGATTTTCTCAAAAACGGTTCCGACGATTTTGATTAATCTCGCTATATCGATGTAAAATTTAATGGGCTTTAATAACATTTAGGTTTCATTCTGATTAAAATTACTGACAGGGCTTAAATGCCGATATTTTATATTTTCTTTTTCTAAAGTACCTTTAATTTTGTTGATTCTATAAAAATAACTATATTATCTTGTTACCACTGATGAAAAACAGGTAAATATATAAATTGAATGAATTCGATACCCAACTAAGGGAGAAAACTGAAAAAATATATTTTTTATGGATTTTTTTGTTTTTGAACATAAGAACAGTAATATACATGTATGATATACCGTTGGAAAGCTTGAGATTTTCGAAAAAATATTTTCGAAAAAATACATATATATATATATATATATATATATATATATATATATATATATATATATATATATATATTGTTTTATCTAGATTCACCCGTAAGCCTATCGATTCTGCCGCCGTCATGGGGTACGACAGTATAGGTGTCAAAAATATGATATTCCCAAAAGAAGATTTCTTTAATTACCTTGGATCGATGATAACCTCCATCAACGACCAAATGCGCGAGATCGACCTAAGAATAAATAATGTAAATAGAGCATTTTTTCTCTATCTCTTCTAATCTGAAATCTAAGAAGATCTCCAAATATCTCAAAATGAGGGTATCTAACACCATCATCAAACCTGTACTGGTGTATGGCTGTGAAACATGGGCATTATCAGGTACACTAGGAAGGAAAATTGAAAGGTTCCAAAGGAGCTATTATGGGATCAGGACCTAGGGCTGTGGAGACGTAAGGTTAGGGCAGAACTGATAGAGGAACGAAGCGGTCGATCTCCCATGACATGAAGACAAAGAGGTTACGATGGGTAGGACATGTGGCCAGAAGTGATCTATCAGGTCCCTATCTTCAAGAATATGAATGCGATGGTGGTCAGAACTAGGCCAAGAGGAAGACCGAGAATGAGATGAGGTGACATAATCAAGAAGGACGCTACGGAGTTCCACGCGGTGAACTGGAGGGCAATTGCCTGTGATAGACAGAGGTGGAGATATATATACATAAAAAAAAAACCTGTACCACTACAACCCATGAAGGGTCTTGAGCTCAGTACATATAGAGATTCGTACTGTTTCTAGGCCAACGGCCGTGCAATGAGGTGATTAGGCCGAGATCACACTCAGCCGCCAGGTCTTTTCCCCAATTTGGGTACCCACTTTATAGAGGCTGGGACTGCCCCAGGAGGGTCTCCATACCCTAGGGTCGCCCCCCGACTGAGATAACAGAATAAATAATATATATACATACATACATGAAATTTAAAATTCGGATTTTAAGTTTTGCCAGATTTTAAAGATAACATTTATTTACATATTAATATAACAAATTTATTCAAAATTCATGAAGCCATTTCTGAGAAAAATGTTAAATGGTGTAGAAGAAGAAAAAGAAAAAAAAAAAATATTCTGGACTAATTTTACGTAATATAATATCTACACTTGGCCATGTGACAAAATTAATGAGAAAGGGCAAATTCTATAAATAAAATTGGAGGCTGATTTATACTTCACCACTCTTTTATTAAAAATCAATGCACGACGTTTCGGCTAAAATGCATCAGGTGCAAAGGAACAACTTTATCTGTAAGTACAAAATATTGTCATGAGGAAAAGAGGAAAAAAGATTTAAAAGAATAATAAAGATTTAGTTTCTTTTGTACATTTTGCTGTATATGCATATAAAATGTCATTTAGGCCTAGACGATTTTGATTTTTTTTTAAAATGGTGTAATATCAGCAACAAATCTTTTTTAATAAACATTTATTAAAATTTACAACCTTATTAAAATAAATAATACTAAAATAAAAAGAACTAACTGTACCTATACAACGCATGAGCGGTCATGGGTTCAGTAGTACATAAAAAGATTTCGAACTAGGCCGAAGATCGTGCAATAAGGTGATAAGGCCGAGATCACACTTAACCGCCTGAGTTTTTCATCATTTTAGGGTACCCAATTTATAAAGGTTGGGTATGCCCCAGGAGGGTCTCTGTACCCTATTGTCGATTCTGAGCTGATATACCAGAATATATAATTCTGCCTCAGTGCTACCCACTAATTCACACCGCTGCCTAAAATACAAAACCCCTAATTAAAGTGAATAATCGCATGATATTTTTTTTTTAAATTTCTTTATTTCCAGATCGGCTGCTTGAGCTATACATGTTTTTTTTTTAAATAAAAGAATAATTATTACACCTCGTAATAATGGAAAAAGTGGGGGTATAGTCTCGTACAAAAGACACCCCTAACGATTATAAGTATATAATTATTCCTAAGAACTAAATTATAAAAACAATTTGATGATATTGAAAGAAAGAAAAGTTATGAATATACAAAATAATACTAGGTTTGGTACAAGAATATAAAGTTTTTTTTTTATTTATTTATAGTATTTTACAACTGTACGAAAGAATACAATGAGTAAATATGTAAAATGAAAATAAAAAGTCATGAAAATGTCTTGAAAAAGAACCACCCAGTGGTAGCACTTCACTAACTATTTTAATACAGTGGTCCCGAGGCCACCTTCTTTTCAGTCGCCTTGGAGGGTTATCGGGGATATCTGAGGAAGATAAATTACGGACAAGTGGGTTTGTATGGACAGGGAGTTTAGAATGGAAAGAGGAGTATCTATCACGGGCTATGTCTGCAACAAATGGGATGTTAAGGTCATTATGAATGAGTTGATTTGTAACAAAATAAGGGGCATTCAGGATTTTGCGAAGGATTTTGGATTGTAAGTGCTGGATTCGGGAGGTATTAGATGGTTTCGTAGAGCCCCAAAGCTCGATTCCATATGTCCAAATAGGTCTGATAATAGTGATGTAAATGAGTCTTTTGTAATATACTGGAAGTTTTGAACGTTTGTATAGTAAGTGTTGTAGTAATCGATATCTTCGAGATGTGCTTGTCGTTTCAGTCTTGTGTGAGGATTCCAATTCCAAGTAAGGCGCTTGTCAAGATGGCGACCTAGGTTTCGGATTTATTCTACAGAAGTAAGGGTAATGTTATTAAAGGATACTGGGGGACAGGAAGTCATCGGTTTGTGACGAAGGGTAAAGGTGATTTGGTTGGATTTATTTTATTCCTCCAATTTTGACACCATTCTTCAATGGCTTTGATGTGGGACTGAAGGGTTTGGGATGCAGTAGTTGGATCATTATGGACGGATTAGACACACGTGTCATCAGCATAAGTATTGAGGACAGTGCGAGGATGGAGTGGAATGTCAGCTGTACAAAGCGAGTAGAGGATAGGACCTAAGATACTACCTTGAGGCACTCCAGCAGATAGGGAAAATGTGGATGAGTAGGAAAAGTTATGGTTTACCGTAAAGGTTCGTATAAAAGTAAAATCGATTTTAGACTAAAAAATAAATAAAATTAAAAGCAAAACAAAATAATAATAAATCAAAATAAGTTTAAAAAATAATAATAAGATGAGGTTCAATATTTACAATGTAATATCTTGTAGAAGTCTGAAGGGTTTAAGCCTGCGAAATGAAGTTGGAACTCCTATTTTGTAGGCTACTGTACCTCTAACTACTGGTAGCTATGAGTGATATTTTTTTTAACGGTTTTTAATGAAATATTCCATGTATTCGTAGCTCGCGATGTAGTTGACTATTTCTAATAAACCATGTGACATCTACGGCTATTCTTATTATTATGTTTTGAAATCTTTGCAATTTTTTTCTACATGATATAATTGCATATAAACTGCCGATTGGCAGCACTCCAGAAAATGTTTTGGAAGACTATTGGGTTGTTTCACATGAAATGTCCGGTTTTATAGTTCCTGAAATACATAAAGGATTTTGCAGGTCTCTGTTGTTTTCTTCCGAATGTTTACATATTTAAAGTAAACAGTTACTAATTCTCTACCTTTGTGTTATAAACATTAGTTTCCCAATCAATTACCCACTTTTTAATATACCTCCAAATATGAAGATGGAAACACGCGATTTTCGAGTAATATTTTTGTACGAGTTTAAACTCGGCCATTCAGCAGCTGAGGCCGCTAGAAATATTTGCAAGAAGTTTGGGGAAGGGAGTGTTAATGAACGGACCATTCGCCGTTGGATTGCTAAGTTTTCAGCTGGGGATACCGACTTGGAAAACTTGCCCCGAGGAAGACCTCCGTCCGTAATAGACAACGATGTCCGCAAACATACAGTAGAAGGGATCCCCTACCAAACAGTTAAAGGACTCTGAGCACAACTAAATGCAAGTGCATCTACCGTTTCCAGACATTTAAAGTGTATTGGGAAAGTAAAAAAGCTGTTTCAAAACATATCATGCAAAAATTGAAAGAACTGGGCTACGAAGTTCTTCCGCACCCACCATATTCTCCCGACATGTCTCCAGCAGATTACCACCTGTTCAGGAATTTAGACAACTTCGTCAATAGAAAAATTTTTGAAAATGATGATCAAGTGAAAAATGCGTTTGAAGATTTTGTTTCACTTCAAAAAGCTGGTGTCACATCGGGAAAAATGTGTAGAAAAAGAAGGTAAATACTTCGAATAAAATTATCTTGTTTTCATATCGTATTTTTAATAAAAATCATTTACCTTGAAAACTGACATTTCATGTGACACAACCCAATAAATCAGAAGGTCTTGCGGTCATCTTCTTTTCAAACGGTCATTAAAGAGAAACACACATTAAAACGTGGTGATATTTTGATTATGTGCCGACGTTTTGGTCTACATTGTGGGCCTTCATCAGTGTTGACTCTGAGAAGGTGTCTAAAGATGTCTAGTAGGTAGAGTAGGGATGGAGTTTGTCGTGAATGAAATAATACCTGATTCGGGATAAGTTGAATATTAAGTTCATTATGGATGAGTTTATTCGTGACAAATTTAGAAGGACTGAGAATTTTGGATATTCGAGGTTTGCATTTGCGAAGAATTTGATGGTTCAATTGCTCTCTAAAGCTTAACTTCGAAAGTCCAGAGGAAGGTTTGTGCGTTTGTCTATTAAGTGTTGAAGGATCCAAAAACAATGGTGGCATATATTTAACATGATTTTTTTTATTTCAAAACAAAATACATTAAAAATTCCTAAAGATCAATGATTTTGAAATCGATTTATTTAAACAAATATATAGAGTGGATAAGAAACACTCCTAACGTAGAATTAAAAGATAAATAAATAAACAAATTAGCTGTTGAGAGGTTTTCATGGCATAAGTTTGGATTGTCATTGCTGCCTTAGTATCTCCTCCACCCTTCGTGATGTGTCGTGAGTGACGTCAGCTGCTTCTTGACCAATCAGAGGCCACTAATCTTAACCGTTATCTTGAAATGTGCCATTATATCATTACTTAATCTTGATGATTGCAGTTATCATTTCATTCACAGTTCAGCTTCAGCGAATAGCGGTGTTTTATTGTGCTCTAACAGGTTAATTAAAGAAGTTAAGATTTATTATATGGGCAAATGTTGGGAGCAAATCGACAAAACAAATAATAATTTTGATGTTAATTTATTAATTTAAAATATTTGTTTAAATGGTCTATTACATGATAAAACAAAGGGTATGTTTTTCAGGGTGAAACCTATAGTAAAGAAAAAAAAAGGGGTTTTCTGATTTGGTCATCTAAGTATTCTAGTAGGTTGAGTAGGGTTGTAGAGTATTTAGTTTTTGAATGGATATATATACAACTTAACTACCTTGTATTCGGGTATAAGTATTATTTCAAATATATTAAAGTTTCATTATGGAGAGTTTGTTTCGATGACAAAATTTAGAGTACTGAGAATTTGGATATTCGAGGTTTGCATTTGCGAAGAATTTGATGGTTTCAATTCTCTCTAAAGCTTAACTTCCCAAAAGTCCAGAGGAAAGGTTTTGTGCGTTTGTCTATATAAGTGTATGAAGGATCCAAAACCAAGGTGCTATATTAACATGATTTTTTTTTCAAAACAAAATACATTAAAAATTCCTAAGATCCAATGATTTTGAAATCGATTATTTAAACCAATTATAGATGTGCGATAAGAACACTCCAACGTAGATTAAGATGAAATAAATAAACAAATTGAGCTGTTGAGACTTTTGAGGTCTACATGTTTGGATTTACCAATTTGCTGCCTTGTATCTCCTCCAACCCCTTCGTGATTGTCGTGATGGACGTCAGCTCTTCTTGACCAATCAAGCGCACTAATCTTACCGTTATCTTGAAATGTGCCATTATATCAGACTCAAATCTTGATGATTGCAGTTATCATTTTCATCACAGTCCTTCAAGCGTGTTCATATTAAAGTAAGTTAGATGTGCATCCAAACCAATAAAATTATGTGTATTATATTTAAATTTAGTTTAAGGTCATACAGATAAGGCAAGTTGTTTCAGGGAATAGACTTCCAATCAATTATTGGTATATTATATTCAATAACGAATCTTTGTAATCGAAAAAAATGTTCTTGTTTTTTTTAAATTATCCTCCTCAATATTTGATGGCTTACGTTCACAAGATACGTAAAACCCGAATTGTGAATAATTTTTTGAAGTTTGTTACAAAAATGCCAGAGCATCCAACGATGATTCCAACACCTAGACGTTGATACAGCCGATTAGTTTTAATAATAATAATAATAATAGGCTTGCCGAACCCGAAGGTTCGATGCCGATACCACCAACTTCTGTCTGCACAGACTCGTCCAATGTTCACCGTTCAAGCCCATGCCCCCGAGATCAGCATTAACGCAATCCTCCCATCGACGCTTCGGCCTACCTTTTGGACGTCTACCAGTCGGATCAGCGAATACCAACTTTCTCGGAATCCGTTCCTCATCGAGCCCAACAACTTTACTCGCCCATTTGAGTCTCCGCTATGCAATCAACTCAATTATATTAACAGGATACAAGTTCCGCAATTCCGCGTTGTGCAACCTTGTAAACTCCCCAGTGGTCTCATCTCTCTTCGGACCAAATATTTTACGCAGTACCCTATTTTCGAAAACCTTAAGCCGTTGTTCATCCTTCAAAGTAAGCGGCTACGTTTCACATCCGTAAAGAACCGTCGGAAAAATAATAGTTTTATAAATCCTAACCTTTAAGTTTTTAGATAGAAGCCGCGAACTAAGTAATTTAGCAACTGAATAATAACACGCATTTCCCACCTTTAATCGGGACTTTATTTCTTCCTGGATTTCATTTTTTCTTGTTATCATTGAACCTAAATACTTTAATTTCTCTAGGTGCAAAAGTATGCCCTGATATACCAATATCACCAAGATCGCCACCGTTTCTGCTACTAATCATATATTTCGTCTTATCGGTATTTAATTCGAGTCCTATTTCTTTACCGGTTTTGATTAACACACTTGTATTTAGTTGTATGGTTTCCGTGTCTTCACCTAGCGGTACTAAATCATCGGCATACCCTAAAACCGGAATCCTGTCACCCATATTTAAACCTTTCTCGGTACACATCACCTTTTCTATGACAAGGTGACAAGCCGATTAGTTTTAAAAATGTTATTGAATTCAACAGCTTAGTTATTTTTGAAGGAAGAGAAATAATTTATTAGAGTCCTTTAACCAAGAAACCTTAAATAAAAAAGAAAATAATTATAAAAATGACAAGAAAAAAAAATTGAAATTCTACCCACCTATACGCCCTTAACTCAGTTATTTTTGAAGATAGAGAAAATGATGTCGATAGTTTTAGAATCAGTGAAGGCGATAACGGCTATTAGTGCCTTTCGACAGAGAATTAGATTTTCTACAAACTAAGAAAAGGATCGTTGAAATCGGTTCTGAAATAGCAGAGATATAGCTTTTTGAAATTAGCAATTGTCATAGACCATACCATTTTAGGCCATTTTCCTTTGAATTATCAATTGTTTTTCAAATTGGTTAACTGTCTCTAAATAGCTATATAAACAGTTATACCCTATAATAATTATTTGGAAATAAATAAAAACATCCTGTAATAATTTGCAACGTTTGTTTTACAATAGAAAGAGATGTATGGAGATCGTGAAAACTTTCAAACCTGAAGGTCTAACGGTAATATTATACTTACTTTAATATATTGCAAAATGGTCTGTATGTGTATATGATATATAACTTTTGATATTCTCTATATATTAAAAAGTGAAACAAAATAAATGCTTCATTTGTGTCACCTCTCTAACTCTGTTGCTAACTACCGAACTTTCTTTAGATATAATTATAATAATTATTTATTTTTTTTTTATGAGTCTAAATTTTTAGAGATCAGTAATGCTCGAGTAAAAGAGCTTCAGAATCACTTTATAAAAAAATAAATCTGACAAATACGAGTTGAAAGAAATAATAATAACGAAAGGAAATGCAAGTCCTAAGTAGAGATTCTCCTAGGCCAAAGATTTGGCAGGAATTTTCAGCAACCTGTATGATTGTGATGCCAGAGAGTGTTGAAAAACGGGAGGTTTAAGCGTGGTTATGGAAGAAGAATAAAGGATATTAGTAGAGAATTTATGACTGGTCAAATAAGTTTATGAATGGTCAAGTAAGTTTGTGAATGGCAGTTTTTTGTGCAAATTCTGTAGTTGATAAACGCAAGATTATTAATTATGTGCCGGCGCTTCGGCCTACATTGTGGGCCTTCATCAGGGTTGAATCTGAGACGGTGTCTAAAGAAGTCCGACTTCTTTAGACACCGTCTCAGAGTCAACGCTGATGAAGGCTAGGATATTAAAGTTGGTTGGCTTAGTGTTTCTATATCCTAGATGGTAAGGTATCATTTTTAAGTTAGCTCTGTTCAGAGCCGCGTCCAGAGTTGAAATAAACAGTAACGGACTTAGACTGCATCCTTGCAAGATACCTTAGGTAGTTACAAATCTGCGGTTTCGGAGATAGGCGCCTGGGGCTGTTATCAACTATTGTTCATCTATCATCTACCACCGGCTCTGTAATTAACCTCCCAAGCTGTATTTTGTACACTTACTTAAAAGTGATGTGGATTGTGCTTTGTCGTTTTAATAGGTTTGTAATTCCCTCGGTCGCTATCTTGGAAAGGGTGTTTCAGAACGGATTTGGTTTTATCTTGCAGGTGGAGTTTCACATTTTCCATCACTCAGTAATCATGTAGGAATAAGCTAAGAAACATGACTACTAGAAGACTTGAAGCGTGTAACAATTAGTAAACTGTAAGCACTTAGTATATTCTTCTTCTTCTTGTGTAGCCTATCCGTTAAGGATGTTGCGATCATTAAGGGAATGCGCACCTTATCCACTGCTGCACGAAAAATGCCTACAGACGTTTTATTATACCATGCTCGCAAGTTTTTCAACCAGGATATCCTTCGCTTACCAGGCCTCCTCCTGCCCTCCACCTTGCCCTGCAAAATTAACTGCAACAAGTTATACCGCTGGCTGTTTCTCATTATAAGTCACAGATATTTCAGCTTACCAGATTTTATTAAAAACAGCAGCTCCTCTTCTTTACCCATTCTATCTAAGACCCTAAGATTTTGGATATGATCAATTCATGGGATTCCTAAAATACGTCGGTATAATCACATCTTAAACGACTTAAGTTTTGCACAGGAAGCTTCGGTTAGAGTCCAGAATTGGGCCCCGTAGAGCAGCACTGGGAAGATCATGGTATATAAACAATATTGACATCTTGCGAAAAGCATCTCTGGCCTTCTCTATTCTACATTTAATCTCCACAGAGTGATCCCACGTTTTACATATTTGGTCCCGAGATAAGAATATGTCTGAACTCTTTCTATCTGTTGGATATTTATTGTCAGTTGGCAAGCATGGTTGTTGGTTTTTGACACAACCATGTATTTTGTTTTTTTGAAGTTCAGAGACAATCCGTATTTCTCACTGATATCTTGCTTAGTATACTACAATAAAAAAATTGGTTCTGTAGTTTCGGAGAAAAGCCGCGGACAGCGTAAGACAGATTTTTTTTATATAGTTACTCAGGTTCTGCACAACAAACGTAAGACCTCAAATTTTTTTCAAATATTAAAAAACATTTATTGATCGATTACAAAGATCCATTATAAAAAATAATAATAAAATATAAAAATTTACTTGAAAGGTACTTTTTTTTTTTAATGAATTTTATGCTAATTTACAGGTGATGTTGGGACTTACGGTTTCCCTGATTTGTTTGTTACTAGCAACGCTTTATATCTTCTTTAAAAGACGATGCAAGTACTGGAAAGACCTTGGAGTCCCAGGTCCGGAACCAACAATGGTTGTGGGCAACATGAAGGATCTTTTCTCCCTCAAGGTGACAGAGCCGGAGATGATGGACCAATGGTACAAAGAGTACAGGAACGAACCTTACATTGGCTACTACAACTTGTGGAAACCGACCTTGTTCATCATCGATCCCGAACTGGTAAAATCTATTACTGAAAACGACTTCAATCATTTTATCGACCACCCGGACTTAACCACTAATACAGAAAACGATTCCATTTTGGATTCCTTATTCACCATGAAAGGGGCTCAATGGAAAGGAAAACGACAGATATTTTCTAAACTGTTCAATCCGAAAAAATTGAAGGAACTCTCAAACATATTGAAACAACATAACGATAGTTTAGTGAGGGTGTTTGATGAACAGATCAAATCATCGGATGAAGTTGAGTTGATGGACATATTAGAGAAGCATATTTTGAAAGCCATTACTTCTTTTATGTACAGCATGGATTCCGCTCACAATCAAGAAACACACAAGAATCTATCACAGTTATCAGAAAGTTTCATGCGCCCTACTGGCAGTGCTGTAGTCCGATTTCTCCTCTTCACTGTCTTTCCAGAGGTCTACAGGCAATTTGGAATATCATCTTTTCCTCGTGTATTTTTTGACTATTATTCAAAATTCACAAATGATCTTTTAAATTCAAGAAATGGAATGCGTCAAGAACCAGAAGATTTGGTCGCTATTGTTGGAAAAATGCGAAATGGAGAACTGGAATCTAAAAGTGAGTATTAACTATTAACTAACTATCATTATATATATATTATCTAACATACCATGTCCAGGTATCTTTTCTTATTATTTTTATCTTGACTAGAATAGAATAGAATATATAAAATTTGGAATATACTTTTATTTTAAGTCCCCAGACAATAGGAGTGTGTACATAAATCATATTTTTATAAACAATTTTCTACTTGTTTTATATATATATATATATATATATATATATATATATATATATATATATATATATATCCATTTCTTATGGCTTCAAAAAATAGAAAAATCATAATAAATAAATGAAGGTACATTTTTAAGTCAGTGATCTGCACAAAACTTTTTAAATTTAAACTTACTCTGGTGTAAAAGTACAGTTTTTTAATATTTTCAGAGGTTATATTTTTGAGAAATAGTATTAAGTTTGAAAGTGTTAACTGGGCAATGGATGGTATGATGGTTGAGCGGTAGATGGAGTAGATGATGATGTGAAGAATGGGTATGAAATGAAAAAACTTCTTCATTATCCTGGGACTAAAGTGCCTTAAAAATAAAATAAAATACATAATTGATGACCGGAACAATGTGGTCATGGCTTAGAATAACAAATTACTAAACTAAAAAAATAATAAAGGTAGTAATATATATACATCTTTACATGTCAGAATGGAAAAAAAAAACCAAACCGAAATAGCTAATTCATCAGTGATAATTTGAGTAATTTAAACACACACAAAATAAATAAATAAATAATAATAATAATTGGTATGTATAGCATCTGCAGTTTGAAGTTATTGTCTGTTTGACTGGGTAAGGAGAAGGTGGTTGAAAAGGAACGATTTGAAGGAGGGAAGCAGGTCTTACATGACGGATTTCAGGAGGAATAGAGTTCCAAAGAGAGGTTGCTTTGGCTAGAAAGGACTGGTCAAAGATAGCAGTGCGGTGAGGAGGAGGGTAGAGGTCAGAAAGCCGGGATCTGGTAGAACGGGACTGAATAAATTATTTAAATTGAAGTGATTGGAAGACAGCGCTGGGAATATTGTCCGCTTCTTTCTTATTACAGATGGTACAGTTTTCTATTGGTCTAAATCTGTGCGTTATGGTTTTCATAGTGATTTGTTGGAATTTATTGTTAGCAGTCCGGATTTGAACCATAAGTTTTGTATGCGTAAAGGACAGATAGATTTGAGTTATTCGGGTTCCATTAAACATTTCTTTATAATTCGGACAGTAATTTGACATTTCCATTTTGGTTAAATCATCCATTTTTAAAAGATTTTTATTCTTTTGAATTGGAGTTTTAATCATATTTTTTCTCTCTTTTGCATCCTTAAAATTTGTAATGCAATTCGCACCTTATCGACTACTGCACGAAAAAGGCCTACCGTTGTTGTATTAAACCATGTTCGCAAGTTCTTCAACCAGGATATCCTTCGCCTACTAGGCCTTCTGCCCTCCACCTTGTCCTGCAAAATCAACTGCAACAAGTTATACCGCTTTCTGTTTCTCATTATAAGTCCCAAATATTTCATTTATTAAAAACAGCAGCTTCTGTTCTTTACCCATTCTTTCTGAGACTCTAAGATTGATGATATGGTCAGTCTATGGGATTCTTAAAATACGTCGGTATAACCACATCTCAAACGACTCAAGTTTTGCACAGGAAGCTTCAGTCAGAGTCCAGGATTGGACCCCGTAGAGCAGCACTGGGAAGACATAACACTTTAATAATCTGATCTTAGTTGGCAGTGATAGATCATGGCATATGTACAATTTGGACATTTTGCGAAAAGCATCTCTGGCCCTGTCTATTCTGCATTTCATCTCCACGGAGTGATCCCACGTTTCACATATTTTGGTCCAGAGATCAGCATATGTCTGAGCTCTTTCTATTTGTTGATTTTTTATTGCGAGTTGATTGCCAGCATGGTTGTTGGTTGTAGGAGCAATTATTATTTTTTATTTTATTGAATTTTACAACTGTATATTACATTAATACAATTAGTAAAAGTGATGAACTATAATAAACTTAACGACTGGACGACGCCTCTCCCATATATTATAGGTTATAAAAAAAAATTTAAAAAACTCTAAGTTTTAAGAAGGGAGGTTAGTGAAAGTAATATCCTACGCGAACCAGATTTTTATATCTATTGATTAATAATAGCTGAATTTAAATATTTCAGGAAGCCAACGAGAATATCGGAAATGAGTCATGTATTAGTTAGAAACGTATTGAGTTGTAAAATAACTTCGGAGCGTTTTTCAGTATTTAAATTTAGTCCTCTCTATGTTTATAAAATCATGTTTACTTGGTCAATAATGTTTAGATATTCTAATGAAGGATTAGTTATGGCACTTTTATGCATCAGTTTCAACCGAGATTTCTTATCTTTAAGTGGTATTTTGATTGCTCAAAATGGATTCATTCATCATCAAAAAATTAAATTTTGTCATTAATAATGTTTTATTTTCGAAAAGAAAAATCTGCTGCACAGACGGTAAACAAAGTTTGCAGTATGTATGGCGATGATACCTTATGAGAAAGCACCGACCGTAAGTTGTCTGCTCGGTTTTGAACCGGAATTTTTTTTTTTTTTTAAATTATTTATTGATATTTACGACTGTATGTTTTTATGCAACAAGTAAATATGCTACAATAATAAAACACATGAAAAAAAAACATGAAGAGAAACTGCCCATTGGCAGCACTCTAGTAGACTGCCAAGAATGAAGAATGCCAAGACACTGAATCTAAACAAGAAGGTCTCGAAGCCATCTTCTTTTCAGACGCCTCAGCGGATTATCAGGAATTGAATTGGAAGCAAGAATTGAAACTAGTATATTAGAGTGGGAGTGGAGTTTTTCATGGAAGGATTGATACCTGGTACAGACCAAATCAGCAACATATGGAACATTAAGGTCAGAAAGACGAGCTCTGGTTGAACGGGACTGAATTGATGGTTTAAATTTAAGGGATTGGGAGATATAGCTGGGAATATTGTCCGCTTCTTTCTTATTACAGATGGTGCAGTTTTCTATTGGGCTGAATCTGTGCGTTATGGTTTTCATAGTGATTTGTTGGAATTTATTGTTAGCAGTCCGGATTTGAACCATAAGTTTTTTATGCGTAAAGGGCAGGTAGATTTGAGTTATTCGGGTTCCATTAAACATTTCTTTATAATTCGGACAGTAATTTGACATTTCCATTTTGGTTAAATCATCCATTTTTAAAAGATTTTTATGTAGTTTTTTTTTTTGTTTTTTTTAATATTTATTTATTGAAATTTACAACTGTAATTTATATTACAACAAGTAAATATGCTAAAAGAAACATCACATGAGACAGACTTGTAGAGGACCAACCCAATGGAAGCCCTCCAGTAACTATTTTAAACAACAAGGTCTCGAGGCCATCTTCTTTTCAGACGCCTCGGAGGATTATCAGGAATCGAACTAGTAGGTTGGGGTGGGAATGGAGTTTGTCATAGAAGGATTGATATCTAGTTCGGGCCAAATCAGCAACATATGGAACATTTAGGTCTTTATGGATGATTTTATTTGTGACGAAATAAGGAGCATTTCGGATTTTGCGAAGAATTTTGGATTGTAAGGATTGGATGCGGGAGGAATTAGATGGTTTAGAGCCCCAAAGCTCGATTCCATATGTCCAAATGGGTCTGATGACAGTAATATAAATAAGTTTTTTGTAGTGAATTGGAAGTTTTGAATGTTTGTCGAGTAAGTGTTGTAGTAATCGGTATCTACGGGCAGTTTCTTGTCGTTTTAGTCTCGTGTGAGGGTTGTAGGAGCAATAGTTTTATAAATACTTGTATTTTGGAGTAATAATACTTTTTAGAGCTGAACTTTTTTCTACCTTCGGGAGAAGCTTATGTCGTGAAATTTATGTCTTATATCTATGTTATATCATATTATTGTATTAATATTATTATTTACGATGGTTATTATATTGTTACGAATGTATTGCAGAAATAGAATACCGTGAAGCTGTGGGGCACCTGTTCACCTTCTTGTTCGCAGCCCACCACACTACGATGACTACATTGAGTTATGCGATCTATCAACTGAGCCTTCATCCTGAAATCCAGGAGAAACTACGAGCTGAAGTTGACAGTGTGCTCAATGGCAAAGATTTTGTGAGTTACGATTCTTTACAGGAGTTGACCTATCTAGAAGCTGTTATCAATGGTATGTTTTTTTTGTTTGTTTTTTATTAGTTTCTTTTGGTTTATTATTTTCAATAATGAACATTTGTCATCAGAACATTATTGTCAGAATTTGGGGCCTTGCGTTTCACGTATAGCCCGAATAACGAATTAAAAAAATGCGCCCGCCGAACCTACATGACCAATCGAAATTTGGCTCAAAAATACCAGGACAGCCGACGTGATCCTAACACCTCGACGTTGAAATCAAAAGATTAGTTTTGAAACAGTGACCGATTGAAAACGATTTAATTTAATGACTCAGTATTTTTTTTAATAGAAATTTTTTTTTAAAGTTTTCTGATCAAGAAACTTTGAATATTATGAAAAAAGTAAAGAAAAAATTGAAATTTTACTTGAAATTATTTTATTCAAAAGATGAAATAATTAATGTTAGATTATAAATTTATTGGGTTGTGTCACATGAAATGTCCGTTTTCAAGGTAAATGATTTTTATTAAAAATTCGATATGAAAACAAGATAATTTTATTCGAAGTATTTACCTTCTTTCTCTGCACATTTTTACCAACGTGACACCAACTTTTTTATCCCTAAACTGAAAAACTCTGAGCTTTGAAGTGAACAAAATCTGAAAACGCATTTTTCACTTTATCATCATTTTCAAAAAGTTTTCCTTTGACAAAGTTGTCTCAATTCAATTGTCTAAATTAAATAATCTGTTGGAGACAAGTCGGGGGAATATTGTGGGTGCGGAAGAACTTCGTAGCCCAGTTCTTTCAATTTTTGCACGGTATGTCATGATGTCTTGCTGTCGTTCAGTGAGATCATGAGGTACCTATGTATTGAGCTTTTTTACTTTCCCAATACACTTTAAATGTCTGGAAACTGTAGATGCACTTGCATTTAGTTGTGCTGAGAGTCCTTCAACTGTATGTTTGAGGACATCGTTATCTATTACGGACGGAGGTCTTCCTCGAGGCAAGTTTTCCAAGTCGGTATCCTCAGCTGAAAACTTAACAAAACAACGGTGAATGGTCCGATCATTAACACTCCTTCCCCAAACGCCTTGCAAATATTCCTAGCGGCCTCAGCTGCTGAATGGCCGAGTTTAAACTCGTTAAAAAATATTATTCGAAAATCGCGTGTTTTCATGTTCATATTTGGAGGTATACTAAAAAGTGGGTAATTGTTTAGGAAGCTAATGTTTATAATACAAAGGTAGAGGATTAGTAACTGTTTACTTTAAATATGTAAACATTCGGAAGAAAACAACAGAGACCTGCAAAATCCTTTATGTATTTCAGAAACTATGAAAACGGACATTTCATGTGAAACAACCCAATATAACAACTAAGCATTTATTTTAACAACTTAGTTTCAATTTGGTACGTTATATAGTTTCTAAAATCTTGCGTACTGAATTGAAGAATATAACTTGCACGTTTTAACATTTAACTATCATAACCTCCCTCTTTACCAATAACCTATGTTTATAAGTTTATGACCCTTCATAAACTTTATATTTTTGTGTACCACTTATTTTATTGCATATTAACTTTTCTAAATTATTGCGCTTTCCAAGTTTCTGTAGTTCTCAGGTTTCAGTCAATGAATAAACAATTTTATCTATGCGATCTTTCGAGAATTTATTGTTCTCATAATCATGCCTTAACAATGGAAAAACAAAAAAACAGAACATGAATATTATTATACAATAATTAATATATGATGTTATTGTTAGAGATTGTTAGAGATTATTGTTAGAGAGAAAAGAATACATCGAACTATGAATACTCATACAGTAGGTACATAGATATTTTAATTAGAATTTACATTAAAGATATTATTATAAAATTACTTACAATTTTGGACAAAATAGTTTCTTAAATAGACATGTGTAGCCTACAAACTTTGAAAGAACACAGAAAATAAAAAAGGAATAGTTCAAGTATGGAAGATTTTCCAGGAATTTATGATGACGTCAGGAGTCTGGGGTATATTTATAATAGGAGATCTATATTTATAATTTATAATTTATATTTATAACAGGAGATTACCCCTGACATCATCATAAATTCCTGGAAAATCTTCCATACTTGAACTATTCCTTTTTTATTTATTTATTTATACAAATGCATCTGCCCTTATAGGGTCATTAGCATCATACATACATATTTTTGTTTTTTAGATCATAATTGTTAACATTATATCACAAAGTTGGATTATAAACATTAGGTCCAAATGTATAATTAACTATATCAAATTGTAGAGTTTACACTTCTTTAAAAACTTTAATAGCTTTTGCACACTCATCTCATAATCACTCAGAACTATTTCAAGTTTGTTGCCCATGTCGAATTCTCTTCTTGCACCGTTGTAGACCTCGCAGGGCAGGATGATATGCTACAAGGTCCGAGGTGTCTGGCACGTCCTACAGGTCGGTGGGAGGAGTCCCTCCAGAAGGTAGGTGTGAGTCATTGCTGTGTGTCCGCTGGCCAAAACCACTTCTTCTCGACGATTTTTCATTAATAAAAAAATTAAATGTAAATATTTTCGTAGAGATCAGATGTCGTTATCTATTAATTGTCCGTGCTATCGTCTGAGTTAATTATACAGTCCGTTGCTTCCCAATTTTTTTTCAAAAGTTTAGTCATTTTTAATTTGGATCGTCGGTCGGTTATCAGTGTTTTTGTGTCTTTTAGCATGTCCCTTAGGCCCTCTGTATTATTAGTGAATTCCTTAACAAATTCACTAATGCTTTTGGTATTAGGATATATTTCAATAAACGTTACCATCTCTTCAAATGTAATAGGGTATTTTTCCCTATTTTCTTTAATAGTCTGCCTAGCGCTTTCAAAATTAATTTTAGAATCAGTTATTTCAATTTTTTTTAGTTTCTTCGATTTAGATAGATAACGTTTCTGATGCGGTGGCTTTGGCATAGCTGATTTCTGTAGGTTTGAGGTTAGGTGTTACTTTATTATTTGTTTGCCGGTTTTCCATCTCATTTTGACTATTTCTGGTTGTTTTGATGACATTTCGGTTAACTGAGGACATAATGGGGGTAGCTGACATCGGTACAGAGCCAAAAGCTCTGCGCACCTAAAATAGGCGTATATTCGCACAGTTGCTAATCAATATACAAGTTTTCACTCTCGTGATGGGACACGCGCCCTTAAATTGTCCAAATAGCACAAAATAATGTCGATATTTTCAAGAATAACACTCATAATTTAATAAAACTGTAAGACTGACCTCAAGTGCGTCTGCTCCACATGGGTCCCAAACAGCTGTTTTTTATTCCTTTTTTATTTTCTGTGTTCTTTCAAAGTTTGTAGACTACACATGTCTATTTAAGACACTATTTTGTCCAAAATTGTAAGTAAATTTATAATAATATTTTTAATGTAAATTCTAATTAAAATATCTATGTACCTACTGTATGAGTATTTATAGTTCAATGTATTATTTTCTATATCTCTAACAATAACATTATATATTAATTATTGTATAATAATATTAATGTTCTGGTTTTCTGTTTTTCCATTGTTAAGGCATGAACAATAAATTCTCGAAACGTCGCATAGATAAAATTGTTTATTCATTGACTGAAACCTGAGAACTAAAGAAACTTAAATTATCGACAGTCCAAAACTGATCAAACAAAATATGTATATATATATATATATATATATATATATATATATATATATATATATATATATATATATATTATTTTATTTATTTATTTTTTTTTTTAGTTATCAAAAACCATATTCAAGATTGAAGTATTTTATTTTGAGTGCTGTTAGCACAATATGTATTCAGTGATTACGCTTTTTTTTTTTTTAGAAAATCGTCGGTATCATAATTCTATTTATCAGTAAGCCAATTCGTTTGCTCAATATTTTGTTAAGATGGGGGCTCGTACAAGATAGCTGCTCGTTGTTAAAGACAACTAAATAAACTTAATTAAATATAAAAATTAAAATTTTGTTGAGTATATAATGTTTGTTTATTAATTGTTAATATTGCATCAGAATCAAACGTTGACAAGTGTAGTGATGATAAGCAAAATCGTCCATGTTTTTTTTTTCCTCTTAAATTCAATTAATTTAAACGTTTCAAGTTGATGAGTTATAAAAACATTCGTAGGAGGTCAAGAGATATTTAAATTATCTATTAATAGCCAATAAGTGTTATAAAATATTTAATTTATTATTACTCGAGGTTTTAAACGACTACAAAAAAAATGATATTATGAGTTGTTTTTTTTAGTTTTTTTATTTTATTTTACGAAAACATTTTTATTTTTGTTTTATCATTGTCATTTTTAACACAATTTGTTTTATCATAAGTTCAAACCTTCATGGTTGCCTCATTTGAATTTTACGAGGTTTATGGTAATTCTTAATTTTTTCAATTATTGACCTTTTAGATTTTATCACTATGGAAGAGAATTTAGAAGGGGCTTGGAACCGATTAGATAGTTTACGAGTATATGGAACGATTTTTGATATTTTTTTTATTTAAAAAAAAATATATTTATAATTATTATTATAAAACTAGCTGATCCGGCAAACTTAGTGCTGGCTTATAAACTATTTCTAGTAAATATTTTGGTTGTTAAATAGAAAAAAATAATATATTGTACATGGATTGGAACTGTGACAGAAAGAGAAATGGAGTGCTGTAGGCGATGACAGCCGATAAAAAAAAAAAAAATAATAATAATAATGAATAAATAAAAACAAACGATCCATTCATTTTCTCAATTTAATGTATTTCATTTGTGTAAACTACGAACGGGCGTTAACACATACCTTTGGAAAGCTAAAGATTTTAGAAAAAAAAAATTATCTTATACAATGATTTGTAAAATGTAAGTAAGTTAAAGTGGTGTGTTGCCCGCACCAGATTTTTTTTAAGTTCTTAAAATGATTTTTAAGCGTAGGTAAGTGAAAGTCGTGTATTGCGCGTACAAGATTTTTTATTACAATTTTACTCTATTTATTTTATCTGTATAATGTATTCCTAGATTTTTATTATCGGTTTTATAGTTTGTTTTATTTATTTTTTTCGTAATATGTATTTTATTTTGATAAATTAAATTATTTATAATTATTATTATTATTACATTATGCTTTTAGAATATATTAACAAACTTCATCAAATGCATTTATTGTTAACATATTGTTTGTTTTTTTCAGAAACCTTACGCATGTTCCCATTGCTGGGAGTCCTGAAAAGAACTTGCACTCAACCCTACAAGGTTAATGATAAGTTGACGATACCCGAAGGCATGGATATCACTTTGCCTGTTTACTCTATACACAAGGATCCGGAATACTTTCCAGAACCGGAAAAATTCATACCTGAAAGATTTTCCGATGCAGAAAAAACCCCTGTTTTGTTTATGCCCTTCGGTAAAGGACCAAGGATGTGTATAGGTTAGTCAATTACGTAATGAATTCAATATTGCATTTTTCTTATATTGTAATTTTATATTTGTTTCTTATATTATATAGTATATCAAATCCATCATTAATATTTCCGCTTCACGGGTTCCAAACCCACTTTTTCTTCACTGTTTTCACGAAACTTTGTCTTGGTCGTTATATTGTGTTTATGACAAATAAGCTATTTCAAGGTCACTTTGTGCCTTAGTAATTCAATTTCAATTTTAGGATGATGACAGGAAAAAAAAATTGCCTTTTAAAATTATTTTCTAGTAAAAAAAATAAAATGCTGATGATACTTGTGTCATTTTCTGCCGATTTCTGCATTCCAAACACTTCAATCTCACATCAGAGACCTTGAACAATGGTGTCAACATTAATTCAAATTAAAACCTGTACTGATACAATCCATGAAGGGTCTTGCGCTCAGAACATATAGACATTCTAACTGTTTCTAGACCAACAGCAGTGTAGTAAGGTGATAAGGCCGAATCACACTCAGCCGCCAGGTTTTCCACGTTAATTCGAGTACCCTCTTTCTAGACGCAGACCCAGATCTCCCTATCCTCTCGGCCGAAATAACACAATAAATCACAGCCGGTATTCGAACCCAGGGCTCGGAGAACAGTAGACTAAACTAGCACTTACACGTTGTTTAATAAATGGTAAAACGACAAACAATATAACTGAACGAATTGACACCTTTAAACATAGTTATAACTAATTATAACCTTCCATAACTCATATTAATAAATTTCTATTAAAACAGCTGATCCTTATCGCTGACTAAGAAAGGTTGCTGTAGTTTAGGTAGCAAACTTTACATGTATTAAGTATAATCTAGATTTATTAAATAATTGAATTGTTAACGTTCTAGGTAAAAGGTTCGCCTACATCTCGATGAAGACCGTGCTGGCTACAATGGTCTCCGAGTATATTATATTGCCCGGCACTAAGACCAGGAACCCTATTGTGTTCGATACTAAGACCTTCTTTATATCGGCCCATCCAGTTGATGGTCTGCACGTCAGGTTGCAGAAGAGGAAATAATCTGAAAGTGGTAATTGGGGGATGCCATGGAACTCTCTTATATTTAAAATTACTGCATATAATATAAGATTTTTTTATGTTTAAGTATTATTTTTAATAAAATAAAAGAATAAATAAAAAAAAAATGTTATTGCTTTTATATATATAACCTCATTACACTTTCAAAAAAATAAGGAGTTCTGTTTCAGTAGCCTTTGAATGATGATAGGTTATGATCTTCAGGCATGATGGAGAGAAGATACCCAGCGACACCTCTTCCTGGTGTGCTTCCTATTACTCATTTAGATCAGAAAGTCCCTCTTCCAACTTCTTTTCAGCCTTCTGCTAGTATTGTGGGGATGTTAGTAGTGGCTATGTTTTGTATTAGTGTGTTGGTTTGTCCGTGTAAGATGTGAAAACTTTTCTAGAAGGTTCGTTGACTGTTGGTATGTTATTTGTTATGGTTCTGAAAGTTCTAGATTAGAAAATGTGAATTTTTCGTAAGAGTGTCCAAATGGGTTTTAGTAGGTTGGAGTATTTTTTTTTTTTTACAGTTACAATTTACAGGCTTGAAAAGTCATGAGAAGAATCTACCCAGCGGTAGTACTTCAATGTTTATTTGTTCAGCAGGTCTCGAAGCCACCGTCTTTTCAGAAGACGCCTCGGAGGATTATCGGGAATAGAAGTCGATGAAAGGATACGGACAAGCGGGGTTGAATGGGCGCAGGTAATTTGGAATGAAAGGAGGTGTATCTTTTTTGGACAATTTCTGCAACTAGAGGGATATTTAGGTCTCTATGGATGAGTTTGTTGGTAACAAAGTAAGGAGCGTCGAGGATTTGTCGAAGGATTTTGGATTGCAAGGATTGGATGCGGGAGGAATTCGATGGTTTAGTGGACCCCCATAGCTCAATGCCATAAGTCCAAATAGGTCTAATAATCGTTGTGTAAATGATTTTTTTAAAGTAAAGAGGGAGTTTTGATCGTTTGTCAAGTAAGTGTTTTAATAGTCGATATCTACGAGCAGTTTCTTGTCGTTTAAGTCTTGTATGAGGATTCCATATAAGACGTCTGTCAAGGTGAAGTCCAAGATATCGTATTTGTTCTACAGTGATGAGTGGGGTATGATTAAAGGAAACAACGGGACAGGAAGTCATAGGTTTACGTCGTAGAGTGAAGGTGATTTGGTGGGATTTATTAGGATTTATTTTGATTATCCAATTGTGACACCATTCTGCAATGGCGGATACATGGCTCTGTAGGATTTGGGAAGCAACAATAGGATCATTATTCACGGATAGCACACAGGTGTCATCAGCGTAAGTAGAGAGGACTGTGATTGTATTTTTTTAAGTTCAATTTCTGATTAAGTTCTAATTTAAAATGTCTTGAAAGTAGAGAATATAGAAGCTTTAGCGTGTTCTTTAGTGTTGTCTGTATGTTCTTGATGTGTGGGCCCTATGTCATTCTTCTGTCGAATGTCAAGCCAAGATATTTTATTGTGTCTGTCTGTGGGATTTGAATGTTGTCGAGATATCCTGGTGGGCAGGTTTCACTAAATGAAAATAATTATCGACCTGTATAATTGCACAACCTACACCTTCTAAGTGACTCCAACACTCTACCTCCCTAGCTAATTGATAGGCTTACCTAGAGGGGGAAGAGCGCGTGAGGCCAATAAGCCTCATATCTATATCTATATATATAAAAATCTCGTGTCACAATGTTTGTTCGGGATAAACTCTGAAATTACTGAACCGACTTTGATCAAACTTCGTAAGTATTTGTTATTTGGTCCAACTTAAATGATAGGATAGTTTTTATTACTATTCTAAATGGTTGAAAAATATATTTTTCTGAAACGTAAGACAAAGTTTGTTTAACTGTGGTTAAACATATCAACACTGGTTAAACATGGTAACCTTCCCATATCTTCACATATGTGATTATTAATTCAAATATAAGTGTGTGTTGATTGTTTCTATGCGTTCTTCTTTATAAAATATACATTCACAGTATAGTTTCCATTTATAATAAAATACATATTACTATAGGTTTCCAGAAGAATTAGAAGTACTGATTTGAATGACTTGCAAAGAGTTATGGGTTGCAAAGGAGTTATGATGATATACAACGGTTATGTTTAAAAGATAAAACGATTTATTGAATAATTTGGATGTGGCTACTTGGTACTGTACATATTTATATTTCTTGAAAATGTATACGTCTTATAATAATGGAGTAGTTGTTGAGCGTTTTGACTAGATGGTAAGGAAGTTGGTTGAGGGCGCATCTACCAAGAAAACCCATCAGTAAGGAAAAAATAAAGGAAGTGTTTTTTATTGGTAGTTTCTTAGTTACCACATCACCAAACAACAGCTCCATCATATGCGTTTTACAGTTACCACTCATAAACGCATTTATGCAAATTTAAATAAAGACAAAATGAAATATTCGCGAGCAAAGCCGCAGGTTACAGCTAGTAAATTAATAAATTTGAATGGTATGTGTTTCCATAATTATTATCATATTGTAAATAAGTCTTTTATTTTGATTTTTCACAGTGTTGATTAGTAAATTTGAAAAAAGCTGTCCCTTCTGGAAACTATGCAATCGAAATGCAAGTGGTTATATCTTGGAGTGGTTATATTTAAAGCCAACCCAAGCCTCAATAGGTTTAATCGAAAGATTCTTACAGGATCAGAGTGGACCAACGCACTAAGCCTCAACATAAATTACGCACATTATCGTGGAGCACCAGGAAGGATTGTTTGTTTGTCCCTTTCTGCTGCTGTGGCTAATCGGACGATGCTACAGTGGGAGTCCTAAATATCCAGGTTAATTAGGATAGGGATCTTTAACGAGTATCTGACATCGTACAGGCTCGGGGCCACCTTTCAACGTCCCCTCCGAAGGACGGCATAACTAAGGATTTTTTATTTCCATTAAAAAATCCTAGGGCTGCTTGCGGATTTGAACCTGCGACCTTGGACATAGAAGGCTGTTATGCTAACCACCATGCTACAGGTAACCCCTCCCAGGAAGGAGACACTGTTGGACACCTCTTCGCAGATGAATAAATAAATGAAATATATGAAAAATAATTTTTATTTTGGGACAGCCAGTCCCTTAAGAATAATATAAAAGTACAATTTTGAGATTCCTCTTCTGGCTATACAAAGTTTATATTATTATATACATCATTTACATACATAATGGATTACAAATTATATTACATATAATGAATTTATATATATGTACAAAGGTAATATTGCCACCTTAATGAATTTTAAATAACAAAATCTTATACTTAAACAGTAAAAAATGAAGAAAATAAAAAATAAACATAGACTAAAGAGGCTAAATAATTCAACTTAATAAAGTTGATTGATATTTTAGGAGATGAATAAATATTTGATTTTTGAAGGCAGTTAAAGATTGAGATGTAGGACTGGACTTTAGTAAGGAATTCCAGAATAAAGATGCACGAATTACAAAGGATGTCTTAAAGGAAGTAGTTCTATGAGAGGGAATAAGTAAGTTAAAAGGCTGGGATCTTGTGTTGATAGAGTGGACAGAGGAGAGTTGAGTGAGCTTGTAGTAAATATACAGAATTTTAAAGGATTGATAAAGGTAGGTTCCTAGGAAATATTGCAGTCGGAATTTCGGGTAGACCTATTTCAACTAAGCATACCAGGTGGTGGAGACATGAGCGTAGAGCGCTTGGGAATCAGATACGGTCGAGAGTCAGAAACACCTACACGTATGTTGGGTAAATGTCCGCATAACATGCTTCCCGTTACCTACAGGCACAACCACATAAATCAGGAACTAGCAGAACTTCTAGAAAAGAAAAACAATAAAGTCTTTTACCTTTATGCCGTTGGTTCAACAAGATTTTTGGACATCTTAGCATTTAGTGCCACAGAAAAGGAAGCACTTGACAGTAAATGCTACAGACAGATATGAATCACACGATCGGGAGCAGTGTAGCAGAGTCCAAGTAGAAAAAGAAAACATTTATGCAAAATGTACTTCCTACCAGCAGGAGAAGTTTAGTTTCACTGAAATCGCCTGACTAGAGGTCCGATTTTGATCAAACTCGCTATATGGATGTAAAATTTAATGGGTTTTAACATCATCTAGGTTTCATTCTGATTGAAATAGTCTGGTGAGACTTAAATGCAGATATTTTAATTTTCTTCCTCTAAAGTACCTTTAATTTTGTATATTCTATAAAAATTACCATATCATCATATAACCATTGATACAAAAACAGGGAAATATATAAGCTGAACGAATTCGATTTTCAACTAAGGGGGAAATGGAAAAAAAATTGTTAATGCAATTATTCCACCGCTTGGCCACTGGATGACACTGTCATCGCCGGACGCTCCAGTGGTTTCATTCTGACAGGCCTTAAATGGCGATATTTCAAAATTTCTTCCTCTAAATACCTTTAATTTATTAGTTTTTATGAAGTTCACTATATCATCTGATTATTAAATCTAAAAAACAGGTAAATATATGAGTTGATCAAATTCGATAACCTATTAAAGGTATTAAAAATATTTTTGATGCAATTTTTTGTTTTTTAACTTAAGAATAGTAATGTACATGTTTAATATACCGTTGGAATGCTAAATATTTTAGAAAAAATGTCATCTTATTCATAATATTGTAAACGTTAACGGATAGTGATGAAAAGCCGATAAACTAACTGATTGTCGTAGATAATAATATAATAGATTATTTAATAATACACATGTTTCTTTTAAAATCCAATGTTAATAATTCTTTGATAATTTATTTTCGATTCTAAATTTGTTTTGTTATTCTTAAATTGATATCAATAATGAATGTATGTGAAAGTGGTGTGTTGCGCGCACCAGATTTTTATTAGCAGTATCTGATTGTCTTCAGGATTGATTCAGTATGCTTTCTATTCATAGCAACTCAGAAAAGTTGAGCCGATCCAAAGGAAGATTTATATCAGCAAGTGGTTTTACACCCGAAACAATTTTGCGATAAATTTTTGAAATAATTACCGTTGACATTCCATATTTTAGCCCCTTTTCAATATAGAATGGCCAGAGCATCACGATCTTGTGCGCGTTATTGAATTAACGTAAAACGAAAATATATATATATATATATAAAAAAAAAAAAAAAAAAAACTCAAGATGTATTTGACAAGACAGTTTTTCGCCTCTGGAACTTGACACACAAGCCGTTCTCCGGCATGCAGGTAATGAAGAGCATTCGCCTGTCATACCTGATGGGAAGGGTCGTCTTTCTGCTGGGCAAGATGGTGAAGTCGGATAATATTCTTGCCGCTGCGATCTTCAAGCTTATCTCAGCCATTCTCTGTCCTAAAAGATAGAAATAAAAAAACAAATTTAAGAAATACATATAAAGCACATTTTCTTGCAAAATATTGCATTTTATTTTTAAATTTAATCAGTATATATACGAAAAACATTTACGTAACTTTTATTTGACCCTCAACTCTTTAATCTAGTATCACAAATCTTAAAAGATAAAAAATAAATAAATTAAAACTGTCTCTATTAAACATCTATGGTCTTGGGTCAACTTTTTAACCAAAATCGACATACCACCTTATACCATGCATTTTGCATCTTTTTACGATTTTTCCCAAAAAGTGCTAATTAAACTCATTTAATTGATAAAATTCAATGGACTAGAATTCCATTCAAGTATGTGTGACAGGGATTACAGACCAGATTTTACTTGACATAATGTTTATTAGATCCTTGTACTCCCGGCATCGAAAGGGACATTACTTCCGGAAGATTTGAAAGAGATAACTGGGCCTGAATACGGAAAGAGAGCGAGTTTTGTTAGGAGTGGGAAAAAGTTAAACAAATAAATGGCTCTGATTGGATGAGATAACCGTGCAATTGGGATAAGTGAACCAATCATATCTCTCGTTACGTCTGTAAAAAAAACTGGTGCGGGCAACACACGACTTTCACTTACCTCGATTTTTAAAATCAATGAAAGAATTTTCAAATACAGTTAGAGATAAAAATACGTGAAACTATTAAGAAATTAATCAAATTGAATTTATATAGAAACATGTGTTTTATTAAAAAATCTATTATATTATTATCTAAAATAATCAGTTAGTTTAATCTTCTTCTCATCACTCTCTATTAACTTCTAAAAGCTTGTGTATGAGATGATATTTTTTCCAAAATCTTTAGCTTTCCAACGGTATATCATACATGTATATTACTGCTTTTATGTTCAAAAACGAAAAATTTCATTAAAAATATATTTTTTCTGTTTTCTCCTTTAGTTGGGTATCGAATTTATTCAATTTATATATTTACCTGTTTTTCATCAGCGTTAACAAGATAATTTAGTTATTATTATTGAATCTAAAAAATTAAAGGTACTTTAGAGGAAGAAGATTTAAAATATCAGCATTTAAGCCCTGTCAGACCATTTTTATCCAAATAAAACCTACATGATATTAAAGCCCATTAAATTTTACATCGATATAGCGAGTTTAATCAAAATCGTCGGAACCGTTTTTGAGAAAATCGAAAAAAGGTGCAAAATGCATGGTATAAAGTGCCTCTTCTGGTAAGCTCATTTTAATGAAAAAAGTTTTGTCACGTCTCGGCCGTATAGTTGTCTTAAATATGAAATTTCAGTTTCATAAGACTTACCGTTTCCGCCCGGCAGCTACCACACACACACACACACACAGACACACACACACACACACACAGACACACACACACACACACAGACCTTTTTGCGGGACTTGGTTATTTGGACTCAGGGGACCCTAAAACGTGTATTTCCGTTGAAAACTGGAATTCGAAAATTTTCACGATCGCAATACTTTCCTTACTATATATAGTAAGTGAAAGTAATATGATTAATAACAGAATAATTTAAATGTCATAGCTATTACAAAACTCTGGTGCGGGCAAAACACGGCTTCAACATATCCGACTGTTAAAATCAATTTAAGAGCTTTTAAAAAAACTTTTTTTTAAAAACATATTTATTGATATTTACAACTGTATTAAATAAAAATGCATCTAGTAAATGTGATATTAATATACAAAACTGTCTTGAAAAACATGTAGAGCCACTACCCAGTGGCAGCACTCTAAACTAGAAGGTCCCGGGGCCATTTCCTTTTCAGGTGCCTCGGAGGATTATCCGAATCGAAGAGGAAGAAAGGATTGAAACTAGTGGGTTAGAGTGAGAATGGAATTTGTTATGAAGGGATTGATACCTGGTCCGGGCCAAATCAGTAACATAGGGAACATTAAGGTCTTTGTGGATAAGTTTATTCGTGACAAAGTAAGGAGCGTTGAGGATTTTACGAAGGATTTTGGATTATAAGGATTGGATGTGGGAAGAATTTGATGGTTTAGTTGGGCCCCAAAGCTCTACTCCGTAAGTCGAGATTGGTCTTATAATAGTCATGTAAATGAGCCTTCTGTAGTTCAGAGGAAGGTTTGACCGTTTGTCTAGTAAGTGTTGAAGTAGCCTAAAACGGCGATAAAAAAACTTAAAGTTGAAAAAAGTTTATTTACACTGGAAGGAATTATTCCGGATGGCGGTCAGAAATTGAATGTTTTAATAGAAGTTCAATTAAACTTACGCCAAGGAATTGTAACGGAAATGACTCACCAATACAAACCCTCGGTCCTTTTCCGAAAGGCATGAAGACGGACGGCAACTTTTCAAGTCCCAGAAACCTTTCCGGAAGGAACTTTTCCGGCTCTTGAAAGTGTTCAGGGTCCATGTGAAGCGATTCGGCGGGAATGCAGACGTCCATACCTTCCGGAATCGTCAAGTTTTCGTCAACGTAATACTCTTTGGTGCACACCCTCTTCAATACTCCAAGCAATGGGCGCATTCGCATTGTTTCTGTAAAATAAAGCATCATAGAAGAGTTAAAACGGGATCAGAAAAGTGCCTTTTGCAAACTGTAGTAATAATATAAATAAATTCTATGTTCTGTTTTAATCGATATTCTAAAAAAGGGTCTGTTTGTGTGAAGTCCAGCACGAAAACGAAAAGATCTACGAAGGTGAGATTTCATATTTAAGACAACTGTAAGCCTGAGACGTTACAGCAGCTTTTTTACAAACTTAGCTGACCGAAAGTGGTACTTTATACCTTTTGCGGTGAATTTTGCACCTTTTAGCTATTTACTCAAAAACGGCTCTAACGATTTTGATTTTCACTCACTATATCGATGTAAAATTTAATGAACTTTAATAATAATAATAATAATATATATATATATATATATATATATATATTATATATATATAAAAGTTTCATTCTGATTGAAATAATCTGATAGGTCTTAAATGGCGTATTTTTGTATTTTTTTTTCCTAAAAGATACCTTTAATTTTGTACATTATAAAAATTTAACCATATCATCTTATCAGCATTGACAAATAGCGGCTTTATATACAAGTTGGATGAATTTAATGACCAACTATAAGATAAAAGAGCAAAACTATTTTTTTAATGTAATTTTTGATATTAATAATAGACGCATAATATACTGTTGGAAAGAGAAAGATTTTAGAAAAAAACATTATCTCATACACAAGTTGTAATAAGTAATGTTAAGTGACGGATTAAGCGTAAATTATTACTATTATAACGTATTCTTAACGTAAGAATTTAATAAGGATTATTATTAATATAAATCATATGTTTCCAACAAATGAATACATTTTACTTCACTTACTATATATAGTAAGGGAAGTATTGCGATTGTGAAAATTTTCGAACTCCAGTTTTCAGCGGAAATACACGTTTAGGGTCCCTGAGTCCAAATAACCAAGTCCGCAAAAGGTTGTGTGTGTGTGTGTGTGTGTGTGTTGTGGTGTGTGTGTGTGTGTGGTAACTCCCGGGCGGAAACGGTAAGTCCTATGGAACTGAAATTTCATATTTAAGACAACTATACGCCCGAGACGTGACAAAACTTTTTTCATCAAAATGAGCTTACCAGAAGAGGCACTTTATACCATGCATTTTGCACCTTTTTTCGATTTTCTCGAAAACAGTTCCGACGATTTTGATTAAACTCGCTATATCGATGTAAAATTTAATGGGCTTTAATATCATGTAGGTTTTATTTGGATAAAAATGGTCTGACAGGGCTTAAATGCCGATATTTTAAATTTTCTTTCCCTAAAGTACCTTTAATTTTGTAGATTCGATAATAATAACTAGATTATCTTGTCAACGCTGATGAAAAACAGTTAAATATATAAATTTAATAAATTCGATACCCAACTAAAGGAGAAAACAGAAAAAATATTTGTTTAATGCAATTTTTCGGTTTTGAACAAAAGAGCAGTAATATACATGTATGATATACCGTTGGAAAGCTAAAGATTTTAGAAAAAATATCATCTCATACACAAGCTTTTAGAAGTTAATAGAGAGTGATGAGAAGAAGATAAAACTAACTGATTATTTTAGATAATAAAATAAAAGATTTTTTAATAAAACACATGTTTCTATATAAATTAAATTTATTTAATTCTTTAATAGTTTCACGTATTTTTAACTCTAACTCTATTTGAAAATTCTTTCATTGATTTTTCAAATTGATGTAAGTGAAAGTCGTGTGTTGCCCGCACCAGATTTTTTATTTAAATTAACTTACAATTATTTTCATAAACCTTACGTTTATGTAATAGTTATTAAATTGATTTTAACAGCAAAGGTAAGTAAAAGTCGTGTGGTTCCCGCACCAGATTATTTTTCTTATGGAAAAAATGTTTTTAGTATTATTAAAAATGAAATTAAATATTAACTTAGAACAGAAGGAATTAATATTTTCAAACGCGTTTTAATAGGGTTTTGTTTGTATTTAGATGAAATCGAATGACAGATATATATCGATTTCGTAAAATGTCCTGTAGAAATCAGCCACTCTATTGACTGATGAGTTTGTTTGTTTGTTTATTTATTTAACACCACTTTATGCTACTATGGCTAGTCGGACGATGCTACAGTGAGAGTCCTAATAAGGTGAACGAAGCCAAATGCAAACACGAAACTCCTGTCCGCCAGTTTACTTCAATTCCATTCCTATTCCTCCTTCAGATACAGTCCGCTATCTTGGCTTACTACTAGACAAAAGACTGACGTGGAACCCACATACAAGACTTAAAAGAAAAGAACTCAATCGACGATTCGGACAGTTATACAGACTATTAAACAGAACATCTGAGAAAATCAGAAACAATTACAGTTGAGAACAAATTATTAATTTATAAGACAATACTGAAGCCCATCTGGACCTACGGACTTGAACTGTGGGGGACAGCTAAACGTTCTAACATCAAACGCATTCAATCCTTTCAATCCAAAGTCCTCCGAATAATAGTAAATGCTCTTTATTATGTATCCAACTATACCTTGCACCACGACCTTAATGTTCCATTTATTTCAGACCTAATTCCATCCAAATTTTCCAAATTCCATCAGAACCTCATTCATCATCCTAATCCTTTAGCACGATCCCTATCTAGCTCCTCTCATCCATACAACCCACCTAGAAGGTTGAAACGGCAGTGGCCCCGAGATATATTGTAAATATGTATGCTGGAGTTCTGACACTGGTCAAATTCTCCTCTCAAGTGCGGTGTGATTGTGGCTGTGGAGCCCTCACTTAGCTTCTGCTGGCTCTCACCAGTGATGCGGCTGAGAGGGAGGCGCTGGGATCCTTTCCCGTCCGGTGTTCCCTAGCTGACTGTAAATATTGTACATACGTATGAATGTGACATTTTTTGTTTATTTATTTATTAACTTAATTTATTTGTATTTATTTTATCAACAAATTTTGTTATTGTATACGTTTATTTAGTTTAGTTTTTATTTTATGTAATTTGACATTTCTTTTGTTTATATTGTAAATATTGCATGAATGGGATCCTTTAGCAATATTATTATTGTCCAGTGTGACAAACTGTAATACATATGAATAAATAAAATAAAAATAAAAAATATCGCACAGGCTCGGGATCACCTTGAAACGTCCCCTCCGAAGAACGGCATAATTAAGGATTTTTCTACTCCCATTAAAAAATCCTGAACCCGTGACCTTTGGCATAGGAGGCTGTTATGCTAACCACCCAGTAACAAGTGATCCCTTGACTGGTGAGTCTTCATTGACTGGGTAACATGTAAATATGATGAACTTTTTATTAATCTTGAGTCATATTTATAAGTTAATCTCACCATTGATAACAGCATCTAAATACGTCATACTCTTGACATTTTCCCAACTGATGTTGTCATTTCCGTTGACAACCCTGTCCACCTCTTCCCGTGCCTTGTCCTGCACTTCCTGGTCCTGAGCGAACATGAAGAGGAGATAGCTGAGGACGGTGACTGTAGTGTGGTTACTGGCCGCCAGGAAGCTGAAGATGTGTCCCACCGCTTCTCGATCACTGATACCTACGATCCAAAATATTATTTTTTATTTTATTTATTTATAGTAATTTACAACTGTAACTAAAGAATACAATAAGTAAATGTGTAGTATGAAAATGTCTTGAGAAAGAACTACCCAGTGGTAGCACTTTATTAACTATTTTAAGACAGTAGGTCCCGAGGCCACCTTCTTTTCAGTCGGCTTGGAGGGTTATCAGGGATATCTGAGGAAGATAAGTTACGGATAAGTGGGTTTGTATGGGCAGGGAGTTTAGAATGGAAAGAGGAGTATATATCACGGGCTATGTCTGCAACAAATGGGATGTTTAGGTCATTATGGAGGAGTTGACTTGTGACAAAATAAGGAGAATTCAGGATTTTGGATTGTAAGGACTGGATGGAATTAGATGGTTTCGTAGAGCCCCAAAGCTCGCAAAATATTATTAATAATCAAAATACCTGATACAGTTTCGGGAATGGAGTACCTTCAATAGCTTACATTTAACATGCCACGGACTATATTTTAATAAAATACTAACATGTAACATGAAGCAAGGAAGGAAGGAGGGGTTTTACTCAGTTATCCTCCACACCTGAGCCTATTTTGGAATAAGTAAGCCTCAGCTATGCAGGTGGTCTGATCAAGGTGGCTGCTGGTAATAGAATCAGGCTGTAATGGAAAGTAGCATCATTCTACGATGTTTTTGGAGAGACCCTGCAAAGAGAAATGTTGTACTTTCTCTCAATGGACAGGATAACTCTCAGGAGGGTTGAAGGACTATACACAGGACACTGCTTAATAAGCGCTTCCATAATATGGGGTCGGTAGCCTAATCGACTTGCAGATTCTGCAGGAAGGAAGATGAAACAGTCTATCATGTGTTATGTAGTTGTGCAGAGATTGCTAGGATACAGTTTTACCATTTTGGCAGTGATCTATTTGAGATCCTAAGGTGTATGAACTGATCAATCTGTAAAGTTTGGTCAGATTCATAATGCAATACCTGTATTAACAGGATAATGGACGGCGCACGATAAGGATGCAGTGCAAAGGATTAGCCGGAAAAAAAAAATATGGAACATACATACGAAATTAAAGCAACAAGAACTAACAATACGTCACAAACAGTTTTCACATCTGTTGGATTACAGATCATCACTAAATTTATGAAAGCGACTAACATACACTACTTTACCGAGACCAATCTGGCATACGGAGCAGAACTTTGGGGTTCTGCAAAACAAGTAAACAAAAACAAAATAAAAGCTAATCGATCGACAATTTTACGAAAATTGTTCACGGACCATGGTATATTTCAAATCACACGATACACAAACATCCCAACAGTGAATTCTTACATCCACGACAAATATAACACGTTTCACTTATCGACACATTATCGCCCAAATCAACACGTTGTTTCACTTCCTTCCTCTCTATTACCATGCCAACCACAAAGAAGACTCAAAAGATGGCCGAGAGAGGTTATCAATTAATTAAACAATTGATAATAAATCAGGACCATGGTCACGAAAAACATAATACTACACATTCGCTAGAATAACAATAATAAATGAATAAAATAAATAAATTTACGAATGATGCAAACTTTGAAGAAAATTCGACTAAACCAAAGAAAACCCTACCATATTACTTTCACTTTCCATTATGAAACCTGCATATTCTGGCTTGACATTCGACAGAAGAATTACCTGGGGCGACCCACACATCAAGAACAGACTCATAACTCTAAACAAAAGACTAAAACATTTATAATCACTACTTTCAAGACGTTCAAAATTAAAACAAAAAATCTGGTGCGGGCAACACACGACTTTCACTTACCTCCGTTTTTAAAATCGATTAGAGAATTTTTAAATATGAGTAAAACCATAAAATGATTAGTTAAATGGAATTTTTACAGAAACATGTGTTTTATTAAAAAATCTATTATATTTTTATCTGAAATTATCAGTTAGTTTAATCGGCTTTTCATCACTCTCTATTAACTTTTAAAGGCTTGTGTATGAGATAATATTTTTTCTAAAATCTTTAGCTTTCAAACGGTATATCATACATGTATATTACTGCTCTTATGTTCAAAAATAAAAATTTCATTAAAAATATATTTTTTCAATTTTCTCCTTTAGTTAGATATTCGTTCAACTTATATATTTACGTGTGTTTTCATCAGTGGTAACAAGATAATATATTTATTTTTATAAACTATACGAAATTAAAGGCACTTTACAGGAAAAAACATGTAAAATATCAGCATTTAAGCCCTATCAGACCATTTTAATCAGCATGAAAGCTACGTGATATTAAAGCCAATTAAATTTTACATCGATATAGCGAGTTTAATCAAAATCGTCTGAACCATTTTTGAGAAAATCGAAAAAAAGTGGAAAAATGCATGGTATAAAGTGGCTCTTCTGGTAAGCTCATTTTGATGAAAAAGGTTTTGTAATGTCTCGGGCGTATATTTGACTAAAATATGAAATTTCAGTTTCGTAGGACTTACCGTTTCCGCCCGGGAGTTACCACACACACAGACCTTTTTGCGGGACTTGGTTATTTGGACTCAGGGGACCCTAAAATGTGTATTTCTGTTGAAAACTGGAATTCTAAAATTTTAATTAAATTCTAAAAAAAACATTGAAAATTCATACCTACTTTTTGAAACCCATTTGGACCTACCCGTCACATATATACGGGACAGCAAAAAACACACACATACGTAAAATTCGAATTTAGAACTATTACCAATTCTCCATGGTACGTTAGCAACATTCCTCTACATTCAGTCTTTCACATCCTAACAGTCAAAGAACAGATTCGGACCCTCTACAAATGTTTTCACTACAACTTACAAGGACATACCAATTCATTAATACAAAATATAACTTCTACAAACATGCTAGACAATCCTCGCAGAAAGCTAAAAAAACGTTGGATAAGAGACCTCCTGAACTAAATGCGTTAACCATGTGCGTTTCTTAAGTTGCGGAAAGGTTTAAAGCAAAATTGTCGACAGAGAAAATATATTATACATAATAACAAAAACTAATGGAATAAAATAGATATACACAACAGACAGTTAAAAAATAGGTCCCTGACAAGGTCAAGCTCCATATCTTCAAATCTATTTATCTTTTGTTGAACTAGTGACAGTCGAGTGAGACTATCTTTGTAAACGATTGACATATTTTTTTTTTTTAAATCAGGCGTTTTATTGTCTACTTCTGCTAAACATGTTTTTGCAATTCAAGACCTGGAGATCAATAATATTTCACAGTCTACTATGCAATTCTACCTAATTGTCACTTATATATTCATTTTTGGTAGACTTTATTGCATTTTTAGAGTCTGAGAATTCGAGATGGATTTGTCCAGTTCTGTTAATACTTATCACCAATCTATTCCTTTATCTTGAAATACCGAAATAAATACTAAGTCCCATTTGGTTCCCTTTACTCAATATCCTTCTAATTACTTTAAGATAGGATGGCTTAGTCATCAGAAAATGTAGCCAGAGGGAATGCCAGCTGCGAATGAAATGTATAGGATAAGACGCTATTTTTATTTGAATTAGCTTAAAATTGTTTTCATAAACTTCAAGCTTATGTAATAGTTCTTAAATTGATTTTAACATCACAGGCAAGTGAAAGTCGTGTGTTGCCAGCACCAGATTTTTTATTTTGAAATTATTTTATTTATTGTTTTCAACGACTGGTTGTTATCTTTTATTTTATAGGCCTGAAGACGACTTAAATTTAGGCTAAAAGGTTGGCACAAATAAATTAAGCTACTTAATTAAGTGTTTTGGTCACTGCACTCCGAATAAACTTTTTCTGATGAGATACATAACATGAATAAGTAATAATTTAAACATTTCTTACCTGAGGGTTTTTCGGAGTTTCGATATTGGTTGAGCAACGACAACAAGTTGTTGGCATCTTCTTGGCTCTTGTTGTATTCGAGCAACTTTTTCGTGAAAGGATAAAAGTAGTTCCAAAAATCTCGTGGGAACGTCCTCATCCGCAGGAAGTTGAAAAGGTCCGGAGCATTGTTATAGAATAAGAACATGAACGTTGAAAACAAACTAGGATGCATGAACATCTCCGAGTACTTCTCCAAGTCCTGGAACAACTGCTCGTCCTTCGTGAGGTCGATGCCGTAGAGTATCGACGTGACGCCCGTGAGCATGTACCTTCCGACCAACTTGCACAATTCCGTGTCTTCGCCAAGTTCTAGCTGCTTCTCGATCTCCACCTTCAGGAAGTTATATCGAAAGTTGAACGTCTCTGCTTGATCTCTCAACTTCTTCGGCGTGAACATCTTCGAAAATATCGCGCGGTTCAGCTTCCAGGCTTCGCCTTTCATGGCGAACAAGGATTTTATGACGGCGTCGTTTTCCGATTGCCCGCTGAACGGAGGATGATCGATGAAGTAGTTAAAGTCTACTTCTGTCACCTTCCTGATAATTTCTGGGTCTATGATTAAGACGGACGGTTTGAAGAGATTGTAGAAACCTATGTAAGGTTTGTCTCGGTAGGCCTTGTACCAACCGGTCATCATTTCTGGTTCTGTGCATTTCAGGGAAAGACAATCCTTCATGTTACCAATGAAAAAAGTCGGTGTCGGTCCTGAAATTCTAATGTCACTCCAGAATCTATATCGCTTTTTTAAATATTCATAGGCAACGCCGAGAAGTATGAAAAAAATAGCTGCGATGAAAAACGAAATGTAAAGTTTCGTTGTTGCTACAAACATCTCCGCCTGTAAAAGAAAAGAAAATTGCCACATAAATGTTTTTGTAACCTTTTTACTTTCACTTACCTATTATATATGATATATATATATATATAGTGTTGTAGTAGTAGTATTGCGATCATGAAAATTTTGCGAATTCCAGTTTTCAATAAAAATACACGTTTTAGGGTCCCCTGAGTCCAAATAACCAAGTCCCGCCAAAAGGTCTGTGTGTGTATGTGGTAACTCCCCGGCGAAAAAAATATGTCCTATGAAACTGAAATTTCATATTCACGATAACTATACGCCCGAGATGTTAGAGAATCTTATTTCATCAAAATCAGCTGACCGAAAGATCTACTTTATACCATGCATTTTGCACCTTTTTACGATATTCTCAAAAACGATTTTGATTGAACTCGCTTTATCGATGTAACAATTTATCCGCTTTAATGTGGTGTAGGTTTCATTCTGATGGAAATAGTGTAACAGGGCTTAAATGCCGATATTTTAAATTTTCTTCTTATAAACTACCTTTAATTTTGTACATTCCGAAAAGATTAACCATATTATCTTAATGGCAGTGATAAAGGACGGCTAAATATCAAAGTTGAACGAATTTGATCAACAACTAAAGGAGAAAAGTCCAAACATATTTTTTTATGCATTTTTTTTTGTTTTTGAACACAAGAATAGTAATATAGATGTATAATATACCGTTGGATAGCTAAAGATTTTAGAAAAAATATTATCTGATACACGGAATTGTAAAGGGTAATGGAGAGCGGTGAAAAGCCGATAAAACTAACAGTTTCTAGTTCCTAAAAAAGGGAAATTCATATTGTCTGTGTTGCCACCTGGCAGTCTTTCAGAAACTGAGCGCCCCTACTTGTGATCATCTTGACATTGAGTTGGAGGTGATTACCCCAAACACTAACTGATTGTTATAGATACAAATATAATAGATTATTTAATAAAACACATGTTTCTATTGAAATTCATCTGGATCCCTGTCATTATTTTTGAAGATAGAGAAAAAATGAATGAAATTTTACACATCAATACGCTCATAACTCAGTTATTTTTTATGGTAGAGAAAAATATGTACAGGGTTTTAGAATCAGTAAAGCGCGGTAAATAAATAAAAAATAAAAAAATCATATATTTATTCAAGTGACAAATTATAATAGATGTAATTACACCAAAAATCGGTTTTTATTGAAGTTAGAGAAAAATCGAAAAGATTTTCGAGATCACGACAAAGCGATGAATAAAGAGCAAAAAAAAAATAAATTAAAACAATCATGATAACTCGGTTATTATTGATGATAAAGACAAAATGTAAGGTGTTCTGGAATCAGGAAATTTTATTCCAATTATTTGAATGAAAATCGAAAGAAAAGAAAAGTAAATAGTAACGCAGTCCTGTATAAATGCTTTTGGTTTATTATTTTCAATAATCAACCTTTGTAATCAACTAAAGAAAAAAAAAATTACGTCTGCTCAAACGTTGAGAGCTTATGTTTCAAGATGCGTAGAATCCGAAAAACGAATAAAAAAAAGATCCGTTTGTCCTAATTAATAAATAAATACCAAACATTGTATTTATATCACTTTTAGTGCCGTTTGATAGAGGATTAATTTTTTGACAAAATGAAAAAAGAATCATTAAAATTGGTTAAGAAATAGCTGAGATATTGCGTTTTGGAATCAGCGGTTGTGATATGATATTATCCTTTGAATTATCGCTTTTCATATTACTTAATTAATACTTATATAAATAGTTATACCCTAATATTGTTATTTGGAAATAATAAACCATTGTTTAATAATTGGCAGCGTTTTTCAAATCTAAATTTACTAAAAACGTTCTTGTTAATTCATTTAAACAACGGAGGTAAGTGAAAGTCGTGTGTTGAGAGCACAATATTTTTGTTGACTATAGTACAGCACAGTACCCTGTTATTGAAACTTATAATTAGCAAATAAGCTTCAAAGATCAATTGAAAATTTTCTTTTTAGCATATCATCAGGTAAAGATTTCACTCCGGTCATTTTATTATAATTAATAAAATTAGGAAATCGAATAGAACGAAAAACAAATGCGTGGAGATAAAAAATGTTTTTTTCCTTGAAATGAAGCTTTTATCTTCCTCGCGGTGCACTGAATGTTCATTATCAGGAGGAAAGTAAGAATATTTTTCGTAACGTAAACAATAATTATATCAGGAAGGAATTAGTCCGGGTGGCGGTCATTAAATGAAACAACTAAATAGTTTCAACTATTTTATTGTTTGCCAACGTTTCGACCCCCTTTGTGGGTCATCATCAGGGCTAAAAAGATACAAAAGAATATAATTTCAATGACATTACATACAATATTATATAACCTATTTAGCTATAGAACGTCGGTATTGAAAAAATAACAGAAGAACTGTATATGTAAAAAAAACTTAATTAAAATACAATGACCATATTATAATAATGAAAGTGTTATACAGAAAAAATAAAAATGTTCACTAAACAAAATTTACACAGGTATCAATAATTTACATGAAATATGAAATATAAAAATATGAAGTAGAGTGGAGATACGTACCGCATGGTGGGAGAATGGAAACTAGGTACTGTTTGGTAGATGGGGGGTAGGTAGCATGGAAAATACGTAGGAAAAGGTAGAGTGGAAAATACGTACTGATTTATGGACAGGGTCTGACAACAATGACTAAAATTCTTAATACTACCAAAGAATCAATGAAATTTAACTTATGATTATAATAATTATACAGGATAAAAAATTATAATTTAATTCTTGAAATATCACCTATATAATAGTAAAAACAGTGATGGAAGATGTATATGGAGAAAAACTGACTGTACCTCCCAACTTAATTATCCCTAATTCTGTTTAAGGTATCCAAAGGTAACAGGGTGGAAAAAAATAAAAATGGAACATTGTAAAATACATTAATTGACAAATCTTACAGGTTGATAAAAAAGTTAAATAAACATAAATACAAGTTGGAATAAATTGAATAGTGAAGACATTTAGAAAATTTTAAATACATAAACAAAACAAAATAAATACATATATAGAATTATATGGATACCTAAAATAGATTTAAAATTATAAATAAAAACCAACAAACAATAATAATGAAAAACAAAACAATATATATGGTGGGATAGACAGAGAAAATATGCTACTTAATAGAGTTTAATATGTGGCTATATGTGGAGGAAATGCATTGTTTATCGGTTTTGTGGTTAACAGGATTGGATTGGAGGTGGATGTGGACGGATTCTGCGATTAGTCTTTTCCTATGGTTTGGAACATAATCTAAAATGGAGCAGTCGTCAAAGTTAAAGGAATGATTGAAATGTATGGAGTGTTCAGAAAGTTTTGAGGCTAGAGGGTTTCGAGAGGATACGGAGAGTTTATGTTGCGATATTCTGGTTTTTAGGTAATTTTTGGTTTCTCCTACATATGATACATCACAATCTGAACATGAAATTTTATAAACAATATTGGAACGATATATAGGAGTGATCGGGTCTTTTGTATTGGTAAAAAGGTGAGAAAGCTTGTTCTGGGTCTTTAGTCCTAGTTTTAAGGAAGGTAAGGAAAATTTAAGGATTTTTTTATTTTATTATTTTTTTAGGATTTAACTGTCTCGCTCCTGACCTCTCTAATATCGTACTAAATGACTTACTCGACTCTATAACCGCAACCTCTATCTCCACTCTACTTCATATTTTTATATTTCCTATTTCATGTAAATTATTGATACCTGTGTAAATTTTGTTTAGTGAACATTTTTATTTTTTCTGTATAACACTTTCATTATTGTAATATGGTCATTGTATTTTAATTAAGTTTTTTTTACATATACAGTTCTTCTTTTATTTTTTCAATACCGACGTTCTATAGCTAAATAGGTTATATAATATTCTATGTAATGTCATTGAAATTATATTCTTTTGTATCTTTTTAGCCCTGATGATGACCCACAAAGGGGGTCGAAACGTTGGCAAACAATAAAATAGTTGAAACTATTTAGTTGTTTCATTTAATGACCGCCACCCGGACTAATTCCTTCCAGTAATTCTCAACGGTCAACTAATTACATCCACAATAATTATATCAGTATCAATTTAACCCTAAAATTTTCATATTACTTAATTGCCTATCAACAGTTATATAAAAAATCTGGTGCGGGCAACACACAAGTTTCACTTACCTCCATTTTTAAAATCAATGAAATAATTTCCAAATACAGTTAGAGATAAAAAAAAAAAAGGTGCAAAATGCATGGTATAAAGTGCCTCTTCTGGTAAGCTCATTTTGATGAAAAAAGTTTTGTCACGTCTCGGGCGTATAGTTGTCTTAAATATGAAATTTCAGTTTCATAGGACTTACCGTTTCCGCCCGGGAGTTACCACACACACACACACACAGACCTTTTTGCGGGACTTGGTTATTTGGACTCAGGGGACCGTAAAACGTGTATTTCCGTTGAAAACTGGAACTCGAAAATTTTCACGATCGCAATACTTCCCCTTACTATATATAGTAAGTAAAAGTAAAAGTTATACCCTAATATTGTTATTTTCAAATAATAAACCATTGTGTAATAGTTTGCAGCGTTTTAATATTATTTAATCTAAAACATATGTTTCCAACGAATCTATATATAATTCTATTTTGAACTCTATGTATCACGTCATGAACATAATTTAAAAACCGAGGCAAATGAAAGTCGTTTGTTGACCGCACCAGATTTTTTAAAATTTATTTATACCTTTGATACTTACATTGAACGGGGATGTGAAAGTGCTGAAATACCATAAACGCATGGGAGTTATTCTTCGTGATTGACTCCTTAATCTGTACAACTGACCAACTACATTAATACTGCCCTATCAGATAGCTGTGATAAAAGTTATATTGGTAGCACTGATTATGGTATCTCTCCATCGCACAAATCTTTTTTTAACTTCTAACGATTTCTTTAAATAATTCCGATTTTTAAAACGCATTATATTTAACTGGATGAAAACGTTTTGTGCATGATTCGGAGCTTTCAAATCATTAGCGGCAATAGATGAATGATGGTGTTAGTGATGGAACAATATTTTTCTTTTCTTTACTTTAATTTATTTTTATTTTATTACTTTCACTTACCATATATATGAAATATATAGTAAGGGAAAGTATTGCGATCGTGAAAATTTTCCAATTCCAGTTTTCAACGGAAATACGGGTTTTAGGGTTCCCTGAGTCCAAATGACCAAGTCTCGCAAAAAGGTCTGTGCATGTGTGGTAAGTCCAGCGCGAAAACGAACATTCCTATAAAAAAAAAAAAAAAAAATTGTATTTATATTTTATTGAATTTTACAACTGTATAAAAATAAATACAACAAGTGTTGAAATACAATAAAGGGCGTTAAAATGCTTGTGACGAAACTACCCAGTGGTAGAACTTCAATGTCTATTTAAGTTAGTAAGTCCCGAGGCCATCTTCTTTTCAATCGCCTCGGAGGGTTATCAGGGATATGTGAGGTTCATAGGTTGCGAACAAGAGGGTTTATGTGGGTTGGGAGTTTGGAATTGAATTTGATATATCTGGTACGAGAAAGGTCTGCAACAAATGGGATGTTAAGGTCGCTATGGATGATTTTATTATTGACGAAGTAAGGAGCATTTAAGATTTTGCGAAGGATTTTGGATTGGATGCGGGAGGAATTAGATGGTTTAGTAGAGCCCCAAAGCTTGATCCCATATGTCCACATGGGCCTGATAAAGGTAACATATATGAGCTTTTTTTAATAGAGTGGAAGTTTTGAGCGTTTGTCAAGTAAGTGTTGCAGTAATCGGTATTTACGAGCAGTTTCTTGTCGTTTAAGGCTTGTGTGAGGATTCCAAGTTAGACGTTTGTCAAGATGGAGTCCTAGGTATCGGATTTTTTTCTACAGGAGTGAATGGGGTGTTATTAACAGAAACAGTGGGACAGGAGATCATCGGTTTGCGACGAAGGGTAAAGGTAATTTGGTGGGATTTCGTAGGATTAATTTTGATTCTCCAGTTCTGACACCATTCCTCGGTGGCTGTGAAGTGGGACTGAAGGATTTGGGATGCTGTATTTGTGTCATTCCTATAAAACTGAAATTTCATATTTAAGACAACTATACGCCCGAGATGTTACAGCAACCTTATTGAGAGACATTGAAAAATCTTCGTCGTGCAATCCAGAACAAAAGACGTGGCAAGATGAGTAAGGGTATCGTTTTGCTGAATGACAATGCCCGTCCACATGTGGCTAATCAGACCAAAGATCTCATCAAATCATTTAAATGGGAAACTCTAGATCATCCCCCATACAGCCCTGACCTGGCGCCCAGCGACTACCATTTTTTTCCATTAGTTCCTGCACTTGATGAAACACCTGGGCGGTCAGCGGTCAAGACGATAACGAAGTCAAAACATTTGTGAACCAGTGGTTAGGTTAACAAGTCTGGCGGCAGAATTTTTTGAGGAGGTTTTCAAAAACTGGTGTCCGCGTTATGACAAGTGCCTCAAAATTCATGGAAATTATGTAGAAAAGTAGATTAAGGCACAGGCTTTTATGTAAAAATAAAATTATTGCGATATCTTTGCACGTATTTTTTAAATTCCAAAACGGTACTTACTTAAAAAACATGCCTCGTATTATATACAGAGCTGTAAAACGAAATGCAGAAAGATGAACAGGACATGAACGTAAGTGATTATGCAGATAATAATATATTGTTATATTATTTGAATCATACGTTCCCAGAAGCTGAATCTAATTCTTTTGTTCAATTCTATATTTATTTAATAATTCTCAAACTGATCTTACGAACCGTGGTAAGTGAAAGTCGTGTGTTGCCCCACCAGAATTTTTAAATATTATTTATTTAATTCATAAGTGATTGTAAAAACGATGTAAGTGAAAGTCGATGTTGCCCGCAAGATTTTTTAAGTATTTATTTTCTTGCTGAAATTGTAAGATCCAAAATGACAGAATGGCAGCAAAATGGCAGCTTTATTACTGTTAAACTGTGTCTCCATGGGTTACCGTTATTAGCAGTCAAGGAATCTGATAACCTTCTTTCTTCATGAAGCATAGATTATATCTATTCAGTAACATTATATAACCTTGTATTTTTAGCAACCTTATTATTTTAACTTACATTTTATAACCTCTGTAACTTTCATATATAAATTGTGACACTTTCATCAATATCTGATCATTAACAAATTTAACCAGCAACAGAGTAATCAAAGAGCTTGTGGTATGGATAGCGCGCTAGTCTATGAAATCCGAGGTAGTGAGTGCAAATAGCAATCAACAAAAAAACCTCACAAGTATTGGCCCGTCAGCCAACTGGTGGTCATACACCAATGTGTTTATACATGGAGATGTGGGCTCATTCTGAATTGCAAACCCGCACAACATATATCGTCAGCGTCATTGGTCCTTGTTATGTTACTTGGATAGATGTGTTACGAATCTTTTGTGATAAAAAATCAATAAATAAATAAAAAATCTGGTGCATGCAACACACGACTTACAATTGCCTCCGTTTATCTTTAAAATCGATTAAAGAATTTTCTAATATAGTCAGAGATAAAAATGAGTGAAACTATTAAAGAAGTAATTAAATTGAATTTCTATATAAAAAAAACATGTATTTTACTGTTCTTATGTCCAAAAACAAAAAAAAAAGTTTTCTTCTTTAGTTGGATATTGAATTTGTTCAACTTATTTATTTTCCTGTTTTTTATCAATGGTAACAAGATGATATGGATATTTTTATAGATTGTACAAAATTAAAGGTACTTTAGAAGAAGAAAACTTAAAATATCGGCATTTAAGCTCTTTCAGACTATTTCAATCATAAATAAACCTACATGATATTAAAGCTCATGAAATTTTACATCGATATAGCGCGTTCAATCAAAATCGTTAGACACGTTTTTTTTTTTGGACAATCGTAAAAAGGTGCAAAATGCATCGTATAAAGTTGCTCTTCTGATTAACTGATTTTGATGAAAAAGTTGTTGTACGTTTTTGGCGTATAGTTGTCTTAAATATGAAATTGCAGTTTCATAGGACTTTTCGTTTACGCGCTGGAGGAACCACAGTTATACACACACAGACTTTTTTGCGGGACGTATATTTTCGTTTAAAACTTAAATTCTAAAATTTTCACGATCGCAATAATAGCTTATGTTATTCCTAGAAGACTAAGTGCCAGAATAATGTAAATATTTATTTATTTTTCTTCTTCTTATTTTATATTTAAACTAAGTTATGAATTCATTTATTTTTTTTATTTTGTTCAACACAATTGAGACGTTGATTTCCAAAAGGTACTAAAGGACATTTTCTGCGAAATTGATTTTTTTACATATTTGTATTCCCATCATTTAGTTTTATCTAAATATTCTAATTGATGTTATCTAATGAACTCTCAAGTCTTTAAAAATCGCGATTTAGAAATACGGTCATTTTCTTAATGTATTAATTACGCATTTATTTTCGTTCGAAATCATTCTAAAAAATTCATTTTATAACTTTAATATGATGTTATTATTATAGTAAAAAAAAAATTCTAAATTGTAATGCAAAAAGACCCAAATCAGCTGATTTAATAATATAGTAATAAGTGATTTTCGCGCTTCATGTAAAATTTCCTAAAATGGATATAGTACCTTTTGGAAATCAACGTCTCAATTATTTTCTATAGATCGTTTTTTATTTTTTTTTTTTTTTATTCTAACTTTTATTCTAACTATTATATTCTAAATTTATCATTAAGTTTTCCTACCTGCGTGATATAGGATAGAATGTAATAATTTAATTACATGTAAATGTAAAATGTAAAATATGATGTAATAATCTACCTAATCTAAATTAATAACAAAAAATAACCCCTTTCCATTCTCCTGCTTCTTTTATGCACTCTTACAAACCAATGCTTTCACATATTTTCACCTATTTCTTCTCTCACCGAGTAGACTCCTACACTCTACCCTCACAGTGAATCGCTTACAACATAGACAAGGCCTAATAAAAGCAGCCTACATTGCGTGGCCAAGATCATAAACTACCTTTCAAGGAGTAAATTTTTGTATTTAAAAATATATAACAAATGTGTTAAATGAACAATGAACAGCTAAAAATATGTAGTTCAATTCAGTCTATAAAAATTCTTATATTAAAATAGAATAGAAAAAAAATTATTCTGGGACTGGGTCCCTTAAGAACAATTGGTATGTACAATTAAGATATACAGCATGTCTAGCCAATAGACCAAAGGATTATAAATCATTTTTATTCACAATGATATAAGAAGAAAAGAATCGATCAAATTATACAATAAAACAAAAGAGTAAAATAAATAAATAACTTCTGATAGCTTAATGTGTTAAACGAAACTATACATTGAAACTGATTCATAATAATTGATCCATTAACTGAGTAAAATATGAACAATAAATAATAAATTTTCTTTTTGAATTGATAATTTATTTCAAATATCAAGCTTGTTGAGCTTCTTTTTGGGATGACAGTAGATAAGGAACAGCTGGGACTTGGATGATGGTAGGGAAGAAGCATGGCGAATAGGAGGAGGTCGGAAATTCCAGAGAGTGGACAAGAAAGGAATGATCAAAAGTTCTTATTCTATGGGTAGGAATATAAATGTCAGAATATCTTGTTTGGAGGGAGTGGATTGACGATTTAAATTGCAGAAGTCAATGGATATAGGGACGTAGCTGGGAGTTGGTTAGGTAAAGATATGATCCTACGAAATATTGTCTGCGGATAGAGGAAAGGGGCCACTTTAACTCGCAGTATATATGGATCACATGAGACCCTCTTCGATGTACCGAGGACAAATCTTAAAAATATGTTATATTATCATTCTTCTTCTAAAGGCTCAGGTGAGGTTCCAGCTTGTGCCGCCACAGTCGTTTGCACAACAGTCGTGGGTTTCCCCGGTGCGTTGGGTTTGGAAGGTTGCGATGTCGGTTGTGTTGAGTTCTGAATAGGTTTGTTCGTCGGGAGTGGTTCAGGCTGTGTTGCGGTAGGCTGTTCGGGTTTAGGCTTGTGTGTTATGATGGTGAAGTTATGTCCTGTGGCGTTATAGGTGATGTCCACGATCTCCGTCGGCCGCCCTGGGTAGAAGCCCGGGTGATTAGGATGGTACACCTGTCCTCCGAAGGGTTTGGCCTTCTCGTTGAGCGGAAGGCTGGGTCTGAACCCACTAGAGATGGGTCTGAATCCCCCGTCCGTCGGCGAGCCGTCCCTCTCTAAGAAGTAGAAGTCCTCTGCTTCCGGGTTCGGAGGCTTCATCACTGCGACTGTCTTCTCTGGGTCGGAGTCCTCAGGCTTAGGTCGGATCTTGATGCTGAAGGAGCCGTCCGTTAGGCTAGAAGTGACGATGCCCATATTCGACTTTGTCAGCAAACTTGCTTTCTCGTTCTCGTTACAAACTCTAAAAACAATTCGATTAAGATTAAGACAATATCAGAAGTATTGTTGTTAGTTTTGGTTTATTGTTTACAATAAGGAATAATGTTTATTTTTATTAAATAATTTATCAATATAAAATTCAGTAATGCGAAGAGCATGGCAAAAGGGGAAGTGCGAGTTTGAGGAATGCACAAATTCCATGCATATGCAGATGTAGCTGTGCATGGTGGTAAGAAAGAGGATATCGATGAGCACGCTGGTTCTCTCAATAAGACGGCTGGATCAATTGGCTTGCAAATGAAAAAACTAAATATATGGTTGTGAGCCGTGACCTACCACGGAAGATAACGTACTCGTATGTGTAAAAAATATTACGTTCCCAAAAGTAGATTATTTTAAATACCTTGGATCTACGATAACCTCCTTCAACGACCAACTGAGTGAGATCGACCTAAGAATAAATACTGTACTGATGTGCCAGTATTGATGTCTGGCTGTGAAATGAGCTATCGACAGCTTTGTTTCATCCACTAGTTCTGCTATAATCTTACGTATCCAGCCCAAGGTCAGAATCCCATTTAGGTCCCGTTATAATTCGTAAGACTTTCCTTTCGAAACTTTCAATTTTTCTCTCTGGGATACCTGACTTTGGCCTGGTGCGTAATTGCAAAAAAGCAAACGATTCTTCCGTGATCACATATCACTTTTATCAAATGACCTCGACTTTCGACATTCAAACCAGTTATGATCCATCTCCAAATCATTCTGAGAGTTATCCAAGACCATTAAACTGTGTGCAATTTTTTTTATGTAATACTATATAACCAACGAAACAATTAGTCACGCAATGGAAGAATGAAAAAGAACACTTTGATAAGGTGCGTAACATTGCTAAATTTAATTTATTGTTATATAATTGTAGTAATCTGATAAAAATCATTATTTATTTAATTGTGTTGTTTCCAAAAAAAAACCGACATTAAAAAAAAGAATCGTTTCTTTTCATTAAACATTCCTTCAAGAAATACTGTGGATAAAAGTAAATTTTTAAGTCAATATACAAGTAGGTTTCTATATTAGTCTTTTGTTTATAACTTTAACGTCACTTTATAAAACTATGGCCAATCAGAAGAAGCTGTAGGGGAATACTAAATTTTATCAATCTGGGTTTGATTAGGACAGAGATCTTTAACGCGTTAAGATGTCAGGCTTTCTGCCAGGTTTAAACCAGCTGTTGGGGCAAGGGGCTTTTCTAAATCGAAACACAAACCTTTCCCCGTAAGACTGTTGGGTGATTAAAATAATAATGGTGAAAAGAGGTGAAAACTTACCACCTGGTTGCTTTCTTCACTTCGGCTTCACGCAATAAGATAAATTTCTTGAACACAGTATTATTTCACAAAAAAGAAAGGTGGGATATTGTTTTTCTTATTTTTAAAAAGAACTCACAACCATTTTCACACTGACACCATATAACATATGGTTTTTAACAATATAAAACCCACGCACATTATGAAAAACAAAAGAAAATCTGTTATCTTGATAACAATTAATAATAACAATAGCCTTACCGAACCCGAAGGTTCGATGCCGATACCACCAAATTCCGCCTACACAGACTCGTCCAATGCTCGCCGTTCAAGCCCAAGCCCCCGAGATCAGCCTTAACGCAATCCTCCCATCGACGCTTCGGCCTACCTTCCGGACGCCTACCAGTCGGATCAGCGAATACCAACTTTCTCGGAATCCGCTCCTTATCGAGCCCAACAACTTTACTCACCCATTTGAGTCTCCACGATGCTATCAACTCAATTATTCTCACAGGATACAAGTTCCGCAATTCCGCGTTGTGTAACCTTCTAAACTCCTAAAATTCTAACTTGATAACAATTAATAAAATTAAAATTAATTGTAAATTTGGGCTTGAACATCAGCCATCTTAAAGGCTTTTATACTCACCATTGTGAGACAGATTTTAATATTATTGAATGAATATTGTTTATTACTGAAATTAATTTTAAAAATGAATATGGAGGACTCTTTTATCAGTTTTCTTGAGAAATTAATTTAATATATAGATTAGGTACATTTTTTTTTTCTACTTTTGAATGCTTAGCTTGGTTAATAGTTCTTACAGTGTGTAAAATAACAAAGGAATATCGACAATATTCCTTTTAATTTCAATAGTGGAACAAAAAACATTCCTAGTAAATACTCACAATTTCCCAAGAATGACTTTGCTGTCGATGTAGTTGTAAATGGTGAGTTTGCTTTTCCTGCAGTTTTCAGCTTCGGTGAACATTTTAGGAAACGATATGCTACGCACTTCCATATCCAGTTTGGCGTCCGATGGCCCTTCGAACACGAAAGTGCAGTCCTCTGGAAATATAAAAAATTTTACATTGTTTTTATGACCAAATACTAAATGAAAATATGTGTTTTTTTTAGCGAATGGGTCACTTAGGACCAGTTGTAATCAAAACTTATTGGCCTTCTTTTTTTGCCCAGTAGTCCCTCATATCGGATGGATCTGTTTTTTCTGCCCGGATCAAAATTTTATATCGTTTCTAATGTAATTTCCCATCAGAGGGAACAGTCGAGGAATAATAAATAAAATATCGGAATTTCATTAATTTAACAAAATGTTTTACCATCGAAAAAATGAGCGTATGGACGGAGATGATTAAAGGAAGTTGTTACTTTAAACCAATAAACAAATAAACTAAACTGAACTTGAGTTTTGATTTATTGACTATTTTATGTTTCACATTTAAGCCGATGATTAAATATAACAATGAAGAGAAGTTATAAAATAAACATGTTTTCTTGCTTAGTGCATTCTTCTTTACGATGGACTTCTAATCCTAAAGCGATAAATCCTAAATCGGCCAAACTGTGTTTTTTTCAACACGTTCAGGCCGGGAGGAATATCTAGGTTTTCTCCCTTGAGGCGGGACTGTGTTAGCTACTTACTCTTTGTGGGGCGAGGTTAAACTGATGCAAGTTCCAACGTGTTTAATGCGATATTCTTTTTGATAACAGTTTTGACATACACATAAGACTTAAAGGAGGAATTATGGAAATACTTAAAAAATATTCTTATATTATATATTATATTCTTATTTATGGGGGTAAAAGTATGAATCGAAATCACGCACAGCTAAATAAAATTCTTTAAGAAGAGTAATCAAATGAAATTAACCGATAAGAGTCCTTTGAGGGAGCATGTTGAATGTTATAAAATATTCAATAAATAATCCCTTGTGCTTGTTAATTCCTACAACATTTAATGCTGAGAAAAAAAAAAAAAAAAAAAACTTGTTTTCTAAAAACAAGTGACCCACCTATGATGCATGTCGCCCCACGGAATATTAAAGCGCGACCCACCGGCGGGTCACCCCGTCCCACGGAGGACACAAGTATGACCCACCGAACGTGTTAAAGTAGGAAAGAAATCCGAAGTAGATAAAAAAAAAAAAAAATCGAATCTCAGTTTTTACGCAAATACACATTTAAGTCCAAATAACTAAGCTTCCGAAAAAGATTTCCTTGCTTGTGGGGTAATTTTAACTCAAAAAGTGAATGAACGGAAATGAATTTCATATTTCATTTCAGAATTCCCTAATAGTGGTAGTAATAAGCACGTGCTCTGAATGTGTCTGTTCGAAATATGATTTATTCTTTTTTATAAATGATATTTATGTGTGATTCTTATCTCTAAAGGACCAGCTATTGATCTAGTCCAGAAAGTTATAAAAGTTATAGGATTTATATGTAAGTAACAATTAAAAAAGTGCAAAAAATACAGTGTTATGTTAAATTGGATAAATAATTAAGAACCATTTCTTTTATGTTCGGTTGTTCAAAACAGTGCACGGTACTTTTGTTTATAAATAGGATCAGTGATTGTAAGTGAATAATTACTAATAGTGAACATTTATACTAGTGGATATAAGTAGTGTGGGGCTATGATGCCCGAAGAGGACAGAAGTATGGAACTGCTACAAGAGGCAGGTCCTTCTGCCTCTACTGAGGAGAACAACGAATGGGATGTGGTAACGGGAAGAAAACGGCCTTGTTCTTCAGGAGAGCTAAGAAAAATCACCAAAAAAATTAACAACATTGAAACTACAAACAGGTATGACCCACTTTTAAAAATCAATAATACAGAAGCCTACAACCAACCAAATGAAACAGACAGTAAACAAGTAAAACCGCCTCCTATATTTTTAAATGGAATTCAAAATATAGAAGCCTTAATTTCATTTTTAAAGAAAGAAATAGGCCAAAATCACTTTAATATTAAATCAACAGTTAGGCATGTGATACTTTACCCAGCCTCGCCGGAATCATACAGATCGGCCGTACGCAGTTTAAAAAAAGTGAACGCCGATTTTCACACTTATCAGTTATCAGAAGATAACAACCCAAGAGTGGTTACTAAGGGTCTCCATGCATCTACTCCAGAATCGATTATCAAAGAGGAATTAAAAACATTGGGGTATGACGTTTCCAACGTTACTAATTCCATATCAGCCCGAACTAAATTGCCACTAAATATGTTTTTTGTTGATATAACCAAAAATACATATAATGAAAAAATATTCGACTTAAATTATATTTATTATACCAAAATAAAAATTGAAGAGGTCCGAAAAAAAGAGAGAAATTCCACAATGCTTTCGGTGCCAGGGCTTTGCCCATACCAAATCTTACTGCTACCACCAGCCACGTTGTGTACGATGCGGAGAGGCCCACGAAACATCGGCATGCCTCAAAACTAGAAATACTCCTGCCAAATGTGCCAACTGTGAAGGGGCACACCCAGCCAATTACCGGGGATGCCAGGCCCTCAAGAATCTGAGAGCATAGCGAACCCAGAAGTACCGTCCTCCGCCGGTGACTCTCGAACCTCCACCAGACTTAGGGCAGTACCCACCTCTACCAAACAGCCCTTATCAACAGCAGCCTTCGGAACCTTTCACTTTACTTCCAAGAATGGAGCGCCCGAACTGTCCTCGACCGAACTTAGAGACTCATCAGCCTCAGCCATATCCAAGATCAGGTATGAGGGAAGATAGTAGTCAGCTGGTGCAACCAGCTGGGTCTTTACCTTCCCAACAAACAAATTTATTAAATAATTTAAGTGCCCTCATCCAGCCCCTTTTGACCCTAATGAACCAAATATCACAACTAACACAAGCCCTAACTGCTACTTACGGACATTAGTTCTCTGACTGTTTGCTCCCTGTCAATCCTTCTTTAGAACACAAACGGAATACTTCGACATAAAACTGAACTGGAAATTTATATGCAACAAAAACGTATTGACATTGTACTTCTGACGGAAACACATCTAACTTCACGTAACAAACTTTACATACCAAATTATACTTTGTACAGAACAGACCATCCAGACAATACTGCCCACGGAGGGACAGCCATACTAATTAAATCTAACCTTAAACATTATCCAATACACGTAAACTCGACGGCTCAAATACAAATAACAGGAATACAGCTACAGACCAACCACAGAAACATAACAATTGCTTCTATCTACTGTCCCCCTAAATATATTTTAACAGAGCAAATGTTCGTAGAACTCTTTCAATCATTTGGTAGAACATTCCTTGCTGGAGGCGACTTCAATGCGAAACATCAACACTGGGGTTCACGTTTATGCTCACCAAGAGGCAGGAGACTCAAGTCTGCTGTTACCCAGTTGTCATTAAATGTATTTGCCCCCGGCAAACCAACTTACTTACCAAATTCTCAGTACAAAAAACCTGACGTACTTGACATATTTGTAGCCAAAGATTTGACAACTCTACCAATTACCATTATTACCGAAACAGATCTTGGCTCGGACCATTTACCGGTAACCCTGATGTTGGGGGTAGAAAAATTCTTTGCAGAAAGGAGACCATCACTCACTTACGGCGTCATAAATTGGGACATCTTTAACGAATATATTAATGACCAGCTTACCGTGCCTAAAGCATTAAAAACCGAAAAGGATTTAGAAGAAGCGGTTGAACTTTTCACCTCAACCATCCAAGAAGCTGCCTGGTCCTCACAAGAAATAAAAAGAAGGCAAGGAGTAAGTTTACCGTCCTACCCTCAATACATCAGGGACCTAATAAGAGCCAAGAGACGATCACGAAAACAATGGCAAACTAACAGACTTCCTTCAGACAGACGAACCTTCAACAAACTTAATAATGAACTGAAGCGAGAAATACGAAAATTTAAACAAACTAACTTTGACAAATATCTGGAAAACTTGACAACGGACGACAGCAGTCTTTGGCGACGTACCAAGCGCCTCCTAAAACATCGCGAAGTGTCCGTCCCATTGAGAAAAGATGATGGTTCTTGGGCTGTGTCGGACAAAGTGAAATCTGTAATTTTTGCTGACTATCTTTTAACTGTTTTTAAAACTCACACAGACTTAACAGACATACAACACGAAAATTATGTGCAGAAAGTCTTAGACTCACCTCTCCCTATGTCCTTTCCGCCAAAAACCTTTACTCCTTCTGAAGTATCAAGACAGATAATGAAAATGCCAAAAAAGAAGACTCCTGGTTATGACCTTATCACTGCTGAGATACTACAAAAAATCCCCAGAAAAGCTTTAGTCTTCCTTACAACACTGTACAATGCTATACTTAGGACAACTAAATTCCCTATCCAATGGAAATATTCTTCAATTTCAATGGTACATAAACCTAACAAAGACAAACATAGACCTGCCTCTTATAGACCCATAAGCCTTCTTCCGGTATGTTCGAAAATATTTGAAAAACTGTTGTACGAACGGATTATTAACATACTGACAGACCACGACATATTACCAGATCACCAATTCGGATTTCGCTCTTTTCATTCCACAACACAACAGCTACACAGAGTTACCGACTACATTACTACTGCACTAGAACTAAAACAGTACGCATCTGGGGCTTTTTTGGATGTTACTCAGGCTTTTGATAGAATATGGCACCAGGGTCTTCTTTTTAAACTAAAACCTATACTTCCAAGCACATATTACTTAGTTTTACAATCTTTTCTCTATGACCGTTTCTTCTTTGTCCGACAGGTTTCTGAGACCTCATCAATAAAACCAATCTCTGCAGGTGTACCCCAAGGTTCTATCCTGGCCCCTCTTCTCTACTTAATATACACATATGACTTACCAACAGACCAAAACATCTTAACTGCGACATATGCCGACGACACTGCAATTATTACGAGAAACACAGACCCTATACAAACCAGTATGATATTACAACACCATTTGGACAACGTATCAAACGATACCCTACACACTGACTTACGTATTCCAACTACAATAAACCACATTCGACTGACTTACAAACGATTTCACGACAAACTAAACGGACATAGAAACAAACTTGTACAAAACATGGCTACAACTGACATACCATACATAACTCGGCGTAGGCTGAAAAGGAGTTGGATGAGGGACCTCCTAGCCTGAAAAAATAGTTTGTTTTTGAATGTCAGGAGGATGCACCACTGGGTACTATCTCCCTCATGCCAACCCATGCTATGTTTATCAAATATAACTCATTTGCTGATTGTAACATATACAGGTGCAAATAAAAATATTAAGTTAAAAAAAAAAAAAAAAAATATTTCATTTCATTTTAAGACAAATACGCTACTGAACATTGTCATTTTGATATTGTCAATTTCTTACTGTGTACTATGTTATGTATCTTTATATTGCTTATCATGTAATTCAATATTGCATTTACTTCCCTTAATTTTATATCTTGAATATATGAATTTGTATTCCTTATTGCTTTTGGTTTAGTCAATTACAGTCTATTTCTGTATACAGTTTAACTGTTTCTTATAATTGTTTTTTGCATAAATTAGGGATTATGTAATTCAATTTTATATTTGGATGCCTTAATTTTATATTTGCATGTCTTAATTTTATATCTTGTATATATGTATTGCTATGTTTTTAACCAGCTGCTTTTCTAAGGCAGCGGTAGCTTCAAAAACTAGCTCACTTACTATATTTAGTCAATATATAAACTATATTTAATGATACCATGGATCTCCTTTCCAAAGGTATCGTGTTTACCAATGCAGGGTAAGATTAAAGTAAACAAGATTCAATTAATACATTACTATAATTATTAATTTACACATATCATTATATTCACATATTCCCTAAAACTCTGATTGAGAATACTGAGGGACATTTTCTCTACTACTTCTCTACCACACAATATTACAAATAATAATATACCTTTGAAACACTTAACCGGCTGGCGAATGTGAAATCATCTTAGGTCCCCTTTCTTGGCATCATCCTCCAGCTGCTCTCAGAACCCCGACGGCTACCTCCTCTTCTTCTAGATGGAACCCGACTCACTCTTCTTGAGGATAAAACTTGACTAACTCCTGGTTCGAATAAGACTGCCCTACGAATCTTCTCTCCCATCCTCTTCACCTCTGGTGGGCTGACATGGGAAGTACCCCGGTTGGCGGTACAGCCCTTGTGATCTTATTTTTATCTTTTGACCGCCCTTAATATTCTTGTAGGCTGCCGCTGTAGGAAACTACCAGGGGTCTCTGGTATCCCAGACCCATGGGGAAACCGGGGGGCCTATTAGAGAATCCAAGGGGGCAAGTACACGCCCTTTGTACTTTTGCCGACATAGGCTAATCAATATTTATTTAATTAATACCATAATTATACAATCCTAACTCCCCTCAGTATCCTCAATACATTACAGTATATGTATTCCTTACAGCTTTTAAGCTTAGTCAATTACTGCTTCAGACTGTGTTACTTTCTTTATAATTGTATTTTATATTCCTTATGTATTATATTGTTTTTGCTGCGTAGTGTGTTACTGTTTCTTTATAAAATTGTATTGTATTATTTAAGTATTGTATTGTATCATACTATATACTGTTACTGTTTGTTATTGTACTTTTATTGAATTGCCGCAGGTGAACTCCTTTCCCACACACGGGCTCGCCTTAGTAGGATAGTGACTTCTACTTGCTGTAATATGTCTGTGTTTTGATTCAAATAAAGAAGTTTATAAAAAAAAAAAAGTGCACATCCGATTTCTGTGGTTTTATGACTAAATATTTTCTGAATCTGAGAGAATAAGAATAAATAAATATTAGGTTTTTAAAAATATAATTGAATTTTTGTTTGATGATACCAACATTTATACATGTTTTTAATGAAATTTTGCTTGGTGTATTTTTGATAAAGGAATATTTTTAACACTTTTTTTGTCTTTATATCCCATCTCGTAAAGTTTCCTTCTGACATTACGGGTTGAAGCCTCGATTCCCAGACTTCTCTGCACATCTGTTGCGGTTGTTAGTTCTCCTCGCTTGCTCCGTCTTCGCACTTCGCATTTTATCATGGCCTCTTCACGTTTTGAAATAACATTTTTCCTACTCTTCTTCATTTTTATACGATTTTAATAATTTTGTGCACCGATGAAAAAGATATGCCATATTTATTTTTCCACTTCCTGATGGCTCATTCTCCGGCCCACATCATGTTTCACTCTTATTCTAAGATCTTCGGAGTACATGTTTCCGGCACAAAATCTCGAAACATAATGACTCATTTTAAAATTAAATAGGTGTTTACTTTTATTTGTCTAGTAAATATATTGAAGGATTTGTGATTAATACTTCACGAATTTAATAAACAATAACAAACTCAATCTGAGCAATAGGTTTAAGTAAACAAACGTAGTTATATTACGAATTAATATAATATAATTTAATTATTGAAAAATTTGGTGAGCGCAACACACGATTTTCACTTACCTTCGTTGTTATAATCTATTTAAGAATTTTTCAAAACATTTAGAGAAAATAAATTGTTAAGGAGTTATTTGTTTGTTTATTTATTTAACGCCAATTTATGCTACTATGGCTAATCGGACGATGCTACAGTGAGAGTACTAAATTTGGCCTATCCAGGTTTTATTAGGATAGGGATCTTTAACGAGTACCTGACATCGCATAGGCTCGGGACCTCCTTTTAACGTTTCCTCCGAAGGACGGCATAACTAAGGATTTTTTACTCCCATTAAAAAATCCTAGGACCACCTGCGGGTTTGAACCAGTGACCTTTGGCATAGAAGGCTGTTTTGCTAACCACCCAGTTACAAGTGATCCCTAGGAGTTATTTAAATTAAGTTTTAATAGAAGCATGTTTTTTATTTAAGCATGTGTTTAAAAAACCGATAAAATTCTATTTTATCGGTTTTTTTATTACTTTCCGTTAACTTTTAAAATTATGTGTATACAATGATATTTTTTCTAAAATCTTCAGCTTTCCAACGGTACATCATACATGTATATTACTGTTCTTATGTTCAAAAACAAAAAAATTGCAATAAAAAATATTTTTTTTCAATTTTCTCCTTTAGTTGTTTTTCAAATTCAATCAACTTATATATTTACCTGTTTTTTTAGCAATACTAATCAGACCATATGGTGAATTTTATAAAATCTGTCAGGCTATTTCAATGAGAATGAAACCTACATGATATTAAAGCCCGTCCAATTTAACATCGATATAATGAGTTTAATCAAATTCGTAGCTAGCATGCTATAAAGTGGCTCTTCTGGTCAGCCGATTTAGATGAAAAAGTTGCTGTAACATCTCGAGCGTATAGTTGTCTTAAATATGAAATTTAAATATGAACCGTTTCGTACGACTTTTCGTTTTCGCGCTGGAGTTACCACACACACACACGGACAGACACACAGACCTTGTTGCGGGACTTGGTCATTTGGACTCAGGGGATCATAAAACGTGTATTTCCAGTGAAAACTGGAATTTGAAAATGTTCACGATCGTAATACTTTCCCTTACTATATATTTCATATATCGGTAAGTGAACGTATAAAGTGTGGTGTGCACTTTTTTTTGTCCACTAATGTATATATGTTTGGGATGTTACTGCAAAATCGACGAACCCTACGTACCACTTGATAACAAGCACGCTGAATAATTTATCATGACTTTACTCGAACAGACTTAAAACATCACTCTTCTTGCGACAACACCGTGATCGTTCAAGAACTCAGGCACAAGAATGGAAATATAATTCTTCACCTTCTTGTAATGGATTACCTTTCTTTGTCGAGATGAAAACATACTCTGTCTGCCCTGACTGTGGAATCCTGTTGACAGAATGGCATGACAGCAACTTGACATTGGCGAAGACCTCATGAACTAGGAACACCGACAGAATTAACACCAGCAACTGGCCCATCCTAGCTAACACTGTCGGTATAATCAATCCTACACAAGGTTTTAACCTGAGTTCCATGCGGGCCACTTTCTACATTTATCTAGCATAAAAAGTAATTACCCCCATTTTTTTCATTTACCTTTCATAACGTACTGTATCCTCTCTTTATTTACTGTCAACAGTTATTTTTAATAATAATTTCAACAGTCGTTAAAGTAAGTGAGAAAATATCATTACTATAAAAGAGCGGAAATGTCTCATTAACAAATATTATAATGATTAAATCAGTTTATTTGTTAAGTAAAAGGCTGTTCAACAATACCATCACTTTATTCAAAATTGCACTACGTTTCGGCTGATACACCATCTTCAGGTGCGTTCAACAATTTTTGTCGTTATGATGTGTAGGTAATTCCACTAAGAAACCTAATGTATTTTAGAGGAGAAGTTAGTTGAAGGTGCAGTCAAATTAACACACAATTAAGTAGAAAAAAAAACCTGAACCATTACAACTCATGAAGAGTTTTGGGCTCAGTAAATGTAGAGATTCGTACTGTTTCTAGGCCAACGGCCGTGCAATGAGGTGATTCGGCTGAGATCACGCTCAGCCGCCAGGTTTTTCTCCATTTTCAGGTACCCACTTTAAAGAGGCTGGGTGTGTCCCAGGAGGGTCTCCATTCCCCAGGATCGCTCCCCGGCTGAAATAAAAGAATAAATAATATTCCGCCACAGCCGGGATTCAGATCCAGGACCCTGAGCACAGTAGACTAGCGCTCTACCCACTAGACCACGCCGCTACCCTAGTAGAAACTTAATTTAATAGTGCCGACGTTTCGGCCTAAATTTTAGACCTTCTTCAGGGCTATAAAACAAAAGATAACAACCAGTAGTAAAATACAATATATATATATGATAAGTAAAAGAAATTATATTGATAATCTATACTAATATTATAAAACTGAAGAGTTTGTTTGTTTGTTTGAACGCGCTAATCTCAGAAACTACTGGTTCGAATTGAGAAATTATTTTTAACTTCGATAGTTGATTATTAATAAATCACAGGAGCCAAAATTTAAACAAGTTGGAATCGATTTACGTAAAGATAGGGTTGCGGAAAAAATCAGTATGTTCTTCTGCCACAAGAAAATATAACCAAAAATATCATTTACGCAGAAATACTTTAAAATATATTATTTTAAAAATTTCTTAATAGCGATGATTATAACAGAAATTAACGCAGACGAAGTCGCGGGCAAAAGCTAGTTAAACATAAAATGAAACAGTAGATATGTTAATTTACATTATAATAATTTTAAAAAAGGGGGCCAAATTTAATAAAAGGTGAATAGATAATAGAAAATTAAAAATTAAAATAAAAAAAAATTTGCAGTACGGAAAATGTGTGACATTATAAAATTTAAAAAAAATTTACAATATGAAAAAAATGTGTAACATTATAAAATTAAAAACATTTTAACAGTTTAAAGAAAAAGAAAAAAAGAGTTACATATCTATGACGTACAAAATGTCGATACTTCCATAAAATGTGAAACCATTCTCACTTCACTAATGTATTTTTTTTTTTACTATTGAATCCTGAACTTCAGCTTAATTTATCAACACCTAGTTTATTTGATTATTTTGGAATTAAAACCTATGTAGTGAATATATAGTGAGGTAAAATTAGTATAGTAAAAATAGTAGTAAGGCATTGTGATGGTAAAATTTTTGAATCCGAGTTTTCACCGAAAATACTCGTTTTAGGGTCTCTTGACTCCCAAATGACCAAGTCTCCCGAAAAGGTCTTTCAGGTGTGTGGTAAGTCAAGCACGAAAACGAAAAGTCCTTTGCACTGAAATTTCATGTTTAAGAAAACTATACGTCCGAAATGTTTCGGCTGAATAAGCTAACCGGAAGTGCTACTTTATACCCTGCACTTTTGCCGTTTTTTTTTTTGTTTTTTCTATGATTTTTTTAAAAACGGCTTTAACGATTTTGAGTAAACTCGCTTTAACAAGAGTAATGAAGATTGAAGGTTCATTTATGCTTGCTAAAGAAGACACTAGAGACAGCTTTGTTTGAAAAATTATAACATAACATAAAAATTTGGCATACCAATGGCATTAAGAGGAGGCTTTAATATTAATTTTGCCGATGACAAAAATCTACCGGTTATTGCATTTTTAAATGAAAAATTAGGAATATCTATATCCTTCCAGTGGTGCGACAGGCCATGTAGGCCCTTGGCCTCGCGGTGTGACCTACTGGGAGATTATACTTTCGTTTCTCAATGTGTTTTATAGGGTAGGGTCATCACTCCCAACGCCTAATTTTGGAAATGGGATTCGAAATCACAACCTTCAGCGTGAGAGACTAGCGCGCTAGCCATTCAGCCACGGGCTCCTCTCTTGTAAGAGTTACTTAGTTCCAAAAGAAAATTGTATCTTGGGAAGTCACAAAAAGTACTTTTTCGTGCATCAGATTTTGAAGTTAAATAATGTCCAATGATCGGAAATATAGTACAACAAACAAACTATTAAACGACAACGTTGCAATTTTTTACACGCTATTTACATAAATTTCAATCAAAATCTTCGTTTCATACTTTAGTTACCACAGACCTGTTGTTTACTTTATGGAATATAATAAAATCGTCAAGTACAAATAATTTAAATATTGTAGAAATTTATGAGGATTGAAATATATACAAATAGTAACAGTATATAAAAATAATATGAGGGTATGTTATCGTAGGTAGAAATAATTGGAAGTCAGTCCTGTGAAAAATATTTTAATTTTTCCAACGTTTTGGCCCACATGTTGGAGTCGAAAAGTCGGCATAATAAAAATATTTAAATAATATGACTCCCGATTTTATCTACTTATGAGAATTTCAAAAGTGGACCATACATCCTCCATAAGGGTATTGTAACTATTATTTATTGAATTACTTTGTACATACTGTGTATTTCGATTAATAATAAGTTATATAAAAAGGTAGAGAGTTATTACATGGAGTACCAATAAATGTAGGAATTAGACGAATATATTTGAGAGTTTTAACTAACTATTACCAGCCAGACATTTTTTTTTGTTTTTTGTTAGGATTAAATTGATACTGATATAATTATAAATATTCTTACTTTCCTCCTGATAATGAACATTTAGTGCACCGTAAGGAAGATAAAAGCTTCATTTGAAGAAAAAAAACATTTTTTATCTCTGCGTATTTGTTTTTCGCTCTATCCGATTGAGCTGTAAAGATTTCTTAATTTTAATAATTAAAAACTGACCGGAGTGATGTCTTTACGTGATGATACGCTAAAAAGAAAATTTTGATTTGATCTTTGAAGCTTATTTACTAATTGTAAGTTTCAATAACAGGCTACTGTGCTATACTATAGTAAACAAAAATCTGGTGCTCTCAACAAAAATCTTCGTTGTTTAAATGAATTTATAAGAACTTTTTAAATAAATTTAGATTTTAAAAAATCTAAAACTTGTGTTCCAGATTATTTAATCTAAAAATAGATATTATTATCTAAAATAATCACTATTATTATATATATTATTAAGAATATGGCACAATGGTTTGGTCGCTAAATTAAAAACATTTCTTAGTGCAACGTATTATCTGATTTTACAATCGTACTTGAAAGATAAGTTTTTCCGTGTGGGAGTAGGTTTAGAGTACTCTAGTATTTAACAAATAAAAGCAGGTTTACCTCAAGGCAGCGTTTTAAGTCCAACACTGTTTAATATATATTGCTCTGACGTCCCACAGCATCCAGAAACACTTACAGCAACCTTTGGTGACGATTCAGTTATCTTGACATCCAAGAAACATGCTCTTCTCATGCACTCCAAGAACATAGCTTTGCGATGTTTAGGATGACATAGCTTGTTGGGTAAAAAAATGGAAAATAAAAATTATTGAATCAAAGAGCCTGCTCGCCACATTTTCTCTGAAACATAACTCTTTCCCTCAGGTCTTTTTCAATAATATTTTTATAAATGATGAGCTATATAAATTATATTATAGTATATTGAATAATTTTACAGTTACTGGGTACCTGTAGCATAGTGCATTATATACCCAAAGCAACGGGTTTAAACCTACAGGTGGCCCTAGGATTTTTTAATGGAAGTAAAAAATACTTAGTTGTGCCGTCCTTCGGAAGGGAAGTAAACAGGGGTGTGCGATGTTTAGTACTCGTCAAAGACTGATATGTAGGATTCCCACTGTAGCATCGTCCGATTAGCCACAGTGTCATTAAATGATGTTCAATAAAAAAAAAAACATAAATAGGTTACAATTAATTATTGTTGATAACTTTTAACATTATGTTATTTTTTGTTTTTTTTTAATGATAGGGTATTAATAAGTGAACAATAAATTCTCAAAATTCTAGAACATAGCTGTATATTTATTTAATGAACCTGAAAAAATGGAGATAGTGTTGCTCATAACTCAATGACAAAATATCCGCCTCAACAATACCTAATTTCGTCTATTCGACTTTTTATAATTAAATATCACTATTCGACGCTCATTTAGAGTTCTTACATTAATCTTATTAAATTAATGACAGTGTTAACTCACAAAATATTCGGTAAAATTAGTAGAAATACATAAATTAAACGAATGAAGCTTATATTACTAAAAATATATATATGTATATATATACCTTTTTCATAATATGACATTATTATATAATTAAATGGTCTTTGAAATAAGTTAGGTCATATCTGTTAAGGATTAAAAGTGTTATATCTTTAATTATCCCTTTAATCCTTAACAGGGTTATGGGCCCAGAACGGCCATCTGTTTTATAGTGTTTTATAGTATTAAAGGACAGAAAATGTCAAGAGAAAAATATTTAATTGTCCCTTTCGCGGGGGACAATTACAACGCGTGGGAGTTTCGATTGAAAAGTATCCTGCGGGATAATGGAGTAATAGAGGCGATCGAAAAGGAGGACTTCAGTAAATCTACGGATAACAAGCAATTGCAATTGGAAGCTAAGGCCCAGGCTATCATAATTGCGGCAACCGCCGACAGTCACCTTGAATACCTAAAGAACAGATCTGCTTATCAAATGATTAAAAGCATGAAAGACAGCTTTAAGAAGAAAGGTACACGATCTAAATTATTTATAAGAAGAGAGTTGTCTGATATAAAATTCGACGAACAAAAACTTTTAATGGAACATTTTATTGACTTGGAAAAACTATTTGGGCAACTCGGGGATGCTGGCAGTGAGCTCTCGGAGGAAGAAAAAGTAAACTATTTACTCTTATCCATGCCGAAATCTTATGAAGGCATTATCACGGCTTTGGAAACTGTGGAGGAATTGAAACTGGACTTTGTGAAAAACAGACTTCTTGGGGAAGAGGAAAAACGGAACAGAGGAGTGACCAAATCCCTTGAGTCTTCAATCTTCTTGTGTTATGGATGTGGACGCCCCGGACACAAAAAATTCCAATGTAGGAGCACTCAGCAGGCACGACTCAAGCCTGGTGACTGGAGAATTCAAGGCCGAGGACGTAGCGACTGGAAGTACAACGGAGGCCGAGACGACAGTAAGGCAACTCATCGTCAGACCCAGGGGAGAGGTAGAGGAAAGTCATTTCTAACAAGCACTGAAAATACTGAAGGTAGTAAATTTGTAAGTTTTATGTCCTTTAACCCTGACACCGAACAGCAGAATAAGAATGGTTTTAAATTTGTTGTTGACTCGGGTAGCTCATTCCATCTTGTAAATAACATTAGTTTATTCTTTAATTATTGTAAACTGGATAAGCCAATTAAAATTTCAGCTGCCAAAAATGACGTTGATTTAGAGGCTGTTGGTGTAGGGACAATAAAATGTTATTTGAGTGATTTTAAAGTTGATATTATATTAAATGATGTGTATTATGTACCCCAATTTAGAAAAAATTTAATTATCCCTTTAATACTTAACAATATCCTTATTTAAATAGTATTTAAAAACGTAGAGCAATGTGAGTACCGAGTTTTTAAATATATTTAAAACCTCGACCAGCTTTTTAATTTTTTTTTTTATATATAATCTAGTCCTATAATATAACAAGAAATTCTGCTCCTATTCAAATAAATAGATAAACATGTGTAAACTTATATCTTTACATAGTTTTTTAGCAATTTAATATTTAAATGGGACTTGTTTATGATGATACTATGCTAGTGAAACTAATTGTTATTAATGCCATAATGAAACGAACAAAGCTGACTTTAAGGTAAAGTAGATTTTATATATTTGTTAATAAGGTTATTAAGAAGATATATTCAATCATTGTAGGAACATATATTGCTGAATGTAAATCATTAATATATACATTATCATTCATGCAATATGGCCTTAATACGCATTTATATATCGAATAGAGACAACATAAATAAATAAGAACTCTCTTTTTCTTGAGTATGTGAAGTGACCAGAGAGGTAATAACTTGATTATGAGTTCTATGGAAGTTACACTAATCACATCCCGGCATTTAAGCGGAAGTTGATGTTGTGGTTATATTAGTTTGATTTATGTTTAACTGATGTTCCACACTGGGTGAACTTCATATTTCATCGAATTATTCTTATTTGATACAGATAGCTTCATATTTTGTTTAGAATTTTATTTATTTAACGTCAAAATGCAGAACGGATTGTAATTACTCATTATTCATAAGTACAAAATTATTCATTTATATTTTCATTTGTGATTTATTGGATTAATGTTAAATTTTCAGTAATTCAATTCAAGAAAGTAGTCTTGAGATGACTCTGACTGGTTTACGACAAGAGAAATACATTCAACTCTTCAATAAGAAAGGTGTTACTAAGTTTGACACATTTGTCAATATGACCGAAGAAGATCTGCTTTATGTTGGGATCACAGACGATGATGATAGAAAAAAGATTTTAGACGGTATTGGACCCCTTAAGCAACTTTATAAAGATGTTAATGAATTTGGTCCTCCAGAGTAAGTTAATAGTCTTCAATTGTTTTAATAAATCCCTTGAGTCATTTGTAGCAATTGCCAATATTCAGGTAGACCTGGATAGAATCACTGCCTGGGCAAACTAAAGCGCTATGATAATTCAGGCCCTTGTTAAACAATCCAATTCCCTCCTCAGATCCAATGCCACCTTTCCTAATTTAATCCTAAATTATTATTTATTTAAAAACAAGGAATATACAAATACATTGTTACTTTGATAATCATTAGGTGAAACTTTCTTCAGAGTTCTTCTGAATTCGTGGGTGAAGAAACCGCCCAGTGAAGGCACTCCTGGTGTTGAAGATCTCTGTTAAAGAAATAGGTCTCAGCTCCAGAGGCGTTTCAGTCTCTTTGGTGGGTTTTGTGGTAGTGTGTCTGCAAGTAATGTTTGTACCAGTAGGTTTGGATGTCCAGCAAGTGAGTCGTTTAAATTGTTGTAGTATTTTTTTAATGACATCGGACCATTGGTATGTTGAGGTCTTTGTTTAAAGATTTATTGGATAGGTAAAAGGGATAGTGTATACTTAAAGATTTGAATTTTTCGCTATTAATCCTAAATGATCACCTAATCCCCTTCAGTTCCTCAGTCAAAAGCCTAGGTATTACTATTGACCAAACTCTTTTCTGTGAATCCCATATTGTCTAAATCTTCTGAAGAACAAAAAGTACCCTTAAGTTTATCCCTCACTCCCATCATCCTCTTCACTATCCACTCGTGAGCTTCTTGAATACTTACTTATTTCCTCCCTCTTTGACTATTGTTGTATAGTTTATGGTGGCCTCTTGATTGTGCTTGAGCCCAAGAAAGGCTGAAGCAAATTATGAACATATTTTTAAGATTTGTTCTCGGTACTCTGAAGAGGTCTCATATGGCCTATTTATATGGGGAGTTAAAGTGGCTCCTTCCCTCCCTCCCATTTGCAGGCAATATTTCCTAGGATCATACCTTTACCAAACCATCAACTACCAGCTTCTCCCTCTACACCACAGTCTTCTTTAATTTAAATTGTCAGCCCACTCACTTAAAACCATCTTGCCTTTACAATCCTATCCATCGAACTAAAACTTTAGATCATTCTTTTTTTTTATGCTCTATTACCCTCGGGAATTCCTTACCTAACCATATATGTCGTGCTTCTTCTTTATCATCGTTCAATTTCCCGCTGTTGCAATACCTTCTGTCTTTCCAAATACACACCCAACAATTCTGATATTTCAAATCAAATAATAGAGTTCAAGAGTTTAATAAAATAAAATTTATTATTTATTGCTAAAATTTACCTCATTCAATCAATTAATTTAGTTTTAGTTTTATCTACCAACAGTTATTTATTTATTTTACTCTTTTGTTATATTTTATACCTTTTTTTTATCTCTCTCTTTATTCTTCTCACACTATTGTAAATAAGAATTATTTGTGTTCTTTTATTATATCAATATATTCTAAACAACGGAAGATCTCATTGAATTATTAAGATTTTGGGCTGAATAAATTCTTCCATTAATACTCAATTTTTCATTTTATCAGAATGACGTTTCGGGATATTCTCCCATCTTAAGAAGTCTTGTTATATATTCAGTACTCCCAACATTTTCACTAATACACACATTAGCTAGGTAAAATAGTAAAATGAAGTCAATATTTAAACACATCAGATCTGAGCAAGAGTATTGCTCAGATCTTTGTCCTCAACTGGCTTGTGTTCTTTTGTTTTTTATGGTCTCGGTCTGACCCTCATGGATTGTAGTTGTATTTCTTTTTTCAATTTTCTTATTAATTCTGCTATTACTGTTGTGTTTTATCTTAAACCTCTAATTCGGGGGTCCCCTAAATTTCACAAAATTGTTCAGTGATGTTTTTACAACCTACATGTCAAAACAAACTTGGATATTAGAAAAATTAAAATCTCAGCAATTAAACAACATTCTTTTAAATCGATAAAATGTATTTTACAATATATATATATTGTTCTGGATTAAAACATATGTATAATTAGAATGAGTTTATCTTGTCTTAATTTAAATAAGAATGCTTACATTTCGGTGTGTGGTCAGAAATTTAGAAATGTGGACAATTTCAAGTATCTAAGGTCTGTTATAACAGCAAAAAATAACATTAAAGAAGAGATAAAAGCAAGACTGGCAGCTGGCAGTAGATGTCTGTATGCACTCTCCCATAAAGCCAAATCAATAATATACCGGACAATTGTAAGACTGGTGGTGACGTATGGCAGCGAAACGTGGGTCTTGACCCAAGAACATGAAAAAATCATTAGGATGTGGGAGAGAAAGGTCCTTAAAATAATATATAGGCCCAATTAACGAATCGGGACAATGGCGATCCAGGAAAAGTCAAGAACTAATGAATATGTATGGCAAACCAGACTTACTAATATTCATTAATATCGCAAGAATAAGGTAGCTTGGCCATGTAGAAAGAATGCTAGAATACTGCCTACCAAAATGACTATACCAATTGCCAGAAGGAAGGTGAATGCAAGGAAGACCACGTCTGAGATAGCTTGAGGATGTGGAAGGGGATCTGCGCCGGGTTGGTGTGAGGAGACGGAGGAGACATGCGACTGGCTGGGGCGATTGGAAGGTGATTATGTCAGAGACCTTAGCCCTACAGGAGCTGTAGAGCCAAAGTATAGATAGATAGATAAGGATATATTTTTCTCAATAAAAGAACTGTGTTTAAATTTTGATAACTTATTAAACCCTAATGGGAGCGGTGTGGTCTAGTGGATAGAGCGCTAGTCTGCTGTGCTCCGGGTCCTGGGTTCGAATCCCGGTTGTAACGGAATATTATTTATTCTGTTATTTCGGCCAGGGGGGGGGGGGGTATGGAGACCCTCCTGGTTAGGGGGAAAAACCTGGCGGCTGAGCGTGATCTCGGCCGAATCACCTCATTGCAGAGCCATTGGCCTAGAAACAGTACGAATCTCTATATGTACTGAGCCCAAGACTCTTCATGAGTTGTAGTGGCACAGATTTTTTTTTTTTTTTTTTTTAAACCCTAATTCTCTTGGCTTCTGCAGCATCTATTGTACTGATTCCTATATTTATGTATAATGAACAATGAATAAATACACATTTGATTTGTTTTCTTAAATTTTTTCCAGCTTGAATATGGTGATAGGTAATAACATCCATCATATAAGGACACTCTTTGGTTCTTTGATACTGCTGAGAAGAGAGCTCATTCGCAGGAAGCCAAAGAACATTCTTATTGATAGTACCCGTTCCTCTGTTAATGCTATCAATACATTGTTGGAAAGGCTAAGGGATCAGCTGGATTATATAGAAAACGATATTACTGTCCAGGTGATATATTTTAGTATAATATAATTTAATTATTTTGTAATATCTTTTTTTTTTAAATCTGGTGCAGGCAACACACGACTTTCACTTACCTCGACTGTTTAAATCAATTTAAAAACAATTAACTATACTACAATTTGAAAAATATTTTGTGGTTATTTTTAGAAAACGTGTATTCATTTTCGTAGGTAAAATGTATGAAAAAAAAAGTATTCCTTCTTACACCAGCGAGGTTATACTATATAAAAATAAAATAAAATCCAGAAATAACAGCGTTTTCTATTTTATTCGGTTCATTATTATTTTATTTTTCAAATGAACTATTTAAAATACTCATAAAACATAACTTACGATTTGGTACGTTGTTTCTAAAAACGTGAGTACTGTAGGGAAAAATATAACTTGTACGATCCTATAAGGCGGTGGCAACAGCTATCATAACTTTAACAATAACATATGTTCATAAGTTTATGTGCTTATAACGACATTCAGAATATTATAACTTGTAGGACTTAATTTATTGCATATTAACTTTTCTAAATTCAAAGATTGACATACGCAGAGTAGTCAGTGATGTTCAGAGCTGTTTTTATTTAAGGAGGTTGATAACCTTTGTCTCATGAATGGGATCATTGATAAATTTATGCATCTTTGCAAGAATAAAAAATATAAGATAAATAGGGGTTGAATCAAATTTTAAAGTCAATCTAGATAATTACTCTAACATACAGCATTATATTGTTAAATTTGGTTGATAATGGGTTTTCAAAAAGTTCTGGAAACCCCTTCCCAATTATCCCTTCAGTCTTTAATAAAACATTTGTATTAAACTAAAAATGAATATCAGAAAAGAAGATATTTTTTTTTTTTATTTATTTATTTATTTAAAGAAATTTACAACTGTATTAAATAAATACAACAAGTAAATAGGCTTTATATATGATTAGTACACATGATAGTCCTGAGAAGAAACTACCCATTGGTAGCACTCCAATGTCTTATGTTAGAAGGTCTCTTGGCCATCTTCTTTTAAGGCGCCTCGGTGGGTTGTCGGGAATAGATATGGAGGAGAGGTCACGGATAAGCGGGTTTGAGTGGGCAGGGAGTTTGGAATGAAAAGAGGTATATCTGTAACGGGCCAAGTCTTCAACTAATGGAATATTTAGGTCTTTATGGATGATTTTATTAGTAACAAAGTAAGGAGCATTGAGGATTTTACGAAGGATTTTGGACTGCAAGGATTGGATGCGAGAGGAATTCGATGGTTTAGTAGACCCCCATAGCTCAATGCCATAGGTCCAAATAGGCCTGATAATTGTTATATAAATGAGTTTTTTGTAGTAAGTAGGAAGTTTTGAACGCTTGTCAAGTAAGTGTTGTAGTAATCTGTATCTACGAGCAGTTTCCTGTCGTTTCAGTCTAGTATGAGGATTCCATGTTAGGCGTTTGTCGAGGTGGAGTCCTAAGTACCGAATCTATTCAACAGGAGTAAGTAGGATATTGTTAAAGGATACGGTGGGGCAGGAAGTCATAGGCTTACGACGTAGAGTGAAGGTGATTTGATGGGATTTATTAGGATTTATTTTGATTCTCCAGTTTTGACACCATTCTTCAATGGCTGATAAGAAGATATTTGAAATGAAAATCTGGTACGGGCAACACACGACTTTCACTTAACTCGACTGTTAAAATGAATTTAAAAACTATTAAATATACTTAATTTCAAAAATATTTTTAATTGAATTTAATAAAACGTGTACTCATTTTCGTTGGAAACATATGATTTAGATTAAATAATATAACTATATTAAATTGATAATAAGATTTAAGTTTATTTCCTATTCATCACTTTATAATACCTTTCACAACTTTGTGTATCAGATAATATTTTTTCTAAAATCTTTTTCTTTCCAATGGTGTATTATACGTCTGTATTACTGTTCTTATTATAAAAAACAAAAATTTCATATACAAGTATTTTTGCTCTTTTATCCTTTAGTTGGTCATCAAATTCGTCCAACCTGTGTATTTAGCCGTCCTTCATTAATTTTATTAAGATGATATGGTTAATCTTTTGGAATGTACAAAATTAAAGGTAATTTAGAGGAACAATATTTAAAATAGTGGCATTTAAGCCCTGTCAGACTATTTTAATCAGAATGAAATTTACATGATATTAAAGCCCATGAAATTTTACATCGTAAAAAGAATCGTAAAAATGTGAAAAATGGTTGATATAAAATTGCTCTTCTGGTTAGCTGATTTAGATGAAAACGTTGCTGTAACATCTCAGGTGTATAATTGTCTTAAATATGAAATTTTGGTTCCGTATGAGTTTTCGCTTTTGCGCTAGGCTTACCATACACACACATATGGACACACGGATCTTTTTTTCGGGACTTGGTTATTTGGACTCAGAGGACCCTAAAATGTGTATTTCCGTTGAAAACTGGAATTCAAAAATTTTCACAATCGCAATAATTTCCCTTACTATATATTTCATATATAGGTAAGTGAAAGTAATAGTTATTGGGTTGTCTGGGAAAGTAATGCAGGATTTTGGTTTAAAAACAGTTACCATAAACTTTTTTTTGATGAGTTGGCAGCTTTGGAAAATGTGCTACTTCACCTTTGCTGAACCACTGTCCAGAATGTTTACTGTCATTGTAAAGTATTCTCTTTTCATTACAAGTAACAATTTTGGACAGAAAATATCATTTTTATTTCCACTAAGAAGTGTAGCACAAACTTCATAACACTGTTTTCTTTGGAAGTCGTTCAATGTGTGTGGAACCCGACTTCCTTTTTTTTTTTTTCTTTTTTTCGCTACAGGCTGTGTAGGCTCTGGGCCTTATGGTGTAATCCCCTGGGAGATTACACTCACGTTTTTCGATGCATTTTGTAGTGTAGGGTCACCACTCCCTATGACTAATTTTGTGAGTGGCCACCATTTGGCTGACGGGTCTCACATACCTGGGGGAGAGGCTCTGAGTGAATTTCCATTAATTAATTGCTTGAAAAAGCTCCTCCAGGACTGGGATTCGAACTCACAACCTTTAGCATGAGAGACTAGCCACTCAGCCACGGGCTCCCCGACATCCTAGCTTTTTTTATTTTTCAATAGCCTTGAGGTAGGTGGTCATCTACAGTTGATTTGCTTGGATATGTTTTCAAACAGTTTTTGGGGAATTCCTTTCGCCAAAACCCGCAGAACATCGTCATCAAGAGAGGAAGTCCTACCACGACCTTTGTCTTTAACTTTGAAGTCTTCCAAAACATTTTAAACTATTGTCGAAAAGTTTTCTCATTAATGCTACTCTTCCCCTATACTTAATTGATGTTTCTGGGTTGCGTTCCAGCCGAGTATAAACTCGTAAAACAAAATTATAGGAATATCATGGGTTGGCATCTAATTTAAGACTGAATTATTTCTAAGCAGTGAAATTCTATTGAGGTGAACAAATTTCATTAGGAAGAGGATTAATAAGTGTTGACATTCATATAATTGAATCATGTAGTAAACATAAACAGTTTAGTTTATAGAGGGGTATTTTAAAGAATACTCAAAATCCTGTATTATTTTCTGGATAGTCTGAAAATTGATGATTGACTACTTTGGAACTGGCAAGAAATGGTTAAAATATTTTTAGTATTATACATTTTTGTAAATATTTAAATTAAATAAATTACTTTCATATCTTATAAACATTATAATCTAACTATATTACAGAATGACCCAAATCCTATGTCAAAAAGAAGGAAGTTGCTGTATATTGGACTCATTACTTCCTCATGCACTATTGGTACCGTTGCTGTCTGTAAATATTTGGGTTACAACCCCTTGGAAACATTGAAAGGAATAAAATTTCCAGTTTTTATGAAATTAAACTAAAAAAAAAAAACATATTTTAAAAAGACTGTATTTTTTTTAATTTATGTGAATATATAAATACTTAAGACTGTAAACAAATTATAAAAAATTGTAAATAAATTATATTCTTATGCATTGTGGTGTTTAGATTTCAAATCGTGTATCTTCTTCACTTGTAGCCATTTTCCCTAAACTTTTCAGTATCATTCTGCTTTTATCCATTATAAATGTGTCGATATGATTTACGACGGTTCCGAAATGCAAAAGACCTTCAAATAACCTTGTTTGTAATTTTTTCCTATCCTCGTCCGACAAGAGTCTTGGGCGACCAGTTGATGCTTCTTCTTGAAGCACAGGGGAACAGTCTACTTGCCTCTTATCTGAAATAAATAAAAATTAATTCTTTAACAGGGATGATTATAACAAAATAAAAATGAATGAATCTAAGAGCCTGTTGGTCACATTTTCTCTAAAACATGACTCTTGCCCTCAGGTTTTTTTCAGTAATATTGCTATACCATTTTCCGACACGGTACATTATTTAGCTCTTTACTTTGACAAACGACTGACATAGGCATACCAACTTAAGCGAAAAAGAAAAGAACTGAATGGACTTCCAAAAGACTTTTGAGAGTACTAGAACATTCAAAATTGTCATTGACAAACAAATCAACTATTTATAAAGTATTAATAAAAACTATTTGGACCTATAGAATCAAGTTTTGGGAACAGAAAAAAAATTAAACATCAAAATTATTCAATCAGAATTACAATACAATAATAGACTTACCGAACCCGAAGGTTCGATGCCAATACCACCAACCTTCGCCTGCACAGACCCGTCCAATGTTCACCGGTCAAGCCCAAGCCCCCGAGATCAGCCTTAATGCAATCCTCCCATCGACACTTCGGCCTACCTTTCGGACGCCTACCATTCGGTTCAGCGAATACCAACTTTCTTGGAATCCGTTCCTCACTAAGCCCAACAACTTTACGCGCCCATTTGAGTCTCCGCGATGCTATCAACTCAATTATATTCACAGGGTACAAACTCCGCAATTCCGCGTTGTGCAACCTTCTAAACTCCCCAGTGGCCTCATCTCTCTTCGTGCCAAATATTTTTACGCAGTACCTTATTCTCGAAAACCTTAAGCCGTTGTTCATCTTTCAAAGTAAGCGGCCACGTTTCGCATCCGTAAAGAGCCGTTGGAAGAATAATAGTTTTATAAATTCTAACCTTTAAGTTTTTAGATAGAAGCCGCGAACTAAGTAACTTAGCAACTTAATAATAACACGCATTTCCCACCTTTAACCGGGACTTTATTTCTTCCTGGATTCCGTGTCTTCACCTAGTAGTACCAAATCATCGGCATACCCCAAAACCGGAATCTTGTCACCCATATCTAAGCCTTTCTCGGTACACATCACCTTCTCTATAACATATTCTAAGGCTATATTAAACAAAACAGGTGAAAGAGAGTCACCCTGTTTCAAACCCGATCGTACCTCAAATCTCTCGGAGTAATTATGACCGATTCTAACTTTATGAAATGTTTCCGACAAACACATCTCTTCTAGGTTTACTGACTTTTTAGGTATCCCCTGTTCCATCATGATGTTATATAGCTTCTGACGGTCTATGGAATCATAAGCCTTTATAAAATCTATAAAAAGTTGATGGACTACACCGTTGTATTCCAGCTTCTTCTCTAATATTTGACGTAAGGAAAATACTTGATCAATAGTCGAGCGATTCCGCCTAAAACCACATTGGTAGTCTCCGATAATTTCCTCAGCGTATTCCGTGATTAGGCTAGTTAGTATTGACGAGAATATTTTATAGCATACTGGGAGAAGAGAGATCCCACGATAGTTGTTCCAATCAGAATTACTTAAGAAAATTGTAAATGCCCCTTTTTCTGTATCTAACGAGACACTACATATTGGTATGGACCTTCCATATGTCATTGCAACTGCCACTGATTGCTCATGTAACATTATGTTTTTTTTTATGATCGGATATTAATACGTGAACAATGGATTCTCGAAGTTTTAGAGCATAATTGTATACTTATTGAATCAAAATTACTTAGGCAAATTGTAAATAATCCTTTATATGTATCTAAAGAGACACTATATAGTGACTTTGACATTCCATTAGTCATTGCAACTATCACTGATCGCTACAATAAATTTCACTTCAGACTGACTAATTGAAAGCCCACTGACTCAGAACCTATCCACTGCCAGTAATCCTTATAATCCACCAAGAAGACTATCAAGGCTTTGGCCAAGAAACTTGCTATACTGATAGTCATTTGTTTTTAAAATCTATTTTAAAGTTGTATTTCTGCATTTCTATTCATTGGTTAGTATATTTGCTTAAGCAATAATAAATATAGCAATAATACTGATAGCAAATCTCATTTTGTTTTCAAAAATCCTATTAATAAAAAATTAGATGAGGAAGATGTTGGGGGTGCGGTCATCAGAAAGAAACACACATTAAAACGTAGTACTTATTTTAATTTTGTGCCTAAGTTAAAAATATATCAAAATGTTTCCCATTCAGGAAGACATTTATCACTATATAAGTTGTTATTTTTACTGAGAGCAAATTTCCTAAATGTAATTTCATACTACTAATCAAGATTAAATTTTTTTTTTGTTCGTTTATATCACAAGGAAGATGGTTATACATATACTAATAAAAAAAATTTTTTTAATAGTACCCATCAATAAGTTTTATTAAAATAACTATTTTTAATAATAACATACCTATATTTGTTATCGATAATGGATAAAAATTACTTACGTGCATGCAATTCATTTTTCTCTTCAGACTGATTATTTATTTCATTGCAATGTACTGGATATGATGACACCTATAAAATAATAAATTACTTTTTATTTTTGTGTTAGTAAAATAAATCCAGAGGGGAACAATTTATTCTGTGAAGTCGCACTGCATCAAGAACATGGGTATGACTTATGCGGGAAATTACATTCGAAATCCTGTTCCAAAGTTAGTACAACAAATTAGGAATAATACAATAGGTGAGTATACAAATTAAAAAAAAAAAAAAAAATATTTCTAGAGCAAAGAGTTTATAACATGCTCTGGAAAATTATATATGAACAATAAATTAAAATAGTCATTTGACAACTTGTGCCACCAATGGGATATCAAGCCTCAGGAAGCATAAAAGGAAATAAAAAAATTAAGAATACACTTATTTTTAAATATAAAGTTTCAAAAAAAAATTTATTTTGGTAAAATTCCTCCCATTATATTATGTTTTAACAAATGTGACATTAAGGTATATGTAAAAGAATCAGGAGTTAAGAGGTCAACTGTGGTTTAGTGAATAGCATAATAGCCTTTTGCAGGTTCAAACCTGGCAGGTGGCCGTAGAATATTTTAATGGAAGTAAAAGGAGACATATGGTGGTCCTGAGTCTGTACAATATCAGATACTTGTTAAAGATTCCCATCCTAATTAAACCTGGATAGGCAAAATTTAACTCCTACTGTAGCATAGTCCGATTAGCCACAGTAGCATAAAGTGATGTTAAATGAATAAACAACCAGGAGTTAAGAATAAAATGTTCTTTAAAAAATTATTAAGTTATAAATTTATAAAAAATAAAAAACATTTGATGTTTCATAAATTAAGTTTGACATTTAATCAGTAGTATAATCTTTAAAATACATTTTTTAATTACATTTCTCAGATTTATCACATTTTATATAAAAATTTGTTCAAATATTAATAATAAAACACAAGAAGTACAGTTGGTGTTCAATAAATTAGTCAGCATTTAATATTTGTTAATTCACATTAAACATCTATCTTAAATTCTATTACCAATCAACTAGGTACATAAGGAAAATTAAATTATATCTTAATATCCATGTGAAATGTATTATATTTGAAAAACTTCTGTAACTAAGAGAAAAATCACAAATTAAACAATGTTAAAGGAAATATGAATAGTTACCTGAGATAATAATAAGAAAAATAAAATAAGACAAATCAATCCCTGACGTAGCATTGTGTCCACAAATAATGATACAATGAGAAGACCTTTTATGCTAGCCACTGAGACGGATTTGCTCAGCTAAGCAATTTCTCTTCCTTGTTGAACAATTATATTTTGCAATATGTAAACATTTATAAGAAACAAGTAGACGAAAATAACAAACAAAAGAATCAGCTATATCAGTCAAAACTGACAGTAGCATAGTCTGCAACATATCTAGATATCGAATTACTGAAAATTGCGTAGATCATATTTTTGAAAATCACCTTAATCTTGATGACCTCATCCCAAAACGAATTCTCCATCATATATTCTCAGCGGTGAACTATTAAACATAATTAAAAACTAAAGATTTTCTTTACAAAATTTTGAAATGAGCTATTGAGAAATTTTTGAAAACAAAAGCCATGTTTATAAACATACAATTTTTAAATTCTATAATAAAAATAAGTCAAGGTGGATATAAAAACTTCTAATAATTATATTGAATAATTAATCATAATCTATCTTCTTTTGTATTTTTCAAATTAATGTGAAATAAAATAGTTGTGAATAAACATCGGAATGAAAATATTAAACTGAAAGTAAACTTCGATGCTTTTTTTTTTGTAGCAATTTTTTCAAACAAAATATTTTAATCTTTTCATAAAAAAATAAATTGAATAATTTTATTCTATTCAACAGTTTATTTTAATACATCTGATATTTTAAAACAATAAGCAATCACAACTACTATGATCCAATTACAATATGAACAATTATATATAGAAAAATAACTAAATGATTTTCCAATAATAGAAGTAATACTTTTTTATCTATTCATTTTAAAAATTAATCTTATCTGATTTGAAGGCCTTAATTTAACAAAAAAAGTTTTAGTAAAGGAAAATTATTAAAGGAGCCTTTTATTCCCATGGTTGAGGGTTCAAACTGACAGATTGCCATAGGCTTATTAAAGGGATTTAAAAACCCATTATTGTGCTTCCTATGGAAGAGACGTAAAAGAGTGCTACCAAGCAAGTGCGATGTCAGGTACTCTAAAGATCTCTATCCCAATCAAACCTGGATAGTCAAAATTTGGACTCCGAGTGTGGCATTATCCAATACAGAATAATTATAAAATTATTTAAAAACACAAACAAAAACTATAAATCTGTGGAATAAGGAAAAACCAATAATAACTTAATTAATTAAATAATGTTTATAATTATTTTTATTTACTTAGAAACTTTTATTTTTGAAAGATCAGCATTAGTTAATTCGATCGCACCACTAATAGGGTTTACATAAAGTCATTCCTCTCTGAATAACAACATATTTGGCATAAAAAAACAATTTTTATTAACAAAAATTAAAATTATTTTAGATGAGGAAGATGGTTGGAGGTGTGGTCATTAGAGAGAAACACATATTAAAACAGTATTTTTTTGGGGGGCGCGGAAAGGCCTTAAGACCACACGAATATCATGTTTTTATCCTCAACTTCCTTCTTTTCCATACTTCCCTCATGAGCTCCGCATGTTTGCGCTTCCTTTCCTCCGACCACGCATAATCCATTTTTTGGCGTTCTTAGACCACGAAGACCTTTATATTGTTCAGTGACCTGCTGTAGGTTTCTCTATCCACGCAGTCTGAATCTTCCAGTCCTACTGAATGCATGTCGACCCTGATCTGCTTGAAAAAACCAGTCGTTTTCTTGGGCTGGTGGAATCGTCGGAAGATTTCCTGGTTTAACCTTTCAGGGCTCATTCTCATCATGTGCCCATAGAGCCTTCTTACCCTGATGTCGGTCTCCAGGCTTTTGTTGTCAGCATATATTTATTTGTTGCACTTTAGCCTGTATCCTTCGGGTGTCTTGTTGGGCCCATAGATCTTCCTAAGTATTTTTCCTTCTACCTTCAGAAGTTTTTTCTAAGCTAGGGAGGCAGGAGGTCTCTGTCCCGTAGAGTATCACAGGTTTGATTACGGTGTTACAATGTTGGACTTTGGCTTTGATGGATAAGTTCTTTTTGTTGTAGAAGTTCTTGAGGTCGAAATACAAGCTCTCTAATTTTGCGACTTTTCCCTCAAAGCTTTCTCGGTCCGATCTGTTATTGCAGATGACTTCTCCCAGATATGTGGATTTTGGGGTCACCTTTATCTTTCCACATATGGTGTCGACCGCCTTTTTCTTGTATTTTGAATCTGTGGTCATTAGTTCATAGTGTTTATTTTAATTGTGTGCCGACGTTTCGGCCTACATTGTGGCCGTCATTCGTCAGGGTGACTCTGAGACTGCCTAAAGAAGTGTACTTACTTCTTTAGACACAGAGTCACCCTGATGAAGTTCCACCAAGTAGACCAAAACGTCGGCACACAATTAAAATAAACACTATGTTTTAATGTGTTTCTCTCTAATGACCGCATCCCCAACCATCATCATCAACCTCATCTAATTTCTTAACAGTCAACTAAACTCCATCATTATAAAATTATTTTAAATTTAATAATAATTTGAAGAACGAAACAGGTAAGATTTTTATGGATTTGGGATAAAAAAATAATAACTATTAGTAAAGAATAAAATACAAAAAATATATTATTTAAACTGAACATTTGTACTAAACACAACTATTAAAATAGTTATAATTAAGGTAAACAAACATTTAATAAATTAAAAAAAATTGACAACGGAATAAATATGTGAAAAGCACAACTATATTTTCGGTAAAAAGAGCATATCAGATTCACTTGTATTGTTTTAGGCCTAAACCAAATCTTTAATAAAGTTTTTAGAAACATACATGATAATTCACAAGAACAGCACCAGAAACCATAACAAATAATGTCTTGAAAATAAATAATTAAATTAAATAATATACAAAAATAATCATCATACTTTTATTTAAAGTCATTTTATGAAATCAAATCAAAATGACAAAAGATTGAATAGTTAATATGAAAACATCGTCAATGTGTCACTTTAATTACTATTGAGAAGCACAAAGATGTATTCTATTAAATAACACATAGGAAAAAAAGAAGTAAAATAAAAAATTATCATCAAAAAAAGATCATTAAATGCATTATGCACATAAAATTTAATACCTTTGTCACAAAGTTTAAATTGATTCAATTTAAGTATAAATAATGAACTATAATACTTCAACACTACGCAACAATACTTTTATTCTATGCTAATAACAAATTTTAAGTTATAATTTGTTTTACAATTTACAACTACATAAATAATTTATTAAAAATAGAAAAAAAAATTGGAATCAACTTAGAGCATATAAATATGGTAACATCATTAACAACGATTCCTTTTCTAATTCGGTAAAACACTAGCTCGTTATGCGCATTTGACTAGAAGAACGATAGGACTATACTAGAAGAAAGTTTTAAACAGCTTCATCGTAGTCCTGACCCATAGGGCCGGTTTTCGTTCAGGATCGGACGCAACCTCTTCATTGAAAGGGCTCGACAGATCGGCGAGGCTTGTCTCCTCAATGGCTAATCTCTTCCTCAATCCTGGATTTGTGGTCAAGATGGCAGCTTGCATTTCCAAGTCTCTTCTCACAGATCTAGAACCTATATAACAAAAAAAAACTATTATAAATGGAAAAAAATATAACAAAGATACTAAGTAAACAATAAATTAAAGAATCAGCAAAATGGGAATAGCTTACAATCTAACTAATATCTACAATAAAAAATTCATTTCCAGAAACGCAAAACTGATACACTACAAAACATTAATAAAACCCAAGGCACTCTATGCTGCTGAATGTGAAGGTGAGGTACAAAAACTTATAATAGAAAAGATTACGGATACAATAAGAAAAATGCTGCAAATTATTAAACAATGGTTTATTATTTCCAAATAACTACACTGCCGGACAAAATTAAAGGATCACTTACAAATATTTATATTATTATTACATAATAGATAAAAATAGGAATTCCTTTGTCTCAGACTGGACTTTGTGCTGTATCTTATCAAGTTAATCCATTACCTGTTTATATTCCCACCCGTTTATGGAGAAAAGGGTCAGTTAATCCTCTTCTTTTCTTTCTTCCTATCAGTAAATGGTTAGTTGTTAGCAAAGATTCATCTTATTGAAGATTTTCTAACATTTAAGAGACTTTAGTTTTTACTTGTGAATTTAGTAAGAACGTTGTGATGGCCAACAGAAGAGCATTGACCAAAGAGGAATCAATTCGTGCTGTTGCTTTGAGTGAAGAAGGGTTTTCTCAAAGGCATATATCGCAATGGCTCCAGCAGTCACAATCCATAGTGTCCAGGGTGCTTAATAGGCACCGTCAAACTGAAGGGCATACAAGAAGAGTCGGACAAGGCCGTCCGAGGTCAACTTCCCACCGTGACGAGAGATTTTTGCAACCACATGCTCTTCGGGGTCGCCGATCAACTGGTAACAGTCTGCGTGGTCTCCTCCAGAGGTTCAGGAATGTGCAAATTTTAGAGTGAACCGTGAGAAGACGACTCAATGATTATGGATTGACCTCCCATCCTTCAGCTACTAGACCTATTCTCTCCAGGGAACACCGGGTTGAGCGCTTGAGGTTTGCTCGGGAGTACCTGAACTGGACTCAGGAAGATTGGAACCTCGTATTATTCAGCGATGAGTCAAGATTCTGTCTCCGATCTCCAGATGGACGGGAAAAGGTATGGAGAAGGCGGAGAGAGAGTTATGCTCCATGCACTTTTTCTCCAAGGGTTGCGTTTGGTGGTGGGTCAGTGATGGTGTGGGGGGGCATAAATTTAAACTCCCGTACAGAGTTGGTTCTTGTGAAACGTGGCTCTATAACTGCTGACAGGTACGTTATGGAGGTACTTGAGCCACATGTAATACCTTTAACCAGAAATATCGCAGGTAACATTATTTTTATGCACGATAATGCCCGACCTCACGTTGTTCGATCAGTGCAAAATTTCCTCAGACAAGAAGAAATTGACGTTATGGTTTGGCCACCCAGAAGTCCAGATATGAACCCAATAGAGCATGTATGGGACATGCTTGGAAGACGTGTCCGCGCCCGAGACCCACAAAATTTGGCAGATTTAAGGGAAATGTTAGTGGCAGAGTGGAACAACATCCCAGAACAACATGTAAGAGCTCTGGTCGCTGGAATGGGCAGGAGAATGGAAGCAATTATCAGAGCTAGTGGTGGGAATACCAATTATTGATCGTTTTCCTCGAATTCTTCCTTTTTATTTAGTTTTGTTATTTTATTTCATTTCAAAGATTTACTTTTTCATTTAGAGACTGTAGGACATTTTTATTTTTTGATTTGTTTTCCATTAAAAATTTCTAGAAAAGAATTTTTTATTTTTTATTACCCTTATAATAAAGTGTGACTTCCAAAGAAAGAAGAATATTTTCAAAAATACCCAATACAGTTCAGTAATTTCAAAATATTGAAGTGATTCTTTAATTTTGTCCGGCAGCGTATATTAGATTATAACTGTTTATATAGCTGTTTAAAGGCAATTAACTTATAATAATGTAAGAAAAAATGTTAATCATCGCTGCTAATTTCTAAACAATATATCTGCTATTTCTAAACCGATTTTAAAAATTAATTTAGTGGTATTGAAGATAATTTAAATCTCTATCGAATAGCATTAATTAAAATTGGTATTTATTTATCTTCAAAAAGGACTGAGTTAAGGGCATATATATAGGAGAAAGTTCAATTTATTTCTGTTTCATAATAAATAGCCGTGTATTGATTCTAAAACTCAATAGAATTTTTTCTCTATCTTCGAAAATAACGGATTTACAAGCGTATGAATACATTGCAAGATTTCAATTTATTTTCCTTTTATTTTATTTGTCATTTGTCACAGTGCTCTGATCCTAAAACTCAATACAGTTTTTTTTTCTGTCTTAAAAAATAACTGAGTTATGGGCGTATTCGTGTTTCCATTATTTTCAAAAATAACTGAGCTATTAAATTAAATCATATTTAATTGGCTGCCATTTTGAAACTGATTGCCAGTTATCAACGTCTAGGTGCTAGGATCATTATTGGATGCGCTATTCTTGAGCCGAATTTCAAAAACATAGGTCGTGTAATTTCAGAGGAGAGCCGCGTACGGTGGACAAACAGATTTTTTTTATTCGTTTTTTGGATTCTACGTATCTTGAAACGTAAGCCCTCAAATTTTGAGGGGAGATTTTTTTTTTTTTTTTTGTCAATTACAAAGGTTTATTATTGAAAATAAACCAAAAGAAGAATAGCCTTATACACCCATCTGAACATAATGAATCCAAACAGGCTCACGATATCTTTAAAAAAATCAATGATAAGAAAATGAAGTATGGATGGTTTGTAGAAGCCAAGAGAGACATGGAAAAATTAACAGATAACAACACAGGATATGAAAAACAGAATGGAATTAAAAGCTAAATTGAGAGTTGGTGTCTTTCTAGAGGAGAAGAGGAAGGAAATATGGTGAAAAGAGAGAAGGATGGGTATGAAACAACTGATTTAACTACAGTTTAATTATGCTTGGCATATTTTAAACATGCAACTTTTTCACCAAAATCGACTTACTCAAATTACTACTTATATCAATGATTTTACCCATATTTACCATTTTTTGTAAAATGTAACTAACAATTTTGATCAAATTCGCTATCGCTATCATCAATGGAGTCCATGATTTGTATTAGATTAAGCCTTCAGGTCTTGGGCCAATCCACGAGTGCTTTTCAATGGGTCAGCCTCAACATAGTTCTCTTACAAATACAATCACTTTAGAGTACTATGACGATAGTGACTTATCACACACTATCAGCATTCACTTGCCTATTTCTATCGCCGAGTTGTGCGCCCTTAAAATATTTTAAAGTAGATTCTCGAATTAAATTCTCTATTAAAAGGAACCTTATTTTCTTAATTTTTTTATTTAATTAGTCCAGAAAACAAATTCTTCTCACAGAAGTAATATATACTCAACAGGAAAAAAAAAGTGGATCACCATACATTTCTTACAAAACACTGAAACAACAGGTATATCTACCCTAGAGTCATAGTTGTTTTTGGAAAATGTGAATGACAATATGGTAAGTATTTAAGAATTATCATATCTGAAGGATCAATGTTAAGAGCTTCATAATAAAGTATAAATCAGCATCGCCATTACCTTTGCCAGGCCAGTTTGTTTTAAATTTTTTTGACTAGATTCCTCAAAAGTGATTTTATTTTAGGAAAACAAATCAGGGTTCTGGATCCATTGACAGTTGCTCAAATTTTCGCTTTAGCTGAAGATGGAAGAAGGCAGCGATACATCACAAGACTCCTCGTCATTTCCAAGACATCTGTCTTAACAACTACCCGATGTTATGTAGAGACTGGCCAATACACAAGACCTTGTTCAGGGCAGCCAAGGGGTAAGAATCTGCAGACCACAGATTTATTGTTAGGCAGGCACTAACATACCGTAACCGTACTGCTTCTGAGACAGCTTTGAGGCTACCCTTTGCACGGAATGTGAATACAGTGCATAGGAGGTTGTATGAAGTGAGCATTCCAGAATTGCAATCACCAAGACTGTTCACAGAGCAGTCTAGATTGTTCCTTTATTGTGGCGAATGGTTCTCTCAGTATATTATTGAGATTACATTGATGTGGGGTAACATTTGTTTCAGTGCTTGCACGAGTTGGTAGCATTAGGCAGGGTGTGAATAAATGCTTACATTTACATAGCCAATGTTTTACAAAATTGTGGTCTCTTTTTGCCCCTTTTATTGGCGACAATTTCTTATTAATACATGACTCAGACCCTCGAGTGGCCTGCCCATAGCCCTGACCTGAACTCCATTAAACACACCTCGGACCAGTTGGGCTGGGCAGTTAGACAATGATTGAGGTCTCCATTAAGTCTCCAAGACAGATTATTTAAGTCTCTAAGAACAGATGTCATAGAAGAGTTTTAGGGAATGCCTAAATATCGCATCGATGGCCTGATACAAAGTACGCCAAGAAGGTTGGAAGCTATCATATTGGCAAAAAGAGGAAACACATGGTACTAAGCATCCAAGTCAACCGTACAGCAAGAGGATTTGTTCATTTAATGGTAATCATTCAGAAGACTGTTTTACTTGAATTGAATTAAGTTAAATATCTTATTTTCATACGAAATTTTCATGTTTTCTATAGACCTCATACTCCAACCTTAAAGAAAAAAATAATACTACCTTATGGGATCTAGTAGGTAGTTGGTTTTTCCAGAAATGTATGGTAGTCTGTTTTTTTCGGCTGTTGCGTATATTATTTAAAAAACAAATGAAGTCAAATAATAGAATTACTACTGCAAAGAAAATTTTATGATTTCCTCCAAAGACAGATGAAATATCTTACCAAAATTGGATGATCCAACTAGCGTGAGTACAGGGCTAGACTCTCCAAGAGGAGTATACCAAAGGCCTTTAGCATGGAATGTCCAACCAGGACGGGCGTATTCCAGCATTACAACACGTTCGCTGGCTTTCGTCGACTTAATATTCTGGAAAAATCTTAAAGCCAAACCAGTATAAGCACTAGGAATACCACCAGCCAAACCCCGAGCCTTGAGGAAGCCATTTGCCTGAAAAAAATATATATTTACATATTTTCTTATTGAATTTAAAGTAATATTAACTATCTTATTTTTAGACTGATGAACAGAAAAGAAACATAGTTTTTCTCCTGCGAAAACTCACCGAGGGATGTGCCATCAGAATTCTGTAATATGCTTGAGATCTATACAAAATTGAATTGGCGTATTGGTCCGTCAAATTAAAATAACCAGTTGAGATGGTGACTTTAGAGCCTTCTTCTGCAGCCTCTAAAACCCTCTCAGTAACGTGACTGTCTTGATGGACTCCAAGAGGCGGCAACTCAAGAAGAGGAAATACCAAAGTATCATGATCTTTGTCTTTATCTATAAGATGAAAAACAAATTATACAATCAATCATACAGATATAAATTTAACAAAAAAAAAAAACTAATCAAATATACATCATATATGTGGGTGAATCAAATATAAACGAGACTTTTTGTCCTGGAAGCCCAGTGAAGGTGCGGGAACGTTCCCGCGTTTAGAGGTGTTGGGTAGGGATGCCAGGAGTGGTGAAAGCAGGCGGGAACATGGCATAGAGAGTATTTGCATGGCATAAACAGTTTGTGGTGGGTCGTGATCGTGTTCAGAATGAAAGCCATGACCGCAGACCCCGCTCCAGCATCACAGCAGACAACATCAGCCGTGTTCGACAGCTTATTGAAGGGGGCAGACGTCTAACGACCAGTGCCATTGAAGTGAGATTGGGATAAGCTATGGAAGCACTTTTTCCATACTCACAGAGGAGCTTGGGTTTCGTAAGGTGTGTGCCAGGTGGATTCCTCGGCTTCTCACAGCTGAGCAGAAGCTGAACCGTTTACAGGTCTGTGAAGGTCTTCTTGCAAATTTCAGGCTGAAGGAAGCCTCATTTCTCACTCACATTATCACCTGTGATGAAACTTGGGTGCACCATTAACCCCTGAATCAAAACAAGCGAGTATGGAGTGGAGACTGAAAGGGGAACCTGGACCAGTGAAAGCCAAGTCACGGCTGTCAGCTGGGAAGGTTTTGGCTTCCGTGTTTTTTGACCAGCGTGGTTGCTGCATCTTGATTTTTGCATGAACGCAGGACTATCAATGCGCTATACTACTGCACATTTGAATGAAATCAGACTTGCATATCGCCGCAAAAGAAGGGATCTACTGATGAGAGAAGTGATTCTTCTTCAGGACAATGCTCGCCCGCATACTGCGGCCCTGAGAGAGAAAATTGGAGCAACTGGGCTGGGAGACGCTTGGAACACCCTCTCTACAGTCCAGACTTATCACCATGTGACTTTCACCTGTTTGGCCCACTCAAGGAAGCTTTGGAGTCAGAGATTCGTCAGCGACGATGAGGTTGAGGCCTACGTGCTCAATTGGCTGAAGACACAACCTACTTCATTCTATGAGCACGGGATTGGAAAATTACCTATGCTGGAAATGTATTTCCAAATCAGGAGACATGTAGAAAAATGAGGTGTACTTTTCTTTGTGTTCAAAGTAAAAATAAAAAAATTAAAGCTAAGTGAATAAACATATAAATTCTTCTTACTAGAAGGAATTAATCTGGGTGGCGCAGTCAATGGAATGAAACAGATTAGGTAGTTTTAACCATTCTATTTTCTGCCCTTTCGACCCCGTTGTGGGTCATCATCAGGGCATATTGTAAGAGAGTGGAAAAAAAAAATTCCTTTGTTTTCCATTCACCTACAATACGCCTTGATGATGACCCACAACGAGGGTCAAATTGTTAGCAGAAAAATAAATGCTGAAACTCCCTAATCTGTTTCATTCATTGAACTAATTCCTTCAAGTAATTCTCAACGGTCAACTAATTATATCCAATTTAAATTCTTCTTCCAAATCTGGTATTCTTCATATGTATAAACCATTACGACTACTAAAATCTCTAAAACCCATATTTTATAAAAATATGAACTTACTGTTTTCTGAACTTTGGTTATTCAGAATATGATTTTCATAATAACCCCAAATTTTAGATCTTGCAAAGTCCACATAAGTTCTCTTGCTCGACTTAAAGGGATGGTAAGCTCTGAAATTCAATTTAAAAAATTCATAAATCATCTGATGAATAAACAATTCGTATAACATTTTTAATACTTTATTAAAAATAAACAATAATAACCATGACAGACTTTAATCTCAAAATGAAAGGGCTCTATTTAAATAAATATGGATCAAAACCATATCTCTGTGCTCTAAAAAGACATCACGTTAGAAAACATAACAGGTTTTTTTTATTTTTTTCAAAACATTAAAATTCATGTTTTTGCACAAATAATACAATCTGTTTTACAAAAGTCTAAGACATTCAAATACATATTTTTTGAATTTCTGCTTTTAAAAAAATAATTAATTGGTAATAACAGAGAGAGGCTCTACAAAAAATCAAATACCTAAGATAATTAAAATAACTTTAATGCATTTATTAAAAGGTTAATAAGAAAGCCAATGAAAATAATTAAAACTTATTCATTTCATTATATTAAAGCTATTAACTTATGTCAGTTAATTTAACCTACAAAATGATTTTTTTTTTTGTTTATCTAATTTCTAATCTGTTAAGAACTTTTTTTTATGATCTGTATTTTTAACAGCAAATCAAAACTATTGAATAACAATCTGAAGAAGAGGGTTCATAGAAACAAAACTGGTTTACACTGAGAAATCAAATGACTTCTTATCAAGAGTGACTCATGAAACAATCTAAACTAAATCCTCTACTGCGGTAATTTTTTTGGTTATCTATAAAACTCAGAGAAATCCGTTAATGAATAGCTCTAATCTTGAGAATGCTTGCCTTGCACATTTTATTAAAAATAACCAAGTATAATTTATCTGAGAAAATTAAAATGAGTTAAGACTTGTTTTATCTGTTTGAAGACTGCCACATATATTTCATAACATGAGATTTCGATTTCAGCATTATAATACAGAAATATACATTTAGAGAGTTTACTTGTTTTATCATTCATACACATGCTAGCCAAGCCCAGACAAACCAATAGTAGAGGTTCATGGAGTTCATACATTTGTTTAAGAAAGTGCCACATAAGAAACTGATGTTATGTATACTTTATATTTATTATTTTTTAAATTTTTATATATTCAATTTTTTCAAACACAAATTAATTTTTTAATTTGCATTAATAAACAGCAACTATACCTCTTCACGAGCATTTTAATTGTCTTTTATATTTATATATTTCATCTGCTCATATGTCAAATGACATTAAGTTCCTGAAAGTTATGTTTCCAGGGAGTATCATTAGTTTCAGAAACATCTATTTTGTTTTAAATGATTAAGGTAGAATAATTTAACAGTTATTATACTATCTAGTGACATGTTTTACCATACTCCTCCGATAACACTTGTGTGTTATGAAATTCAAAATATTATCAACTATATCCAACTGTCTTTTACAAACACAAATTTTTTTTTAAATGTTGCATTAAAAAATTCATACAACCCTAATTTTCACCCTCCTATCACCAACCCTATTTTTTAATAGTCAATTTTAGTATTTTAATAATTTTTCATCCCGCTCGATAACTGATCAATAATGACATGGTAAGTTATCCCTGCCAGAGGTCTATCGGTGCCACTTCCCAGCCAGCAAACAGCACGAGTAGGAATGGCACCGAAGCCGGTCTCCTCTATCTCTCAGACAACAAGCCTTCTCTCACTTCACCCACAGCTTTTAGCCATTATTATTATTATGCATTAAGCGTAGTAGTAACCTTTACAGCTATCATTTTACTATCTCAGTGAAACTCATGTTTTTCACAAGGACAATTATCCGTGGCATGCTCTCGAGTGGGTAAACCATCCAGTTTGTTTGTGTTAGCTAAAGATGGAATAACAAAAAATATTATTCACACTATAACTCCCAACCCTGTTCCTTAATAGTAATCCTTAGTTAATAATAGTTCCACCCTACTGTCAGAAATCTGGGAGTAACCTTTGACTAAAACCAAAACCTTCAAAAATTATATTTCCGTAAATCTCTTGTCGTACCTTTCAACCTTAAAAGTGACTGTATTCCTTCCGTCACCTATTCCCACTTGAAACCCAAAAACTCCTTGTTACCTCTCTAATATTTCCCCACTTCGACTATTGCTGTACGGTATATGGTGGTGTGTCTGGGGATCTCGAGGTAAAAATAAAACGCTTAATTAATTCATTTGTTCGTTTCATCTTCGGGGTCCCTAGTTACACCTCTGTATCCCAATTTTATGGCGAGTTGAAGTATTTCCTTGAGTCATTCCTTTACCAAATTATCCAATCCCGCCGTCCATCATAAATTTTTGACCTCCTACAATTCAAATCCTCTGTCCATCCCCGTTGTACACGCTCCAGGCCTTCAGATTTATACAGAACGGCCCACCGAACTGCACATTTTGACAGATCCTTTCTTATCCAATTATCAATCGTATGGAATTCTATCCCTCCTTCCATCCGTCACTCCAATTCTCTTTCTACCTTCAAATACAGCATATTTGATCACTTACTGGATATCCAGGCTCAATAGAATTGTAAATAAGCTTTTTATTTTATTTTTTTCTTCTCATTTAAATATGTCTATTTTATATCAGTAATTATTAACTTGTTTATATTTATTTTATTTACTCTAAGGCTCTAAAGCCCTTTTAGTACATTCTGTATATTTTATTCTAAAAGGAAATGTCCCAGAATAATGAATAATTTATTTATTATTCCTTTTATATGTTCCATTTCTTGGTCCGATAGGAATTTTCGAGATCCGATCACTCTAACTTGATCACTTAATCTCTGCGTACTCATGGTCATTTGTGGGTATAATTCCTGCCAATACTGTTGAATCCTGCTAAGATATCCTGTCTTGTCTGTTTCTAATTTTGCAGCCAAAAGATATGCCTGGATGACAGCCTTGTTCATTTCCGGCGTCCATTTCATCCTTCGAGCACCTCTTGGTCTCTGTTGTCTTGTTCGTGCGGGAGGAAAAGGAATCTCGCCGAAGCCCGAACTCGAACTAGTGGCCGGTTCTTGCAGTCTTGTGGTCCGTTGCGACAGGATGGCACCACTCGCTCCACCATCACCTGAAGGAAGCTGTCGAAGATTCCCGCCTGGTGCAGCCTCAGTACCAGGCTCGTCCAAGGCTAAACGTCGATTTCTTAGCTCCATTTTTAGTGGGTTATTGCATTTTAGACCTACTGCCAGGTCTTCCTAGGTAAGACAGCCCTAGGGTATGTACTGTGAATGTACTTAGTGTCAGAGTAACCGTTATTGCGTACTGTAATGAGTGGATTTGTGAACAGTGTGGTGTACTCAGGAACCGGGAGAGCGTGAAACCCCAGCAACTGTGTTCATCAGCTGCCCTTGTGGGTTATTATTATTATTATTATTATTATTATTATAGCCTTAAGAGATTAATACTGTTTGTTGGTGTTTTTTACTGATATATATATATAACTTTAAGGAATAAATCAAAAAAATTAATGTGCGGTGTTTTGTTATTTTTATATTCCCTCATCGTTCACAGCACCTCCATGCCTCTTTCACTCATATACCACATCCTTAAACACATACAATAAGTTAGTTATTGTACACTAAAATTTTCCTATAAATAATTTATAAGGCAAAACAACGTTTACCGGGTCAGCTAGTGTTAATATCTGAATTAATACAACTTTCCATTTATTTGAAGAACTTAGTTCCTTAGGTATATACAATTTTTTTTTAAATCTTGAGTAATGTATGGAAAAATATAACCTATACGTACTGGAGTTAATAAGTTTATGTGCTTATAACAACATTCTCTTAACATTTAAGACTTATCTTATTGCACATTAACTTTTCTTAATCTTGGGCTTTTTAAATGGTATATTATAAGGCTATATTATTACTCATGATTCAAGAAATAATTTTTTTAAAACTAGAAAAAATACAGTAAATTTAAATTTAATCACAGAAAACTTTAATTTAATTAATAAGTTTTAAAGAAAAACTTAATTGCAATGTATTTCGCTTATAAATCTTCAGCAAAGAATGACCTAAATTATAATTAATTTAATGAATATTACATCTCGTAGAATAGAAGTATTTCGCAGAAACCAAGAATCACGTTATCATTTTATTATGTACAGAGATTAATACCAAAAGTAATTTAAGTCCATCAAATTCAAGAACAAGCCATGTCAGTTCAATAATTCATTATAATAATTTTTAACCTATTAAAACCGTATGTCGTTATAATTATAAAGGCAAAGGGTGTGTATACACCATTAAATAATGCCATGTTATTGTTTGATTATTCATTTAACGTCACTTTATGCTATTATGGCTAATCAGACAATGCTACAGTGGGAATCCTAAATTTTGCCTATCCAGGTTAAATTAGGATAGGGATCTTTAACGAGTACCTGAAATCTCACAGGCTCAAGAACACCTTTTTACATCCCTTCCTATGGACGGTATAACCAAGAAAGTTTTATTTCCATTGAAAAATCCTAGGGCCACCTACAGGTTTGAACTCGCGACCTTGAATATAGAAGTCTAATATGCTAGCCACAATGCCACAAGTGACCCCTTGTGCCACATTATTGATATGGTACATTAATAAATTTAAACAAATCAAATTTGGCCCGTATCAGGTATCACACCTTCTATGAAAAACTCCACTCCCACTCTAATCCATTAGTTTCAATCCTTGCTTCCTCTTCAATTCCTGATAATCCTACAAGGCGTCTGAAAAGAAGATGGCCTCGAGACCTTCTTGTTTAGGCTCACTACTAAAGAGTGCTGCCAATGGGCAGTTTCTCTTCATGTTTATTTCATGTGTTATAACATATTTACTTGATGAATTTTTTGTACAATTGTAAATTTCAATAAAAATATATTTTAAAAAAAAATCAAAAATAAAATAAATAATAATATTATTAGAAAAAACACGACTGAATTACCTGGGTATAAGATTATCCGATTTATCCAGCTCAAGTGAAACATCAGATATATGTTGAATGAGGTCCCAATAAAAGTCAGCCAAATCTTTGCATTCACTGATCATGATATACCTGTCCTGCCGATTTGTAAAGTAATCTTCGCTCAAATTAGCTCTATCTAACAAAAATTTAATAGGATACAAATTCTCAAAACTACTCTACTAATTATTAAAATATTTATATAGATACAGGTATTTAAATATATATACATCGTTTACCCGCTAATTATGACTGAATCATCAAATAGGTATAATTTCATGTGTTGAAGCCCTACTAGCTCATTGTATCTAGAAGGCAACAAGTATCTCAGAGGGCCTCTCAAAGATGGAGTGTGAAATAAAGAAATCTGGAATGTAAATTTTATTTTTAAGATTAGAAAATAAGAATACAAATATTAAATAGCTGAAAAACAATAATTTATAAAAAAAATCATAATATGTAAAATGCTCTGCTGATTAAAGAACAGATCCGGCCTGCCAAGATGCATAATTTGTCTACTCGAACAGGTCTTTTTAAAAATTAGATAACGTCATTTTATGCTACTGTGACTAATCAACCAGATGATACTACAGTGGGAGTCCTAAATTTTGCCTACCTAAGTTTCATTAAGATGGAGATCTTTAATGAGTACCTGATGTCACATAGGCCTCTGGTCTACCATTCTTTCTTCCTCTCCAGCCCGGATACTTCTATTCATAGAAAATATGATCTAATTACAATATTTTACATGATTAGAAGGAAAGTAAAAAGAGAGGATAGATCAAATGAAAAAGTTTATGGTTTAAAAAATTAATCACTTTCCCATAAATAATTTAAATTTCACTGTTTAAAACTTCTTTTGTTTAGATTCTTAACTTTTTTTTATTTTATGAAGTGAGAATGGTTGACGGTGAGTATATATGGGAGAAGTTGATTCTGGATGCAGTAGATAGAACACACAATTAAGTACAAACTTAATTTACTGGTGCTGACGTTTTGGCCTAAATCATAGGCCTTCTTCAGGGCGATTGAGCGAGCATCACAACATGCTAAGAAATATAAAATCCTATGCCGCTAATGACCCGCTTGGGCAGATGCGGAATATTATAAAATAAATAAATATAAAATCCTGATCCATGAAAAGAACGGATAGGGCCTGCCAAGATGCCAATGGCCAATGCCTGCCATGTATAAAAAATGGTTGTTATGGTAAAATAACTACTCAAATAGATTTTTTTTTAATCAAATAACATCATTTTATGCTACTGTGACTACAGTGGGAGTCCTAAATTTTGCCTATCTAGGTTTCATTAAGATGAAGATCTTTAATCGTTCAATCGCCCTGAAGAAGGCCTATAATTAAGGCCAAAACGTTGGCACCAGTAAATTAAGTTTATACTTAATTATGTGTTCTATTGACTGCACCCTGAACCAACTTCTCCCATATTTTAATTTTAATTGATAGATAAAATTATTAATAGTTAGTCAATTGTGGTTTAGTGGCAAGCATTACAGCTTTACCCAAGGGCACAGGTGCAAACCCGGCAGATGTCCCTAAGGTTTAAAAGGAAAAAGAAAAAACTTGTACCTCAATAACCCATAAAAAGTGTTGGGGTCAGTACATATTCCTACTGTTTCTAGGCCAACAGGCATGCAATGAGGAGATTAGGCCGAGATCACAAAGAGCTGCCAAGTTTTTTCCCCCCATTTTTGAGTACCTACTTTAAAGAGGCTGGGCTGCACCAGGAGGGTCTCCATACCTTAGGGTCCTCCCAGGCCAAAATAACAGAATAAATAATATTCTGTCACAGCCGGGATTCAAACCTAAGACCCAGATAACAGTAGATTAGTGCTATATCCAGTAAACCACACCGCTTCCTTAGGATTATTTAAAGGGAGTAAAAAATCCTTGGTAATGCCGTTATTCGGAAGGGACGTAAAATAGTGACACTGTGATGTCAGGTAACTCATTAAAGATACCTATCCTAATTAAACCTCAATAGGTAAACTTTATAACTCCACTGTAGCATCATCCCATAGATAGTAACATAAAGTTATGATAAAGTGGTATATAAACATATAAATTATTTTTAAAAAACATCTTAAAGCAATTCTCACCTTGCATTGCTCTTCATTTTTGACAAGAGGCATGAGCATGGTTCGAGAATTCTCCTTCCCCGAGATCCTCTATTGGCATCAAGAAGAATATTAACTTTTAAATTTTTTATTTGCTCCATCTGAGATTCAATTGCATGAACCTGAAAACTTCTAAATGATTAAGAGCTTCCACCAATAACCTTTCTTATATAGAACATATTTAGTCACAACATACTAATTCTTTCTCCAATGGTCCAGTTCCAAGGTACAAAGATGCTAACATTATTCTCTTTTGAGCTTTCTTGCATCTGTCAAGTAGTGTCTGATAAAATTCTTCTGGTTTGTGAAGTATTGAGACCTAAAACATTCAACTATGGTAATAAAAGTATTTGCACAACCATATTTAATATTTCTGTTAAATCAAAACATGGCCAACAATGTAAATCTTTTGATGCCAAGATTTGATCAATACAAACATTTTTAATATGATTAATCTGCTCATGAGCTATATGCAATATATTTTATAGTGTATGGCAACAGTGTATTATAATTTTTTTTTTTATAATAGGTAATACTCTTATTTAATTTTGTACTCAAATTTTAGCCTAAGTTTCAAGTCTAAAACTACATGATATGAAAGCATTTTCAGTTGTTTTTGTTAACGTTTTAGTGCTAGGACATAAATCTTATTAATCCTAACAATGCAGATATTAGTATTATAATATTTATAAGAATATGATAACAGTTTACGGTGCTACTAGTTATTTTGTTGTGGTCGTTTCCTACACATACATATATAAGTTAATAAAACTTTTATACAGTTGTGATTTCTTTAGTTAATTCTTGTCAATCCTCTGTAATTTATAAACCAATCCAACCTTTAAGTTCCAGAAAATAGAAACATTTTTTCCAATCAATAGCGTAAATTGCATATGAGTAATATACTAAACACAGAAATATGAGTTAACTCAAATAACTAATATTTTTCAATCAACAAGTTGTGAAATGTTACACAATTTGGACAAAAAGTTCATTGCATTATCTCTCTATCCATCATCCCGCTTATACATTTTACCCTTTTACACTTGCATATCCCACTATCCATCATTACGTATTTTATTAAATCTCAGTTTTTAGATAGATATTGAATAATTATGAGAAAAAAAAAAAATATATATATATATATATATATATATTTTTTTTTTTTAAGGTAATGCAGCTCGAAATAACAAGAAAATGGGCATGATTTAATACCAGATTAAAAAATAGTGTTCTTTGAAATGAAACAGCATAAAACATGGTATAAAATAAACATGAAAAAAAAGGTGAATTTAATTTCCTTGTTGCAGGTACTTCCAGAGCTTAAAACCATCTCACAGTATTTCCATTTATAAGGAAACTTTGTGATAAAATAAATATTAATATTCTATGTCTCCATGATCAGTAAATTCTGTAGGAAATAAAACCCAAGAGAGTCTTATTGTACCTGTTCGCCGCGCATAGAAAATGTCGGGGCCACATTTTGAAGCCAGCTGAAGTTATTCGTAAAAGGCAAGCAGTTGCTTTGTTCTAAAATCTGAACAGCACTTCTTATCATTACTATTATTTCTTCTTTTAAGTAAACACTTGGACTTCGAGATTAGCTCAGAAGACAACTAACCTTTTATCAAACGACACCGTTGCCAACTGAAACTGAAAAAAACAGTAGCATAAAATTTATTTAGAATAGCTGATGCTTACATTTTGATTGAATTAAATGTAAAAATTGAGTTGAAATAATCAAAGATTCAAGAGTTTTAAAACGGTAAATTTTAAGACATCGAAGTTCTTCATTCCCGGTAAATTTTCATAAAACTAAAATTTTTATCTCATAATTTTTTAATTCTTTAAACCGGGATTTCTCCCTATGTACGACTACAATATGTTTCAATTATTTAACCTTTGCCAATTTAACTATCAGTAAAAATGCATTAACAGAAAACAGGTAACAATTATTTGGCAGCTGGAATCAGGATTTCGCTCTGAAAAACACTCAGTACATTGACTGCCTCTAGGGGGAATACTTCGTGTCTTCTTGAAGTATCGCCAAGTTTTATCTGATAATTCGGTAGGTATGAATGTCGTAAGTATACATTTAAAATAGGAAAAAGTATACAGTATTTTAATTCTTCAGGGATTATCCTAATGCTTAGTTTAAGGTACTTTTTGCTTAATATTCATTAGTTTCTAACCTTACTATTATTGTTTGGCATTTAAAACTTTAACTTTTGTGATTATAATTTTATTTAATGATATTACATATTATATTTAGAGCTAACAGTCATTTAAATTATATGAATTGTAAGGTTATAAACCTTGTCACTTCTTATGTTAAGAAAGTTCTAAACTGGAAATCCCTGAATCAAGATTAATTTAAACAATTTTTTCAATCGGTATTGTATCATAACTTTGAATTATAATCTCTAATGCCCTCTTATCTTACTCTATACATTAATGCTGATTAAAGCAGTAGTTTATTCAATGCCTATACTAAGTCCTCCTAAGTTCCTCATTGTAGTAGAAGATAAGTTTTTCTTATTTCCCTCTGAAAAATTTCAAAACTGGCCTAAGAAAGCAATAAAACAGTCAAACTCACTTTACTGTTAACAGAACACACTCTTTTTTTCCCTACGATAACATATCAATTCATTACTGTGTTATTTCTTATGGTAATTGTATTTCTTGTTTTGATGCAGTGTATATTATGATTATGGACTCTTTTAATTGAGCATCTCAATTTTTGTATTTTATATTAGTAATAATAATAACCATTAAAAAATTGTTAAAAGTAACTTTTTCATATAAAAGTTAGTTTTATGAATTGTCTAATTAAAACCATTTACTTATCTATTAAAATAATAGTTATTAACAGATATTTGTCACTTTATTATTACTGTTATTAATGGAACTAAAACTTAACCTGACAAAGCATAACCTCCTCTAATTGAGGTTGCTATAAATCCTATTTCCATCAATACAACCTATTTGTCTGGGTTTTTCTTGTCTATCTTTTACTGTTATTTCATTTTTATAATAATCTTCCATTCTATATTTAATTCATATTAAAAATTAAAAGATGGAAGCAGTTATTTACTGCGACAGTCCAGCCTATAAGATTTGCATCAGATCTCAAATAAGTAGAAAACACAAGAAATATTTTGTGGTAGATTTGAAAATAAAATTAAAATATTTTGTTTTTGTTTATTTATAACTCTTCTATTTATTATGGATGTTCTCAGAAAGTCATAATTTAGTAAATAAATACTATCTATTCATTAGCCTTAAAATGATTAAATCAACATGAATTTATATTAAGTAGGTGTTGCAAGAATTTTCATATGGTATGAACCCTATTAATGCTATAATGTTTATTAGATAAACTAATAAAAGTAGAAATTTATTAATTTCATCCTGATTTTCAAACATGTTTGTTTGTTGACACAATATTATCGATACCCAATTCGTAGACACTGTATGTTGTAATAAAATGAAATAAGTCATTAAGCTTTGAACTAAATATCATATTTTTTTTTCATTATTTTTTCCACCCACATTTCGTGAAAAAATTGTTATGTTAAATCTAATTATGTTCATACAGTAATTTATTTTAGCGGACTTTGTAATTTTCTTCAAAAGTTTCAATAGAATTTATTCTTTATTGTAAACTTTAAGATAAATTATTTTCCAATTAATTGTTTCACGATAAAGCTTATGTATTACTAATTAGGATTCTATATTTTACATGTTTATTAAAGTTTATATGATGCGCTTATGAATGTAATAAGTGCAACTTTAATTTTCAGTTTGTTTGCTATACACCATGTGGAGGTAACATGAAAATAGAATAGAGTTAAGGGTAGCGATAATATCGATTGCAACCCTTACTCTGAATGGAATGGAAATTCACGTGTTTTACATCATCCCTTCTGAAGGTAATAATCTTCACTGCTATTAACTAATTATATTAATTAATTTGTGATTTTACCTAATGTAGTTTTCATATATAATTGTTTGCTAAATGGCATAGACCTTAAACATTTATATTTACTTTTTTTTATGTATACATATTATTTTATTTATTTTTTTTTTTTACTACAAAAAAGCTAATTATGGTAGGCCCCATTACACTTATTCTTTCATGAGTGCTTTGGAGTACACCTGAAAGGCTGCTCATGACAATTAAAACATATCTACTTTGAAGCTGAATCATTTTAAGAATAATCTAAGAATGATGGATGTAACCATGTTTATTCGGAATAGCGGCATAGTTCGTATGAATGTCACAAGAAATCGTTAGTGTATCTATTACAAGAGCCCGTGGCTGAGTGGGTAGCGCGCTAGTCTCTTCTGCTAAAGGTTTTGAATTCGAATCCCAGTCCCGGCGGGGCTTTTATAAGGATATGATTAAATGGGAATTCACTCACAGCCCCTCTCCTGGGTATGTGAGACACCCATCAGCAAAATGGTGGCCACTCACAAAAATAGGCATAAGGAGTGATGATCCTACCCTGTAAAGTCTTATCAAGAATCGTGAGTATATTCTCCCAGGATTACACCACGTGGCCAAGGGCCTACATGGCCTGTCCCACCTGAAAAAAAAAATTACAAGAGTAGTCTACTGATAATGTGGTGTTCAACCTTTCTATTTGAATCAAGTTTTACCTCGTAATATCAAGTTATATAACTTATTTGTTTTTGTGATTCACCACTTTTAACTTCCCAACATTGTTTTATTTAATCAAAACTTTCTTTATATGTTTCAGGATTTTTTTTCCTATTACCAAGACCAAAATTAGTAGTAATAATAAAATAATTGGTACATATTTAATTGTTTATAAAATAATTACCTTCTTGATTTCATTTGATTATATAGCTGAAATACTGAAAGTCGGGTTTAAAACACGTAATCATTATTACATTAGGAGTTTGGCCCATTGCTCTATTTTTGTATCCATGATCTATATTGGATTTTGCCCCTTAAGTTATATTTATGTTATTATTTCAGCTGAATTCTATACTATTAAATTTTATAATGTTATCAATGTTTTACTACCCTGAAACATCGACTAAAATATAAAACCTTTTAATTAAATGAAGCAATAATGGAAGTCAATTGTGTTCAAGTTAAAAAATAAATTGAGGATTGGTTAATTAGGGGTGCAGTCATCAAAACACTTGATTAAGTTGAAACTTAATTTATGTGTGCTAACGTTTCAGCCTAAATTTTAAGCCTTCTTCCCAAAACAACTGATAACCAGTTGTAGAAAACAATATATATATATATATAATATTAATATATATAAAAATATATAAAACAAATAATAACAAAATAGAAATCATTGACACATTAAAGAGAAGTTATAAATATTAAGTAATAGGAGATAAAATTACAAAGATGATAAGTAAAGGAAATTATACTAATAATTAGAGGGGTCACCTGTAGGATAGTGGCTAGCATAACAGCCTTCTATGCCCAAGGTTCAAACCGCAGGTGGGCCTAGGAATGGGAATGGGAGTAAAATAATCATAGTTACACCATTCTTCGGAGGGGACGTTAAACCAAAGACTGTGCGATGTCAGGTACTCGTTTAAGATCCCTATCCTAATTAAGCCTGAATAGGCAAAATTTAGGGCTCCCTCTGTAGCATCGTCTGATTAGCCACAGTATCATAAAGCAACGTTAAATAATCATACAATGTACACTAATAATTAGAATGCAAATAACAGTAGTTAAAATAGTTATTTATTATAAATACTGTTAATTATTATAAGTACTATAACTATGGTACTATTTTGTTTCTAATTATTATTAAAATTTCTTTTACTTATTACCTTTCTAATTATTAGTAAAATTTCTTTTACTTATCATCTTTGTAATTTTCTCTCCCATTACCTAGTATTTATAATTTATCTTTAATGTGTCTATTATTTTTAATTTTTATTTATTTTATTATTATTATTTCTTTCTTTATATATTATTTTCTACAACTTGTTGTTATCTTTTGTTTAATAGCCCTAAAGAAGGCCTATAATGTAGGCCGAAACATAGGCACAAATAAGGCAAGTTTCTACTCAATTAAATTAACTACTACCAACTAAATTCTCAATATCTACACACAGTTATCATTTTCACATCATTAAACAATAAATTGTTTTATGATTTTCATATATATATATTATATAATATATATATATATTCTTTTTTTTTTTTTTTTTTTTTAATTTGTCTAATTTGTTTGATTAGGCGGAGATTGAAGAGGTGTGTTGTGTGAAAGGATGGATTTTGACCACCGCAGGGAGCACCGAAGTAGCGGCTCCTCATCACACCACCATCAAAATCACCACCACCACTCTTCATCCCGTCATTCGAGGGACCACCACCATTCCAACTCACACCACTCGGACAGGCACCACTCCCACCACCATTCGGATCGCCACTCCCATTCCCACTCCCACCATGCACCTCCCCCTCCCCCTCCGCCGCCTCCTCCTCCACCGCCGAGTCAGAAGGTTGTTTCCGCACCGCCTCCTCCACCACCTCAGCCAAAGCTCCGCAACTACAAACTTCTGGTAGACCCTTTCTTAGTCAAAGGTTCAACAAAAATATATAGGTAATAATTTTATTATTTTAATTACCATAATGGAGTCCATAAATAAAATTGCATTACTAACAATAATTTAATATTAAAGGATAAAGAAGGTATGAAGTTTTCTAAAAAGGGTTATTTTCTGTGAGTCAGTGCCAAAATTAAAAGAAAAAAATATTGATCTTGTTTAATAACATTATGAAGCAGTGTGGTCTAGTGTGTAGAACACTATTTTACTGTTCTCCAGATCTCAAGTATAAAACCTGGCTGTGGCAGAATTATGTATTCTATTATTTCAGCCATGAAGCGATCCTTGGGTAGAAAGACCCGTTTATGGTAGGCCTAGCCTCTACAAAGTGGGTACCCCAAAATGGGAGTAACCTGGCGGCTGAGTGTGATCCATAACTATTCACCTCCTTGCATGGACACCAACCGTGGAACAGTACGAATCTCTACAAGTCCTGAACCTCAAAACCCTTGAAAGGTTGTAGAGGCACAGATTATTTTTGTTTTTAGCGAACAAAAATACTCGAGATTTTTAATCTTACTTATAAATATATTGTCTCTACCACCTTGAAATCTGTTATGTGTCCAATACATGAAATTGTTCAAAGATGGTAAGTGTGTGATTACCTGCTATAACTATAAAAGTATCCTTTTTGAAAACAACTAAAGCTATAACTTCATTATGTGATCGAGCTTTAACACATATTAGTGTTTTTACAAACACTTTTATTTTATAATTTGTTTATGATAAAATTAAAAAAAGAGGAAAATCACTGACAGTGAAATCATGTTTTTTGTATTATTTTTTAACAAAAGGAATTAGTCCGGGTGTCTGTCTTATAGCTTTAACTATTTATTGTCTGTCAACGTTTCGACCTCCATTGTTGGTCATCATCAGGGGTTGAATTGTAGGCGGGATTTGACAACAATCATATTATTTTATAACTTTCTACAATAACACACTATGGAAAATTTCTTCTTAACAGGTTTGGTATAACATTACTGATTTTTCTAGACTTATACAGTCACCACATTTTCTTTTGCTTTGTTTATGTGTCTAAGAAACTTTGATTTCAAACTAATTTTTGACATGAGTAAAATGAAGATTTGATAAAACTAAAAGTATGTTTCACTTTAATCTATAAAGAACTACCAGTTGAGATTTAGTTGTCATAAACATGAGATTACTAACATATATTGAATTATCTAGTCATTCAATCTATACATTTTTTTTTGTTTTTTATTAGGTATGATGGACAACCTCCTACTGACTCAGTTTACCCTCCTGTACTTCAAGTCCGGGACCCAAGATCTCAGTTGTCACGGATATGGACAAAATTAGATTCACCTTTAGACCTTCCAGTCCCAAGATTCAAAATAGATGAGAATTATGTCGGAACACCTCCTCCTGTCGAAGTCACCATTTCCAATCTGAATGATAATATCGACCGTGGTTTTTTAAAAGATATAGTTAGTAAATATGGACCGACTGAAGATATTTTAATTTTCTTTCACCCAGAAACGAAACGTCATCTTGGGCTAGCCAAAATCATTTTCGAGAAAGTACAGGGTGCCAAGTTATGCGTAGAAAAGTTGAATGAAACATCAGTAATGGGCAAGGTAGTGAAAGTGTTCCTCGATCCTTTTGGCACTGAGTGCCGAAGGATGTATACGGACATGACGACTGAAAAGAAACCCATAAAGGAACCCGAACCCGAGCCGCAGATTGAGGATAGGAGGAAAGAAGAGGAGAAGCCTAAAGTCATGATAAAGCCTAAGCCAAAGAGGGATAGAATTAGAGAGGAGAGAGAAGACAAGCACTATACTATTGATTATGCCACACCCAGCTCCGGAGATAGTAGTTCTGTAACCCCTAGTCCTAGGAACTACGCTAATGATAGGCTTTACATGAAGGATTACCCTTACCCTAGCAGTACTCCGATCGCCTATGACTACAATCACCATTATCCTCCTAATTACAGTTATCCTAAATACAGTCCTTACACTCACCCTCAACATATAGCCATACATCCTCCGCATTGGGTCTGGCCACAACCTGATGGTCAAATCGGAACTTGGGAAGTCAATCAACCTACTCCTCCTCCGTTACCTTCTCTGCCTCCTCAGCCTCCGCCTGAAACTGAAACAGAAAAGCCTAGAAAGAAAGAACCATCTCCGGAACCTAAACACCTAGATTTAGATACAAGAATAGAAATGTTACTGAAAGAAAAAACTGTGGGTGGCGCTAATCCTCCCTTTCTTCAGATTATTAATAGCGAGTCAGAAGACGATGAACCCAAAGAACCTAAAAGAAATAAACGTTTGTCCACTGAAACAGAGAATTTTATTGCTAGTAGAATGTCTCTTCCAATGCCACCAGGTCTTGAAGAAATGGACAGATCGCCTTCCGACACCGAAGAGCAGCCACTTTCTACACCACCCTCTCCCTTTCTTTCATTAGAAATTTATCTCGAATGTCATCAAAAAGCAATCGAAAAGTCTAGGCTTGCAAAACAGAAAGAAATGTTAGAAACTACTGCATTTTTAGAAAAGAAAAATTTTATAAAAGATAATTATTTGCATAGTGAAATAAGTTCGAGTGATGATGAAATCCTGGCTGGTAAAGAGTCTAAGCTCACTTCCCCAACTAGTGAGCTTGTGAGTAAAATGTCGCCTATCAAAAAGGATGAAGATGACGATCATATGAGCCTGTCGAGCCTCAGTTCTGGAGAACCGAAAATCGAAGAGGTGAAGCCTACCGACAGCATGTTCCAAGCTCCGACGCATTACAACGGTTTCACCACCAGTTTCTATAACCATCCTCCTCCAGGACACCTTTACGCACCTACTGACATGTACCTGTGGAGGCCGCCAACAATAGCTGGCTACCCTGCTGCCTACTTCAGCCCAGGGGTGACACCTTTCCCTCATATTGCTCATATCCGTCCTCCAACCAGCTATCCACCTCCTGGTTACATCCATGCTATGAGTTCACAACAGCGTAACATTCCTATCAGTCCACATGATGCCACGATCCGTTCGGTTTTGAATAAAATCACTGAGGAGCTCAAGCAGATTTTAAAGAAAGACTTCAATAAGAAAATGGTTGAAAATACAGCGTTCAAAGCTTTCGATAGGTGGTGGGATGAAAGTGAAAGAATGTCCAAACAACAAGGCAACAGTGATGGAACTCCAATCAAGTCTGAAGCTAATCAATCTAGTGGTCCTATCCTGATGAATTCGATCATAGAGTCGGGAATGGAGTCCCTGGATCCAATGTCATTAGGATCTTTTGGATTAGGATTCAGAGCATCCCTTCCTAAACTTCCTTCATTCAGGCGTAAAAGGAAAGCACCGTCTCCTGTCCTGGATGAGTCTTCTGAAATGGGCAACGTCAGCGACCAAGAGGAGATTGTCCAGAGGTCAGATGACGAAGGGCTGCAATCAGACATAGCTTCTGATCAAGAACGAATAACCACAAGACAGAGGATTGTTCCGTCAGGCAGTAGCAGTAGCAGCAGTAGTAGCAGTGCTAGTAGTCAGAGGAGTAGCAGTAGTAGTTCCAGCAGCAGTGAAAGTAGCGACAGTTCGGAATCCTCCTCGTCGAGTAGTGAAAGTTCGTCTAGTGATGAAGAAGAGGAATCTAGTTCTGATGAATCGACATCATCTGGAAGAAGCTGTTTGGATTACCTTTCCTTCGAGGACCTGGAAGAGCCTTTACCATCTGGTTTGGTCACTCCTATTCCTGACAGAGACGTTGACAGCTTTTCTGATATATCTGATGATCTGGATAGGACTAAATTGGAACAGAAAGAAATTGAATCGGAGGAAGAGAAGGAAAGTACGGCTGATACTGACAGTCATATAATTGTAGAACATTCATATGCTGCTAAACCATCTACTGAGCCTATCCCACATGAAATGTTTGATCACGATTACGTCATAGACAGAAAGAAACAACCGCTTAAACCTATTCATGAAAATCGTATAGCCAGGCATGAATTCCCTCCGAAGCCTGTCAAGAAAACTCATCTCCAAAGAGATATCATTGGAGAAATGAATGTTTTATATGAATTCTTAACTAAAGGAATCGACAGGGAAGATATTAAATATCTGAAAATGAGCTATGAACATTTACTTGCTGATGACATGCAGAATTATTGGTTGAATGATACTCATTGGGTAGATCATCCTGCAACTGAAATACCTCCGCCTAAAAGAAGAAGAAGGGAAGAAAGGGTTCATAAAACAGGTTGTGCTAGGACAGAAGGATTTTACAAAGTTGATTCTAAAGAAAAGGAAAGAAGACTCCAACACCATGCGGTGCATGCTGCTTCTGTGATAGAGGAACCTGAAGATAACCTTCAAAAACAATCTGCTGGTAAAATGATTGCAATATCCCGTGAAGCTAGGAGTAATCAGAGAAGACTGCTTACAGCATTTGGATCGGATACCGATTCTGACCTTCTCAAGTTCAACGTTCTCAAGTTCAGGAAGAAACAATTGAGGTTCGCCAAGTCTTCTATTCACGATTGGGGTCTATTTGCGATGGAACCGATTGCAGCGGACGAAATGGTTATAGAGTACGTAGGGCAGATGATTCGACCTATCGTGGCTGACCTGAGGGAGCGTCAGTATGAAAGCATAGGCATAGGGAGTTCTTATCTCTTTAGAATAGATGTTGATACCATTATAGACGCGACCAAGTGTGGAAACCTTGCTAGATTTATTAATCATAGTTGTAATCCCAACTGTTATGCAAAAATTATTACGATAGAAAGTCAAAAGAAAATTGTAATTTATTCAAAACAACAGATAAATGTTAATGAAGAAATAACTTACGACTATAAATTCCCGATTGAAGAGGAAAAAATTCCATGTTTGTGTGGTGCTCAGGGCTGCAGAGGAACACTCAATTAAACACTTGCAGTACAAAATATTTTATTGCTCAGCCTGGACCTTTATATATATATATCATATTTCCCCTTGTATATAGTATTTTGAATTGTAAATATTAATGTAACAAATGTTATATATAATGAAACCATTTTTATATTTTTTTTTTTGTTTTCATTTTTTTGTTTTGTGTAAACATTAAGGTATTGTAAATTATTGTTTCTTTTTTTTTTTTTGTTTAATTTTTTTTTTTTTTAGTGATGACATCTTTTCAGCATCCTTTAGCAATTGTATATATCATATGTATATATTGTGGATTTGTAATTGTTCTGAGAAGATTGTCGTTTGTGTAAAAGAGCAAATGTTTCTATAAACAAAATATTCTATTCTATAATAATAAATATTTAAAAAAAGTAAATTGAAAAAAAAAATGGATAAGAATATTTTAAGATAGATCTCGCTGTTTCACTAGTTTGAGCCTGGTAAATGTTAAATGGATTTCACATATGTGTTCATTTTACAAATTTTTTTTTTTTTTCAAAAGCATATCCTTATATTTATACAATTATTATTATTTTTCTTTTTTTAGATATACAAAATTATGAATTATATTCAAATCAGGATGGTTTTTTTATAGTTTATTACGGAGTGATTTTATTAATACTAAGTTCATTGAACTGTGTCATATCACTATAATTATATGTTATAAGTGTTTCTAATTATATTATTTTCTTTAAGTAAAGTTGTTCTATTTGTTTACAGTGTTTCATGCTGTCTATATTGTAAATGAAACTTCTAAAGACGAAGTCATAAATGTAATACGCTGAAATACTTTAAAGTTCATAATTTAAAATTTTACTCATTTTATGTTTTCATTAATCACATTTATCAGGTCGAGATATTTTTGTAAAATGCTCATAGTATTAAAATATTTGACTGTAAAATTTTAATTTATGTACTTTGACATGAAAATTTTCCAAAAAGATTTTGTATGAAAAAATTAGTGTTGTGAATAAAAATTCTCTGGAATTACAATTGGAAAATAAAATCATTCCGTTTCTTGTGGACTTGAAATCCCTGCCATTTCAGTTTCTTTTGTCCCAGTGGTAAAAATATTTTAAACGTTTGTTTTATTAGAACTTTTTTAATTGTTACTAATAGTACAATATCTCTATATATATATCGAAATATATTAATAAATGCTGTTTTTAATTGTTTTATAAAACTTCTTTTCATTTGTAGCTAAGATAGTCTTCCATTTGATCAACTGAGCAATCATATTAATTATACTATCTCTAAACCTGTTGAGAGTTCGGGTTTCATTTATGTTTTCTTGAATAAAATGTTAGGAATACATTAGAAACTCTTTATATCACAAACTTGATGATTTTAAAAAGATTCATTTAAAATAATTGATACATTCAAATTTTATCATAGGAAAATTATTCGGCCATTAATCTATGAACTTTTTTTTTTATTATAAATAAAATCCTTTTATTTTTTTTTAACATAAAAAAATAATTTAAATTTACAAAAATACAAGTTAGATTATAAACCTTTGTAATCCTGAAAGGATTTTTTTTTTGTCACCGTTAGTGATAAATTATTTTCATTATCATTATTACAATAAAAAAAGTTCATTTAACGAGTCCCAATTATTTTCTTATGATAAACACTTCAATCTACCATCTTCTATAAATTTTAATGTTTGAAATTGTAATTTTTCATGAAATGAAAATCAGTGTTGTCAGTTCTGTTTTTTTAGGGTTGAATTATTTTTTCTTTTATTAAAAAAAATAATAATAATACTCTGGGACTATCACTTCATTAGAATGGTAATAATGAGTTATGAAATGTTCAGCCTAGATTAGTTAAATACACGAAGACCAACATACTACATTTCAACATATTACTATATGATGGATCTGCAAGTTTTCGAAAGGTAGGTTTTGAAAGTTCGTTCTACTCAAGACCTTTATATCTTTGAAGAATCCAAGACCATAAAATAAATAGGATTGTCAACTTTTCAAGATGGAGGATACCAAGAAATAAAAGCAAGAGGCTGTTTCTAGAGTCTCATATCCTATTGGTGAGGCAAGTGTTTTGTGAACTATTGGGATTACTAGGACTTCTCTGAAAAAATGGAAATTAATCAATTTGGACTGAGGAAATAAATAAAATGCTGAGAACAGGTTTCAACTCCAATTGTTTCAAATTAATCAGCTGATGGTCATTTTTTATATGATGTGTAAAACAAATCTTTATATGAAAATGAGTTTAAATTGGTAGAAGCAGTACAATATAAAAAGGAATAACAAATTGAAGTTGCTTGTGTTATGGTGGGTCTATCAAAGTTTTATGTGAGTAGGTGTAGCTGAGGAAAACCTGTACCACCACAATCCATGAAGGGTCTTGGGCTCAGTACATATAGAGATTCGTAACTGTTTCTAGGCCAACGGAGTATGCAAGGAGGTGATTAGGCCTTGATCACGCTCAGCCGCAAGGTTTTCCTCCAATTTTTTTGGGTACCCACTTTATAGAAGCTGGGTCTGCCCTAGGAGGGTTTCCATTCCCTAGGATCACCCCCAGACTGAATTAACAGAATAAGTAATATTCTGCCACAGCCTGGATTCGAACCCAGGACCCGGAGAACAGTTGAATAGTGCTCTATCCACTAGACCATGCGACTCTCCTAGCTGAGGAACAGAAATGAACATTGTGAGTATAAATAAAATGGAAGACAGTTTTTTTTGGGACTTCTAGTTCCCGAAGGATAATGTACGATGTTCAAAATAAATGACATTTGTCTGGCTTCTTGTAAATACATCACTGACTTGACGGCAAACAATAAAAAACTTTTAAATAAAATAAAAACATAAGAAACTTTCAACACAGTTATATTATTATTTCCTTATACTGGTTTAGTCATTATTGTTTTCATGTATGTGGAAGATTAATCTTTGCTGAAATGGAGAAATAAATGCTGTCTGAATGAATAAAGGAAGAGACATAACAAAGAGAGGTGGGTAAGAAATTTCTTAATAAGGTATGGAGGAAAAAGGATTTTTCATAGAAAGCAATACTATCAGAAGATGTATAATAAATGAGTAATTTGAGATCTTGTATTTAGGATGTTTGTGAAAACATGCGGAGCTAGGAGTTTGAAAATATAGGAAGATTCTACACCTCTTAAGGATTGGAATAAGAAGATTTTTTCTTTGGAAAAGACAAAACACCCATTACAAGAAAACCGGAAAGGGTCACCTGTAGCATAGTGGCTGTTATAACAGCCTTATAAGCACAAGATCAAGGGTTCAAACTCGTAGGTGGTCCTAGGATTTTTAATGGGGGTGAAAAATGCTTAGTTATGCAGTCCTTCAGATGGGATGTTATAACGTGATCCAAGTCTGTGCAAAGTCAGGTGCTTTATAAATAAATGGTGACATTAAGTAAATAAACAAACAACAAAAATACTAGTAAAAACTAGGAAACTCCTGGGAATATGATAAATAAATATTATGCTGCAGTTCATTAATCTTTTTAGGCTCATCTTGTTTATCCACTAAGTGTCAATGGACCAAATGGCTAGAAATAAGAGGATTCGGGCTTCTAGGGAATGAATATCAGAATCAAAAAAGCTGTTTGAGGATAGAAATGGATTTAAACAACAAAGTTTTGGAACTGAATAGAAGTTTTATTGAGGGATAGTAATGGACAGATGGGAATCTAGGATTTGTTTCTATTATCTAACATTGCATATATTCAACACACTAGCAACAATTGTTTGGTGAAGAAAGTGTTAGTTAAAAAAACTCATAAAATATTAGAATATGTGAGTGTCCAGAAATACTAACTTTTAATTTAGCATCAAGCACTAGTGAGTTAGAAACCAGCAATCAAAACTCCGATCGAGAAAGATCTACCCAGGAACTGCAGTGTGATGAGGTGGTATTTTAAAAATATTTTTTTATTAAATTTCACTAGAATATCTTTTCAAGTTCTGTCATAAAAACTTTTTTTTTTATCGATTATGGTGCGACTTGTAACTACCTCTGAGGTAGTTTCTCTAGTAAAAAATAAAATAAATGAAAGAAATGCACAATTGGAAAAGAAGGAATAACTAAACTTAAAGAGTTTGTTTTAGATTTAAGAAGAAACATTAAGTTATATAGGTCAAGAGATAAGTACGTACATTTTTTTTTCTCAATTACAATTTATTTATTTATTTTCAGATTTTCATACATATAGGCTTAGTGAAGACATATATTAATATTTTGGATATACACTAAATTAATATGTGCCGAGATCATAGTTATTATACTGTATTAGATATACTACAATGTTATTTTAAAGTTGGGTCACTTTGCAAAAAGTTTGGTACTGTATATGGAAATTTCATTCAACATATACAGTTATTTCAATTTACAGTGTATAAATTAAAATCATTAAACTTCAGGAACTGATTACACATCCCGAGAGCAAAAAAAAAAAAAAAAAAATTGCATATTAAACTGCACTAAATTCTACACAGAAAATATAAGTTTTGTATTTTTTCCTAAGTGCCATGTTTTTGATAATAGAAAGTGATCCTGCAAAAACTATTAAGTTTTTAGTGCCTCTATCATGAATTATACAAAATTCTCAACAAAAAAAAACTATAAATCTATTGCAAGCTAACATTCAAATGGATCCATAGCAAAAAGTTTTATATGAATCACATTACTTCTGAACGTTTTTCTAATAAAACTATTTTTATTAACCTTTAATTTTCTATGAAATAAGTCAGACTGTCTACTGATTCATCAAGTGGGGTGTGGAGTAAGGTTTCGATGATACAGAAAAAAAATTTTTTTTTAGTAATGAAACTAAACATCATAAAAATCTAAGTAAACCATAACTATTCAGTAATAAAATATGAAATGAAAGTGTGAAAATAAAATAAACAATCACCAATTTTTTTTGTTTCCCGGCTCATTTTCTTATACAGCAGCCTCATATAGATTTATTTTGCACCGTTCACATCCTATTAATACAGGCCTATTGCCTTAGTGAATCTGACCAAACTGTTGGGATTGATCAGTTCACACAGCTTAGGATCTGAAATACAGCCATGCCTAAGTGGTGAAACCGTATCCTATCTCTTCACAACTACATATCACATGATAGGCAGTTTCATCTTCCTTCTTACAGAATCAGCAAGTCGGTGAGGCTGCCAACCCATAAGTTGACAGTGTCATGTATATAGTCCTATCATCCTGTCCATTGAGAGAAGAGTTTACAGGTTCCCTCCAAAAACATTTAACAATGATGTTGCTACCCAGTATCCTTCCAGCAGAGCCTGGTTCTATTGCCAGCAGCCATCTTCATCAGACCTTTATAGCTGAGGCTTATTCCACAAACAGACTCGGGTGTGGAGGATGTCTGAGCTGAACCACTCCTTGCGAGGCTATCAGCTCCCTCACTTGGACAATGAACCTTATTCTGCAGGGAAAGGGTGTTGAGATTTCTTTTACACTCTTCTAGTAGTTTGGTCCGGGTGATGTAACTACCCTAACCTCCAATAGCAGCTTAACTATCAGTATGAATAGTTTTAAATCCGTATCACCCTGTCTGAAATCAGGGTTTGAGCATAGATGTTTATTTTTAATACTTCAGTCTGAAAGACTGAATAAGTTTGCCGAAAGAGGTCACCAATTAAAATGAATAATGATCAAATATTTAACATGATTTAATTACAAATCCAACTGTAAAATATAAAACAATGAAAATATCATGATGAGGAAGAGAATAAAACAGCAAGATGCACTGATTTAAAAAGAGCTATTATTTGTAAAGTTCGGTCCATTTTTGAAAATTTATTGTGAGAAGGATATTTTGACTGGAAACAATTTGTATCCAGTAGATTTTATTTGGACAGATTTTTACTTCTTTGTCAGAAAAATCTTCAATTTCAAACCCTATTTCTCTTGATATCAAAAGCCAATTCTTTGCCAATCCTAAAAGAGACCTCAGCTCCATTTAGATTAAATAAAAGAGGAAGCGGACTTTCACAAGTAATTGTCTTTATTTTTTAAATAAGTATTTATAAAATTTACAGCTGTAATTATGAATGCAACTACATAGTAAATAAGCAGAATGATAAAAACACTTGTAACAAGCTTGTAGAGAAAATAATCATTGATAGCGTTCCAAAAGTGGAATTTAAAAAACATTATAATTCCTTGTATCAACCCAAAAGCCTACATTATTTGTATATTTTATGATGGTGCCATTGGATCTGAATTACTTTCAATAGTTTTTGAGTGATCACTTCTATCCAAGAAAAAAAAATACAAAAATCAAATTTCCTGTTTTTGTATGGAATCAGTGCTTAGTACTATTAATCCATTGAACCCTGTAAGAGTCCATGTATATCAATTTAATCAAAACCTTACACTCTACAGTGTCATTTGAATACCTGTTGGTTTAGCATTCAGACCCTTTCCTATCAGTTCAGCTTTTTAAGAATTCATTCATTGTTTAAAGTAGGAATTTAACATGCTCATTTAAATTATGATATAACACTTTAATGATATTTTCTAAGTGGGTATCCCAAAGTTTTAATAACCTTTTTTTTAAATTCTTCAGTGAATTCTTTCTTAAAGCACAATTTTGCTATACTTTGTAATAGTTGATTTACTTCTTTTTTTTTTTTTTTATCATTTGAAATAATTATTGGTTGATATATTATTTAAATCAAGTGTTATGAATGAGTATATTTACCTTGATGGTGGGTAGAGGGGGAGATCAGCATGTATGAATTGCTATACGGAAGCTATGTTTTCTTAAAAAGTAACCAATGGGTGATGTATCATGTAAGTAGAGGAAGTATGATGACATAAAAGGTATATTTATTAAGAAAAAAAGTCAATTATTTATAACAATTATCAACTTTAGTTGAAATAATTATTTTTATTTTGAGTAAATTGGTTTAAGTACATCAATGATTTACAACTTTATTAGTTTTGTACATGGTTATAATGGAAATTCTTCTTTTTTAATTTAATTTTCAATATTTTAAGATTAATAAATAAGAACCTCAATTTACTTATTTAGATTGATAAAAATTTTTTTATTTGTTTTCAGCATATTACAACAAAAATATACAATCTATGAAAAAACATTAATTTAACTATGGTCTTTTAGATTTATTTATTTAATTTTTGTCTAATTGTTAAATAATACTGTATTTTAAAATAACTGAAAAAAAAAGCCAAATTGACAAAAGAAAACCTTTAGGTAACACAAATTTTATGATTTACTTTTGTTTTTTAACTTAGGATATAACTTCGATTGAAAATAACGTGTAGCTTTTGATAATGACCAATTAGAAAGGCCGAAATATTTAATAAATACTGACTATATGGGAGCTCAATGGAATATTCTGGTTCTTACTTATTAACTTGAAAGGATCAATATAGCAATTATGGCTGTAAAAATTTGTATTCCTTTAATTATTAACCCATGAACTTCGAGAAAGGGGCTAAAGTAAATTATTTCCAATTTGCAACAACTAAAATCTTATTGAAAATAATTATGGATGGCTAAAAGGGATTCTTTATTAAAGTAATATTATTTCTTATCGGTAATCACATGTTATGTCAACAGACATTCTAGAAACTATCAATAGTCTTAGCTTTTCTTGTAAAGACTTGCTTATTGCTGAAGTAACTTTGCTAAGGCTTTGATGAACAACAGTTTATAAACAGTAAACAAACATATTAGTGGGGTAATTTATAAAATTGAATTTCTTGAAAGTAATATATAGAGAAAATTCATGAATTATTAACTAAGGGACCCATTTCCCACTTTCATATAAAAACAATGATGTATTTTAAGGATTTTTAGATAGCTAAACTTCCTTATGTTTTTTTTAAGTTCTTGAATCAAAATGAATATAATATTTCCAATTGTTAATTATCATTTTTTTTTTAATTTGTATATTTAGCAGTGACTTAATGATTTATTATACTCCTAATTTTTTTCTAGTTAACCTTAAGGCAATAAAGCCCACATTTACGTCCCTCTCTATTATTCTGAAGGGACTTGTACCAGAATAAAGAATCTATTATTATTATACAAGAAATATTGGTACTATTGATTCGAACCTCAAGTTTGTCTTGCATTATTATTATTACTTTCAAATTTTAAAAAGTCAATTTTTATATTTATACATTTATTTTACTTCCTCAAAGCACTCAATGACTACCGGCTGGACTGCTAAAGAGGCCTGAGTAAATTAGGATCCTGCCAAACATTCTGAACAGATTACTTGAATGTTAAAGTAAATAAAGTGCATTTAAGGTAACAGTTTTTATGTACCGTTAAAATGGGGTGAATGGGAGCAAAACTTCAATATTAATTAAAGTTGCGTGAAAGCCATTTACTCTATGAATTAATGTTGTTGTTATTGGTTGTCCACTCTGTAAATAATTCTAATATAAGGTTTTGTTTTGTTGGTGTTACTTCGACTTATCAGTTCAACCTGTGAAAAATTGTACTAGTTACTACGAATTTTTTCTCTCCCACAAACTTTACCTGTAAGTATGAAACTGTTATCTATATAGTTTATTTAGTATCTGCTTACTGTTCATAAAGTTGTCTTCTTGCATAAAATTCCTTGCCCAATATATTATTTGCAACAGGTTTTTTAGGTTAAGGCATCCACATTTTCTGGAGTGTGGGGTGAATGGGAACACAGCTGTTTTTTTATCAGAAAAACACATCAAATGAATACTCTTAGCAAGACAGTGATGCTGAGTTGGTGTTGTCATGGACATCTGAAGATGAACCTGGATTTGAATCATTATCCACAAATTATGACATTTCAGTTGGCGACTTTTTACTTGTTAAAGTATTTGGAAAAAACCTGATAATTTTCGACTTTATGTTTGTAAGGTTTTAGAACCTGATGATGGATACATCGGATTGTTTTACAAAAGAATCTACCATAGTTATAGGTTTGTCTCAACTCAAGAGAAAGCTTATTTTAGTCCAAGTGAAGTTATATTGAAGTTGGAAGAGCGAATCGGATCTTCTAAATCTACCAGATTCTTGAGGTCTGTTTCATTTATCAAAGTGCATACATCATTTACTGACATTTCTTCTTCTTCCTACAGAAGCGTGATGCTTTAAAACTTTTTTAGAATGTAAGAGACCTAATTCTAGAATATGAGTGAATAAAGTGACCTAATTTCTATTTTTAAAAGATTTTATTTAGAAAAAGTAATTTAATAAGCATTTTTAACTGTTCTAATTCACCCCACATGTTGTAAATGGGAACACAATAACATTTTCAATGTCGTTCCTATTCACCCCTACTGTAGGGTGAATGGGAACAGTAATATATATATATATATATATATATATATATATATATATATATATATATATATATATTGTTTTTTTTTTTAAGCTACTAGTCAAAAACACACACCCAGTAAATATGTAATATAGGGGATGTGGACCTAAGATTTGACGTATTATTCAATTAATTCAGATAAAAAATAAATTTGTTATATTGCTCAAGATACCATAGAGTGTTACTATTCACTCCATTTTGTGGTATTTTAATTTATATTTTTAAATCTTCTATGTCTAATCTATACATGTGTAGAAAAAAAAAATTAAGTCTGAAATTTGTTCTAGAAGTCTGTATTTTTTTATATAAAATACAATAATATCATAATCTCTATATAAAGTCTTAAATTTAAGTACATTTTCAGTAAATAATTCACAACAAAATTCATCTTTTTAAAATTTCAGTAATACAGGGTTTTTTATAATACATAAACCATGTATAAAAATATTACTATGCAATTTTACTGAGTAAACTTAGTGGTCTAGTCATTAAATAATAAATCCTTTCATAGTATTCCAATGAAAGGAAGAAAATATTAAAAACTAAAAACATTAATTTTCATTCAATTAAAAAAAATATATTAAAGAGCATGTCAAAGTTGATATAAATTATATACTTAAAATAATATAACAAGATTTCAATAATTAAATCTATAGTTCTTCTGCTGGTATTTATTTTTTGAATTATATGGTTTATGTTTTGTGTATTTTTTCTTGTAAGGGATTTTATATCTTATAATGTTTGCGTCAAAGTTACTCCTGGAAGGGAAATAAAAAAACAGAAAAAGAATTAGGCACATAACTGAAAATATAAACAATTTATTAAAAATACATTTAAAACATTTGGTCACATAATCACAGCCAAAATATCAGCTTTGATGAAGTATCATTATTAATAACATTATTTTAAAAAGTTAAAAGTAATAAGACAAGAATTAAAGTTAACACTTTGGCTTTTAAAATTGGAAACAAATCAAAAAGAACATTAAATTTTTTTTGAACAATGACTTATAAATAGTCCAAATAGTAAAAAAATAATTAATAAATAACTAAAATTTCAAAATATAAAGTTAAAATGAAAGATAAAATCAACTATTTCAAAGATAGGAACTTAAAAGACATACTTTTTTTTCAATTAAAAAGTTATACAAATATTTCAATGAAAAAAAAGTTAAACTAAATGATGAAGTCAAATATTTCAAAGATAGGAACTTAGAAGACTTAATTTGTTTCAATTAAAAAGTTATACAAATATTTCAATGGAAAGATGATTAATTGAAAACAAATTAAAATAATTAACTGAACATCATGGTGCTTGGATTGTACCATATAAGATCAAAAGTCAGCATCGCATCGTTCACAATGTCTTTTTGTGAAGTGATGACGAGATTGTCCCAGTTTCCGTACATCCCTTGAACGGTCCAATTTACAGAACCTGCCATAACTTTCCACCCGTCGATTATTGCTATCTTACTGTGCATGTGGTAATTGAGAAGGGGTATTCGCACGTTCACACCTGAAAATAATTTTATATATAGATGAAAGAATCTAACAATTAAAATTTATATGATAAGAAAGAATATGCAGAGATCAAACAACAAAAAAAAAAAAAAAGGTAAAATATGGGATTTTTTAATGCATGAAATGAAATGAAAATTATTTTTACTCAGGGATATTACATCTTCTAAGAATAATGTACAATGAACAAAATAAGTACAGTTAATCCTTTCACTTCCACAATTCTTCAACTTGGTTAAGTCATGATTGATTGATTACCTATAAGCAGAAGATTGATGTTTCAGGAGATGGAGATGAAGGGTGTTTGAATGCGTTTACAGAATAGAATTCAAGAAGAGATTTGGGTAAGAGTTCTGATGTTCAGTAGCATGGATGAGTTGGAAACGATTTTTCAAAGGAAGTAGTTCTATGAGAAGGGAAGATAATTCAGTAGATTGAATGCTTGTGTTTAGGGTTTGTATGAAAGAATGAGGAATGAAGAGTACAAGATTTTCTGGATATTAGGGATTGCAGTAGTCTGCTGTTCTCTGAGTCCTGGGTTCTAATCCCGATTGTGACAGAATACTATTTATTCTGTTAATTCAGCCGTGAGGTGATCCTGGAGTATGGAGACCTTCCTGCGGCACACCCAGCCTCTAAAAAGTGGGAACCCAAATTGGAAATAACCTAGTAGTTGAGTGTGATTTCGGCTACTTCACCTTATTGCATGCCCCTTGGCCTAGAAACAGTACAAATCTCTATATATACTGAGCCCAAGACCGTTCATGGGTTTGTAGAGGTACAGGTTTTATTTTTTAAGATTGCAGTAAAAAAAAAGTATTTTTTTCTTTGGGAGTCAAAATCCACCCTTGACTAGAATACCAGTGAGAAATGTGAGGTATATTAGATATACACTTATACATTTATTTAATGTCACTTTATGCTACTGTGAGAGGGGAGCGGCGTGGTCTAGTGGATAGAGCACTAGTCTGCTGTGCTCCGGGTCCTGGGTTCGAATCCCGGCTGTGGCAGAAATATTATTTATTCTGTAAATTCAGTCGGGGGGCGACCCTAGGGTATGGAGACCCCTCTGGGGCAGACCCAGCCTCTATAAAGTGGGTACCCAAATTAATTGGGGAAAAACCTGGCGGCTGACCGTGATTAAGGTCTAATCACCTCATTGCACTGCCGTTGGCCTAGAAACAGTACGAATCTCTATATGTACTGAGCCCAAGACCCTTCATGGGTTGTAGTGGTACAGGTTTTTTTTTTTTTTTTTTTTATGCTACTCGGACGATGCTATAGTGGGAGTCCTAAATTTTGCCTATCCAGGTTTTATTAGGATAGGGATCTTTAACGAGTACCCCACAACATTAGATATTATATAGAATTAAAAAAGAGGTAACTTGACTATATTAACCTTACATTGGTAAAAGGAGTGATGTGTCATCCCAGAATATTAAAAAAAATAACCTGATTTCCAGTTATTCCATAATTTGAATAGTCTCCTTTGTAAGATCTTATTTTATTTCTGGTATATTTACAGCTCTGGTCTGTTACAGACGTTATCTGCTATTCCTGGAGTAACCGCTATTCCTGATACCTTTAAAATTTATTATTATTATATTGTTCAGGCCTCCCGAGAACCACGGGGCTCGTATCCACTCTTCGGAACGGTCTACTTTCTCTTCTTCCAATACTCATTAATTATTTTACTATGAGCCAGCCTGATCATCTCCTCTGTCTATTTGGTACCTGTGGTCTTCTTACTGATAAGGGACATTGAGAAATTGCCGTATATGACTTGCCGGTACTGGGTTTTATCCAGTGGAATCCCGAGTTGTTCCGCATCTAAAACTTCACCGATGTGATCTACTTGTTCTTGGAGGCCTTCCCTCTACCTGCCACTATGAAGATCCTGTTGGTTAGTCTTTTGGAATTCATACGGGCCACCATAAAAGGCCAATCACCTCTTCATCATACATGTCACAATACCCTCCTGGTGTTTATAGAGCTCTTCATTATCTGTATCCTGTAAATGCCATCCTCTTTCTTGACTAGTCTCAGGATTCTCCTCTCCTTCATCTCCAGCTTCCTAAGTGGGCCCTTCCTGTCCAGTACAAGGCACTCAGAAGCATAAAGGACAGATGATTTTACTACTGAGTTGTAATGTCTTAACTTGAGATTTTTGGAGGGGCATTTGGACGAGTAAATACTTCTGCAGGGGTGATGAGCCCTTTCAAAACTTGGTACACCTGGTGTCTATAGTTAGGTTCTCGCTCTAATTTGCAGTGATCCATTCTCCTAGGTACTTCACTGCAGGTACTTTCTGTATGATGGCATCTTCCTGAGGGTTTATAGAGGGGCCTCCCTGATGTTAGTCATGAATTCCGTTTTCTTGACGTTGATCTCCAATCCGGTCTGAACAGCTTAATTATTAATATTTTCATTTTCAAATTTTTTAATACCAATTTGTATTTCAGCAAAATGGATCAATACTGTTGCAAATAATCTAAAGTTAAGTGACTTTATTTTTCTAGTTATTAATATTCTTTTAAAATGTTTTTATTACTTATAAATGTTTTGTTCCAGTACAAAGAGGGAGCGGCGTGGTCTAGTGGATAGAGCACTATTCTACTGTTCTCAGGGTCCTGGGTTCGAATCCCGGCTGTGTCAGAATATTATTTATTCAGTTAATTCAGTCTGGGGGTGACTCTAGGGTATGGAGATCCTCCTGGGGCAAACCCAGCCTCTTAAAAGTGGGTACCAATGTACTAAGCCCAAGACCCTTCATGGGTTGTAGTTGTACAGGTTTTTATTTATTTTTTCAGTAAAATAACTTACAAGTAAAATGTACTTGATTAGAGATGGTATTTGTTTTTTTTCTGTATTTTATATAAATATTTTATTTGAACAAAACTTTAAAGAGTATATAAATAAATGACAGTATTTGACCTTGGTACTGAATAAGTTTTTCTCTGAGTATTTTGTAAGAAAAATACTTGTACCGAATATCCAAAAATTTCTATTTTTGTCGATTAAGTTTAAAAATATTTTATTTAAACTAAAACATTAATTAACATGTACTTAGTTAAATACAGTGTTTAATTTTTATATAATTTTACATTTAATTTTTCCTTTATAATTTAGTAAAATATGAGGAGTGACTGGTCACGACTGTTACATTATTAATCTACAAAGAATTGTGATATCACCATAAGGAATAAATACAAATTATACATCACAATTTTTTAACCGTAGTAAGTAAATCATTATTCATGAATTTATTTCCCAACCATATTGTTAAGAAATAGTTAGATGTTTTCTTTAGTTTGTAGTTGTATAATATTCTAACATATATACATACAACTTGAAATTGTTACAAGTAGATATCAGGATTTAAAACTAATTTGAATATTTTAAATCCTAGTTTATTCACCTTCCTCTTCAGTTTGTAGGACAGAATTATGAAATTGATGTATCTCAGAACAAACTGTTCATAACAGTCATTAGGGTTTTATGATACTAGTTATTATCTTAGTACTAGTTATCTTTTTTTTTTTTTTCAGTTATAGGATGATATTTAATGAATTTCAACAAAATCCCACCATTTTGTGATAATTTCTTATAACTATCTTTAAACTTTTCAATGCATATACTCAAGTAATAAGTAATTTAATCTATTGAGGAATGAATATCTATTGGGAATTGTTTAAAATACAATACCCTTCTCATTTTTGGATTTTTTTTATGTATATATACTTTTTAAATGCTATTCTAGTTATCTTTAAATAACATTCTATGGATATATCAATTTAAATTTCACAGATGGAAGGATATTAAAAAATAAATTAAAATTTTAAATTTACAATTCCAACTTATAGACATTTTTTTTTCCGGGGCACAGCAGGCTGCGTAGTACCTAGGCCTCGCGGTGTAATCTCCTGGGAGATCACACTCACGTTTCTCGATGTATTTTGTAGTGTAGGGTCATCACTCCCTACGCCTAATTTTGTGAGTGGCCAACATTTGGCTGACAGGTCTCACATACCCGGGGGAGAGGCTGTGAGTGAATCCCAATTTAATTACATCCTTATAAAATCCTGGCTGGGACTAGGATTCGAACTCGCAACCTTTAGCAGAGAGACACGGGCTCCCCTTATTAACATGCTCATGCTATATTATTTTTAAGCACCTAATTAAAGTTAACATTTAGGTAATTTTTTTTTTTTTTTTTTTTTTTTTTTTTTTTTTTTTTTTTTTTTTATGTTTCACATCACAAATATTTTTATCAAAAGAAACAGATAATATTACACATATAATTATGATACCTGATTTTTGTAAATAATTTATATTCAACATTTTCTTTCTAATTATTGTATTAAAATGTATTATTTTAGCTAGTAAAATTATTATTTTAGTTTCAATTTAGTAATTTCTCTGTATAAGTGAACAGTACAATAAATAAAAAAAAAAAAAATAGTCAGTCTTTTTATTTTCTCTATCATTAAAAAAAAAATTATGATATAATTTAATAAGCTAATCAGGCCATTTTAAGAACAAAAATATGCAAAACCAGAAGAGCCCATAGCTTTTCTTTTCATAACAGTTAAGCGATTGGATAAATGAATATATGGCTGTAGAAACAAGGTAACTATTAAATACTGTTGGGCTGGATTCGATGAAAGCCAACCATCTGTTAAAACAGATGTTCAACTCGCTGTAGAATTGATTCAAATTATTGAGTTATCAATTTAATGGTTAAAATCTTTAAAAGAGGATGTTAAAAAAAATTACATGATAAAAATATCACAGTCTTTTATTAACAAATTAAAAAATAATTATCAACAAACTATTTACACATTATTAATGACATTTAAAAAAATAAAAGTACATATAAGACAAAAGAATAATATGTTTATCCTATTGAAATAACAAAAGAAATACCACATTGATTAATAATGCGAACTTGAGATCCTTTGTTTGTAGACATCTCATTATCACACACGACGCGAACTTTAACTCCTCTTTTGTGTGCGTCAATTATGCAATTGGCTATTTCCATGCTTGTCAATAGATGAATACATACATCTAATGTTTTTCTGCAACTGTTGAGACAGTCCATTATGCAACTGCAAATAAAATAAGAAAAATGGATTAATTTCAACATAAACTTACATCAATGTTTATAAGAATTATACCAAGAGCCAAAGCTGAGGAAAATTAACATAGGGCAGATCATTCTTAATCCTAAGTATTTCAGCATTAATAGTAATTAAGTGGTCAACTGTGACTAATATAACAGCCTTCTACACCCAATGTCGCAAATTGGAACCTGACAAATGTCCCTAAGATTTTTAAAAGGGATTAAAAAATCCTTTGTTAAGCTGGTTTTCGGTAGGGATGTAAAAAGGTGGTCCTGAGCTTGTGCGATGTCAGGTACTCGTAAAAGATCCCAATCCTAATTAAACCTGGCTAAGTAAAATTTAGGACTACCACTGTGCATTTTCCCACTAGACAAAGCATCATAACGTAACATTAAATGAATGAAGAAACAAGTATAAGTATACAAAGCATAAAAATTGAAATGCTGAAAGTGATTAGTAAATAGAAAAAACATGATATTAATACGGCTTTTATCACTAGAAAGCTTAGTCCAAAGTCAAGAGTTAATTAACTCATACTAAGTTTCAAACTAAATTAATTATTATATCTTCAAAGGTTTACATGTACAGCCATGGGTTTTCTGAATAAATAAAGTTAGATTATTCAATTTAAGTTGTTCAATGGTGAAAAAACATTCTTTAAATTGCTTAATATTCTTCGATTTAACTTTCTCATTTTATGTTATTACTAGCTACGGTCCAACACTTGCAACAACATATACATGTATCATCATGATAGAATGTTTAAAATGAAGGATGGGCAAGATAATAGAACAATTTTTAAAGAAGTGCGTTTCACTCAAATGAATTATAGTAATGAAATATATCAGGGAAAATTAATTTTTTTTAAATTAATTCAGAGTAAATTACACAATACATTGAAAAGACTTAGCTTAGAATTTAAAATCATAAACTATCTCCTCAGAACAAAGAATAAACTATATTCATCACACACCTTACAAATCATCATCATCTATGTCGACATCTTTGGATTTCTTTGCTTTTTTCAAAAATGCAATATTTTCTTCTAATTCCTTCCACTGCTCGTCAGTTATACGCTTTCTCTTTCTCTTAGTTTTAGTTTTCCCTTCTTCAATTTTCTGTTTCTTTTTAAGCATTTTTTCTTTTTTCTTCAATTTTCTTTCTTCCTTATTTTGCTTAGATATGGACCAAGGCACTGATTTTTTCTTAATTTTTCCTTGCGATGGCCATATTCCAGTTTCCTTAAATGTTTCCAGCTTACTAATCCTAGAAGCTTCTTTTTGTTTGTCCTTATACTCGATACTGTTGTAATCAACATCGACTGATTCATAATCTACTTGAATATTTTTTAATTCGGGCATTTTGGGTAGCCTCAAGAGCCCAAATGATGTAGCCAAACCACTAAAATCCAAATCTTTATCTCGCAAAATAAAATTGCATTCATGATTTTTATATGCCCTTAGATAAGAAACAAAAGCTTGATTTGCTTTATCAAAATAAGCTCTATCATCGAGCTGTAAATCTTTTGCAACTTTTGAAACTCTTTCGATTTCTTGAAGGCAATCGATTTCTTCATATTCTTCAAGAGATACTTTCTGGTTTCTCTGAATGAATTCGACGTATGCATCTTCACTAGGCATGAGTAAGGTAAGAGCAGATCCGATGTGCCCAATTCTAGCAGTTCTGCCACATCTATGAACAAAAGCAGAAACAGAAGTAGGAGGATCAAATTGGACGACCCAATTAACATCTGGTATATCAATGCCCCTTTCCATAATATCTGTACAAAGTAACACACCGTTTTCGATCTCTCGAAATTTATTAAGTATTTTCTGTCTTTTTTTCTTCATCTTACCATGAAGAGGAAAAAATTGAAAATTTGGAAGTAGCTTGATCAACAGTGCAGAAAAGTATTCTACACAAGCGCAAGTTAAAAAGAATACAATATACTTGTCATTCGGACCATGATGTTCCAAGAATTTCATTGTGTATACTAATTTTTCATTGGGTTGACAGATTTTGTAGAAGTTCTTCAATTCTTTGGGAGTAGAAATAGTTGAATTGCAATCGTGCTGTTTTACTGACACTATCACTGGATTTCGTAAACCTGAACGAACGAGCAATTCAAGCTGACGAGTCTGAGTTGCGGAAAACAAGCTTGTTCTTCTCTGTTTTGGAAGATAAGCTAATATTGCATTTAAAGATTTTTCAAATCCTAAATCTAACAATCTGTCAGCTTCATCTAAAACGAGCATTTCTAATGATTTCAGTGCTTTATGCAACAAAGGGCAGCCTCTATCTAATATATCTTCAAATCTTCCAGGAGTAGCTATTATTATGTGCGAGCTTTGTGTAGACAATCTCTCTATTTCCTCCGAAATGTCAGTACCACCAATAATCAGGGCTTGTACAAAGGGTTCCTCCATGTGTTCCAAAAACTTTGATAGAACTTCACTAGTCTGAACTGCTAACTCCTAGTTGGTGAGAGAATAAGCCCTCCAACTTCAAACTTTTTCCATTTTTCTGTTCTCTTGTACATTCTTTGAAGTAGAGGTATAAGAAATGCTAAAGTTTTACCACTACCAGTAACTGCTTCTGCTGCCACATCTTTATTTTTAAGAAGTAGAGGAATACATGAAGCTTGTACCGGAGTCATCTGGGTGAAATTGAGAGTTTCCAAAGTCTTTAAAATGAAATCACATAGCGGAGGTTGAATGTTATTCCACTCAGTCAACATCTTACCGAAATATTTACAACTACTATTCCAGAAACGTGGTTACATAGAACCTATGTATATAACCTGGCGACTTATAACCTCCACGAAGGGAGCTAACTAATTTAGAGCGAAAATCCAAAAAATAACAAGATATAAATATTTTTTTAATCCTGGCAAAATAATTAAAAATTTTTGATAGATTTTTAATCTATATATATATCAGTTAAATAATTTTGAAAAACAATGCGACGACTCAAAAATTAATTTAAGCGATGAACGATATAAGAAAATTAGATAAGTTTGAAATTAAAAAAAAAATAATTCCAGAATGAATCACATATATACGCAATTACAACGACTATTCTGGTCAAAAGGAAACGTTAAATTCTTCCTAAACCTAATTTTCTATTACATTTTCTGACTTTCCTTCAACTTTTAAATTTCATTTTTTCTGGACCTCCCCGCATAATTACAAAACATAAAAAGGGGTGTTAAAAAAATGTAATTAGCTTATAAAGAAACGTAAAGGACAAAATTGCTTCTTCGGCAAAGAAATTTGGTTATAGCTCACCTAAATGGGCCTCAAGTATTTAAGTATACAAACGAAATAAAACCTAATGCCTAATTAAAAATTTTAAAGCTTAACAACGAAACCAAATTTCAAGAATTGTTTTTTGTATTCCATTGTAGTATGTATTTTCAGTCAAATAGAAATAGCTGGGAATATTTACCTGGGCAACACTGTTTATGGGAGGTTACAATACCAAAACATGTTTACAAAGGAATCAGTAGTGAACCTTACTTTCATTGTTTACAAGAAATTATATTAGTGTTAGTGTATTTAAAGCTATGGCTGACCGACTGACCCAACTGCAGGACACAGTTAACCAACAGGCTGAGTATTTTTGCAACAGTATTGGAATTCTGCAACAACATTCTACTCCAAGCAAGTTTGCAGGTTTTGATAGATCAGGATCTCAGACTCCTCAACAGCAGGATGATTATGCTCAACTTTTCGCAGCACTTATAACAAGATGTGCTAAAGACATAGATGCATTGATAGAATCTCTGCCAAGTGATGAATCCTCAAATGATCTGCAACACCAATGTCTCCGCAAATTGGAACAAGAAAACCAAGAAGCTGCTGAAAGATTAGAAGATGTCGTTCGAAAAGGAGAAATACTATGGGAACAAGTGCAAGCATCACTAGCAGATATTGCACAGAGTCAGCTGGAAATGCAACATATTACTGCCAGTAATAGTAATACAAGAGGTAGCAGTTAAAATGACAATATCATTCAATCAAAAGCATTTTTATATTTACATTGTATATTATAGATCTGTCAACATGAGTTTAGACTGTTACCAAACTTTCAAGCAAATACAGTGCTGTTTTACAATAACAAAAGGTGTAACTCTCAAGTACTTGATAGTTTGGAGATAGTCAAATTTTATGAAAGAACATACCTCATATCTCTGGGTGTAGTAATAATATTATGATAAATGTTTATAAAATATTATATTAATATTTCTTTATTGTAATAATAAAAGCTACTATAAATCCTGATCTTATTCAGGAAATGAATTTGACTGATTTAATAAGTTTTGTAAATAATATTTTTATTTATCCATATCTGAAACAATTTACTTAGTTCTTTCTTGTGTAAGTTCTGAAAAAATAGAATTGTAATTTTATACAATAAAATTTTCTTTTTGCAATACTTAATACACCAGACTATTAATTGAAACATGATAACACCAAAATTTGTCATTATGATGATTACTGAGCTGGATAGACTTCTACTTAAAAGATTTTATAACTGACAAGAATACAAAGAAATTAATACATCTAAGGGTTTTAAAGATGATGACTTTATAGTTTTTATATTGTATAGAAAATATTAAAAATTGTAGAGATAAACTCATTAATAAACAGTAATAAATTACTCATTTGTAATTATGTGATTAAATAATTACCCTTCTTTTTTTATTAACTGTTGGTTATTAACAGGAAATTTATAACTTTAGTTAAAATTTAAAATCTAATCACAAGCTAAATATTTTGTTAAAAGAAGATTAAGTTAAGAAAAAAATAAAGAAAATGACAATTATTATACCCATGCATAGATTATATTAAGCTTCCTTTTTTTTTTTCATTTAAATTTTAATAATACATCTTAAGCAAGGATAGTAAACTATGAAGTTAATAATTCGTTTTAACATTACATCTAAAATGTTTCTATATCTGAAGTTTCAAAATGGCGATCCTGAGTAAGTTTTTGTTAGTGACTGTATTAAATTAAAGAAAAATGATTTAACAAAAACAACTAAATAGCAATACTTTAAATCATTATCTTACAATCTGACAAATTTAAAGGCTGATCAGACAATCCATTCGGCTAGAAAGGGCGAAACAATTGGAATTCAAGTAACTGTTAATTAAGACTACAGGTAAGTTGGTAAAATATTTTTATAAAAATTTAGTCCACACTAAAAGAAGAAAATCTAACTATAGCCAATAGATACTAGAGACACATAACCACAGCAACTTCTGAATGTCAAACGGGATCCACAACTTTATTGAGAGAAATACTGCTAAATAATTAAGTTCAAGTTGTTACTTAATTTTAATCTTAAACAGTATTGAGAACTATAGTAAAGCAGCGTTAATCAGACAAATTTATGTAACTAATAATTGTTCACAAAGAAGCAGGAAATCGAAAGAATTGCTGACCTATAAAACATATTTATAAGAAAGAAAAGTTTTATTTATATATTCACAAAATAAAATAATTTGTTAACTATATTTTTAAATTATTTCGGTTAACCTTAAAATAAAAAAATTAGTCTTTTTATTTCAAACAATTATTAAACATGTTCTTGAATGAAGTAATAATAGTAGGAAAAAATTACGAATCTACTATTATAAAAAATCAGGTGCTGGCTACACACATGACTTTCATTTACCTCGGCTGTTATAATCATTTAAGAATTATTAAATAAAGTTAAAGTTGAAACAAGTTTTTAGTTAATGTAAATAAAAAGTCTGATCAGTTTCGTTTTGTTATGATTTAGATTAATAATATTAAATTGTTTGGTATAAGTTTATGCCCTATACACCATTACCTTTTACAACTTTTAGTATACAATAATATTTTTTCTAAAATATTTTTCTTTCCAAAGGTATGTTATACATCCCTATATTACTATTCTTTTACCAAAAAACCAAAGACTACATAAAAATATGTTTGTTCTTTTCTCCTTTAATTTTGTTAAACTTGAATATTTAGCTGTTCTTTATCAATGCAAATAAGATGATATATTTTATTTTTTCGAATCTAAAAATTCTCATCATTCTTTATTTCCAGATCGGCTACATGAGCCATACATGGGTTTAATACAAAATTGAAGGTACTTAAGAGGAAGAAAATTTAAACTAACATTTAAGCCCTCTCCGGCTATTTCAATCAGAATGAAACCTACACCTTATTAAAGCCATTTAATTATACATTCGTATAGTGAGTTTAATCAAAATCTTTAGAGGAGGAACTGGTAAAAGGTGTAAAATGCATGGTATAAAGTGCTCTTCTGGTGGGCTGATTTTGATTACATTAAGTTGCTGTGACATCTTGGGCATATAGTCTCATATAGCTTTTTTCAGTCAAATTCATAATTTTTTCAGTCAAATTCATAATTTTTTCAGTCAAATTCATAATTTTTTCAATCAAATTCATAATTTTTTCAGTCAATTTCATAATTTTTTGTACCCATTTTATACAGTTAATTTAATGAGGTTTTGCTACCAAGAACTGAACATTTTTATTAAATCTTGTTGTTGTTTATCCATTTAACGTCACTTCATGTTACTGTGCTTAATCCGACGGTGCAGCGGGTGTCCTAAGTTTTGCCTATCCAGGTTTACTTAAGACAGGGATCTTTTAGGAGTTCCACTTATTAAATCTTTTAAGAGTCATCTGGTGCACAAATATAGGACGATCTGCTGGTTTTAGACTTGCGACCTTAAGCGTAGAAGGCTGTTATGCTAGCCACTACTCCACAGGTGACCCTCAATGCATTCAATGAGGTGTTTGAATCTACTGGGTTTGAACACGTTACCTTGGACATATTAACCTTTAACTCCTTGCTGAATGCATCCAGGGTCACCTGTGGAGTAGTGGCTAGCATAACAGCCTCTTTTAAAGGAAGATATAACAAAGGATTTTTACTCCCTAAAAACAAACATAGAGCCATCTGCCAGGTATGAACTCGCGATCTAGGGGATAGAAGGATGTTATGCTAGCTACTACTCCACAGGTGACCCTCGACACATTCAAAAAGGTGTTTAAATTTGCCGGTTCGAACCCGTGACCTTAGACATATTAATCCTTAACACCTTTTTGAATGCATAAAGTGTCACCTGTGGAGTAGTGGCTAGCATAACAGCTCTCTCTGCTTAAAGTCAAAAGTTCAAAACCAGCAGATGGCTCTATGTTTGTTTTTAGGGAGTAAAATTCCTTGGTTATTTCGTCCTTTAAAAGAGGCTGTTATGTTAGCCACTACTCCACAGGTGACCCTGGATGCATTCAGCAAGGAGTTAAAGGTTAATATGTCCAAGGTAACGTGTTCAAACCCGGCAGATACAAACACCTTGTTGAATGCATTTAGGGTCACCTGTGGAGTAGTGGCTAGCATAACATCCTTCTATGCTTGAGGTCTCAAGTCTGAAACCAGCATATCGTCCTATATTTGTGCACCACAGATGACTTTTAAAAGATTAATTAATGGAACTCATAAAAGTCCCTCCCTATCTTAAGTAAACCTGGGTAAGCAAAACTTAGGACTCCGCTACACACCGTCAGATTAAGCACAGTAACATGAAGTGACGTTAAATGGATAAACAACAACAAGATTTAATAAAAATGTTCAGTTCTTGGTAGCAAAACCTCATTAAATTGACTGTATAAAATGGGTACAAAAAATTATGAATTGATTGAAAAAATTATGAATTTGACTGAAAAAAGCTATATATGAAATTTCAGTTTTGTACACCTTTTCATTTTCGTGCCGGACTTACCACACACAGACATTTTGGGGGAATTGGTTAGTTCAACTCAGAGGACCCTAAAATGTGTATTTCTGTTGAAAAATGGAATTTAAAAATGTTCACGATCGCAATACTTTTCCTTACTACACATAACATAAAACAGCATGAGATGAAATAATAGCAATATTAATAATTAAGTAATGGTATGTATACAGCAAATTAATTTAGTGAAATAATAATAAAATAGTAAAATTACATATATGCATAAAATATTTTTAAGATAGAATTTATTAATAACATGTCAAAGACGATGTTTTTCCTTAACTTAGCAATAAGTGTTATGTGCTTTTACAGTTGTAACGCCTAAGGAAATATTTATAGTAATTGCTTATCTCTTCTATTAGTTTGTTTGGTTTTTTTTTATGGCATACAACAGCTTGATCATCAACACCCGGCGGTTAGTCATTGTCATGGTCATACCTCAGTTTGATAAGCAGTTACTCCAAATAGCGAGGAGGCCCGATAATAGGGGACTAGATCTTTTATTAATTGATTTAGAGAACCTGCCGTCTCAGTTTGGGGAAAAAATATTTGTTGTATTGAGAGAAGTTTTAAGTCTATAATTTTTGTGGATATTCTTGTTTAACTTGTATATCCTTAGATAGTCAGGAAGGTGAAACTCCACATGGGTTAAATATAAGTAAGTTGTGATCGTATAACTGAGGATGAGTTGATTTTTTGAGCTGAGTTAAGAGATTTTAATGGATTATGAAAACATTTTCTAGATAATTGTTTTTGCTGAATCTGTTTTTCTATTCATGTGAGATATCAGTCCAGGTTTAAGCTGACATATTTTGTAGATTCAGACCATGCTATGAGAGCTGAATTTATAATAATGTTGCTATCTATATGTACGGACTTACAATGAAACTGTTAGAAACTAAAAAAGAAAAAAAATTATATATTTTGATTAATTCTCTTACCTAAGTTTCCTGTAAGGGCAGTCCGATTTTTCACACATTTTCTTTTTATATATATGCTTATCACAATCCCCAAGCCCAGAAGCACAAAAAAACAAGGCAGTATTAACCGAATGTTTTTGTCTACTGATCAGTCCATCAATCTCTCTCATTGCATTTTTGTACTGATGGTACTTGTAAAAAACAAATCCTGCCACAATCCCGGTATTTAATAATAATATTTCTTTTAATGCCATGACTCTCTATTAAAATTATTCAGTCAAAAACTTAGAGTAGAAATTTAAACACTAACTTAACATACAAATGAAATCATGGATAAAAGACGTTATTTACTCATGTCTTAAATACTTTATAGATCTCTTAACTTAAATCACAATAGACACCTGCTAGTTAGAAACCCATCAATGTTTACTTCCTTATTGAAATGTAGGCGGGAAGTACAAAGAGACTCTAACTTGATAAATAAATAGTTTTCAGAATTAAAGCAAACTTTGATCACACCTTAACGAAATGCAATGACTTTAATATATTCTTTCATCAAAACTAATAAATCTATATTTTTTTTTCTGGCATATACGCTAACTAATAAGTGAAGAAAGAAATTGTACAGTATAACCAAGGATAATTTCAGACAATAAGCGGTGGCATTTTTTATTTTATTTTTTAGATGACAGCTTAATTAAATAACTCATCATGTCATAAATACCTACCACTTCAAATAGTCTCTAGTTACTGCAATGCAATTAGCTTCTTCGGCTTAATTATAGTTCTTAATAACGTTCAGTCTTCTCCTTCAGAAATTTCTCCCGCAAAGAGTTTCTCTTACCCGAAAAAACAACTCTATCCGTCTTTAAAAAAACAGTATTTTTCTAAAATACAACTACCAGTATTTGGAACATATTATCAGCAGTTTCGTGAGTTCCAAACTAATTATTTATAATTATTATCAGCTACCTATATGAAGGATGTTTTAATGACGTTTTTAGTTAAGTGTAAAGCCAATTTTGACATTAATAGTCTTTTAGTAAGAGACCAACACCCATCCAAGGTTGTTGCGTCACGTAGGTAAGGAAGGTAATAGTTTTTAAGATTTATATTCATGTTTCTATCGAAATTTCCACTATGTGGATGGCATCCCTTATTTTCAAGGATATTCCTTCTGTTAGATTAATTACATAGTATTTTGCTTTTATCATGTATACACAAATAATAAATGTTGTAAAAGCTATGTAATAAACGCGAATGTTTAATTAATGATTAAACACTATCTGAATTCCTATAGTTTGTTTAGAAAATTTACCACTTGTTGACAAGTTTAAGTTTACAGTACATAATGAGCAACGTTTTAAATTTAATGCTTCAACACCATCATATTTTTGAGAAGTTGGTTGAGGGTGCAGTCAATTTAACACACAATTAATCGTAAACTTAATTTATTGGTGCCGACGTTTCGGCCTAAATTATTAGCCTTCAGGGTGGTTGTGTGAGCTGAAAGGCGTCAGTCAACAACAATCATTGTCAACATTCATTCATTGTCAACATTCATTCATTGTCTACAGTCATTGTTGTTGACTGACGCCTTTCATTTCACACAACCACCCTGAAGAAGGCCTATAATTTAGGCCGAAACGTCGGCACCAATAAATTAAGTTTACGCTTTATTGTGTGTTAAATTGACTGCATCCTCAACCAACTTCTCTCATATATACACATAGTCAACCATTGTCACTTCACCATCATATTTTGTTCGTTATTCCCTTTTATTGTATATCTGAGTGGCGTAATGGCAGTCACTGTTTGTTCGTTTTTCATTTCTTCATTCTATATTTTACTAGACATGTACAAGCGTTTCTTGCGCTGTTTCTAGGATAAACTGTTATTTCTTTGGAATAATTAAGTCAAATCGTGTGTATCATAGTCCGAGATCAACATCGTTCAATCATAATCGACTTTATTAATGTTTGTTTATTACACTTTCCTTTATGCTGCTATGGCAAATCAGATGATGCTACAGTGGGAGACCTAATTTTGCCTATCCAGGTTTAATTATGACAGGGATCTTTAACGAGCACCTGACGTCGCACAGGCTCAGGACCACCTTTTAACGTCCCATCCGAAGGACGGTATAACTAAGGATTTTTTACTCCCATTAAAATATCCTAGAACCACCTGCGGTTTTGAACTTTGACTTAGGGCATAACAGGCTGTTATGCTAACCACTATGCTACAGGTAACCCCGAACTTTATTTATGTACTGTAAATTATGAACTGTCAAAGGTTGTGCCATCATTCTGTTCTTTTGTCCCTTTCTTTACTGATGGGTGTTTATGTTCCCTCTTATTCGTAATAATAGGGTTATAAATTGTAGCTATGCAGAGCTAAATATGCTAAATAATTTTATTTGAATTCACACTATCTAAAATGTATTAATAAGACTAAACACCTTGAGTTTCTAAATATAAACAGTTAGTAGTGAAGTGTTCTTTGTCTGACAAAGAGATAGAACAAGAATATTTTTTGGTACGAATAACAACCAATAGAGGCGCTACTGGTTAGCAGCTGATTTTTGTTATTAAATTTTTATCCCCTTTGCATTTCCAAAAAAATAATTGTGATAACACACTGTTAAAATGTCTTCAGCGGTTTATGGTAAAGGATGTAAGTTGTGTTTTGCTTTAATAATTGTTGTTGCTATTAATAAATTTATGAATTTTATTATATACTTATTGGTTTTATTGTAGTTAGTGGTGTCTTAAAAAAACTTTGGCATGAAAAGCCTGGGGTCACAGCATCTTCATGTGTAGGCCTTGTGGGTCTCGCTCTTTGTATCTATGATTATCAAATGTTAAAAAATGGCCCTAAAGTTCCCAAGTATAAGAAGGATTATATTGGTAAGTCAGCTAACCTTAAATTTATTTCAAAATGTATTGATAACAAATTCTTCATCAGAGCAAGCATGTAATTTTTTGAATAAAATATTGGCACAATCCTTGATTATTTTTAAATCATAAATTAAGGGGATCGTGGTCAAATGTCCTTTTCAACGATTTTTAGGATTTTTCCATCCATTACTTAGATAGAAGTAAGAAAGAAGTTTATTCACCTTTTATTCAGATAGCTTTTTTCAGTCAAATTAATAATTTTTTCAATCAAATTCATAATTTTTTCAGTCAATTTCAGTATTCTTTCAATCAAATTCCTAATTTTTTCAATCAAATTCATACTTTATTCGGACAATTTCATAATTTCTTGTACCCATTTAATATAGTTAAATTAATAAGGTTTTGCTATCAAGAACTTAACATTTTTATTAAATCTTGTTATTGTTTATCCATTTAACGCCACTTTATGTTGCTGTGCTTAATCGGACGGTGCAACAGGAGTCTTAAGTTTTACCTATCCAGGTTTACTTTAGATAGAGATCTTTTACGAGTTCCACCTTTTAAATCTATTAAGAGTCACCTGAGGTGCAGTGGCTAGCACAACAGCCTTCTATGCCAAAGGTCACAGGGCCAAACCCGGCAAATAGCCCATTGATATTTACTTATGTTATTGAAATTCATTTTTTCACATCCTATTCGAAGGACAATATAAGAAATAATTTTTTAATATAAAAAAAAACCAAGACCATCTGCTGGGTTTGAACCAGTGACCTTTGGCATATTAATCCTTAGCATTTTGGTGAATGCATCAAGGGTCACCTGTGGAGTAGTGGCTAGCATAACAGCTTTCTCTGCTTTAGGTATCAAGTTAAAAACCAGCAGATGGCTCTATATTGGTTTTTAGGGAATAAAAATCCTTGGTTATTTCGTCCTTTAAAAGAGATGTAAACCATGATGAATTTAGTTGAAAACACGAAAAAAAATATCCAATGGCCATCTGCCAGGTCTGAACTAGTGAATAGAAGGATGTTATACTAGCCACTGCACCACAGGTGACTCTTAACAGATTTAAAAAGTGGAACTCGTAAAAGATCACTATCTTAAATGAAACTGGATAGGCAAAACTTAGGACTCCCGTAGCACTGTCGGATTAAGCACAGTAACATAAAGAACAAGAACTGTCCTACAAGAAGTCCTTGATTTATTATTGCTACTGTCAATTTTGATTTTTTTTTAATTTTCTTTCTTAATAGAATGATTCGGTTTTCATATTCTATAACTTGTTTGGCATTGTAACCATAGAATTCAAGAGCTTCTCAGTACGATTAACTGAGGCAAGTGGTTGAATATTGGTCCTGCTTTAAAAGTCATTAATTCTGAGTGCCCATATTGATTCATGTCTAAATGACTAAGACTACGTGACCCATTTTTTTTATTAAATTCGTAATGGTTTTTCATTATTATATAAACTTTTTAGTTTCCTAACTACGTTCATTAAGTATTGTGCTTAATTTCTCAACCTAAATAGTGGATAATAATAATTGATTCTTGTGACCTTAACTTAAGGCTTTGAATTTATTTTAAAGAGCTTAGGATAAGGATGTACCGACTATAATTTTTAACTTTATAAACATTTTTGCAAACATACTTTGTTTCTGTAACGTTTAGTACTTTGTTACTATTGAAATATTTTATAATTAAAAAATGTAATTGAATGGGTTTTTTAAAAATAATTTTATGAAAACTTGGTTATGTTTATTTAATTATAAATTATTTTAACATATAACATAAATATCAAAATTTAAATTAATACTATTATAAATTAAAAAAAAACAAAAAACTCATTATTGTCTGATGGCCACGATGCTCTCTGAAGTCTACATTTCTTTTTTCTTCGCTGCAGATCTTCTTTTTTCCTTAATACTATCCTTTCATTAAGTCAGACTTCCACGACCTCCATACTTTTTCGTGGCTTCAGAGAAAAGACTTCTGGGAATTACCTCTGGTTATATCTGCTCTAAATGTGCAATTTTGATACTCTTCTCTCATTGGGTATTAACTTCGTGCCTCCTACATCTATTTATTCCTATTTATTTTTGCATACTTTTTATATCACAACAATACATTCTGTGATGATAATAAATTAACACAAGGAAGAGGTGGGAGACAGGACTATACACATGGCACATCAAGCTTAATAAGCACCTCCACAATATGGGGTTAATAGCCTCACTGATTTGCAGATTCTGCAAAAAGGAAGATGAAACTGCCTATCATGTGATATGTAGTTGTGCAGAGGTAGCTAGGATATGGTTTTACCACTTAGGCAATGGCTGTATTTCAGACCCTAAACTTTATGAACTGATCAATCCTTACAGTTTGGTCAGATTCACTTAGGCAATAGGCGTTTATTAACAAGATAATGGTCAGTGTACAATAAGCCTACTCGAAGTTGCAGTGCAAGAGGAATAAGCTGGGAGGGAAAAAAACACAATAGCCCTTTAGGAAAATAATGTAGCATTTTAACCATAATATTTCATAACTTGCAAATTTTGCCTTTCTATTTTTTTTTGACACCAAACGGCCTTACAGACCACGCTAATACCATTTTCTCCCAACTTTGCCCACACATTCCAGTCTCTTCCTCTCTTCCCTCCTCCCATTCAACCTTTCAAACCACTTTTCTTTCTTCCTCGCTCCATACTCTCCCCTTTCTCACCTCCTTGTCAAGGACCTTTATGTTCCCGAATTTTGCCCTATATCCATCTCTATTGAGACAATCCTGATTTAAGATTCCCAACCACATTGTTTCTTTCCTCATCTCCTGAATGTACCCTCCGGCCACTTTATGTCCTCACATTTTTTCCAAAGATCTCCTTATTTATTCTACCCCGGCTCATTTTTCAAACTTTGCTCCTAACCTTTCATTTAATTTTATTTGCCTTATAAACAATCCAGTACTGTTTCTACTACTTAGTAGAAATAATAAATCAGTCTTAATATTATGCAGGTTTTGACAACAAATTATCCAGTTGATTTAAATACAGATATTTTAGTGTTTTTTTTTTTTTTTTTAATTTTCAGTTAAAGTATTCCGATTAAACTAATATATTACTTTTGTTTTTCAGTTGTCAGACCCGACGATCCACTTGTGAAAGAACCAGTGCGCTCATACCCTTACTGATGAAGTAACTTTTAATAATAGCCAACTATTTAAGATTTGTAAATAAACATTTAGCTATTTGTTATGTTATGTTATTTTGTTTTGTTTTTTCATCATTTAACCTGTATCATTAAAAGTTCTTATTAGTTCAATATTTTAATAAAATAATTAATTCTTTAGTATAACTCAAAAAGAAATGGAATATTAAAATACTTAAATATGAGACTTTTATTTGATGTAAATAATGAAATTAAAATAAACATCTGATCAGCCTGGGCCGTTATGATTCCCTTTTTTACATGCGGCTGTTCAGTTTTCAAAAATTGACTCATTTTATATCTCAAGTTCACATTGTCTGTAATCCCACATTATATTGACATATTATAGCTTTAAATTAAATATATGTTTTATATATATATCTAGTAGACCCGCCCCTGTTTCACACGGGTGCAATACGAATGAGTAGTCATTCAAGTTTAAAGAATCTCTTTCTGACAGATTTAGAGTTTATCACTTTGCTAGGTTTAGTTCATCGTAAGGAAAAGTGCCATTAGGAAGAAAATATGTTTATTTTATAACACAATGAAAAACATAAATAAAAATTGGTTAAGCTCCGGAGCGGCCGATTAAAAGTAATTTAATTCAATAACTAGGGAGCGGTGTGGTCTAGTGGATAGAGCACTAGTCTACTGTGCTCCGAGTCCTGGGTTCGAACCCCGACTGTGACAGAATATTATTTATTCTGTTATTTCGGCCGGGGGGCATTCCTGGGGTATGGAGACCCTCCTGGGGCAGACCCAGCCTCTTTAAAGTGGATACCCAAAATGGGGGAAAAACCTGGCAACAAAGCGTGATCTCGGCAGAATCACCTCATTGCACGGCCGTTGGCCTAGAAACAGTACAAATCTCTACATGTACTGAGCCCAAAACTCTTCATGGGTTATAGTGGCACAGGTTTTTTTTTTTTTTTTTTTTTTTTTTTTTAATTCAATAACTCAGTAATTTTTGAAGATATAAAAAAAATTTATAAGTGGTTATCAACCCAAAAACCCGTGAATAATTATAAAAAAGACCAGAAAAAAATTATCCATAAATACGCCCATAGCTCAGTTATTTTTTAAGAGAAAAATGGGTATAGAGTTTTAGAATCAGTAAAGCGCGAATAAAAAAAAAAAAAAAATTCATTTACCATAAAAATAATATAGCTAAGTAAATAAAAAATAATAAAACTAAGTAAATAAAATGTTTTTGCTTTTAGTGCTATTTCATAGAGAATTAAATTTTCTACAAAATGAAAAAAGAATCATTGATATTGGTTAAGAAATAGTCATATTACTTAATTTCCTATTTACACCTTCTTAAACAGTTATATGCTAATATTGTTAATTGCAAATTATAAACCATTATGTAATAATTTGCAGTGTTTCTTGCTTGACTTTAACTTGAACTTAACTTAAGGCTTGACCGATTCTCTTGTAGTTCCTCTGTCGGGTCAAACAGTTTTAAATAAAAATATCATTTATAGGAGAAGTTGGTTCAGGGTGCAGTCAATGGAACACACAATTAAGTATGAACTTAATTTACTGGCCCCGACGTTTCGGCCTAAATTATAGGCCTTCTTCAGGGTGCTTGAGTGAGCTGAGCGGGCGTCACAACAACAAATAGATCCTAAAATATAAATATATCATTTGTTCATTATTGAAATTTTATATAATTTTTAAATGCATACTATCAATTCAATTTTGGTCTGAACCCCCCATTACCGCCATCTTTTAAGAAAACTATTATATACATTAAGATTATTTTTGATTTTCCTCATCGGGAGTGATGATGACGACACTCTTGGAAGTCAACCTCTTCTGCCTGGGCTCGGGGGTGAACCTCCTTGGTTGGAGGAGGAGACTGGCCGGCCTGTCGTGTTCCGAGTGCCTCCTGGAGAGCATGAAGCGAAGTCCGCTGTTCTTCTTCATCCTGTCGGGGCAGCTGTAGGAAGTGCTGTGAGTGGAGGTTGTAGGTTGGCAGCTGTAGGCCCGCACCTCATCGCCGCCTTCAGCTCTCGTCTCTTCCCACAGTTTGAACTTCCGGACGGCTATTGCTGGGATCTCGTCTATGCTCCTACGTCCGGAAATGCTTCTTCGCCCGTTCTTAAACAAGGAAAAATATTATTCAAGCATCTTTCATTTCAAGAATTCGATAAAAAAACACTTTCACTTACCTATATATGAAATATATAGTAAAGGAAAGTATTGCGATCGTGGAAATGTTCGAATTTTAGTTTTCAACAGAAATTCATGTTTTATGGTACTCTGAGTCCAAATGATCAAGTCCCGCAAAAAGGTCTGTTTATGTGTATGTGTGTGTGGTAACTCCAGCGTAAACGAAAAGTCCTATGAAACTGAAATTTCATATTTAGGACAAATATACGCCCGAGATGTTACAGCAACTTTTTCACCAAAATTAGCATACCAGAAGAGCAACTTTATACCATGCATTTTGCACCTTTTTAGGATTTTCTCAAAAACGGTTCTAACGATTTTGATTAAAGTCGCTATATTGGTGTAAAACTTGATGAGCTTTAATATAATGTAGGTTTCATTCTGATTGTAATAGTCTGACAGGGCTTAAATGCTGTTATTTTAAATTTTCTTTCTCTAAAGTACCTTTAATTTTGTAGAAGTAAAAAAATCAGCCACATCATCTTATTAGAATTGATAAATAACGGCTAACTAAATATGCAAGTTAAGCGAATTTTATAAACAACTTAAGAAGAAAAGTGCAATTATATTTTTTTACGTTTATGTGATTTTTATTTATTTTTTAACATTAAAACAGAAATTTAGATGTATAATATGTCGTTGGAAAGCTAAAGATTTTATAAAAATACTACCATACACAAAAAGGAAAAGGTAAGGAAGGGTGATGATAAAATAAACTGATTGTCGTAGATAATAATATAATTGATAATTTAATAAAACACAGGTTTCTATTCAAACTTAATTAAATTATTTCTTTAACAAATTATTTTAAACTAAATGTATTTAAAACATCTAAAATTGAATTTAACTACGGAGGTAAGTGAAAGTAGTGTGTTGCGCGCACCAGATTTTTTAAATGTGCAGTGGAGTGTTGGATCTATTCGGTATCAAGTAACGATAATAACAAGTTAAAGCTTTTAAATCTACTAAAAACCAAAAGGGCTTTAATAGTGTTCCAATGGAAAGCCATTGAAAGCGCTTTGAAAATGAAGAGATTGATAAAATGGAGAAGCTACGCTCTGTATTGGTCTAATCAAGGCTGCTCCTGACAACATAACCAGGCTCTACTGGAGGGGTACTGGAAAGCAGCATCATCCTAAGATCTTTATGGAGGCGCCGTGCAATGAGAGAAGCTGTACTCTTCTCTTAATGGACAGGATAACTCTGAGGAGGGTGAAACGACTATATTTGTTTGTTTATTTATTTATTTAACGTCACTTTATGCTACTATGGCTAATCGGACGATGCTACAGGGGGAGTCCTAAATTTTGCCTATCCAGGTTTTATTAGGATAGGGATCTTTAACGAGTACCTGACATCGCACTGGCTCGGGGCCACCTTTTAACGTCCCCTCCGAAGGACGGTGTAACTAAGGATTTTTTACTCCCATTAAAAAATCCTAGGACCACCTGCGGGTTTGAACCTGTGACCTTTAGCATGGGAGGCTGTTAACGCTAGCTACCCAGCTACAAGTGATCCCGAAACGACTATATACAGTACATTGTCGGTTTAATAATCATCTTTTTAGTAGCCTCACCGACTTGGAGATTCTGCAAGAAGGAAAATGGAACTGCCTATCATGTGATATGCAGTTTTGCAAAGATTGCTAGATTACGGTTTTACTATTTTGGCAATCACCGTATTTCAGATCCTAAGCTGTGTGAACTGATCAATCCTTACAGTTTGGTCAGATTCACTAAGGCAATAGGACTGCATTAACAGGGTAATGGACGGCGAACAACAAGCCTGGTTAAGGCTGCAGTGCAAAAGGATAAGCCGGAAAAAAAAAGTTATGTATTGCTACAACCATGAGTCTACTCTGCTAAAAGAGAATCTAAGGGAGTAATACTCAATTTTAGCTCAAGGAAAGGTGTGGGAGTCCCTTTTAAGTGAAGATGGACGCTTATGGAGGCATCTCCAGAACAAATAGTCCGTTCTTAAAAAAAAAAAAATAATCTGGGTACTGGAATTTGGACCTGCACTTGCGGAAGGAGTTTCTGTTCACGAACGAACAAAGAATTATATTCAATATATGCGACTGATCTATCTCCCCGTCCCTTCTTAAGGCCATGGAATGATTAGGGTATGTCTTGAGAATGGATTGATCATGGTTTTATAATGAGAAGCCCGATGGCATTAGGTCGAAGGGAAGAACAGAGGCAAGACGAATAGACAAAGTATAAGGAGACTTCAAGAAAAACATAGTGTCCATCAGGTGCGCTGCCATAAGAAATTATTGGGAAAATGCGATTGAGTAGGCCGCTCTATGCGTCTGTTGAGGAAATGATGAATGAATGTAAAAGTTTTTTATTATTATTTTTTTATTATTTTTATTTTATTATTTTTATTTTTTACGAATATTGATAGCTCGAAATAATTTCGATTTTATATCAAAACCACAGTACAATAAAAAAATGTCTCCTTGTTGGTTCGTTACAATTAAACCAGACTCTAATTTAAATGACCTAGTATCAATTTGATGGTGATTTCTTTTAAGAAATTTTAACATTTGTCTTTAGTATAACATCGTAACTTTATTGGGTTGGTGGCAGAATTCAAAGCTGCCCTTCCATGTTTACGATCCATTTATTTAGATAAGGGCCATTCTCAACGAAACGTACAAACGCTATTCAAATGACTTCCCTCGTACTAGAACTGGTTATTTTCCAACGTTTTTTTTTTCTAGCAGATATTTTTCTGCTCTACTTGGTGCACATTCATAAGTTCAAATATATGAATTATTCCTGTATGAAAAAATCGAATAAATATCCGAAACGTCATTGGTTTACCGTGTCCAAATCGGACTTTGCCAACTTCATCTTGGTATCCAGTCAAGGTGTTAGAAAGATTTAGCTGGTTTGGTCCATTGCGTTCATACATACACTCTATAGTTTGAGAATACAGAATTATAGGTTGTGAAAACATATGCGGAACATAACACGGAAATACCCGTTTTAAATAAATAAAACAGAAATCTCCAAGGGATTTTGCGTCATTGGCGCACACCAAACGGTTTTTCGCGCCGTGATCTCCCTTCGAGGCATATAAAGGCGGGAAAAAGCTACCAGAAACCGTTACACCTTTGGCAAGCCGATTTAGCGGTTTGTAACCACCTTCTGTATCTTCCACGGTGGCAGGGAGTGAAGACGTACGCTAGTGGGTGAGGGTATTTTTATTGGCCGTCATTGTTGCACCCATTCTACCTTTGCTAGTTATTTTTAATTGATTATCTTCTATTTTTCCGTGATAGTGTTCAGCTTACTAAGTAGATTGATGTACTTCTTTGTTTTGGAGAGGAAACCTTCGATTCGTCTTTGACGCACCCGTCATTAGCGCACCCCGCAGAAACAGGTGTTTTTTTTTAGTTTCCCTTTAAACCTACTGCTCTGGTATTAAGAAATAATCTGGTTCACACTATATCGTACTCAATTGGGTGCTTATCGTATATAGAAACGAATTTTTAAAAATATTTAACAGATGAAAGAGGCTAGAACTATCTTAATTTGTTCAAAAGCCTTCAGGAGATTATTCCAAAAACCATTGTCTCACCACTAGATCGTCATTTGCTTACTTCCTAATTTCTGGAATAATTAATTAGTAATGGAATTAATTATTTGATAATTACACCAAATCAAGCTTTGCTGAGTGCTACATCAGATCAGATTTCATATATAGGGACAAAAAAAAAAAGGACGGACCAAAAACTCAACTTGAAATTTTCAAGAAAGAGGCACCCGATTGTACGTTTTGCTGAGAATGACCCATAAAACAGGTTAAATATTTTTATGAGAGTGAAAAATTGGAATCCTTTGGTTAAAATACATAATGGTATTAAATCTAATGAAGTATCTGTATTGCAGATATTATAATTTTAACTTACGTCAATTAGGTTTTTTTCACTTCCTGGAACTTCAGCCTGAAAAACAATTGTTTATGAAAAGATAATTGTTCTAAGAAGCTTTGATATTTAATGGCTAATTCTTTGTAATTTATTATTTAAATATTGAATAAGTGCTTATGATTTCCAAATAATCATGATTCTCACTGAATTATTTGGTTTGCAGACTGTTATCAAAGAATTCTGCAACGTTTCTCCGCGCCAAGACAGAAACTTGAACCAACTTTTTGGTGAAATTTAGTAAGATTATATTTTATACGTATTGTAGGATATTGTGCTTCGTTTGTGTGGGTTTGATTGTCTTTGATTCAAAACATTGATACTACTTCTCTCTTCGTATTATTGTCATTAAACTAGTTAGAATTCAACTATTTATGAAAATTTTATTTCATACGTTGCTTGGTTGTATGTATATTTGCCATGCATATAGATACACGTATAAGAGGTTTGTGTATTTGAAGAAAAGATATCCTTGTTCGGAATTTCGTATCTTCTTCATTCTTCCAGTGGCGCGACAGGCCGTGTGGGCCCTGGGCCTCGCGGTGTAAACTCCTGCGAGTTTACACTCACGTCTCACGATGCAATTTTTAGTGTAGGGTCATCACTCCCTACGACTAATTTTATGAGTGGCCAGCCTTTGGCTGACGGGTCTCACATACCCGGGGGAGAGAATGTAAGTAAATTCCCATTTTTTTACTTTTACATCCTTATAAAAGCCCCGCCGGTCCGATTAGCCATAGTAGCATAAAGTGACGTTAAACGAATAAACAAAGCCCCGCGGGGACTGGAATTGGAACTCAGAACCTGTAGCATGAGAGACTAGCGCGCTAGCCACTCAGCCACGGGCTCCCCTATCGGAATTTCGTATTCCGTCGCAAAATATTTATCTTCTCTTGATTTTAGTTCACTAACAAAACCTTTTGTTGAGAAACTCATTAGAGTTTCCAACCCAGGTTAAGATCACTTGTAGCTGGGTAGCTAGTATAACAGCCTCCAAGCCAAAAGTTACGGATTCGAAACCGCTGGTGGTCCTAGGATTTTATAATGGGAGTAAAAAATCCTTAGTTACGCAGTCCTTCCGAGGGGACGTTAAGAGGTGGTCCCGAGCCTGTGCGATGTTTGGTATTCGATAAAGATCCCTATCCTAATAAAACCTAGATAGGCAAAATTTAGGACTCCTACTGTAGCATCGTCCGATTAGCCACAGTAGCATAAAGTGACGTTAAATAAATAAACAAACAAACCCAGGTTGAATATAATTAGAAGCTAAAGTTAAGTGGTATGTCTGAATGTAATAACTTGAATAGCGGTCGTGGTTTTTCAAGTCGTCATTTTTGCTACTTTGGTAACTATGTATCAACCGAAAACCCGCGTAACTTATGCTTCCAGTTTTCTAAATAGTGGGGAAAAAGTGTTAGAAGGTAAATTTCTAATGTTGGAATCTTACCTTACTTGGTGGCAAAGGAACAAAAAGAAAGGATTTCTCAAGAGCTGGCCTGTGGTTTATTTCTTCTGTGTTTTTACTTTCACCTATCTATACATGAAACATATAGTAAGGGAAAGGATTGCGATCGTGAAAGTTTTCGAATTCTAGTTTCCATCGAAAATAAACGTTTTAGGGTCCCCTGGGTCCAAATAACCAAGTCCCACAAAAAGGTCTGTGTGTGTGTGTGTGGTAACTCCCGGGCGGAAACGAAAAGTCCTATGAAACTGAAATTTCATATTTAAGACAACTATACACCCGTGATGTTACAAAAACGTTTTCATCAAAATCAGCTTACCAGAAGAGCCACTTTATACCATGCATTTTGCACCTTTTTACGATTTTCTCAAAAAACGGCTCTAACGATTTTGATTAAACGCGCTGTATCGATGTAAAATGTAATGGGCTTTAATATTATGTACGTTTCTTATGATTGAAATAGTCTGATAGGGCTTAAATGCAGATATTTTAAATTTTCTTCTTCTAAAGTATCTTTAATTTTGTAGATTCTATAAAAATAACCATATTCTCTTAATACCAGTGATGAAAAATAGGTGGGTATATAAGTTGAACGAATTCGATACCCAACTAAAGGAGAAAACTGAAAAAATATCTTTTTAATGCAATTTTTGTGTTCGAACATAAGAACAGTAATATACGTGTATAATAATATTCCGATGGAAAGCTAAAGATTTTAGAAAATATATTCTCTTATACACAAGCTTGTAAAAGTTAATAAATAGTGATGAAAAGCCGATAAAACTGATTATTTTAGATATAATATAATCGATTTTTTAACAAAACAAATCTTTCTATAGAAATTTAATTTAATTAATTCTTTAATGGTTTCACTAATTTTCATCTCAAACTGTAGTTGAAAATTTTTAATCTATTTTTAAAACGTAGGTAAGTGAAAGTCGTGTGTTGCCCGCCCTGGAAATTGCGTTTCAAAATCTTTAAATTAGTCTTGTTATAAAATATGCTTTGTGGTCACCTACATTGTGTAGAATGCATGTTGGAGCATCATCCGCTGATATATTTGGATGGAAGAAAATATTCGATTTGTATAGTGCTGTTTTCAAATCAACTGGTATAGTATATCCGTGCACATCACAGTGCTTATAGTGCAACATTATCTCCTTTGGAATGTCCACATAAATGTCGAAAACCCTACATGGCTGAAAAAAAAAGAAGAAATTGTTAGAAAAAAAGCTTTAATTGTGCGTGAACTAAATAATAGTTTAAGAAGTAACTATTTGCTTGAAAAAAAAAATTGCTTTACGTTTATTACTATCTTCTTAATTGTATGATTCTTCAGCATAATAATATATTAAAACTTTAAAAAATTATAGCTTTAAGGGATAGCAGGATTTAATTTTTTTTTTTTCTGTTTTACCAGTTATAAGTTTATTTTCCATTTCTACTTTCACTTACTATGTATAGTAAGGGAATGTATTGCAATCGTGAAAATTTTCGAATTCCAGTTTTTAACGGAAATACACATTTTGGGTCCCCTGAGTCCAAATAACCATGTCCCGCAAAAAGGTCTGAAACTGAAATTTCATATTCAAGACAAATATACGCCCGGGACGTTACAAAACTTTTTTCATCAAAATGAGCTTACTAGAAGAGCCACTTTATACCATGCATTTTGCACCTTTTTTCGATTTTCTCGAAAACGGTTTCGACGATTTTGATTAAACTCGCTATATCGATGTAAAATTTAATAGGCCGTAGAAAACAGCAATTCGAAAATTTTCACGATCGCAATAGTTTCCCTTACAATATTTTACTTTCACTTACTATATATAGTAAGAGAAAGTATTGCGATCGTGACAGTTTTCGAATTCCAGTTTTCAACGGAAATACACGTTTAAGGGTCGCCTGAGTCCAAATGACCAAGTCCTGCAAAAAGGTCTATGTGTGTGTGTGGTAACCCCAGGCAAAAACCATAAGTCCTAGGAAACCGAAATTTCATATTTAAGACAACTATACGCCCGAGATGTTGCAGCAATTGTTTCATCAAAATCAGCAAACCAGAAGAGCCACTTTATACCATGCATTTTGCACGTTTTTACGATTTTCTCAAAACGGCTCTAACGATTTTGATTAAACTCCCTATATCGATGTAAAATTTAATCAGCTTTATTATGATATAGGTTTCATTCTCATTGAAATAGTATGACAGGGCTTAAATGCCGATAGTTTAAATTTTCTTTTTCTAAAGTAAGTTCAATTTTGTACATTCGAAAAAAATAACCATTTCATGTAGTTAGCTTAATATATATATATATATATATATATATATATATATATATATATATATATATATATATTATGTATGTATAGTATATATATATATGTATGTATGTATATGTATATATATAGCGGTTTTTAACCAATGCTAACTACATGAAATGGTTATTTTTTTCGAATGTACAAAATTATATGTATGGGCTAGCCCGAAAACAAATAAAGAGATTTATTTATTTATTTATATATATATATATAATATATATATATATATATATATATATATATTTAAGTTGGATGAATTTAATAATAAACTGAAAGAGAAAAGAGCAATAGTATTTTTATATGTAATTTTTGTTTTTTTAAAGATAAGTACCGTATTATATATGTATAATTACCGTTGGAAAGCTAAAATTTTTAGAAAAAATATTATTTATGCACAAAATTGTAAATAGATTATTTCTGTGACGGTCGTGAAAAACTGGATAACTCGAGTTATATCAAAAATGTGTTGACTCCACATATCGTTCCCTAAGACCGTCTACCACGTCGTATTAAATTGGTTAAAGAAATCTCTTGGTGGAAGAAATTTCAGGTGGGAAGAAAGCTATATGCTTACTACCTATTTTCGGTATTACGTAAAACATTAAGTCGCTCACCTGTAAAATGAAATATTTTGACTTAACCAGTTATTCACGACCGCGACAGATTTAATAAAACACATGTTTTTATCTAAAAGCAATTTAATTTATTCTTTAAACTAATTTTCTCTATAACGGTATTTAAATATTCTCAAATTGATTTTAACAAGGGTGGTAAGTGAAAGTCGTGTGTTGCCCGCACCAGATTTATTTATATCAACTTTAAATACTTTACTATATGACTAAATAATTATGTACCAAATGAAGCCAGGCAAATTAAGACTTCCTCTGTTCACAGGATATTATTCTTAGGAGAGGAAAGGTACCAGAATAAAAATTATTTTTCCATAATTATTATTTTTTCTATTAAACCAGTCATGACTAGACAATACGTTCGAGAATCCCTTCTGGCTGGTTTGTATATTTGGGCTTGAAGGTATTAAAAAAAAAAAAAAAAAAAATTTGTAGTGCTCACCTAGACTTATAAAGTGGGTACCCAAAGATTGGGGACGGGAACTCATCACGGATTGTAGTGTTCAGACTATATTAGGTTTGTTTTATGAATATCAAGGTTTAAGAGACTTAAACGGGGGTCACCCATAGCGTAGTTGCTAGCATAACAGCTTTCTATGCCAAAGGTCGCGGGCTCAAACCTGTGGGTGGCCCTAGAATTTTTAATGGGAGTAAAAAACCCTTAGTTACGCCGTCCTTCGGAGGGGACGTTAAAAGGTGGTCCCGAGCCTGTGCGATGTCAGGTACTCGTTAAAGATCCTTGTCCTAATAAAACCTGCCTAGGCAAAATTTAGGACTCCCACTGTAGCATCGTCCGATTAGCCTTAGTAGAATAAAGTGACGTTAAGCGAAATTTAAACTTTCATTAAGAATATCTTCCTCTTATAATTAGTTGAATCAACTGAATATAACTTTGTAAGCATTTTTTGTTATTATAATTACTACATAGTTACTAATTTATTACGTTTTCGTCTGCATGCTCGGTTATTGTAAAACATTATTACTAACCTCATCATCCACTATAGAAAATTCTTCTTCAAAGGGAACCTGTAATTGTGAAAGTGGTGTCAGTTTTGACGGGTCTATTTCCCTTTAGTAATTTATCATCAAGTGATTCCTCACCTTGACGCGTTTTTTTTCTCTTTTGAACCAACCAAAAGTGATCCAATTCAATGAAGCACGTAGAATATTCATTTTTCACATTTTTGGAGATAATTTATCTGTCTCGTTCTGAACGCATTCTTCAAATCACTACTATTCCTACATCTATTCAAGTTGAAATAATCTTATTTTATACTATTTAAAGTCTTAAAACAGTGATACTTCGGTTTTTGATAAAAGTTTATACGGAATTCAGATAAGAAATCGTTAATTCCTTATACCGGTAGCGTATTTCTAAAGTCATTCTTCAAATTTCTTCCTACCGCCCACTAACGAAATAAATTTTCATTTGTGAGTCAAGTTACCATGGAAATAGGATTGTCTGGAGAATTTCAGCATTACATGATTGCTTATCAGTAAAATGTTACCTTAAAAAGGTAAATATTTTACTCCCATAACATTGGTTAAAACCAGATGTTTAATCCATACTATTGGGTTGTGTCACATGAAATGTCCGTTTTAAAGGTAAAGGATTTTTATTTAAAATACGATATGAAAAGAAGATAATTTTATTCGAAGTATTTACCTTCTTTTTCTACCCATTTTTCCCAACGTGACACCAACTTTTTTATCCACGAACTGAAAAACTCTGAGCTTTGAAGTGAAACAAAATCTGAAAACGTACTTTTCACTTGATCATCAAGTTGTCTAATTCCTGAACAGGTGGTTATCTATTGGAGACAAGTCGGGAGAATATGGTGGGTGCGGAAGAACTTCGTAGCCCAGTTCTTTCAATTTTTGCACGGTATGTTTTGAAACATGCCGCTCAGTGAGATCACGAGGTACCCATGTATCGAGCTTTTTTACTTTCCCAATACACTTTAAATGTCTGGAAACGGTAGATGCACTTGCATTTTGTTGTACTGAGAGTCCTTTAACAGTTTGGTAGGGGTTTCCTTCTACTGCATGTTTGAGGACGTATATATCAACACGCTGCGACTAATAGGAGTGAAAAATCTGGGGGGAAACGGGGTAAACTAACCTTGCATCCCAATGATTCCAAATGATTTACCTTTTAATTTTAAAATAATTCAATTTCCCTCTAATTTATCTTTTGCCGAAACTATTAATAAATCACAAGGGTAAACATTTAAACACGTAGGAATCGATTTACGTCAACATCGCAATATTGACATCCTCTAGCTCAATAGTTTTTAGGATATTGTATTTAATCTTATTCTAAATGTATCTCTTTTGTATCTTTTTAGCCCTGATGATTACCCACAATGGGGGTCGAAACGATGGCTGAAAATAAATGGTTGAAACTACCTAATTGTTTCATTCATCGACCGCCACCCGGACTAATTCCTTCCAGTAATTCTCAACGGTCAACTAATTATATCCACAATGGTTATTGTTAAAGGTTTTCTCCATTAACTCTTATTCCACTCCGAGTTTACTCCAGCTGCAATGTACAGAGTACTATTCTTCACTTCTGCAAATTCGATTGGAAAAATATGATTAATAGAATAACTCATATCTAAGTATGAATCAATATGATTTTTAATTGTTACTTTAATCATTTTTAATCAACGTTAATAATTATTACTTTCGGATTTGTTGTCAATTCATTTTACAATACGCATTCATTAATCAGTCTATCAATTCTATTGATCAAGGACGATGGGGAGAAGAAAATATTTTTGCCATTATTGTAATAGTTTCATTGAACATTATTCCTACGGCCAACGCAAATCTCACAACAGTGGTAAGAAGCATATATTGAACGTGAGGTTCTACTACGACGACTTTGTTGAAACTGAAGCTCAAAAGTTGATCGATGCTACGACAGAAGCTTACAAGAATGGGACTCTTTTTCAACCTCAGGTGGTAAATAACCCTACAGTGTACACTTTAGTTCAACCGGTATTTCCAACGGGTTTGCCAATGTTACCTGTTCCAGTAGCTCCAGTAATGGGATATCCCATGACCCTGCCTCCAATAGGCCCACCTTATTCTCATCTTTAATTAGCTTAAGAAATAGGTTGTAGAGTGTCTCAAGTTGGATTAATGCTATCCAAATATATTTTATAATGGTCCTAAAACAGTCGTTTTACTTTCTTTCATACTTTTTAACATTCCAAGGATTGTATTTTAAGGGAAGTGGCATCGCTGAATGTTAAAATGGTAGTTCTTATCTGTACCCTACTATTTGGAAGTTAATAATAATAATAGGCTCAGCGAACCCGAAGGTTCGATGTCGATACCACCAAATTCCGACTACACAGACTCGTCCAGTGTTCACCGTTCAAGCCCAAGCCCCCGAGATCAGCCTTAACGCAATCCTCCCATCGACGCTTCGGCCTACCTTTCGGACGCCTACCAGTCGGCTCAGCGAATATCAACTTTCTCGGAATCCGCTCCTCATCGAGCCCAATTACTTTACTCGCCCATTTTAGTCTCCGCGATGCTATTAACTCAATTATATTCACAGGATACAAGTTCCACAATTCCGCGTTGTGCAACCTTCTAAACTCCCCCAGTGGCCTCATCTTTCTTCGGACCAAATATTTTACGCAGTACCTTATTTTCGAAAACCTTAAGCCGTTGTTCATCCTTCAAAGTAAGCGGCCACGTTTCACATCCGTAAAGAACCATCGGAAGAATAATAGTTTTATAAATTCTAACCTTTAAGTTATTAGATAGAAGCCGCGAACTAAATAACTTAGCAACTGAATAATAACACGCATTTCCCACCTTTAACCGGGACTTTATTTCTTCCTGGATTTCATTTTTTCTTGTTATCATTGAACCTAAATAATAGCGTATTTAATATAGTTAATAATAGCATATTTAATTTTTACTTTTACTAACCTATATTTAAAATACATAGTAAGGGAGATTATTGCAATAGTGAAAAATTTTTGAACTCCAGTTCACAACGGATATATAAGTTTTAGGGTCCTCTGAGTCCAAATAAACCAAGTCACTCGAAAAGGTCTGTGTGTGTGCTAAGTCTTGCACGAAAACGAAAAGTCGTGGGAAACTGAAATATTATATTTAAGAGTACTAACTATACACCCGAGATGTTACAGCAAAGTTTTTCAAAATATCGACTAGCCACTTTATACCATGCATTTTGCACTATTTTACTTCCTCTCAAAAACGGCTCTAACGATTTTGATTAAACTCGCTATATCAATGTAAAATTTAATATGATATAAGTTTCATTCTGATTGAAATAGTCTGACATGGCTTACATGCCGATATTTTATATTTTGTTTCTCTAAAGTACTTTTAATTTTGTAGATTCGAAAAAAAATATCCATATCAACTTGTTAGCATTGATAAAAATCGATTAAATATTGAATTTGATCGAATTCGATAACCAACCAAAGGTGAAAAGAGCAATAATATTTTTTAGGTAGTTTTTTTTCCAAACACGAAATACTAGTAAAGATGTATAATATACTGTTGGAAAGCTAAAGGTTTTAGAAAAAATCTGGTGCGGGCAACACACGACTTTCACTTACCTCCGGTTTAAAAATCGATTAAAGAATTTTCAATTACAGTTAGAGATAAAAAATAGTGAAACGATTAAAGATTTAATTGAATAGAATTTCTATAGAAACAAACCCGCAGGTGGTCCTAGGATTTTTTAATGGGAGTAAAAAATCCTTTGTTACGCCGTCCTTCGGAGGGGACGTTAAAAGGTGGTCCCGAGCCTGTGCGATGTCAGGTACTCGTTAAAGATCCCTATCCTAATAAAACCTGGATAGGCAAAATTTAGGACTCTCACTGTAGCATCGTCCGATTAGCCATAGTAGCATAAAGTGACGTTAAATAAATAAACAAATCTATAGAAACATGTTTTTTATTAAAAAATCTATTATATTATTATCTAAAATAATCAGTTAGTTTTATGTTCATTTCATTACTCTCTATTAACTTTTAAAAGCTTGTGCATGAGATAATATTTTTTTCTAAAATCTTTAGCTTTCAAACGGTATATCATACATGTATATTACTGTTCTTATGTTCAAAAACCAAAAATTGCATTAAAAAAATATTTTTTCAGTTTTCTCCTTTAGTTGTTTTTAAATTTCACACAACTTACATATTTAGCTGTTATTTATCAAAGATAATATGATTATTTTTATAGAATCTACAAAATTAAAGGTAATTTAGAGGAAGAAAAATTAAAATATCGGCATTTAAGCCCTGTCAGACTATTTTAATCAGAATGAAACAGACATGACGTTAAAGCCTATTAAATTTTACATTGATATAGAGAGTTAATCAAAATCGTTGGAGCCGTTTTCGAGAAAATCGTAAAAAGGTGCAAAATGCATAGTATAAAGTGCCTCTTCTGGCAAGCTCATTTTGATGAAAAAGTTTTTGTAACATCTCGGGCGTATATTTGTCTTAAATATGAAGTTTCATAGGACTTATCGTTTCCGCCCGGGAGTTACCACACACAGACCTTTTTGCGGGAATTGGTTATTTGGACTCAGGGGACCCTAAAACGTGTATTTCCGTTGAAAACTGGAATATGAAAAATCTCATGATCGCAATACTTTCCCTTACTATATATAGTAGGTGAAAGTAAAAATATTATCATATACACAAACTTTTACAAAAATGCTATTTTATACAGAAAGCTGTAAAAAGTAACGTAGAAATACGAAAAGGACATAAACTTAAGTAATTATTGAAGATGATAATTTCTTTTGTTAGATTATTTAATCTGAAACACATGTTCCCATCCAACTAAATTTAATTCTCTAACGTTATTTTAAGTCTTATTTAAAGTTAGTCATTAGCTCATAAAATGATTTCAACAATGGAGGTAAGTGAAAATTGTGTTGTGTGCAACAGATTTTTTAACTCAACATGTTTGTAATTTAAGATTTATGTTCAGGGATCACTTATAGCTGAATAGCTAAGCATAACAGCCTTCTATGCCAAAGGTCATGGGTTCAAACCCGCAGGTGGTCCTAGGATTTTTTAATGGGAGTAAAAACTCCTGAGTTATACCATCCTTCGGAGGGGACGTAAAAAGGTGGCCCCGAGCCTTTGTGATCTCAGGTACTCCTTAAAGATCCCTGTCCTAATTAAACTTGGGTAGGCCAAATTTAGGACTCCCACTGTAGCATCCTCTGATTAGCCACAGTAGCATAAAGTGACCTTAAATAAACAAATGAGTCCTTTTCTTTCAAATTTCAATTTTTTTATTTAACCAAAAAATGGTGGTTTATTAATTTTTAATCTCAAAAGAATAACTCAGCTACTACTTTTTTTTTTTTTTTTATTAATTTAACACCACTTTATGCAACTGTGGTTAACCAGATGATGATGTATTGGGTGTTGGGTCGCAGGGTTAAGGCAGCAACCACAGATAACTGACCAGAAATATACGAAAGATTTTTGTGGATGACAGAAAGAAGTATAACTAAGGAGTTTTATACTCCCATTAAAAAATCCAAGGAACATCTGCCAGGTTTGAACCCACGAAGACTCATATTCTGCTACAGGTGACCACTGTATACTTTTATTAAGGATCAAATATATTGGTAGAAGATGTTAAGCAGGTTTGCAGAGCTCACCTCTCTATACATTTAATTGACTACCTAACAATAATTATTTCAAAATTGCTTTGAGGAGTGAAGTAACTTTCGAGGATTTTCTGTATCTTCCTCTTCCTCCATTTTAATATTTTTGTATAAAACGTGATAATATAAATTATTATGACATCAAATAATATCCTAATTAGTTAGGTTAGGGTAGCCCTTTTTTGAATATGTAAAGTTTTTACTACTCATTTCTTTAAAAAACTGTATCTGTACTTAGATTCTGAACACAGTTAGGACTCAACAAATCTGTTGATACTTTTGATTCTAAGCTGAGAATTAGCTCAACCATCAGGTTTCTCCCACATTATGGTTACCAACTTCAGAGACTGGATAAGCCCGAAATTCCTCACAAGGAAATGTAATTAGTATTAGTGTCCAACTCACTAAACTACATTGCTCCATTCACATTACTTCGAATAGATATCAATTTTTTTTTTTTTAAAAGAATAAAAAGGGAAACAGGAAAAAATGTATAAGAATAAAACAAAGATATCAGAAGCAATCATTTCATTAATGCTGTCACATAATTTATTTACAAAACAAACAAAAATTGCACAATGGTATATATAATGTGAATACATAGCACTTATTCAAAATGAATATATTTCTGCTAGATAAATCTTAAGCTAGTATCACTAAACATTTTTTTAAATATAAATCCATTAAAAAAAAAAATTACTAACTACCCTTTATTTAGAAAAGGTAAAATTTTAACACATAACTTAACATATTTCTAAACAAGTCAAATAAATAAATTATATCATATCAAAAAGCAAAAAGGACAGTGCATTTTTCATAGCCTTAAACTAATAAATTAGGATTTAAAGTTATTCTCGCTATGAATGGAATGCCGAGATAAGTTATTACAAAATTTACATACTATTAATTCGTTCATGTTAATTTCTATCCACAACAACTACATATAATTTATATTTACAACATTATATAATTAAAAAAAAGAAAGTCGAGTGAATAAAGGAAAAGAATGTACACTTTATACACATTAAATATTTCCAAAAAAAAAAAAAAGAAAAGTTGTTCACAGTAATTATTAACATAAAATAAACAAATCTTTGTTAGAAGATACTATTATATATCACAATTATTATAATAATATACTAGGATAACACTTAGGCTTCATTGTACAAAGATAAGAGACTACATATGAGAGTGAGAGAAGATTAAAAAAAATTCATATTTCTCCGACGGAAGAATGTAAAACTTAAAAATATATTTATGCTTTAGTTCGTGACTCGGGCTGGTCATAAAGTTGATAACGGGGCAAGCGAAGGATTACCTTTCCACGGCCCAGTCCCGAGTCTTACCAGAATGTACATCACCATCTGTAAAAATAACAGGACATGTTCAACAATTCTCCCACTCGACAAATTTCAACATCAATCATAACAACCCTGTTCCCCTCTTAAGTAGTATAAGTAATGCCAAGGAACTAGAAAATATATATGTATATATATACATATTAAACAGGTCCTATGAATTTAGTTGATAATGATTAAGCGGTTTCAAATATTATATATCATAGATGTGTAAAAATAAAATATATAAATAAAATAAAAAAAAAATAAATAAAAAAAAATAAAATGAAATAAATAAATAAAATAAAATAAAAAATAGAAAATATTTTTAAGAAATCATTTTAGTAAGAGCAAAGGGAAAGTTTATCATTCAAAATAATTAAAAATTAGATCCGAATCTATGATTTACTTTTGGGTGTCTTTAATTAAATTGAGATTAATGAACCAATATTTCATTTGCTGAAAAAAAGAAGTTTAAAATGATTATTGAAAAAAAAAAAAAATTCATATTTACAATTTAATTTTAAAACTAATTTGCTACATACACCAACTAATCTGCAAAGAGAAATGTAACCTCCTGGGGAACAGAGCCCTTTGAAATAAAATGAATAGTAAATCTAGCTTACTAATATATAAAAGAGAGTGAGAGAAGTGGTATTTAAGACGGCGGAGGCGGAGGCGGTGGTTGGAAGAGGATGCTCTCCGGTAGAGGGGGGCCAGGCCACTGCCACTGCTGCTGTGGCTGATAGAATGGAGGAGGAGCTTGCCCAGTCTTATCAGGCAGCTGCTTCACAAGCTCAGGGTTGAACGGCCCGCCATTGTTAGGTGGGGGGTAAAAATGTTGCTCTTGCATCTGCGGAGGAGGGAATCCACTCATCATGAACCGCGGCGGTTCGCCTCCTCCCATCATCCCTTGCCTGGGAGTTCTGTCGAAACCGTTATGCCTTTGATCGTGATGAGGCATTCCCATAAACCTTTGATCTTGAGGACCTGGCATAAAACCGTCGTGATGAGGAAAACCCATTCTTGGCATGTGACCATTGTTATGGGGGCCTCCCATCATCCTGACCTGCTCTTGGTGCATGCCAACCATACCCCTCTGGATGTGAACACCCATCGGATTTCTGAGATTAGGATCCATCGGCGGCGGGCCCATGTGCCTCACTTGAAAATGATGCCCCTCATTTTGCTGAATACCCATCATCCTTGACGAATCATGCTGAGGAATATTCATCATATGCCTCGGTAGTTCTTGTACACCATTGGTCATTGGTAGCCTGGATTGTCCATGATTGGCCATGTGATGCTCAGGTTGGCCGCCCATCATCATCGGCCTCATGTGCTCAGGAGGAACGCCCATCATGTTGCCATGGTTATTGTTATGATGTGGAGGGGGTCCTCCAGTTGTGTTTCTGTGTTGCTGCTCTGAAGGCGGTGCATTCATATTCTTAACGGCCTCATGAGAAGTAGCATTTGATGGCTCAGTATTTGCAACAACGCTTGAAGAATTAGGTGGGTCCAATCCACCATTGGTTTTGGCTGTATTGGTCTTAGAATCAACCTCATTTTCTGTGGCATTCTGAAGTTTCTTTTCAGCTGTTTCTGAATCATCTGTATGTTCCTTTGAATTATCAGGTTGATCCGAAGAAACAGATTTTGAAGGAGATTCACTATTTTCTTGGTTCTCTGATAAATTTGGTTCAACAGAACCATTTATTTGTTTGCTTGCTTCTTCTGAGTCGACATGGTCAATTTTTGGCTCCTTTGATTCTAAATCGATCTGATTATCTTTCACTCTGTCGTTTGTGGACTTAGATTCATCGTTAATATCTTCTGGGTTTGTATCGTGAGATGAGAACCCATTGATCTGAACAGGATCCTCTGACGGCAACTTCCTTGGAGACGGAGCTGAACTGCCATTTCCTTTCACTTCCTCATCGCTATTATGCTCGTTAGTGAGATCACTGTAGGAGGGATTGGCCCCTTCTGAAGACTGCTCTCCTCCCTGACTGAAGGCAACTGCTTCCCTTTCTCCACTACCATCCTGACCCCCCATCTCAGCGCGAGGACCCCCTATAATGTTGATAAGGGCCTGCGCTAGCTTCCTCTCATCAGACTCCGTCTGTAGTCTCTTCTCCTCACACTTGCCTGATGGAGATCGAGGTGAATCAGAAGGTGACCTCCTCCTCGGAGAGCGCCTTCTAGGAGATCTCCTCCTGGGGGACCTTCTCCGTGGTGTAGGTGACCTGCTTCTTGATCTCAGTGGACTTCTACTCCTGGATTTTCGACCTCCGCGATTGCGAAAGCCTCCTCTTCCTGCAAAAGTCAAAAGTATTTTAATACATACTTAATGCATCATAGACAAAAATAATGATCGAATAGTTGAGTTTAGAATGGATTATTTGAAAATTTGTTAATGATCAAGTTATTTAAGAAATCACACCTAAATAAACTAACCAAAAAAAACTTTTATTCTTAGATAGCCCAAGTAAAATCAGAAGTAAGGGTTTACTCAATTTGAGCAGACCCTTCTTGAAAACGATTACAACCATCTACACAGGTCACTGTAAACTCAATTATCATATGTTTATATTTGGACTTCCAATCACACCATTCTGTAGGTTCAGAAGGTGACACAAAGATCCGGAATCAAGTATGACTTCTTCAGATCTGACCGATTGGAGTGTCCAAAGAATAATGAGCAAATCGATCTTAACAGCCTTCCTAAGTTTTCATTGGCAACAAAACTCAGGTACTCATACAAACACTATACTATGGCATACAATAGACCTTATAGCTCATGGTGGATATATGCCAAAAAAATAATCCAATAAAAGAAAAAAAGCAAAATAATAAGATAACAGCAATGAAAGATGGTAACAGACAATTTTATGAGATGACTTTTGGTATAAGAACATATCAAGATCTTGTAACAAACTAACTATAAATAAAAGTTGTGAACATTTGGTTTATAATGAGATAAGTGGTATCTAATGGTATATATATGAAAATAACATATATATCTCCACATATACAATCACAAACCACTTCAAAAAGGAATTTTTGAACTGTGTTATTAGTGCTGGTCACCATTTACTAAATAAAAAACACTGGATTTTCATGTGGATTACATAAAATATGAAAACCCTATAGAATGGATTCAAACACTTTTCAAGACAAGAGGTGAACTAATAAAATTACATTGCGAATCAAGGATACATGATATTGTTTATACCTGTTTCAGTCTTAAATGCCAATGAAAAAAAAAATATTTTGTTGTCAGAAAACTAAATAATAGCATATATATACAAACACATTTAGTGTTTCTTTGTTTGTTCTAAATGGGCAACAAAACACAGGTTTAATATTCATTACTTTTATTTGTAAATAATGTTAACAGCTACCTAAGCTTTTATAGGTAAAAGTAAGGTGGTTGAGACATCTCCCCAGGATGGATGAAGAGGGAACAGCCACAAGAGCCATGTTGAGTGAAGGAGGCCAAGAGGAAGACACTGTTTAAGAGGCGTTCAGGAAGCGAGGCTTGGATTGGAGCAAGTGAGTTGGTTCACGAAAAGGTAGTCTGGTCCAAGCTCTATAGACTGTAGCTCACACTACACTATGGTCTTCGGGATGAACTTTATAATGATGATAATGTTTTTTTTTTTTTATTTATTAAAATTTACAACTGTATTAGTAAATACATCAAGTAAATTGGCTCATTATATAGCTAATATACACGAAAAGACATGAAGAGAATATGCCCATTGGCAACACTCCACTAGGTAATCTACACTAGAAGGTCTCGAGGCCATCTTTGATTTTTCGAAGGATTTTGGATTGTAGGGATTGAAAACGGGAAGAATTTGATCATTTAGTAGAGCCCCAAAGCTCACCTCCGTATGTCCAGATAGGCCTTATGATGGTAATATAGATGAGCCTTTTGTAGTTAAGTGGAAGATTAGAGCATCTGTCCAGTAAGTGTTGAAGTGAGCAAAAGCGTTGGGCAGTTTCTTGTGTGCGGATTTCAAGTTAGTCGTTTGTCAAGTAGGAGTCATAGATAGTGAACCTGTTCAACTAGAGCTAGCGGAATATTATTAAAGGACACTGTAGGGCAGGATGTCGTAGGTTTACGACGCAGGGTAAAGGTAATTTGGTGGGATTTGTTGGAATTGATTTTGATTCTCCAATTCTGACACCATACTTCAAGGTCTCTGATGTGGGATTGAAGAGTTTGAGAGGTAATAGTAGGATCATTTTTGACTGATAACACACAAGTGTCATCAGCATAGGTAGAAAGGAAGGTGTTAGGATGGGTTGGGATATCAGCTGTGTAGACTGTGTAAAGAAGGGATCCTAGGATACTGCCTTGAGGAACGCCGGCAGACTGAGTAAATAGGGATGAATAGGAACTATTGTGGTTTATTTTGAAGGATCTTCCAGAGAGGTAGGACTGGATGATGAGGAAGTATGTAGGAGGGAGGAATTTACGGAGTTTGTAAAGCAGTCCTGGGTGCCAGACTCAGTCAAAGGCCTGTTCTACATCGTGCAGTACAATCTGCGCTCTAGTGCTAATGAGACAACATCCACCACACGATGACATTGTAGGATGGTGGAGTGGGAGATGATAATGTTAAGTTTTTATTTTGTTTTGTCGATTATACAAATAGACTCTTTCTATTCTGTTGTAATAGCAAAGCCCAAATTACCAATAATAGAAATAAACTAATAATTACTCTAACAATAAAAAATCTAGAGGGGGCAACGCACGATTTTCACTTACCTCGGAAGTTAAAATCAATTTAAGAACTATTAAATAAACTTGAAGTTGAAAAAAGTTTATTCAGTTTTATATGATTTAGATTAAAAAATATAACAATATTAAATGGTTACATATAATAATCAGTAATAACTTTATGCCCAATCCATCACTTTATATTACATTTTTAAAGTTTGTATTTAACATATTTTTTCTAAAACCTTTAGTTTTTCAACGGTGTATTATAAATCTATATATACATTTTAGGGTAACCTAAGTCCAAATGACCAAGTCCTGCAAAAATGCCTGTGTATGTCCCCGTGTGTGTGTGGTAAGTCGAGCAAAAAAACTTAGTCGTACGGAACTGAAATTTCATATTTAAGACAACTATACGCCCGAGATGTTACAGAATCTTTTTCATCAAAATCCGCTGACCGGAAGATCTACTTTATACCATGCACTTTGCACCTTTTTACGATTTTCTCAAAAACGGCTTTAACAATTTTGATTAAACCCGCTATATCAATGTAAAATTGAATGGGCTTTTATATAATTTAGGTTTCATTCAGATTAAAATGGTCTGACAGGGCTTAAATGCCAATATTTTAAATTTTCTTTCTCTAAACTACCTTTAATTTTGTTGATTCTATAACAATAACTATATTATCTTGTTGCCATTGATAATTAATAGCTAAATATGCAAGTTGAGAGAATTTGATAAACAACTAAAGGAGAAAACTAAAAAATATTTTCTTAATGCAATTTTTTGTTTTTGAACATAAGAAAAGTATTATATACCGTTGGAAAGAGAAAGATTTAAAATAAAATATTATCTCATACACAAGCTTGTAAAAGTTAATAAAGAGTGATAAAAATCAGATAAAACTGACTGATTATTTTAGATAATAATATAATAAGAGTTTTTGATACATGTTTCTATACTAATTCATTCTTTAATGGTTTCACTCATTTTTATCTCCAACTGTATTTGAAAATTCTTTGATCGATTTTAAAAACGGAGGTAAGTGAAAGTCGTGTGTTGCCCGTACCAGATTTTTTAAATATATATTTCATATTTAAGTAAGCGAAAGTAAGAAGTTTTTACTCCAAATATAAATATATGGTTAAATAAAAAAATATAATAAAAGCCTACTTCTTCCTCCTCCACCCCTGTAGCTGTCTGCCAGATCCTCCAGCTTGGGATTGATCGTCTGGTTGGCCTCCTTCAGGACGGCCACCAGCTCCGCGGCCTGCTTCGCATTGCTCCTCGTGAAGAAGGTGTACGCGGTCCCCGTGCGCTTAGATCGACCTGTCCTCCCGATGCGGTGTACGTAATCCTCCGAGTTGTTGGGAAAATCAAAATTGATCACGAACTTGACATCTTCCACATCTGAAAAAAACCAGGCAGGAAAGGGCAAAGAGGAAGGGGAAATATAAGCACTTTTTGAGGAATAATTCGACATAATACACAATATTCTTAACTATAGAAAAATTAATAAAAGAGAATTGATCAAAGAAAAAACTATAATAAAAATGACATATTAATAAACATTATAGAAAAATAAAAAAAATCTTATTAATAAAAAAAAGTTTAAAATAAAATAAAATGAACATGACTAATATAGATTATTAATAAATATTAGCTAAAAAATAATATAAATGAGAAAGCTTATCTTATATCTTAATCTAAATTAACATAAACTTACAAACAAACAAAATATTAATATATGAAATAATTTAATAATAAAATCATTCTCAGAAATATCATATGAAATCTGATAAAAAAAGTTTTATTTAGATAAAAGATGGCTTAGTATTGAGTTATTAGCCGATTATTCATTAAATTCGTGGTTTTCATAAACATAGTAACAAAATCCTGGTTACTTCAAGATTAAAGGAAATATGTCAACTTATCGTAACATATTAAAAAAAAAAAAATTAATATAGTTCCAGGAAAACACAATATGTAAACATCAGATAAACTTTCTAAACCTAACCAGAGTTTGATGCTGCATGATAGTTTATGAGACAATACAGTTTTATTGTTTCTGTAAAAGTCTAAACTTTTTTGAATTTTCTTAAATCTGATCAATTTTCCACACATTAGCCACTGATCAGTGCTTATCATATGACTAAAGACTAATAACTTCAACCATTGTTTTTTTGGTTTGTTTTTTCAAATCCAGACAGTATACTTGGGCAAATTTTTATAAATTTATCTTTGGAAATAAAATTTGGTAATAGGAGTGCGGTGATTTGACAGACATTTAATGGGCACGATAAAATCATAAAATTAAGCATATGAGATTAACAACCAAGGGAAAAAAATAATGTATAAGGTACATAGTGTCATACACATTTCTCTATCTCTCAAGAGTACTATTGGAATACATAATTACTTTTAATCACTAATGACTATGTATGTGTGTATTTATCCTAATTCAGAAAAGAATAATGGTCGCTTTAAAAGACGAGAACAAGAAACATGGGATGAACTAGAATAATATAGATGCAAGTAGTTTCACTTTATAGCTAAAATCTTTCAAAGATATAATTCAACTTTTAATAGCAAATAAAATAAAAGTTATAAAAGGATTTATTAAAGATTTAAAAAAAAAATAATGAAAAATATGCTATAATTTGAGTAATTCATTACGATCAAGGTAAAACTTGAAAAGCCTCATGTGTAAAAATATTGGAAAATAACAATCGATACTATTTTGCTTAATAGTTGTATAGCACTCTAAGTTAATTGAAAAAGTTTGGGTGGTGCGTGCAAAACAAAATAAAGCAACAGAACATGAGGTATTTTAGGAGTGATCACAACACAACAAAAATAAATTAATTAACTGATCCAATGATGAAAGCAGAAAAATTATACTGCTTGCAGGGAAAAATATAAGCAAAAAATAAAATAAAAATAATATAAGCAACAAAATAAAATATATTGTGACACTAAACTGCAGAGATATTGAAAGCTCCGAAGAAATAATTAAAATAAAACTAAAAATGGCAAAAATAAATAAAAGCATACCATTTTCATGCATTTTTACAACTAAAAATTATATTACATGCAATTTTAAAGAGTGAATTGTGAGAAGCTAGAAAATAAAATAAAAACAAATCATGAATAAATAATAATACTTCTAAAAACTATACTTATTAAAAAAAAATTAAAATTAAATAATTTAAGCCAGGGAATATAAGTATATTAAAAATAATCATTAAGCAAAATTATTTATAATTCATGAATATTAATTACATGCACTAGGTAGAAGTAAAAAAGTAATAGCATTATGTTAATGTCGGAAAGGGAAGTTGTTGAAATTTTTGAACTATAAAATAAACTAATTTATATCATTATTTAGGGTAGGAAAACTCTGAAGGAAGATAATTCTGTTGGCTGTCAAGAAAAAACAATTAAATAGTCTTAAATATTTAATGCCAATGTTTGTAGTCCAACTATGGCTTAAGGTGCACTGAAGAAAATCTCTTATGTAGACCTACACAAACATCAAGATTAACACGCTCACGCTGGGGCGAATATCTATATTTTTTCCCATGAGGCGGGACTGCCTTAGCTGCTAACGCTTTGTTGGGAGACACTGTTACAAGTTCCAACGTTTTTAATGCGAGATCACAACAGTTCGGGGCTTTTAATGCACAAAATGCAAGTTTGTAACAGTTTTGAAATGGTGTTTTCTTGAGCGCACATTTCTTGCATCAAGTCAAAAAGTAAACAAATTTAAAATGGAAGAATATTCTTAAAAAAGAGTTATCAAATGAAATTAACCAATAAGAGTCCTTTGAGAGGGGGAGGGGAGAGGGGATGTTGAAGGTTATAAAATATTTAATAAATAAACCCTTATGCTTGTTAATTCGTACGACATATAATGTTGAGAAAACATAAAATGTTAACCATTTTATTAATTAATAATAACAAAATAAAATTAATAAAACTAATTTTTTAACAAATAATTTTCTAAAAACAAGTTACTCGCCTGTGATGTACATCCTCCCACGGGATAGTTAGGAATGACCCACTGGTGGGCTGGGTCATGCAGGCATGAACGTGTTAAATAGTTAAGACTATTTCATTTTACTTATTTTTTAACTGTCAACTGAACTATCTTCCTTTAGAAAATGAACTAACAAATAAAATACTATTGATATACTGGCTATTGATGGGGGTAATTATTGATTTGTTCTCTTATTAATACTAAATAATATGATTATCAAGATCAAATATTTTAGTTAAAAAATTTGACAATATTTTACAAAGGGATATAAATAAATCCTGAGTATGCTTGCAAAATCTCTAAAGTGTTAATTTGTTTCAGTGTTTGTTACGATTTCATTTTCAATAATTTCTAAGAGAGGAAAATAGTTTCAGTAAACTGAATATTGAAGATAAAATTCAGAAAAACACATGTTAATTGTCAATAAGGAAATCTATACTAATCATATCAACACTAAAATTAACTTAATTATAAACTACATAATTTGTATTAAATATATTTATTAATATAATAAAATGCTATAATATAACCTATATTTATTAATAAATAGAGGCCCAATATCCCTTAATGAGGTGCAGTGGTAAACAAATATATATTCTCTCATAATCTCATCCATAATTTCGGTCTTTGAAACTTATTTTATTTCAAAGTACCATTCAATGGCACTTAATCTTTCTTCAAGATTAAGAATTTAGATTTGTTCTTATTCATTCAATTTTAAAATCATAAAATGATTTTAAATTTTCATAGGCTTATAGTTTATTTAAATTTTATTTTTATTTTTTTATAATAAAAGTAAAGTTTGAAATCTGAAGAAATTTCCAGTTTGAAAAAAAATTGTTCGTATATTCATTCATACAACAAGAACCACTAATAAGCAAATAAAGCAGTAAAAAAAAGCAAATGAGAAAATAAAAATAAGTAAAATAAATATCTAAATAACTTAAACAAATAAATAAATGAACAGTACCTAATAGATTAATGGTGCATTTGGCTTATTTAAGCATTACCAAACACCTTAAAATGTGTTAAGCTATAATCTTAATTAAAAAATAATAATAAAATAAAACAAAAATACAACTAATAATAGAGAAACACATTTTTTGGTACTCTTCTACTATGGAAACTAACTGAATGTATTATTTGATAATGTTCAAAGGCACAAGCCAAAATGAAATTAATAAAAAAAAACTCAAAATTTCCAGAATAAATATTAAGCCATTAAATTGCACTAAACACCCATTACGCAGGTTCCTACTTAGAATGTTAATTTACTGATAGATTAAAAAAAAAAAAAATTAAGCCAAAAGACCATTTAACTTTATTATTGCTTGACTATGAATACATAGAAGAATTTTAATAAAACGACTACAGTTAAGTAATCAGATGCAAAAAAGTTTCCAATCCAAACATATTTACAATAAACAATGAGATATCGCTTGTTAAGATATATTGTTCAAACAAGCAACAAGCTAAAATTGAAAAATAAAAAAAATAAAATATGAGCAAGTTAATTTTTTTCTCCATTAAATTAAGCAATAAAAGCTTTTGTTGCTTTGCTTTTATGCAACAAAAAAACAAAACAAAATATATCAAAATGGTAATTGCATTAAATATAGTTAAAACCAGACAAGATAAAATTGGTATTAAGGTAAGTAACTAGAGGAACTAAAAAGTTTTAATGAAAAAAAAAAAAAAAAAAAAAAAAAAACGATTAAGCAATAGCATACATGGAAATATATTGTTCTTTTAGTTTAATTATAAAACTTAAGGGGGTCCTGATTCTGTGCAATGTCAGGTACTTGTTAAAGATTCCTGTCCTAATTAAACTTGGACAGGATAAATTTAGGACTCCTACTGTAGTATCGTCTGATTAGCCACAGCAGCATTAATTAAATGAATAAAAAAAACAAACATTATTAAACTTGAGTCTAAGTTTATCTTGTTATAAACACAATAAAATTTGATTTAGTAAATAAAAAGAATTATTTTTAAACTCTCCTTCAGCCAGATGATTAGAAAATTGTAAAATTTGGATGTTGATCATTTGATTTTCAGGATTTGATTAATAAGAAAAACAAATAATAAAATCACTGGAAGGAATTATTCCGGGTGGCGGCCAGTGAATGAATCAAATAAGTAGTTTAAACTTTTTATTTTCCGCCAACGTTTCGACCCCCATTGTGGGTCATCATAGGGTGTATTGTAGGAGAATGGAAAAAAATTAATCTTTTTTTTTTTTTTAATTCAAATATGAAATTTATTTTTTTCTATTCTCCTACAATACACCCTATGATGACCCACAATGGGGGTCAAAACGGCGGAAAATAAAAAGTTTAAACTATTTGATTTATTCACTGGCCGCCACCCGGAATAATTCCTTTCAGTGATTCTCAACGGTCAACTAATTATATCTACTAAAATTATAAAATCATATTGACAAGTGCCTTGCATTATCAAAAAATAATAAAATAATAGAAAAAAAATTGAAAAAGATGAATGGTCACAAAAAATGTATTTTACTCTTGTTCTTGTCAAGTGAAGAGATTTAAATCAGCGATATTTAAGTTTCTCCCCACTTCATTAGCAGATAAATCAAAGCATTAATAAATAAATTGTAAAATTAAGAAAAAAAAATGGAATTAATATCAACAAGATACTAATTCAAAATAAAAAAATAAATTTTTGAAATGAATAAAGCACTGAGTATAGTATTAGATAGAGACGACACAAGAAGCTTGGCAATGCACAACTTTACTCTCACTTTTAGGGAGCCAACTCTACTCCCGTCCTATCGCTCAAGTAACCATCTCTATTTAGTTGATGCTGATGTAAAAGTGTTTATATTTTTGTTGACTAAGTCTCCTTAACATCACAATCTCAAATCAAATTGTTAATATTATTTGATAAACCCATTGTCAGACTTCGAGTGTATATTTTCAAAAATAGGATGGCAGTGTAGATTATCAACAATAATTTTTTCTGATAAGTGTGTAATGCCAATCAGAGACTCGCCAACACATTTGTCAAAAAATATCTGTGTAGCAGTGTCACCATGTGGTGGATGTTATATCTCCCACATTGGAGCATGGAATTGCACTGGAGCTTTTCTCGATGTGGAGCAGGCTTTTGATTGAGTTTGTCATCCAGGACTGTTATACAAACTTTGTCAATTCCTCTCTCCAGCGTACTTCCTTTTAATTCGTTCATAGCTCACTGATAGAGCCTTTAAAGTTAACCATAACCTTTCTTACTCATCCTTATTTACTCAGTTCCCTGGTGTACCTTAGGGTAGTATCTTGGGCCCAATCCTTTATACGGTATATACAGATGATATCCCCATCCATCCTAGCAATGTCCTCACTAGGTATGCTGATGACACAAGTGTGTTATCAGTAAACAATGAACCAACTGTCGCATCACCAAACCTTCAGTCACACATCGACTTCATTGAAGAGTAGTGTCAGAAATGAAGAATTAAAATCAATCTTCACAAATCCCATCAAATCACGTTTACCCTTCATTGCAAACCTATGACCTCTTGTTCCACTGTATCCTTTTGTAACATCCCATTAATTTCTGTTGAACAAATCCTACTTAGGACTCCATCTTGAAAAAAGTTACTTGGAATCGTCACACTAGACTGAGAAGACAAGAAACTGCTTGCAGATACCGATTGTTACATTTACTTGACAAACATTCAAAACTTCCCATCTGATACAAAAAAAAAACTAATTTATATAGCCATTATTAGACCTATTTGGACATATGGTATTGAGCTATAGGGATCCACCAAGCCATCAAATTCCTCCCACATCCAATCCTTGCAATCCGAAAGATCCTAAACACTCCCTATTTTGTAACCAATAAAACTATCCATAAAGACCTGAATATCCCATTAGTTGCAGTCTTAGCCAGAACTAGATATACCTTCTTTAATTCTAAACTACCAGCCCACTCAATCCCGCTTGTCTGCATCCTCTCATCTCTATCTATTCCTGATAATCCTTGAGACCTGCTAATGAGATAAACATTGAAGTGCTACTGCTGGGTAGCTTCTTCACAAGAGCTTATCAAGGCAATCATTACTTTTTTCACATTAACTTGTATTTTTTCTTATAAAGTTGTAAAATATCAATTAATAAATAAAAAAAAAGTTTTAGAATTTGTTTTAACTACCTAGAGGAAGAATTTTCCCAGACCTAGCCACAATGTACACCTAAACGGAAAGACGAACCTCCAGGAACAATTTCAGCTTCACAACCATTATCATTTTTTGAGATACTGCGATCACCAGAAAAGTAAGTGAAGTGGTACTTAAATTTATAAATACAAATTAACTAATTTTAATCCCACGTAGTTCTACTGATACCTGATTTCAATCCAAAATATCAATATAAAACAGGATAATGCTTTGCAACTATAAATCCATCTTTACTAAAACCTTGTTTATACTAGAATCGATTAGCAAGGAGGGGAGGTTAGACGGAAAGAGTCACTTAGAAGGTATAGGTTATGCTATTATACAGATCAATAATTGTTTGTATTTAGTTATCTACAAGAAGTCATCAATTTTAACTAAATAATTATTTCTATTGGATTATAATAAACTCATGATGTTAAACTAAGAATATGGTCAAACCTTAACAATATCTGAAAAACTAAACTAAACCTTCTAAATGACTCCTTTTTTAATCGCTAAGAGTATAAACAAGGTTTAAGTAAAGAATTAGAAGATGGATGTTAACCGGTAAGTATAGGCTAAGGTCATTACCAGTTCTATGGCATCTCTATTTAATTCTATACTCGGTGGAATAAAGTAGGAAAATTTACAAAGAAATTTAGCGTACAATCCATTTTTGAGTGTTAAGAATATAAAAAATTACAAAGCAGTGATTTTAAAAATGAGTTACTATGTACAATAAAATGAAAATAAAATAATCTTCTTCTCACCTGACAAGAAATGAATAATGTAAAGAAAAATAATAAACTTCTCAATTAAACAGTCCTTTCACATGGGGAAGTGGGTTAAAAATTCTATCATACTTTTCATAGGATATACTCACGTTTGTCACGGCAACACAACTTCATCGGTTGCTTTCAGTCTCATTGTGTCTGATCGTTGGTGAGTAACGGATATATGGAGAGGGGTTCTGGCAGTGTGTCGGGAACGGACACACACACACACTGCGAGAGATGTCCATGCAAGCGCATGCACACGCCAGCATCGGGAAAGAAGGGCACATCGCAAGGCCAACGACTTAGACAGGAGGAGGTGAGGGGGGTTTGTGACCCCACATCGTAACCCCCACGGCGCACGGGCACCTCAGGGTGAGGTCGTAAGCTCACTCACCAAACACTTGAGAGAGAGTGAGAGACACAACACGCCAAATGCTCGGCTCACAACCGCACAAGCATTATCACGTAATGTGCCTCTGGAATCACACAAAAACATTCTACTGTATATTTCTTCTAATAACACCTCTGTTTAAAGTTTTGTAATTTTTTTTTCTTAATTTGTTAACGTCGAATATAACCAACTTCATTTTTGTTTTTTAAAAATTATAACTTTATATCCCCAGAAACATACATACCTTTTGAATCATGATAAGCCATGTTCATGAATAATTTTTTTTTTTTCAATTTATAAAAACAAAATTTTAAAAACAGAACAAATATTTACAAAAAATTTAATAAATTAGAAATGATTTCAAATCTATAAATAATAACAAATTTTTTCAACCAACCATATTGTAACCAGCTTACTTACGCATATAATAGATTTCAATGAAAACATAAAATATTCTCTGCTCAATACTTTATGGTTAATTCATAAATGTACTAAGCTGAAACATCAGCAACAAATTATTTAATAGTGTCAGTAAGGCTATGTTATTAATTTAATTAATTAAACATATTATATGAATATACTAAGTTATGCAAGTGAATGCACAGTAAATGAGTGAATATAGAATAGTCAATTATTGTATGTCGCTTTTAATATAATGTTTTTTCACTATTGAGAACAATAAATTCTCAAAATGTTGCCTCAACATAGTAGTATATTATTGAATGACACACAGGAACCTTAAAAACTCACTTTAATATGTAAAATTCTAGAATAGAATGATATAGACAATGTGTGTAAGCTCGATAAAATAATGTATAATGTTCACTGAATAAAATAACTGGTCATATAATTCTAGAATCAAATTAATCTTTTTATTTATGCTAAACCCTTACAATATGGTTGATGGACTTCAATGAAATTTACTTAAGTATACCAATAAAATCCAAGGAATATTGTAGTAATTTATAATATGTTTGAGCATATATATGTATATACACATAACATATCATGCACTTAAAATTATTTAAAAAAAAAAAGGACTAAATTTAATTTAAAAGTTTTCATAAATAAAAGGTGTATAGTATAAATAAATCAAGAACTTACCAAGTCCTCTCGCAGCAACATCGGTCGCCACAAGGATAGGGCTTCGCCCATTCCTAAAATCTGGAAGATATACATTTAACTTAAAATACATTTATTTATCATAAAAAATAAACATGAAGTAAATAAATTAAATAATTACCTTTTAATACATAATCTCTTTCCGACTGTTTCTTGTCACCGTGTATACACACTGCATCATACCTGTAGCAAAAAATATGGTTAAGTAGATAATAATCTTTTTAGAAGTCAAAAATATTGCATAAATCTAATGAAATATAACAAATTAAAAAACAACTAACATATCATTGACACATATTTGAAGTGACTACATAAAAAATAAAAATTACATTACTTTTGTAATTAAAAAAAAAAAAAATTAACTCCTTGCAAAATTTGAGGTATTGCATTTTAAGCTATGTAGACTCTGAAGAACGAATAAAAACAAAATTTGCCTCTATGCCATACATGGCTCCAAAACTACTGGACCATTATTTGAAAAATTAACTTATTTAAAAAAAAAAAAATTAAAATGCAGAAATGAATATCATTTATAAGAGACAACAATTTAAGAGTAAGAAGGCCAAGAGGCAATTTTATTTATATCTGCATCAGTTGAGGAGATAAGATCTGAAGTGAACAATATATTAAACAAGAATTTTTTTTTTTTAAATTTATTTATAGTAATTTACAACTATAAGTAAATATGAGTAAATAAAAAGTCATGAAAATTTCTTGAGAAAGAACTACCCAGTGATAGCACTTCACTACCTATTTTTAGGCAGTAGGTCCCGAGGCCACCTTCTTTTTAGTCACCTTGGAGGGTTATCAGGGAAATATCTGAGGAAGATAAATTAAGGACAAGTGGGTTTGTATGGGCAGGGAGTTTAGAATGGAAAGAGGAGTATCTATCATGGGCTATGTCTGCAACAAATGGGATGTTAAGGTCATTATAAATGAGTTGATTTGTAACAAAATAAGGAGCATTCAGGATTTTGGATTGTAAGGACTGGATGCAAGAGGAATTAGATGGCTTCGTAGAGCTCCAAAGCTCAATTCCATATGTCCAAATAGGTCTGATAATAGTGATGTAGATAAGTCTTTTGTAATATACTGGAATTTTTGAACGTTTGTCTAGTAAGTGTTGTAGTAATCGATATCTTCGAGCAGTTTCTTGTCGTTTCAGTCTTGTGTGATGATTCCAAGTAAGGCATTTGTCAAGATGGAGACCTAGTTATCGGATTTGTTCTACAGAAGTAAGGGCAATGTTATTAAAGGATACTTTTTTTTTTTTTTCCAGTGGCGTGACAGGCCTTGTAGGCCCTCGGCCTCGTGGTGTAAACTCCTGCGAGTTTATACTCACGTTTCGCAATGCAATTTTTAGTGTAGGGTCATCACTCCCAATGACTAATTTTGTGAGTGGCCACCCTTTGGCTGACAGGTCTTACATATCCAGGGGAGAGGTTGTGAGTGAATCCCTATTTTTTTACATCCTTATAAAAGGCCCGTCGGGACTGGGTTTCGAACTCTGAACCTGTAGCATGAGAGACTAGCGGGATAGCCACTCAGCCACGGGCTTCCAATATTAAAGGATACTGGGGAACAGGGAGTCATCGGTTTGTGACGAAGGGTAATGTTGATTTAAACAAGAAAAGAAGCAATACTGAAAAGTGAGAGAAAAAAAAAAAAAAATAAATAAATAAAAAAAAATAAAGAAATAAAAAAAATGGAGAGAGAATAGGATTTCAATGTTAAAACAAATTCTGATCAGGATACTAAGGTTTTAGATTGAATCAAGTGGTTTAGAGTGGGAATGAAGTTTTTTCATGGAAGTGACGGTACCTGTTTCAGGTAAAATCAACAATAAATGGGACATTCGGCCATTATGGATGAGATTATTCGTGAAAGAGTAAGGTGTAATAAGTATTTTGGATTGTGAAGATTGGATACAAGAAGAATTGAGATGTTTATTTCCAAAAGGTACTATATCCATTCTAGGAAATTTTACAGGAAAGATGGAAATTAAACAAACATTTTTGATTCTTTTCGCATTAAAATCTAGAATTTATTTTTCTTTTCTACTATATCAATAACACTATTTTAAAGCTTTGGAATAAAATGTTTATGTATGATTGTGAACAAAACTAAGTGTGTAATTAGTAACTTTGGAAAATAATTGCATATCTAAATCGCGTTTTTAAAGGAATTGAGTGCTCATTAGATAAAATCAAATAGAAGATTTAGATAAAACTAAATAATGAGAATACAAGTATGTCAAAACATCAATTTTGTAAAAAATGTCTTTTAGTACCTTTTGGAAATCAATTTCTCAATTCAACTCTTCCCAGTTCCAGAGCTCAATTCTGCGAGTCCAGAATTGTCTTATTATGATAGTCATGTAAATGAAGCTTTAGCAGTTCAGTGAGAAGTTTGAGTGCTTGTCTATCAGTGCTGAATTAGCTTATGGATGAGTTTATCGGCAAGAAAATAAGGAGCATTGAGGATCCTTCAAAAGTTAGATATATTTTTTATTATCATCATTTGATTTTTAGGGCTATTTATTTTAATCATAATGAAGTCAAACCATTTTCTAATACTCGTGCATTATCAGATTTAGTCCTATAAAAAAAGGGCATCCACTCACACAAACACATTTATTTGTCGTCATGACAATATCTTAACTTAGGATACAGTAAAGATAGTAAGTAATACAAACCCATCACGTATGATCCGCCGAGTTATTTCATCGACACGTCTTTTAGTTTCGATGAAAACTATCGTCTTGTTTTCCTTCTCTTGCATTATTTCCTTCAGAAGAGTACAAAGTCTGAAATAAAAGATAACAATAACTATGAATACTGAAATTAGTTATAATATAAAATAAAAAACTGAAAATGAAAATAGACTTACTTCTGTTCTTTCTCATGTTCTTGACACACGTCAACTATCTGCAGGATATTATGATTGGCAGAGAGCTGAAGTGAACCGACATTTACCTGAAAGAATATTAAAAAAATATGTTTATAAAAAATAATTTTTGCAACATTAACATTACATCTTCGAAATATAAAATATATTAAAAATGAACCTGAATATAATCCTTGAGGAACTCTTCTGCAAGAGCCTGAACTTCTTTAGGCCACGTTGCTGACCACATTAAAACTTGACGATCGGGCTGAAAAGAAAAAAAAAAAACTTGTAGCATATTGCAGGTTTTTTTAGAAATGACAGGATATGCAAAATATGTTTTTATTAATGTTCCTACTTCATGATCAGAAAGCAAGGAATCAGAAATTAGTCACAACACTACTTCCAGACTTTGCTTATAATGAAAATGATCAGGAGGTTTAACCTAGAGACTTTCAGCACTAAATGAACTAGCGAGTTATAATGCACTTTATCTGAATTATTCATTATTTAAATAATAATACATTAAATAGTTCAATGACAATTTAATCAACATATGTATGAAACATTTGGTGCCTGCAACACACAACTTTTAAATGTTAAAATCAATTTAAGAATTTTTAAATACAGTGATGAATAAATCTGGTGAGGGCAACACACAACTTTCACTTACCTCAGTTTAGGAACTGTTAACTAAGGTAGTTAAAATACAGGTAAGTGAATGTAAAAATTAAAAAAAAAATATATTATTTTTTTTTTGGAAACATATATTTTAGATTTAATAATAATAAAAAAAAGGGATCACCTGTAGCAGGGCAGCTAGCACAACAGACCTTATGGCAAAGGTCATAGGTTCAAGTGGTGGTCCTAGGAATTTTTAATGGGAGTAAAAAATCCTTAGCTATGCCATCCTTCGGAGGAGACGTAAAAAGGTGGTCCCAAGGAGCCTGTGCGATATCAGGTACTCATTAAAGATCCCTATCCTAATTAAACCTGGATAGGCAAAATTTAGGACTCCCATTGTAGCATCGTTAAATTAGCCACAGTAGCATAAAGTGACGTTAAATAAAAAAACAAAGAAACAAAACAAAATAATAAAAAATTGTTATGTAAAACAATCATATGAAGTTTATGACCTATTCATCAGTACTTTCTTTTACTATATATTTCATATATAGGTAAGTGAAAGTAAAAAGCTTGGGGAGCCCATGGCTGTACAGCTAGCATGATAGTCTATTACGCCTAAGGTTTTGAATTTAAATTCCAGTCCTGGGAGGACTTTTTCGAGCATATAAATAAAAGAGCATTGACTCACAACCTCTCCTTGGGTATGAGAGAATCGTCAGCAACTGGTGGCCACAAACAAAAATAGGTACAAGGAGTGATGACCCTATCCCATAATTGTCATTGAATATCGTGGTGTGGGATCATAAAAAAACATACAATGTGGCCAAGGGCCTCCACGGTCTGTGGAGCCAACCGAAAACAATTTTAAAACCTTAAATAAACTAAATAATAAAATACAATAATGAATCTATTAAACCATTATTGAAATCATGCAATAGCTAAATATCTAGTGAACCACATTACAAAAAACATGTAAATCACAACACTTCTTAAGCAATATAACCTATATTCAGGACCTACCTGGACAAAAGCAAAGGGAAGATTAAGGTTGGAACACTGACTCAAGAATCATGATCATTTAAGAAATATAATTAAGAATCACTATCAAAAGTGACATAGGAACAGACCTTATATAAACAAAAACTAAACTTACCCTTATCTGTTCAATTATTTTCCTGATTTGAGGCTCAAAACCCATATCAAGCATTCTGTCTGCTTCGTCAAGAACTAAGTAAGTACACCTTTTTAGATCTGTTTCCCTCGATTCGAGGAAGTCTAACAGACGCCCAGGTGTGGCAATTACGATTTCAACACCTCTTTTCAGTTCCCTTGCCTATAACAATTATTATTTATAATAAATGATCGCATAGATGATATTTACAAGTACGTATACTGTTAGGAATTCAAATTTATGTACCTGAACTGATTTAGGAGCTCCCCCAAATACACAAGTGTTTGTGATATCTATCGCATCACCGATATCATTACACACTGTTTGTATTTGCTGAGCAAGCTCCCTTGTGGGAGATAGGACTAGTGCGATGGGGCCATCCCCACGTCGCAAGGGTTCTTGTGCTTCAATATGGACTAGGGCCGGCAAGATATACTGAAACATAAATAACAGGTTTAAAATTCATTATAATAAAATATACCCAAATAGGAGATAGAATAAATAAGTTATATACTTCAGCTAATTAAAATTTGATAGAAATTATTGTTGACTTTTAATTGTATGACTAGGTTAGTAGAGGGTGCGATAATCAAATCACACTAATTAGAAATCCTTACATCAAAAAAGCTTATATATTAAATTGTGTTTTTTTTTTGTTTTTTTTTTTGCCAAAATTATAGGCCTTCAGAGGTAAAAAAGAAAGAAAGAAGATAACCAATAAAAGATATAATAAAAGTAAAATAAGATGATTGTAATAAAATGGGTGAACAATAATATAAAATGGCTATTGGTATATGTAAAGATTATTTTAATGATAATAAACAAATAATTAATCTAAGTTATTAAATTTCATTGTACAATTTAAAATAAAATAAATTCCTATTTAGAAATTACTAATGGTATCTCTAGTTCTTCATAGATTAACATTTGTTATCACAAGTCACTGTTTTAAGGTTCATTTCAGTACTAAGTAAATCTCTCATAAATTTCTCTAATCACCACTTAGCTCATTACCCCATCTGTTTCTTAGGCATTTTTAATATGGTATTTCACAATATTTTTTTTATCTTGACCTATTATATATTACATTTTACCATGTATAGAATTATACATAAAACCTTTATAAACTTTTTCTGAAAAACCTTTTATATTAATACCTCTTCCTGCCATGAAAATTGTTATTGGGTTGTTTCACACGAAATGTCCGTTTTTATAGTTTCTGAAATACATAAAGGATTTTGCAGGTCTCTGTTGTTTTCTTCCGAATGTTTACATATTAAAAGTAAACAATTACTAATCCTCTACCTTTGTATTATAAACATTAGCTTCCCAATCAATTACCCACTTTTTAGTATACCTCCAAATATGAACATGGAAACATGCAATTTTCGAGTAATATTTTTGCACGAGTTTAAACTCGGCCATTCAGCAGCTGAGGACGCAAGAAATATTTGCAAGGCGTTTGGGGAAGGGAGTGTTAATGAACGGACCATTCGCCGTTGGTTTGCTAAGTTTTCAGCTGGGGATACCGACTTACAAAACTTGCCAAGAGGAAGACCTCCGTCCTTAATAGACAACGATGTCCTCAAACATACAGTAGAAGGAAACCCCTACCAAACAGTTAAAGGACTCTCAGCACAACAAAATGCAAGTGCATCTACTGTTTCCAGACATTTAAAGTGTATTGCGAAAGTAAAAAAGCTCGATACATGGGTACCTCATGATCTCACTGAGCAGCAGCAAGATCCCATGTTTCAAAACATACCATGCAAAAATTGAAAGAACTGGGCTACGAGGTTCTTCCGCACCCACCATATTCTCCCGACTTGTCTCCAACAGATTACCACCTGTTCAGGAATTTAGACAACTTCGTCAAAGGAAAACTTTTTGAAAATGATGATCAAGTGAAAAGTGCGTTTTCAGATTTTGTTTCACTTCAAAGCTCAGAGTTTTTCAGTTCAGGGATAAAAAAAGTTGGTGTCATGTTGGGAAAAATGTGTAGAAAAAGAAGGTAAATACTTTGAATAAAATTATCTTGTTTTCATATCGTATTTTTAATAAAAATCCTTTACCTTGAAAACGGACATTTCATGTGACACAACCTAATAGATTTACTTATTTAAGTGTGACTTATTGACAGCATCCTTCGATCAATCGACTTCTCCAATGATTTGGATTTGATAAAGTTAAGTAATTAATCAGCTGTTAAAGGTTAAAAAAAAAATAAAAAAATAAACAGTTTACTACTCACCGAAAGTGTTTTTCCAGAACCCGTTGAAGCAATACCAACCATATCTCTACCTGAGAGAGCTATTGGCCAACCTTGAGCTTGAATAGCTGTTGGGTCTTTAAATCCTTGTTTTCTGTAAAAAATAAATTTATATCATTTATTGAATTAAGAGAAATATTTGACATGAAAAATAAATAATAAGGAGAAATAAAGACTTCAAAATTGACTTACTTTAGTACTTTCAGAATATTTTCAGGAAATCCAGCTTCTTCGAACGACCATACTGGATGAGGAACATCTTTTCCTTTTAATGTTATTTCTTTTGCCTCTCGATAAGCTTCAATATCTTCTTTAGGCCTAAAAAATAAATTAAAAATTGAATAATTACTCAGATAATCATGAAGATAAAGAAACAGTTTACTGACATCCATGAATAAATGAATTGTTGGTTAAGGGACTGACTTTAGTGCAACAATGCATCTAAAGCTAATTACCTACCAATTGATTTTGCACTACAAATGAAACCGCTCGCAATGTATGCGATAAGCAAAAACTTGAAGTGCTGTTTCAATGCGATGGGTTAATATGACCAATACACCTACTAGCTAACCAAATTACCTTCTAAAATACACTGAAGTCCTAATTATTCCAACTAAATGGGGATTAAGGGTAATTTGTTGAATCGGAAATTAGAATAAACTTGACAAAAATTCTGTTACAATAATGAAATGAGTGCAGAGCATACTCTAAATAACATAGTATGCTCATTTACCGCCTATTAATTAGGTTTAAAAGAGTTAGGGATCTCAACCAACTGAGAGGGGGAAATAGCAGAAATATTTTTCCAAGCTAAAACTTTATCTTCTTTTAGAAAAAATGTGTTTACCAACATTCAAAGATAAGAAAGTAATTGAAAGTGACCAAAGAGTGGATAAACATAAGTGATTATTGTGGATTATAATTTTTATTATTATATTACTTCATCTAATGTCGATATTTGGATCAAAAATTAATGTGATTCTTCAGTAAAAAGTTTTAAAATTGATTCTGAAAAGGGAGTTTAATAGTAAATAAGCACACCCAATTTTCAAAAATCTATTTACACTTGAATAGTGATAATAAAGTTCAGTTTATTAAATACTGATACTTTAAATGAAGGAATACTTAGCATAACAAAATGTATATTATAAAATTTCAAGTATGTAGCAAGTATTTTAAACAAGAAGAGGGTTAACGATATATTTTATACAAATACTAGCTGTATCTCACGGCTTTGCTCGCTAATTGTGTTCTGTGTTTAAATACAGACATAGGTATGCGTTGATGGTAAAAGTAACTAAAACACATTTAACTTCGCTATCGGTCAATCTTTTACTCCTTTAAATAATTATATAAATATGTGCGCCAAATAAAGTTATTAATTATTCTCAGATCTTAATTTTACACTGATAATAATACAATATATTACTTAATAAAACACATGCTTCAATTGAAACTCAGTGTAATTAATTCTTTAAAAATTTATTTTTATCTCTAAATGAATTTAAAAATTCTTAAATTGATTTTAACAACGGAGGTAAGTGAAAGTCGTGTGTTGCACGCCCTAATATAATATATTAACTGTTGGTTAAGGGACTGACTTTAATGCAACACAATGCATCTAAAGCTAATTACCTACCAATTGATTTTGCACTACAAACAAAACTGCTCGCAATGTTTGCGAGAAGCCAAAATTTGAAGTGCTGGGTGAAAATGAGGACTGAATCGGCATACTTCCTACACAATTTTTTCAACAAAATACACTCAAGTCCTAACTATTCGAATCTGTTGGGATCATGGGATGAGTCATTAGCTGAGCAAAAGTTGTGTACTAAACACAGACACACAGAACAGGTAGTGAAAAATCTATTTCCAATAGAATAGTAAACTTATATTTTAACGAATACAACGGGTAATAGTTAGTATTTTAAATTAGAAGTAGGTAAAAGATACACTTTATATGAATAATATAATATAATTGTAACAAATTAACTGTTGGTTAAGGGACTGACTTTAGTGCAACAATGCATCTAAAGCTAATTACCTACCAATTGATTTCGCACTACAAATTAAACTGCTTGCAATGTTTACAAGAAGCCAAAACTTGAAGTGCTGTTTTAAAATGATTACATAAGATTGAATTGGCTTACTCGCAAATTTTAAACACAATACACTCAAGCTCTAATTATTCAGAACTTGTTGGGATTGTGAGTCATTAGATAAGCAAAAGTTGTGAACTGAAAGCAAACACTGAAGAGGTTTTGAAAAATCTATTTCCAATTGAATAGTAAATTTTTAATTTAACCAATATAACAGGTAATAGTTAGTGGGTTAAAATAATCTTTATATAAATAGTATAAAATAATTGTAATAAATCAACTGTTGGTTAAGGGACTGACTTCAGTGCAACAATGCATCTAAAGCTAATTACTTACCAATTGATTTTGCACTACAAATTAATCTGCTAACAATATTTGCTAATAGTTAAAATTTGAAGTGCATGATTAAATGAAAATTGGTAAAAAACTATATTTAATAGGAAATAAAAAGTAAAATATTGCAATTATTTAAAGATTTTATTCATTTATGTAATACTATTTTTTTATTTATTTATTTTTTTTGTGTGAAAATAAATGTCTATTTCATCATATGAAAAGATTAATTTTATCTGATAATAAAATAGAAACCAAATTATTATTATTTTTGTTATTTAACCATGTACACTGATACTAAGATTTATAAATTAGAAAAAAAAAAAAAAAAAAGAAAAAAAGAAGTTTCTCTTGCCTCCATGTTTTTTTTTCTCATTTTTGGACACCCACTTTATAAAGGCTGGACCTGCCCTCTTCATACCTTAGGGTTGACCCCCGGCTGAATTAACAGAATAAATAATATTCTTCCATGGACAGGGTTTGAACCCAAAACACGGGGAGCAGTAGACTAGTGCTCTATTCACTAGATACTGCCGCTCCCATGATTTTGTAAAAGTGTGTCATGATTTACTCAAATAGAGCTATTTACCAGATAAAACTAAATCAATTTCTCACAAAATATGAGGTAGCATATCATTTTACAGTCCTAAATTTATTACTTTCATACAATCCTAAATATATGAGCAAATGGGGCTGACTCCAAGACTAGTCTTTTAACCGAACTGTTAAAACCTTTTAAAATAGCATAATAGAATATAAGTCTAAGAACATAAAGTTTCACAAAAGATTAAGAAATAATAACTGTTTATATCTAAAAAATGCAGATTGCTCTTTCTTACTTCAACATCGAGACATACATATTAAGCACTAGATTAATAACAAATAAAACCTTCAATACTACAAAAATCACACTGTTCTTGGTTCAGAATAGAGATAAAAATTGTAGTTGATGGTAAATAAACTTGAATAAATTTATAGGTTATTCAACATATAAAGCATAGTTCCATGAATAACTGAAATAAATTAAGAAAGCATGAAATAATGACTAGGATATCATTTCTTTTTTTTGGTTTAAGAAACTTTAATCAAGTCGTGGTATTGATAACTTTGATTAATGTTTTTAGATTTTTTTTACCTGGCTTGAACATCTGGATGAGGCGTGTAGAAGTTCTTTTTGAAAGGCTCTAACCTTCCGAGATCCCAATGAGGCCTCCTTAAGGCAGAACCAGGTTGTCCTCCCCTGCCTCTTCCACCGCCTCCTCTGTCACCTCCACGCCCGCCTCTATCACGACCCCTGTCACGGTCTCTTGATCTGGAGCGTGACCTGTACCTGTCGCGATCTCTGTCTCTTTCACGATCGCGATCACGCTCACGTTCTCGGTCTCTGTCTCTAGATCTCCTTCTTTCTCTTGATCTCGATCTAGACCTAGAAAAACAAAAGTTAATTATATTAAAAAGTTTTAAAAATACATCCATGTTAGGATAATATGAAATTAATAATTATTTATATTCTGAGACATTAAGTCCCTAAGAAATGACGAACAGTCTAAAGATGCTTATGTCTAGTTTCTTTCATGAGTAAGTCTTAATAATGAAGTAGAAAAAAAAAACCTGTACCACTACAACCCATGAAGGGTCTTGGGCTCAGTACATATAGAGATTCGTACTGTTTCTAGGCCAACGGCAGTACAATGAGGTGATTAGGCCTTAATCGCGCTCAGCCGCCAGGTTTTTCCCCAATTAATTTGGGTACCCACTTTATAGAGGCTGGGTCTGCTCCAGGAGGGTCTCCGTACCCTAGGGTCGCCCCCCGACTGAATTAACAGAATAAATAATATTCTGCCATAGCCGGGATTCAAACCCAGGACCCGGAGCACAGCAGACTAGCGCTCTATCCACTAGACCACACCGCTCCCTTTAATGAAGTAGAAAACAAAAACAAAATACTAAAGTATATCCAAAGATAAAATAGAACATCTAGAAATTATATACATATACTGATGTACATTTTTCCTGAAATTCGCTAATAGTTATTTTTAATACTATTGTGAAGTTAGTTAAACGATACATTGAAGAAAAAATGGCATTTGAAAGAGGTAAATAAGGAAGCTTTACGTAAAGAAATAGGTAGGTAAACAACTCCAAAACAAGATAGCACAGCTCAAAATGGGAATCACCAGTGGCAAAGTGGTCAATGAGGATTATAATTTTTATTACTATATTATTTAATTTAATATTGGTGCTTAAACCTTAAAGTGATTCTTTTTTCAATAAAGTTTTAAAATTGATTTTGAAAAGAGTTTAGTAAGAGTCGTGTACTATGTGCATCTAATTTTTTAATAGTCTATTTCTACTAGAATAGTCAAAATAAATTTCAGTTTATTTAATGATTAAAAAGTTTATTTAATTAAAATACTGATATTAAAATTTGACCATTTTGTAACCATAAATAAAGGAATACATAGCATGTGTAATATAAAATTTCAAGTATGTACCAAGTACTTCAAAACGGGATCACCTGTGATATAAATGGAAGCATAACAGCCTTCTATGTAAAATATTGAACCTAGCATATAACACTAGGATTTTTTAAAGGTACTAATAATAATAATGCTTGGTTATGCCGTCCTTTAGAGGGGATGTAAAAGGGTGACCACGATCCTGTGCGATGTCAGTTACTCGTTAAAGATCCCTATTTTAATTAAACCCAGATTATTAAGGGCTCCCACTGTACCATTGTCTGATGAGCCACAGCAGCATAATAGTGACTTTAAATGAATAAATAAACGAGAGGAATTAGATGGTTTGGTAGAGCCCCATAGCTTTATTCCAAATAGAAGGTCCAGATAGGTCTCATAATAGTCATGTAGATGAGTCTTTTGTAGTTGAGTGGAAGATTAGAACGTTTGTCTAATAAGTGTTGAAGTAGTCTAAAACATCGTGCAGTTTCTTGTCGTTTCAGTCTTGTAAGAGGGTTCCAAGTAAGGTGTTTGCCAAGGTGCAGTCCTAGATATCGGATCTGTTCAACCGGAGTTTGTAATATTAAAAATTATATTTAAATGTTGGTAGAGCTATAGGACTTATAGAGCATGGAAATAAGCTCATACAAGCTAAGCTACTTACCAATAGATTTTTTTTTTTTATAGCATAACTAAGTTGAAAATTGTCAACAATTATATAGAAATTTTAATAACTCAGCAATGCAAAGGTGTGGAATTCACAATAGATTGTAACGGATCAGAATGTTAAATAAAGAGGTCAAGTTACTAAGGTCTCTATCTTGACAAGAGTCTTAGTTGAAATCCTTACACGAGAATGAAATAAAAGGAAACTGCTCTGGGATACTTATTACTACAACAGTTACTTGACAAACACTCAAAAATCTTGATCTACAACAAAAAACTTGTATAACCATTATTAAATCACAATTAAAACACCTATAAAAGATCCTAAATGACCCTTAAATAGTTTTTTAATCTTTAATTTTTTAGTCTCCTCACTATATATTCCCGATAATACCCTGAGGTGACGGAAAAGGATATGGACCTAAATTAGATACTAAAGAGCTTCAAACAAATAGTTTCTTCACAAGACTTTTTAGAGTGTATTATCATTTACTTGCCTTTTTTACTTATACTGTATCAACACAGGATTGAAGAAATGAAAAGAATGAAACATTTTAATTAATGAAATACAAAAATATGAATTATTACTAAAAAAAGTTGGAGCCTATTATTAACAAATGGGCATAATATGGAGACAAAACAATTAAAATAATAACATAGTAGAGAACATTAAGTATTCTTCCCCGACTAAAATATATATCAAAAGAGAGGGTGTCATATTTTCCTAAATTATAAAGTAAAAAAAGCATTATTTAGCTTTGTGTAAGGAGATTGAATGCCAAAATTTTTTACATGTACCCAACACTGTATCGAGACTCTTAAGAATTAAGACTATAATAATATAGAAAAATATGTACACGTAATAACAAAATACGATGTCAAGAAATAATTCATTATGAAATAAACATAAGAATGAATGTAACTAAAATAACAATGACTGAAATTAACGAAAGTATTAATATTCTTTAAAGTAAGTAAACAACAAATACGTTTTAATTACATAAGGTAAAGTAAAGTGAAAATTTAGATTCAAAGCAAATATAAAATTAAACTGTTGAAGAATTTAAAGGTTATATGAACAGTGTCTTAAGCAGGAATGACCAATCATTACACAATGCAGAAAACTAAGTTAGTCAAGGTTCATAACTACTATAGAAGTTGCAATGTGAAACTCAGAACAGGCTAGAATATTATAATACAAACTTACTTGGCAATAGATAAGTTTAAAACATAAAAATGAATAAATAATAAAGTTTTTCATCAAAATTAAAACAATGAAGTTTGAACAAAGAAAAAACAATGAAATTCAAATAAAAAAGCAGCAATATTATAGTAATACTTTGAATTAAATAACTTGCAGAAATATTCAGGAATTTAATTTCCTCAGAATCAAAACTTTGATTGAACCTTCAGTCCTTAGTAACAGAAAACTTTTTTTTTTTTTAATTCAACAGATAAAAAAAGAGGGCTATAGAAAATATAAGAGGCATTTAAAACAATGAAGAGTAATGAACTACAAGGAACATTTTCTAAATGTATGCACCTTTCATCCAAAAATATGGACACGGCTTTTAGTGATTAAACTAATTTAAAATAATTTGGAGATATTATTTACCTTCTGTCGTATCTTCCCATGTCTGTTGTTTGAAATCAGTAGAAATAAAACAATATACACCAGTTAAAATAAACAACAATTCTTATTCAACAGACACTAGACAATACTAAACGCTTAACTCTGAGCACCAACATGGCGTACTGAACTGAAGTTCATCCCCACCACATGAAAGAGGTCAGAAATATTTGAACTAATCTAAAATCGTTAAGGAAAGAAAACAATTTGACACAGATGAGATATAAAATGTATAAATCTAGTGTATCATACATATATTTTTTATTATGGTGCTTTAAAATATAACCTTTTTACAACCGATCCAAAAATAATATTTCTCATAAATCAAGAAATCATTGTATCTTCTTGAAAAAGACAAAAAACCAGTGAGAAGAATTGATTTAGAGGATTAATTTGATGTTTATTATAATTTACAAACAATTTTTTTTTTTTCATTCAGTAGAAAAAAACAATTGTGATCGCTTTAGATTTAAGCTTGAAAACTATCATAATTGAAAATAAAAAAAGTTGATAAACTTAATATTGATGTACGAACCAAAGAAATACTAATTTCTAAAATTAGAAAAAAAAAAGTAACACACTGTAAATATTACTTCTTTGGAGATTAATCGATAATTTGTTTACCTTAAATCTCAATTAGACAGTTTAATGAGTATAATTAGTTATATCAAAATAAAATTTTCTGAAATACATTAAGGATTTTGCAGGTCTCTGTTGTTTCTCTCCGAATGTTTACATATTTAAAGTAAACTGTTACTAATTATCTACCTTTGTATTATAAACATTAGCTTCCCAATCAATTACCCACTTTTTAGTATACCTCCAAATATGAACATGGAAACGTTCGATTTTCGAGTAATATTTTTGTACGAGTTTAAACTCGGCCATTCAGCAGCTGAGGCCGCTAGAAATATTTGCTAGGCGTTCGGGGAAGGGAGTGTTAATGAACGGACCATTCGCCGTTGGTTTGCTAAGTTTTCAGCTGGGGATACCGACTTGGAAAACTTGCCCCGAGGAAGACCTCCGTCCGTAATTGACAACGATGTCCTCAAACATACAGTAGAAGGAAACCCCTACCAAACAGTTAAAGGACTCTCAGCACAACTAAATGCAAGTGCATCTACCGTTTCCAGACATTTAAAGTGTATTAGGGAAGTAAAAAAGCTCGATACATGGGTACCTCATGATCTCACTGAGCGGCAGCAAGATCCCATGTTTCAAAACACCGTGCAAAAATTGAAAGAACTGGGCTACGAAGTTCTTTCGCACCCACCATATTCTCCCGATTTGTCTCCAACAGATTACCATCTGTTCAGGAATTTAGACAACTTCGTCAAATGAAAACTTTTTGAAAATGATGATCAAGTGAAAAGTGCGTTTTCAGATTTTGTGTCACTTTAAAGCTCAGAGTTTGGTGTTGGTTGGGTGTTGGTGTCACGTTGGGAAAAATGTGTAGAAAAAGAAGGTAAATACTTCGAATAAAATTATGTTGTTTTCATATCGTATTTATAATAAAAATCCTTTACCTTGAGAACGGACATTTCATGTGACACAACCCAATATTAAGAAAATTAAAGTAATTTTTCTCTGATAAATATATTTTACTACTGTTACTATATACGTACAACGAAGTGAAGATCTATTTACGACTAATATTTAATATACAAGTTTGGTCTGTTTTTACTTAGTATAGTTAGTAAATATAGTTAAAATAAAAGAAATTCTTAAGAAAAGTCTGATAAAATAATAATATAAATGATAACATCTCTGAGCTAAAATAGTTTTATATGAATGCTTTTATGTTCGGTACACATTTTTTGGATAGGAATCGCGGTCCGTGAAGGGCAATATCTCAAATGTTTTATTTTTATTTATGTTTATTCATTTAATGTTACTTTGTGCAACTGTGGCTAATTGGACCATGGTACAGTGGCAGTCTTGAATTTAGCTAAATCTTTAACGAGATCCGGACACTGCTTAGGTTCGAGGCCTTCATTTTACGTTCCCTCTGATGGATAACATAGCCAACGAATTTTTCCTCCCTTTAAAAAATGCTAGAGCCATCTGTCGGTGGCATAAGGCTGTTATATTGGACACTACACCACATATGACCCAATATCGGATTCTTTGATTACAACTACAATACAAAATGTTGACAAAATAATCCATACTTCTCATTCATCGATATACATCCTCACCCTTGGATGCTTCGTAAATAATTCATAAAAGTTTTGAGTAATGGTAAAGGAAACTTATATAGGTATTAATGATATTAAATATTTAAAAAAAAAAATTATTATCCTGGGACATGTCTTTTTAGAATAAAATATACAGAATGTACAAAATCTGCTTTGGAGTCTTAGATAAAATTAAAGTTAAACATTTAAACAAGTTAATAATTACTTATATAAAATAGAAATATTTAAATGAGAAGAAAACAACAAAAAATAAATAAAAAAGCTTATTTATAATTTTATTGTGCCTGGATATTCATTAAATATGCGGGATTTCAAGGTAGAAAGAGAATTGGAGTGACGGATGGAAGGAGGAATGGAATTCCATAGGATTGAGGATCTAATGAGAAATGATCTGTCGAAATGTGTAACTTGGTAAAGAAATGACGCAAGGAAATACTTGCGACGGTTGGAAGGGTAAAGCCATTTCAACTCGGTATAAAATTGGGATGCGGAGGTGTACCTAGGGACCCCGAAGATGAATCGGACAAAGCAATTAATTAAGCGTTTTATTTTTACCCTGAGATCCCCAGAAACACCATCGTATAACCGTACAGCAATAGTCGAAGTGGGGAAATATTAGAGAGGTAACGAGGAGTTTTCGTGTTTCATGCGGGAAAAGGTGGCGGAGGGAATACAGTCGCTTTAAGGTTGAAAAGGAACGACGAGAGATTTCGGAAATATGATTTTTGAAGGAAAGAGTTTGGTCGAAGGTTCCCTCCAGATTCCTGACAGTTTGGTTGAACTTTATAGGATTACTATTTAGGTACAGGGTTGGGATATGTGGAACAGTTTTCAGGAGGTGATGGGGTCCTAATGCAATTGCTTTTGTTTTTTCAGGATTTAGTTTTAACTTATTGACTACATCCCAGTGGCTCATTCGATTTAAGTCCTTTTGTAGTCTTTTTATAGCTGGTAATAAGTCGGAAGGTGGAAAGGAAATATTTGTGGAAAGGTATATTTGGAAATCGTCAGCATAGAGGTGGTATTTAGAGTGGTGGAGAAGGAGATAGCGGTGGTCATTAATGTGATAGCGATCAATATTTAGTTTATTTATTTCTATTAAGTGACCGTCATTATTATCATTGTCCACTACAGCCCGTTACCAAGCCTTGGTCTGCTCTAACAGCCTCCTCCATTTTGCCGGGTCTGCTGCAGAAGCTCTCCCATTCGTGAAACCTAGAAGTACTTGATCGTCCATCCACCTTACTTTTGGTCTTCTGACTCGTCTCTAACTGTTCTTCATTTACCTTTCAGGAAATCCTACTGCTGCTCATCCTTAAGTGTTCAGCCGATTAGAGTCATCTTAACTTAATGAATTTGGCAATATTCATGTCCTTGGATAAGCCAGACATCTCCGTGTTCCTTGACAGCAACCTCTCTCACAGTCCCAAGAATTCTCTAAACGATCCTTCAAAAATTAATAGGCTTGCTTCGTCCACTTTGTGTCTAAAATGAATATGTAAATAAAAATATATGTAATTGTAATGTAATATCATATATTTTTCACTTTCGAAGAAGTTGAAAACATTTTACTAACAAAATTATGTTTTAAGACTCAATAATATTTTTTTCATTGGTAATGTTTCTTAAAAAAATTAGTTCGAAATGAAAGTTGAAACTCAAAGGAAGTATTTGTTTTTCATTTTGCTGAGAATCATACTATAATCATTCCTATAATCATTGCGTCCTTATGCGCTTCACGATAATTAAGACCGAAAACAAATCAAAGCCGAAAGCGTATGGTAAGAAACTAAATATTTTTTACTTTCACTTACCTATGTATGAAATAATAAGTGAAGGGAAATAAATGGGTAAGGTAAAGTATTGTGATTGTGAAATTTTTCGAGTTTTCACTGTAAATACATGTTTCAGAGCCCTAAACTTGAATGGACTCTGTCATATAGTTTTCATTGTGATTGAATTAGTCTGACAGGGCTTAAATACCGATATTTTAAATTTCCCTCTCCTAAAGTACCTTTAATTTTGTAGATTTGAAAGAATTAACCATATCATCTTATTAGCATTGATGAAATATATATAAGCTGAACCTGATAACAATTATAAATTTAGAAAAATATGTTTTTAGGTTTGTTTGTTTATTCATTTAACGTCACTTTTATGCTTTAGTTGCTAATCGGACGATGCTCCTGTGGAAGTCATAAATTTTACCAAATCAGGTTTAATTAGGATTAGGGATCTTCATGAGTAGCTGATATAGCACAGGCGTTTTACTTCCTCTCCGAAGGAAGGTATAGCAAGGATTTTTTAAGGACATTTGCCGGCTTCGACCAGTGACTTCAGGTATGGAATGCTGTAACGCTTGTAACCACACCACAGAAGACCCCGTGATTTTAGGCATTTTGTGTTTCTCGTACATAACAATATTATATAGATGATAATAACAATAGTAATAATAATAATAACAATAATAATGAAGATACCGTTGGATGTCTTAAGAATTTTGAAGAAATGTTATCTTAAATACAATGTTTTATTTAAAAGTTCTCACATTTGTATTAACAACGGAGGTAATTGAAAGTTGTGTTTTTACTTTTACTATAAATAAGATTTGGTTTTTTAAAATTGATTTTCTGTTTGTTTTCACTCTTAAATAAAATTAAAATGTGATGTTGTATATTATTATACACCTTTATTAAAAATAATCACACTTTTCCGCTCTTCAGCAACTATCGTGAGATTACTTCCTGAACTTTCACCGTGAAGCCTAACTTTTAGTTAGGATAGGGGTAGGTGCGATTTTTACCGAGAACAGTCGAAAATAAACGAACTCAACAAGTGCCGATAAAACTCGGCCACTATAAAACCACGTTGCGGTTTTGCCCTCCAACACTTTTTTAATTATTCACAAACTTTGCCTCTCTACTGCCCTAGTAGACGAATCGTTTTCGATAGAATTTTTTTTTTTTTAAACAATTTGATTAAAAATGTTTATTTAACTATATTTATGAAAGAAAATACCATTTCACTCGCTTTTGTGCTAATTGCATTATTTTAAAAATCACTACGGTTATGAAGCTGAAATTGTAACTGGAGTTTCTTCTTACCTACTATATGTGCCATAAGTCTGGGTTCTTCCTTAAGTTGTTGAAAAAAAATCTAAAACCTTTAAAAAATGATTTTCGAATAACCCAAATATAATCGAATAACTATACATCCTCTAATTATAAGTACTGACTTGAAATATTATCAAATTTCTAACAACATGAAATCAAAGTTATCTTAGTCTGACTAATATTAGCACAGGTACTAAGATATTTATGACAAATATATTTAAGCATCTCGAACTTCGTATCTATTTATCTGCTTAATGCTATTTAATAATTACACACTTAAGAACCATGCATTATCACTCTTTATTATTCTCACAATTAGAACAGCTGATTTTATTTAAACATCTGTTGTTTTTAATATATAACAGTATCCATGTTTGCTTTTTTGTGCGGGTTGCATTGGAAACATGTTGCCATAGTTTTATACAAAAGACATTTAGCTGTTGAAACAAATTTCGCTATTAGAAAATAGAAGAACTTATATCTTAAACCTAAAAATATAGTTCATAGGTCAAAAGGTTCACTCACGAACACTGTTAATTTATATTAATGTTGCAAGCGGTTTGTGAGAAAATACGTTAAAAAGCTAAAATATATTGATTAATTTTGGGTATGCTAACATTGATCTAGCTCTAAATAATAATTTGAACCGTTGTGCAGAGTTAAAAGCAGAGTTAGCTGATTGACCGATAGCGGAGTTTTATGCATTATAATGACCCTTCTGATTAACACAGACATATGTAAATCAAAACAAAATAAAATATTTGTAAGCCAAGCCGTGGGACAAAGCTTTATTATATTTATTATAGTTAAATTAAATATAATATATTTAAGAACAAGCAGCTTACAACTTAATAGGTTAACCGAGAGGTAGGGACGTTCTTTTTTGGGGCACACCCAGCCTCTATGAAGTAGATACGCAAAATCAGGAGATAAACATTAAAAACAGACTCTTTTTCTTTCACTTACCTATATAAATATATTTGAATTTTCTTTCGCTAAAATACCTTCAATTTTTTTAATTTTTCAGTTTTTATTCTAAAAAATTGAAAACATCACCTTATAACCTTATAAGCGTTGATAAAAACGGCTAAATATAATAGTTGAACGAATCTGACAACCAACCAAAGGAGAAAACCAGAAAAGTATATTTTTAGGCAATTTTTTTTTCCCGAACATAAGAAGAGAAATATTGTTGCATAACATATTTTTTTTTTTTATCTACATATATTTACATTCACACCTGTTATATTGTTGACAACCACTGAATGTGATAGTTCAATGAACTGATGTGGCGTAATAGGCATGATGGAGAGAAGAATCCCACCGATACTTCTTCCTGGCGTGTTTCTTAATCAGCATATATGTTAGGAGGTCCCTCATCCAACTTCTTTTCAGCCTTCTGCGAGTGTTTGGGGCATGTTTATGGTGGCTATGTTTTGTTTTAGTGAATTGGTATGTCCGTGTAAGTTGTTGTGAAAACGTCTGTAGAAGGTCCGAATATGTTCATTGACTGTTGGCATGTGTATGTCTGCATGTAAAGTAATGTTACAAATGTACTATGTTGAGTTTGTAATATTGGGTTGTGTCACAATGTCCGTCGAAATGTCCGTTTTCAAGGTAAAGGATTTTTATTACAAATACGATATGAAAACAAGATAATTTTATTCGAAGTATTTACCTTCTTTTTCTACACATTTTTCCCAACGTGACACCAACTAACCAACAAAAACTCTGAGCTTTAAAGTGAAACAAAATCTGAAAACGCACTTTTGACTTGATCATCATTTTGAAAAAGTTTTCCTTTGACGAAGTTGTCTAAATTCCTGAACGGTGGTAATCTGTTGGAGACAAGTCGGAGAATATGGTGGGTGCGGAAGAACTTCGTAGCCCAGTTTTTTCAATTTTTGCACGGTATGTTTTGAAACATGGGGTACCCCTTTTTTACTTTCGCAATACACTTTAAATGTCTGGAAACGGTAGATGCACTTGCATTTAGTTGTGCTGAGAGTCCTTTAACTGTTTTGTAGGGGTTTCCTTCTATTGTATGTTTGAGGACTTCGTTGTCTATTACGGACGGAGGTCTTCCTCGGGTCAAGTTTTCCAAGTCGGTATCCCCAGGTGAAAACTTAGCAAACCAACGGCGAATGGTCCTTTCATTAACATTCCCTTCCCCAAACGCCTTGCAAATATTTCTAGCGGCCTTAGCTGCTGAATGGCCAAATTTAAACTCGTATAAAAAATAAAATTGCGTGTTTCCATGTTCATATTTGGAGGTATACAAAGAAGTGGGTAATTGATTGGAATACTAAGTGTTATAATACTATAAAGAAGAAAACAACAGAGACCTGCAAAATCCTTTATGTATTTCAGAAACTATAAAAACGGACATTTCATGTAAAACAACCCAATAGTTCGAATCAGTGTCTTTTTGGCAGTCCCGTATATTTGTGAGGCGTAAGTCCAAATGGGTTTCAGTGGGTAAAGATGTATAATATACCGCTGAAAAGCTGAAGAATTTAGAAAAATATTACCTTATACAAAAATTGTGGAAGGTAATGTGAAGTGAGGCATAAACTTAATTTTATATTTATATATTATTTAACTTAAAATATGTGTTTCCAGCGAAACTGGATATAATTCATTAAACTTTTTTTCTTTTCGAACTTTATTTAATAGTACTTAAATTGTTTTTAACAACCGAAGTAAGCGAAAATTATGTATTGTCCGCAACAGATTTTTTTAAACTATTAAAGAAACTAATTATGTAGCAATAAATTATATTTCTTTAGTATTCTTAATGTGTTACAGTTAGCTGATAGTTTTATATTATTATTGATAAAGATATTGCTTTAACATTTTAAACGAAATTTAATTCCGGAAATTATTTCCAGCTTTGGAATCATAGAAATCTATATATAAAAAAATCTCGTGTCACAATGTTTGTTCGCGATAAACTCTGAAATTACTGAACCGTATTTGATCAAACTTCGTGAGTATCTGTTATTTGGTCCAACTTAAATGATAGGATAGTTTTTATTACTATTCTAATTGGTTAAAAAATATATTTTTCTAAAACGTAAAACAAAATTTGTTTAGCTATGGCAACACTGGTCCCAGTAACCTTCCCATATCTTCACACATGTGATTATTAATTCAAATATAAATGTGTGTTGATTGTTTCTATGCGTTCTTATTTATAAAATATACATTCACATTATCGTTTCCAGTTATAATAAAATACATATTACTATACGTTTCCAGAGAAATTATAAGTACTCATTTGAATAACTTGCAAAAAGTTATGAGTTGAAAAGGAGTTATGATGATATACAACGGTAATGTTTAAAAGATAAAACGATGTTATTTAATAATTTGGATATGGCTACTTGGTACTGGTCTGTTATTGTAACATAGAGTAAATAAAATTGACATCTGACATGAAATAATAATCTTTTATTTATTTTATAATTAACAGAGTAGCTCGTTGCTATTCACCTGTATTTCTTTTATAGAACCTCATTTACATGGTCACTATCAACATCTTTCGTACTTTGTAGCAATTTTAATTTAAATTATTTTATTCAACAAATTGAATTCACCAAGCCGCAAACAAAGACAATGAAGTGTAGTTATTGTTTTATTTTTCAATGTGTCTTATCATATTAGAAACAAGATATTTATAGGTGAATTAGATTAATTATAGTAATAGGTTAAGTTGTTTTTAAATCACTTTCCTCAACCATAATTCTAACTTTAGCCTAATAAGTTGCCATTTAATTATATTAAATATACAATAGCGATCCAATAGAAGTAGACACCCTATATACCCAAAATTACTCACTATATTTACTGCAACGTAATCGGGTATATAGTCCGTTTGCAACATAAATGTGATTGATTGATATACATTGATCAAACGAGTGGGAATATTTTCACTTGAAAACAACTTTGACAAATATAATTGTAAAAAATATAATGTTTATATTTCTTGAAAATTTATACGCCTTATACTAATGGAGTAGCTGTAGTAGCCACCAAGAAAACACACCTGTAAGAAATAAATAAAGGAAGTATTTTATATTGGTAGTTTCTTTGTTACCACATCCCCAAACAACTGCTCCATCATATACGTTTTATAGTTCCCACTCATAAACGCATTTTTGCAAATTTCAATAAAGACAAAATGAAATATTCGCGAGCAAATCCGCTGGTTACAGCTAGTTTTACATAAATATTTGCTGTTTCAAATTATAATGAAGCTCTTAGTATCCTTTTAAAATGTCGTTAAGAGTATAACCTTATCTAAGTGTGACCTAGAATTACAATTAACTGCTTCGTGGTTGGATGATCTCCAAGAGGCCTTGGATAATCTTAACCTAAGCCAAACTAATCCATGACAAGTTATCAGTTCCTTTCTTGATATTATTACCTACTGATAAAAATTGCTAATGTCATTTTCATTTAGAAGGGGGTAAATAATATTAAAATCTCAATAATTTTACACATGGTTTAATTTTTCGAAGAAGTCAAATTAAAGAGAATTTAAAAGAAGCTAAACATTTTTAAAATTTCATATTTTACGCCAAGATATTAATTTTTAATAGTAAATTTAAAATAAAATTAATTTCTTTGTTAACTACGCGTAATTTAAAAAACAAGGTCGCGGGTTCAAACCCGGCAGATGTATCTATGATTTTTTACAGAGAGTAAAAAATCCTTAGTTATGCTGTCCTTCAAAGGGGGTGTAAATAGATGGCCCCGAGCCTGTGCGATGTCAGATACTCGTTAAAGATCCCTATCCTAATTAAAACTGGGTAGGCAAAATTTAGGACTCCCATTATAGCATAGTCCGATTAGGTACAGCAGCATAAAGGGACGTTAAATAAAATAAACAAAAACATGTTTGGTTATGCCGGGGGCGGGGTGGCCGAGCGTGTTAGCGCGCTTTGCTTTGAGCACGCGTTGCCTAGCAACAGATAACCGAAAAAGTTAAAACAAAATAATTACGAGTTCGACTCTCGTGCTGGGGGTTTTATCTCGGCATATATCCCCCGCCCTCACCCACTGGCCCGAGAGAACCCTCGTATAGCCTTCAAAGGCGAGGTAGGGGTGGACAAAAAAAAAAAAGAAGACAAAAGGTTTTGCCGCCCTTCAGAGGAGACATAAAATCATGTCCCTGACCTGCGCAATGATAGGCACACGTTAAAAGATTCCTATCCTAATTAAACCTGTACAAGAAAAATTTAGGAGTCCCATGGTGGCTTCGTCGGATTAGCCAAAGTTACATTGATTGACGTTAAATACAGAAATAAGCAAACAATGACATTTAAATTCTAGTTGATCAACTTTGATGATTTAATAAACAAATATTGATTTTTTAAAACACCTTATATCATAAAATATTGGGACCACTTGTAGCTGGGTGGCTAGCATAACAACCTCCTATGCCAATGGTCACGGGTTCAACCCGCAGGTGGTCCTGGGATTTATTAAAGGCAGTAAAAAATCCGTAGTTATAGGATAGGGTCATCAATCCTTTTTTGAGTGGCCACCAGTAGGCGGGTCTCACATACCAAGAGGAGAGGCTGTGAATCTTCATTTAATTATTTGCTTATAAAAGTCCCACCGGGACTGGGATTCGAACTCACAACCTTTAGCGTGCGAGATTAGCGCGCTAGCCACTCAGCCACGGGCTCCCCGTATCATTATGATATGGAAAAATTGTTTAATTAGTTTTTCTGATGATGAGGCAGTCATGGACATCGAAACGTTGAGAGATGTGGAGTGATTTATTTATGTAATAATAAATAAATTTATAAAGAAGAGAAAGTGCTATCAATCATTTAAAAATTTTAGAATGCTCCTCGGATACTATTAGAGGAATCCAAAAACAAAGCCTTAAGCCTCTCAAATTCGATAAGACAATGAAGTCTTTTATCGCCTCCATTCAGAATGATTCGACAGCTAGCTAGCTACAAAATTAAAAAGAGTTGGGACGAGCAGTGCTTATTCTTCGACAAACATACCAACGGTTTGGATTGACGTTTTGTTGTTGGGTTTTTGGCACTATGCGACTTAGTCTAATATGGGTGTATAGAAAATGAGACCTGGAGCAGTGTAAAAAAAATATATATACCAAAAAAAAAAAAAAAAAAAACTAGAGGAAGTATAAGAAATGAGAGGAAGTGTAGATCCTAAACCATTCATGTCACAACTTTTTTTGTGAAGGATGTCTACTCCTCAAGGTATCGCGGCTATTGTATAGCGTTTCCTATTCTGAAAAAAAGTCAATGTTATATGTTATATGTATCAATTCCAGTCGTATACACTATCGTTAACCGATTGAGTGCCGTAACATTCAACTTGACAATAAATCCAAACGAAAATGAACATCCAAGGATCTGTGTGCTTTAATTTCATATCTAAGTCACAGAAATGTCCTTCTTACAATGCGTGATACCATTTTGGTTTGTAAAAGATCCATACAAAGCATTTTCAATTCAAAAGGAGTAGATTTTTTTTCAAAAGGAGGAGTAAGAGCAATATTCTTATGGAACGAATTTTTAAGCCACTCTAAAATATTTTAGAATGCGAATAGGATAAAAAAATCAATAAAAAATCAATATTTGTTTGTATTATTAATGAATCATATTTTTGTATGCATGTATTCCTGTTTAATTTACGTTATGATAATTAAAATTTAATCAATTTATGTTTAAGGATGGGGTAACAACTTCGAAACATTGAATGACATATTTGGTAATACAATAATATTAAAATATATGAATGTTTTCTATATAGTCAATCCCGAAAATTTTTTTATTATTTTTTACGAAATATTCACTACGTTTTGGCCTTTATGAGCCTTTTAGTGATTATTTTGTAAAAAAAAAAAAAAAAAAAAATAGTAAAAAATCAACGCAAAAAAAAAAAGCAACGGATGGGAGGGAGCGCCCTCTATAAAAATTAGCAAAACATTAATAGTAAAAATAAAATATGAATATATAAAATAAGGTATTAGGATAATGGGTGTGGGAAACTTGAGTATCTAGTCATATACAACTTTTATTGTATTATTATTTTATAAATTTATTATTTTGTATATATTATGTGAATGTAGTATGAATGTTTAGAGTAATCACTTCCAACTAAATGTTAAGATGATCACTCCTTTTAGTAGTATAGCAGTGGACTGTATTGAAATTTAGACTACGTGAAAGAAGGCTGGACCTCGATAAAAAAAGAAACAAATTATGGAAAAAGAATGAATTATATTACAAAGAAAAATGGTACATTTAAACTGAATTGCCAGGTGTTAATTGGCTTAGTAAACGGTACTATTGCAAATTTGAAGCATGTGACAACTTATGTGGTGGAAATCTGATGGTGATGATGCTCTGGGAGGTAAACCTGTTCTTCTCTCCTCCTCTCCTTTGGCCAGGGGGTCTTCTAAAACCTTCTACTCCATGCTAGAAAGTTACGAGAACTTTTTTTTTTTTTTTTTTTTAAACTTTAAATCTTTATTCACACCTGTAAATAATACAATGAACAATCAGTGAATGTGCGGTCAATTTTAAGAAACATGGCGTGATAGGCATGAGGGAGAGCAGCACCCAGCGGTACCTACTCCTGGCATGAAATTAGTGTGAATTACTAAAGGAGAAGGTCTCTCATCCAACTCCTCTTCAGCCTTCTGTAGGCATTTCCTGGCATGAGTGTTGTTGCCATGTCATTGATTAGTGTGTTAGGGTGACCTTGTAGTTTGTCGTGGAAACGTTTGTAGTGTGTCCGTATGTGCTCATTGACAGTTGGCATCTTAAGGTCAGTATGTAAAGTTATGTTGCTAACGTACCACGGTGCTTTTGTAATTGTTCTAAACGTTTTAGCTTGAAACATTTGAAGTTTGTTAATGTGAGTCTTTTTAGCTGTCCCATATATCTGTGATGCGTAAGTCCAAATAGGTTTCAGTAGGTAAGTATAGGTGTTTAATTTCTGTCGAAGTTTTAGTTTCGAGTGTTTTGAAAAGAGTGAGTAAAGAAGTCTCAGTCTTTGGTTAAGGGTTTTCTTTTTTTTGTTAATATGCGGGCCCCAAGTCATTCTTCTGTCAAACGTCAAACCAAGATAATGTACAGTGTCCGTCTGTGGAATTTGTGTGTTGTCTAAGAAAACGGGAGGACTCGTGTCATGTCGAAGAGTAAAGGTGATATGGTGTGATTTGTCATTATTCAATCGGATTTTCCAGAGTTTGAACCAGTCATGTAATTTTACTAGATGTTGTTGTAGGATCTCTGAGGCGTGGGTTGCAATTTTATGTTTTGTTAAGATCGCTGTGTCGTCGGCATAAGTCGCTATTAGAATATTAGGGCTGTAAGGTATGTCATGAGTGTAAATAATGTAGAGTAATGGAGCGAGCACTGCACCTTGGGGTACTCCTGCTGCGATAGATCTCATGGCAGATAGCTCTAATCCCTGTCGAACGGAAAAAAATCTGTGAGAAAGGAAAGAATGAATAATGAGGTAGTAAGTAGGTGGAAGGATAGTCTTGAGTTTGAAGAGAAGCCACTGGTGCCAAACTCTGTCGAAGGTTTGAGCAACGTCGAGAGATACGCCAGTAGTGTATAAATTCTGCTCTAGTGCGGTGGATATGTAGTCCGTCACTCTGTGTAGTTGGTGCAATGTCGAGTGATGTCTTCTAAATCCAAATTGATGATCTGGTACGATGTCGTTGTTAGTTAGTACATACCAGAACTTGAAAAGGAAGAAACTAGAGCCCACTTTCTGGCACAACCAGCCAGAACCTGCCACTTCTGTTTCCTTTTCGTCCGCTAGGGGCTCTCTGTTTCTTCCTTTGGCCACTAGGGGCGCTCTGGTTAATTTAACAGGCCGCTAGGTGGCAGTGCGGTCAACGTGAATTTCTCTTTCGCGAACCTGAAACAATGAATGTTGTACTTGATCACTGTTACAAATGTCCTAATTAGGACTGATTGTAATATTACTCAATATAAATTGTTTCTGGAAATATCTACGCAATGCCCCCCTTCTATCTGTATTATTGGATTGTAAAACACGTTTTTCAATATTTCAATTTACTCCTCTCTGTGTTTATAAAATCATGTTTACTTGATCAATAATGTTTACATATTCTAAAAAAAGATTAGTTTATCATTTTAGTGTCCTTCCGTAAGTGGTCTGATCGGTTCAGAACTGGAAATTCTGACTTTGAAGAGGCAAAACGCTAGGGTCGTCCTTCAACTCTTGATGATGACCAAATTCCAAAAAAATACATGAAAGATGACAACATGTAGTAGATCAAAATGGAGCATATATAATTAATTAAAAATATTTACAAGAATCTGAAGCTCTAATTAAAATTACCAATAATTTATGAGGCAATTAAATCGTATTAAATGATCGCATTACAATTCTACCACCATCTTTTAAATTTGATGGCCTTTTCCCAATCCGAAGGCTTCCAAAATTAAGGATTTTTTATTCTTTTTAGAAACCCTAGAGCCATTTGCCTCGTTTGAACTTGCAATCTTGGTCATAGAAGGAAGTTGTGTTAGCCACTACATCACACGTGACCCCCCGAAGTCAGCGTGAATTTGAGGAATAAAATTGAAAAAGAGTGTTCCATAAACGGGCTTTCATAATCGAAAATCTATTGATATGTAGGTTCATATCTCTTTAGCACTGATCGCTCTGACAATCTACGCCCTTATAAAGCCACTGTTAGATATATTAACTGATTTGAGACTCGTCCAACAAATGAACGATGCGAGAGTGAACGGTCAACGTGGTCGATGTCATTGTAACTAAGCGAAGGTAGTATCGATTAGCCGGAGATAGTATCTGTTACTGGACGTAATGACGAATCGTCCTGTCTCTCGGAAAGGGGTCGTTCGATTTTGTCATTAATTACCTCGTTGGGGAGGATTAAAGGCGTTCCTATATGGTGGAGTATATTCGGGAGCACTGACAATACATATACACAAAGCTTTATTCGTTTTGAAACTGGAAATATTAGGTCTGATTTCTAGTCGATTATTGAGAAATGGAACTGAATAAAATGTTCTTAGGTATCGGATGTATAAAAATAGTCAATGTTTTTTTTCTCAGAGGAGCGATGGTCATCCAATCAATATCACTTATCATTCTTACACAAGAACTACTCCCGCGCACTAAACATAAGTAGGCAAGAGTTTCTGTCCAACTGCTTCAAGTAATGAACATTCTAGGACAATACTTCAAGGCATCACTGCTGTTGGTATACCTACAACCTTTATTAAAAATATTGTCACTTCGCTATTTATGAGGATGTTGACGTGAGATGTCTTTCTGCAATAAGAATTAATGTGAATTAGGCTTTGCCAGTCTAGATGATATCATTATTGTTTAACATTGAAGTTATGGCTAAACAGTTCCGGAGTGAAGCTCTTTCCAAAAAGTCTCTATAAGACGATAGTCTTTGTATGGTTGTGAGACTTAGACTACTTATCGGGCTTGTGAACTGGAACAAAGAATCCTCAGATGCATTTATGGAGTGCTCTTGTTGGAGGGGATTGGAACCGGATCAAAAAATAGGAAATGTACACCATGTTTAAGGAGCCTGATATAATTCGAGTCATGAAGTTCACAAATTTGAGATCGGCAGTGAGGATCCACCAAGAAAACTGTTGATGTAACCACTCCATGGTACCAGGAGTAGAGGAAGACCTAAGCTACAATGGGCTGATGGTGTTTCTGCTGATACAACAAATATACTGAGGCTTCAGAGGTGGATGGCGGCTGCAAGTGACCGAGGCGATTTATGGAAGCTGCTGAAGGAGACCAAGATTAAACTCTGTATTGTAGAGTCACCTGGATAGATAGGCTTTTCCAGTCCTGATGACGGCTTTGTTGATGAAACACTTTGTGATTGCTTCTTTCATAGTATTTTTCAACAGCTCAGTTTTTTTGGAATTTTAGATGAAAACTCTCTTCAAAAAGTAATTTGAGTTTGCCATCATTAGACATATATGGACATATGGGATTGAGCTATGGGTATCGACCAAACTATCAAATTCCTCCCGCATCCAATCCTTATCAAAATCCAAGCGACCTGAGGAGACGGTGGCCTCGAGACCCGCTAATAAAAATTTACATTGAAGTGCTTTAAAACACTTTATGAAATTTTATTTTTATGCTCATTTATTGGTTTTATTGTAATGTTTGGGGAGCGGCGTGGTCCAGTGGATAGAGCATTAGTCTACTGTGCTCCGGGTCCTAGGTTCGAATACCGGCTGTAGCGGAATATTATTTATTCTGTTACTTCAGTCGGGGGCGACCATAGGGCATATAGACCCTCTTGGGGTAGACCCAGTCTCGTAAAGTGGGTACCAAAATTGGGGAAAAACCTGGCGGCTGAGTGTGATCTCAGCCTTATCACCTCATTACACGGCCGTTAGCCTAGAAACAGTACGAATCTCTATATATGTACTGAGCCCAAGACCTTTTATCGGTTTTAGTGGTACAGGTTTTTTATTTTTATGTTCAGTCATCAATATCAATCTAATCAATTTAAAAAATATAGATGTTTCCAACTGTATAAGCGAATACAACAATTGAATGTGTGTCAAAAGATATGATGCATGTATACCTGTAGAGAAGCTTCCCATTGGAAGCACTATACAAATATTTTAATGGTCTCGGGACCATCTTCTTTCCAGGCTTCTAAAGAGGAAGAAAGGATGGAAATTAGTGGGTTAGAGTGGGAATGGACTTTGTCCTGAAGGTATCATGAAAGTCATAAACAGCAAGAAACATAAAAGAAGAAGAATTGAATCGATAACTAAATAAATTTAAAAAAAATCATAGAACACTAATTTGTGTTTTTATATATATATATATATATATATATATATATATATTTTTTTTTTTTTTTTTTTGGTGGGGGAGAGATAAAACCATCATTAATTATAAAAAAAAAAAAAAAAGAAACCTGCTGTTATAATCAAGAGGAAGCTGTAATTCAAGAGAAATAAAAAAATTGGTTATGAAGTGTAGTCATTATTAATAAATTACTAAAGGAATTATCAGTTGAAATATTAATAAAATTCGAAGAACTGCACAAAATATATCAAATTGTTTGCATGTAAAATTTGAGTGTATGTTAGGTAGAGAGTCTACCTACCATACACTACAATGATGTCTCTACTAGTGACATCATTTAGTAACAGAATCCTACAAATTCTAGTTGACAAATATATATTGTACCTTTGTTCTTCATTGAAAAACCTGCTCTGATAAAGTTATTAACAATAAATAATTTTATGAATTATTTATAAATACATTAAATAAATTAATGATTGTATAGCAGGTATAGATACTTATAATAAATTATTGTTCGAGTCACCTGTGGTGAAGTATCTAAAATAACAGTCTTCTGTACCCAAGGTTGCCAGAGCGATATGTACTCGCTAAAGATCCCTATCCTAATTAAACCTGGATAGGCAAAATTTAGGACTCCCACTGTAGCATCGTCCAATTAGCTATATTATCAGATAGTGACTTTAAATGAATAAATCAATAATAAATTATTATAAAACAGTATTTTATATGTCACTAGCTGGCTCGGCAAACGTTGTTTTGCTATATAAATTATTTCTAGAAAATTCCAAGTATAGAAAAAAAAAAACAACTAAATTATTGTAAGTGTTTAAGGATGTGGTATATGAGTGAAAGAGGCATGGAGCGCTGTGAATGACGAGGGAATATAAAAATAACAAAACACCTAACATTAATTTTTTAAATTTATTATAATTTATTCCTTAAAATTATATATATCAATAATTAATTACAACAGAAACAACATCAACCTCTTTATGCTATAGCGTGAACAAAAATTTTTGTTAGCCTATCTTTAGCTAACAGAAACGAACTGGATGGTTTACCCACTCAACAGCATGTCATGTATAATTTTCCGGGTGAAAAACATGAGTTACTCTGAGATAGTAAAATTATAATTGTAAAGGTTACTTCTACGCTTGAAGCATTAACACATAATAATGGCCGAAAACTGTGAAGAGAGTAAGAGAAGGCTTATTGTGTTAGACAAAGAGGGAACCGGCTTCGGCCTCATCCCTACTGTGTGCTGTTTGCTGGCTGAGAAGTGACACCAGTAGACCTTTGGCTGGGATGAACTTAACCAAGCGATAATTGATCAGTTATCGAGCGGGATGAAAAATTACTAAAATAACTATTAAAAAATAGGGGTTGGTGATAAAAAGGTGAAAATTTAGGGTTATGTATTTTTTAACGCAACATTATAAGAAAATAAAATAAATAACAAATTTTCCAAAAAATTAAAAAATAATGTTAGGGGTGGACAACCCTCAGGGTTATAAATAATAGATAGTAGCCGATCTCATCTCAGACCTATTAAATATGCATATAAAATTTTATAAAAATTGGTCAAGCCGTTTCGGAGGAGTATGGTAACTAACACGAGAATTTTATATATTAGATTATTTCAGTATGTCGTCACATTAAATTTTTCCGTCTTCTTTATATTGGGTTGTTTCACATGAAATGTCCGTTTTTATGGTTTCTGAAATACATAAAGGATTTTGCAGGTCTCTGTTGTTTTATTCCAAATGTTTACATATTTAAAGTAAACAGTTACTAATCCTCTACCTTTTTATTATAAACATTAGCTTCCCAATCAATTACCCACTTTTTAGTATACCTCCAAATATGAACATGGAAACACGCGATTTTCGAGTAATATTTTCGTACGAGTTTAAACTCGGCCATTCAGCAGCTGAGGCCGCTAGAAATATTTGCAAGGCGTTTGGGGAAGGGAGTGTTAATGAACGGACCATTCACCGTTGGTTTTCTAAGTTTTCAGCTGGGGATACCGACTTGGAAAACTTTCCCCGAAGAAGAACTCCGTCCGTAATAGACAACGATGTCCTCAAACATACAGTTGTAGGAAACCCCTACCAAACAGTTAAAGGACTCTCTGTACAACTAAATGCAAGTGCATCTACCGTTTCCAGACATTTACCTCATGATCTCACTGAGCGGCAGCAAGACCCCATGTTTCAAAACATACCGTGCAAAAATTGAAAGAACTGGTCTACGAAGTTCTTCCGCACCCACCATATTCTACGACTTGTCTCCAACAGATTACCACCTGTTCAGGAATTTAGACAACATCGTCAAAGGAAAACTTTTTGAAAATGATGATCAAGTGAAAAGTGCGTTTCCAGATTTTGTTCACTTCAAAGCTCAGAGTTTTTTCAGTTCGGGGATAAAAAAGTTGGTGTCACGTTGGGAAACATGTGCAGAAAAAGAAGGTAAATACTTCGAATAAAATTATCTTGTTTTCATATCGTATTTTTAATAGAAATCCTTTACCTTGAAAATTGACATTTCATGTGACACAATCCAACATTTCTGTAGTTTTCCATAAATCACTGTAGTTAAATTAATGTAGCTTAAAAAAACAAAGTTTTTGCTATGAAAGTGATGATGAGTATTACAAAATCTATTCCTCAGAGGCACATATTAAACCCATTTGAGGAAAATACGTGAATTTCGTGGTATAAGGGTTGGAGTTGACCCTTCTGTATGAGAACAAAAAGCTGCTCTGTGTGGCGACCATTCCACATAGCTCATAAATTTCATCTCTATGTGTGCTAGATTTTTTATATCTCTCAGCACCTCAAATGACTTTTATTACTGAACGCTTTACTCAGAACTAGCTCAATAAAACTACGTAATTTCATATTTTCTCTTCAGAGCAATTCAGTTATAACCGCTCATTTAAATATTCTTTTATCACCCTAGGAAAAAAGGAAATATTTATTTAAATAATTAAAATGTGAGTAATGAAGAATGGATTTATGTATTATAAATTAAAAACAAATGAAGAAGGTAAACAAAATATTGACACGGTACCAGCGAACCCATTAAATGAGATATAATTTAATATTTTTCGTACACATACCTACGAGATATTGATAATCTATAATCTATACCATCGATATAGTCAATTAATTTAAACATATATTTGTGTAGATTTAACAAAAGTATGCGTCATAACAAGTAAGGAATAGAATTTTACATTAGGGGTACTCACTACGTTTGCTATAGGATGCTATTTGTGCTAAACCCATCAATTTTCTACAGGAAATAGCTGTAGAAACTCGACGGGTTTAGCAAAATAACACAAGTAGCATGCTATAGCAAACGTAGTGTGTACCCCTATTGTATATAAAGTTTCACGTAACAAGCGTATTTCACTTACCTCCGTTGTTAAACTCAATTAAAGAATTTTTAAACACAGTCAGAGGTAAAATATATATCTAAGTCAGAATAAAAAGCCTAAAGAATTAAATACATTGAGTTTCGATAGAAACATATTATCATCTACAACAATCGGTTAGTTTTGTTCACTTTTTATCACTCCTTATTAACTTTTGCAACTTTAGGTATAAGATAATATTCTATTAAAATCTTTAGATTTTTAACGGCATATTATATGTCTATATTACTGTTCTTATGTTTAAAATAGTTAAAAAATACTTTTAAAATAGTTTTGTCCTATTCTACTTTAGTTGGTTGTCGAATTCGTTCACCTTATATATTTACGCGTTTTTTTATCAATGCTAACAAGATGATTCGGTTAATATTTTCGTATCTAAAAAAATAAAGGTACTTTAATAATAGGCTTACCGAACCCGAAGGTTCGATGCCGATACCACCAAACCTCGCCGCACAGACTCGTCCAATGATCACTGTTCAAGACCAAGTCCCCAAGATCAGCCTTAACGCAATCCTCCCATCGACGCTTCGGCCTACCAGTTGGATCAGCGAATACCAACTTTCTCGAAATCCGTTCCTCACCGAGCCCAACAACTTTACTCGCCCATTTGAGTCTCTGCGATGCTATAAAATAAATATTTTTCACAGGGTACAAGCTCCGCAATTCTGCGTTGGGCAACTTTCTAAACTCCCCAGTGGCCTCATCTCTCTTCGGACCAAATATTTTTCGTACTACCTTATTTTCGAAAACCTTTAGCCGTTGTTCATCCTTCAAAGTAAGCGGTCACGTTTCACATCTGTAAAGAACCGTCGGAAGAATAATAGTTTTATAAATCCTAACCTTTAAATTTGTAGACAGAAGCCGCGAACTAAGTAATTTAGCAACTGAATAACAACACGCATTTCCCACCTTTAACCAGAACTTTATTTCTTTCTGGATTTAATTTTTTCTTGTTATCATTGAACCTAAATACTTGAATTTCTCTAAGTGTTCAAAAGTATGTCCTGATATATCAATATCACCAAGATCGCTACTAATCATATATTTCGTTTTATCGGTATTTAATTCAAGTCCTATTTCTTTACCGTTCTTTATTAACACACTTGTATTTAGTTGTATGGTTTCCTTGTCTTCACCTAGCAAGGTACCAATAGTACCAAATTATCGGCATACCCCAAAATCACATTATCGCCCATATTTAAACCTTTCTCGGTACAAAAGTTACTTTACTGGAAGAAAATTTAAAATATCGGTATTAAGACCCTGTCAGACTATTTCAATCAGAATGAAAATTATATGGTATTAAATCATGTTATTTTTTACATTGATATAGCGAGTCTAACCAAAATCGTTTGAGCCTTTTTTTAGAAAATCGTAAAAAGCTGCAAACAACATTGTGTAAAGAGGATCTTCTAGTTAGCTGATTTTCATGTAAACTGTAACATCTTGAGCATATTGATGTCTTAAATATGAAATTTCAGTTTTATACAACTTACCACACACACTCGGACATAGACTTTTTAGCGGGACTTGGCCATTTGGACTCAGGTATGTAAAACATGTATTTATGTATGTATGTAGTATTATATGTAAAATATGTATTTTCAGTAGAAATTCGATGAATTCGATCATTTTAACGATCACAATACCTTTCTTTACTATATATTAAATGTTAGTGAAAGTAGAAACCTGTAAACTTTCAAGGATATTCAGTAAAAATAGGAATTCGTACTATTCCTAGGAAAACGGTTGTTCAAGTAATTACGATTTTATTATTTTTTTTACCAGATTTTTCTGCAAATGACGGGGTACGCACTTAAGAGAGGCTGAATGAACCACAGAAGGATCTCCCTAACTCTCAGGATTTTTCGGTTTTTCCTCAGTTTATGCTTCATACGCTTCATTACCGGAACGTTTATGTAACATGTATGAATATATATTTTTTTACCTCTCTATTTATAGTTTTTATATTATAGTTTTCATGTTATCTTTTCTTCCGTATTGAAATCACATCTGAATGCTTTGAAATATTTCAATTCCGTCATAATTACAATAAAATTGTTTTGTTTTTTTATTATATTTTAAGGAAATTTACAACTGCATAGGAATACATCAAGTAAATATGCTGATTAAAGATAGTGTACATGAAAAACGTGAAGAGAAACTGCCCATTGGCAGCACTCTATTAATCAATCTAAACAAGAAGGTCTCGAGGCCATCTTCTTTTCAGACGCCTCGGAGGATTGTCGGGAATTGAAGAGGAAGCAAGGATTGAAACTAGTGGGTTAGAGTGGTGTTTGTCATGGAAGGATTGATACATGGTTCGGGCCAAATCAGTTACAAAGGGAATATTAAGGTCTTTATGGATAAGCTTATTCGTGACAAAATAAGGAGCGTTTAGGATTTTTCGAAGGATTTTGGATTGGTTTAGTACGGGAAGAATTTGATGGTTTAGTGGAGCCCCATAGCTCAACTCCGTAAGTCCAGGTAGGTCTTATGATGGTCATCTAGATGAGTCTTCTGTAGTCAAGTGAAAGTTTAAAGCGTTTGTCTTCTAAGCGTTGAAGTAACCGAAAGCGGCGAGCAGTTTCTTGTCGTTTCAGTCTAGTGTGCGGATTCCATGTTAAACGTTTGTCAAGTAGAAGTCCTAGGTAGCGGATCTGTTCAACTGGAACGAGCGGAATGTTATTATAGGATACTATAGGACAGGATGTCATAGGCTTACGACGTAGGGTGAAGGTAATTTGGTGGGATTTGTTGGAATTTATTTTAGTTCTCCAATTCTGACACCATACCTCAAGGTCTCTGATGTGGGGTTGGAATTACAATAAAATAAATTAAAAATTTTAATTTTAAATTTGTATTTAATTAATTATTTATAATTTAAATTTTAATTTATATGTTCATACTCATCATCATATTTGTATTTATCATATTAGTTATTTGTAATTTTTTAATGATCTTTGAATTTAATTAATTCATTAATTTAATTTAATTTAAAAATAATGTAATTTCGTAGACATCATCATTTTCGTATATTTGATTTTTTTGTTTTGTATTGCCATTATTTTTACATTTATTCTTTCATTGTCCTAACGTATATGCATATTTTTTGTCTTCTGGTTAAGGTTTGCAGCCCTGATGATGGTTCACATTTTCGAGCCGAAACGTCCGCAAAATTAAAATATGGTTTACCAGACTGTCTCCTGACTATTTCCTCCTATTATATGTTCTTTGCGAAAGGTTAAATAGCCAACGATTTATATATATATATATATATAATGTGTAATACTAAAACCTATGAAGGTTTTTTGGGTTGAGTTCATAACAAAGATAAATACTGTTTATTGACCATAGATTGTATCTTAACCATAAGAAATATCTAAAGAGTAATCTAAGGGTAACTAAAATCCTATCAATTATGCATATCGATTTTTGAGGTGCAGAAACACACAATTTTAGCATTTTAGAGTAATTCTGGAATCGGCAATTATTTCTGTTTGCATCATCTGATGTATTATAAGAAAGATATAGAAACTGCATTCGATAAGGTATGAAAATATATTAAAGAAATCCAAAATCCAAATGAGATTTTCTTGTTAATTAGCCTTTTTTAAATAAATTCTAAGGATTTGAGACGGAGGTAGACGACATTGGTCAGCTAGAGGATTTAATTAATCCCATTTAGAAGAGGTTGAGCCGTGTAATTGCCATTATTCTCGCTAGGGGTCGCTATATAAAGGATTCCTCCCATTCAAGGGTATCTTCAGTCCTAGCTCAGCGACATGATCTTCTTCCTAATCTGGGTGAGTCAAGTACTTCTCGTGTTCAGAGAGGAGTTAAGAATATTCAATGCTTTTATAATTTTAAATTAATTATCATAATTATTGTGTTATTAGGATAGAAATATCTGACATTTCTTAAATATTGCTGCAATAAAATATAACAAGAGCTTTTCACTACTCCTTTAAGTTTGAATCCCTGCTAGTGCGGAATTATTTATTCTGCTGTCTCAGCCGTGGAGCGACCCTGGAGTATGAAGACCCGCCTGGGGCACACCCAGCCTCTATAAAGTGGGTATCCTTAATTGGGGAAGGGTCGTTGGGCGTGAAACTGTACGAATCTCTATAAGTAATGAATCTTTATTTTATTTTTCGTCCTGCCTGCCTGTTAGGCAATACGGGTGTTGCCCGTATATTGGAATGATAAACATGACTGCTTAACAGCCCAAAAGTAATTAATGAACCAAAGACCCTTCATGGGTTGTAGAAGTACAGTTTTTTTTCCCTACTTCTTGAAGTGCGTACGCAAAATTATGTGAAATCTCAGCCAAATCACTATCTTGGCCAGCCGTTTGCTTCGGAACTGTACGAATCACTGCTATGTTCTGAATCTAGTACTCTTGTCATTTCGTAGTGTTGAAGGTTTTTTTTTTTTTTTTCTTCAGTTATTTATCTACAAGGGAGCGGCGTGGTCTAGTGGATAGAGCACTAGTCTGCTGTGCTCCGGGCCCTGGGTTCGAATCCCGGCTGTGGCAGAATATTATTTATTCTGTTAATTCTGTCGGGGGGTGACCCTAGGGTATGAAGACCCTCCTGGGGCAGACCCAGCCTCTATAAAGTGGGTACCCAAATTAATTGAGGAAAAACTTGGCGGCTGAGCGTGATTAAGGCCTAATCACCTCATTGCACTGCCGTTGGCCTAGAAACAGTACGAATCTCTATATGTACTGAGCCCAAGACCCTTCATGGGTTGTAGTGGTACAGTTTTTTTATTTTTTTATTTTTTATTTATCTACTAATTTCATTCTCTAGAGTAAATGATAAATGAATGATTTTAAGCGTTTTTTAATATTTCAAGTTAATCCCCTCTGTGTTTATATAATCTTTTTTACTTTGTCAATATAGTTTACAGAAGGATTAGTTAAGGTGTTTTTATCCATCAGTTTCAGCCGGGATACCTTATCTTTAAGTGGTATTTTGCTTGCTCCAAAAGAAAAAAAAAATTAATTTTCGTCATTTAATGATTTATTATTTCCGGAAAGGAAAATCTACAGAAGGTTAACGAATTTGCAGGGTGTATGGCGATGATTCCTTAGGAGAAAGGACCGTCCGTAAGTGGTTTGCTCGGTTCAGAACCGGACGACGCAAAGCGATCGGGTCGTTCTTCTACTGTTGATGATGACCAAATTCAAAAAATTTATCTGAAAGATGGCAACACGTAATAGATCTAAATGGGTCATATATAACGGATTCAAAACATTTTAAAAAATCTGAAGTTTTGAAATCACCGTTGAAAATCACCAGTAAAAAACGCTGGGCGAACTCACTTTACAACCCATTAAAATAGTTTTTTAAAAAAAATTGTAATTTTTTAAATAAAATAAAACAAGTAAATTATGCAAGTGATTCATTAAAAATCAACTTTAAGTTTTAGATTGTATTAACATTTAAATATTATATTAAATTCACAGTTCTCTCCAAATAGAAATCAGTAGTTTTGGATACACACAATATTTTGCATGAATATGTATGCTCTATTTTATTTATTTATAACAAATACTGCGTACATTAATTGGTTCCATATTATTTTAATTTTTTTCACAAATTTTTATTTGTTTCTTTCATTATCAGAATACTTTATTAGTGATGAATTGTTTTTCATGCCATTAAATAACTTGTATTTTATTGATTTCATATAATTCTTTTTTTATAAGGCCCATTTATATTCTGAAAATTTCAGTATGGCTCAAGATCGGTCATGACTAATTTACTTTATGGTTTCAAGATCTATTCTTCACTGATAAATTATTGTATGATTACTTGTGTTTGTGATTGAAAAAGTACTTGATGCGTCATAGGCTGACCTGTAACATTCCAGTTGCTTTACACGACAGTAATGTTCTAGAGTCGTAAACAACGATGGGTTCAGGTGAAAATAAGAGTTATTTTGTAGGTTTCAAAACTACTTTGCTTACGACTTTTTGTCCAGAAAAACTAAGGCTAGACTTTTTAAACCTATTATCCTTCTCAATATTACGTGCGGTTGTAAAACGTGGTCGTTGACTTTGAAGGAAGAAAAACGCCTTAAGGTTTTCAAGAATAAGGTTTTACGTAAAGGTATTCTATCTGCAAATTGACAGAAGAGGGATGAGAAAGAACAGAAACGCGGAGTTGGTCTAACATCAATATAATTAAGACTGCTCAAATGGGTTTGTAATGTTGTTAGGATAGATGGCTGAACTGACTGGCAAGTGTATGAGAGTTAGATATAGTTGGCGTAAGGTTATGAAAAAACTAGTTGGGAGATTAGGCTTGACCGGAGGTCATTGGAAGAAAGTGTGTAGTTAAAGGGATGAGAAGGTTACACAACGCAGAATTGCGGAACTTGCATCCCTTAATATGATCCAGGCTGCTCAAATAGGATTGTAATATTGTTAGGCTAGGTGGTTAAAACTACTGGAGGCTCGAGCTTGGACTGTGCTCATTGGAAGGAAGTGTGTAGGTTAAGATTATTCTATTATCTGAATAGAATCTTTGGATTCTCTAAGTCTGTTATTATTATTGTAGCTTATAAGTTTAAGACAAAACAATGTCTTGCTTAGATTTTGGTGAACACCACGTTGGTCTGCGCTAGCGGAGTATGCGGAGGATGTGGAAGACCAATCTCAGACAAAGGTTCCTACCAGAGTAACGGGTACCCTTCTTGGTTTCCTAGTTCAGGTTACGACAAGGGCAGCCAAGGGTACCCCATGATCAACCAGTACCCAAGCGGCCACGAACACCACCATCCTCCAAGCGGCGGATACTCCAGCGGGTCGAGCTACCAACCTCCCTCCGGCGGCGGCTACTACGTCGCTGACAAAGGATACCAAGGATATCCAGCCTACAAGGGCGACCAGAACGGCTTCTACGACACCGGATTCAAGGGGTACCACAACACTTGGTCGGACAAGGGTAGCGGACAGTACCCTGCTATGAACGGCGGACAATACCATGGTATGCAAAGCGGACAGTACCCGGGTATGAACGCCGGGTACGGTCGAATCGATTATCTCGATGACGATAGGGTCGACACCTACGCTAGGCGAGGATACAAAGGTGACCCGGGCTACAGCAGCGGGTACTACAAGATCAACAGGGTCAAGAAGCAAAGTGCTCAACCTAATGACACGAAAACTACTAAAAACTAAAAACTACGAAAAGCTAATTTACGGATTTGTATAAATTTTATTTATAAATATTTTATCAATAAAGCAAATTATTTATTTATGCTATCATCTCTCGTCGTTTACCCCCACCATAATTTATATGTACCTCTTTCTGGAATACTTAGTCATCACTCAACAGTTTATAAAATGTCAAATATAAATAAAGTCGCTCCTTCGTGTTTTGTTTTGTTTAATTTCCTGAAAAGTCTTTGATATAATTATATTTATATAGAGGCTCTAAATATAAACAAATGATCTATCATAGATTATCGAATTTGAGAGAGAGGCATCAAATTGAAGGATCATAGTTCAGTTCGAACGATATAATATAATGTTTTATGTTTCGTATATAATTTGTAGATAGATAAACGAGTTTTATAAATAAATTTTACATGTTTCTCTATAGTGGCTAGAGAACACAAAATACTGGCATGGAATTCCGTCTGCCAGGAAGTTGGTTTATATATATATATATATATATATATATATATATATATATATTATTAAAAAACAAAACAAAAACATACAATCAACGAAACAAAAAAATGTTGAATGTACCGCTGCCCTAGAAAAGCAGTCGGTCAAAAATATAGCACTAATTTTCCAACACCTTCAGGTAATTCTAAAAAATCCAAAACAATTAATTTAACTATCACAGTTTAAGTAAAATCACGACAAATCAAAACATGTAACGTTTACACTACGACGAAACACTTGGCCACCAATTTTTATCGACAACCACCAAATTCCTCAGACAAACTCTGTACATTACCTAGGACTGACACTCGATCGAAGGATGACTTGGGGCCCACATGTCAAGATGAAAAGACAGTCTCTCAACCACCAACTGAAAATACTGTACTCTCTTTTTTTCAAAATCATCAAAATTAAAAATTAGGCAGAAACTGAATACATACACATACCTTCTTAAGACAATATAGACTTACGCTTTACAGATTTTTGGTTCAGCAAAAAAGACTTACATACAAAACCTGCAATCATTTCAATCCAAAATTTTAATACTCATAACGACAGCTCCTTGGTACATAAACAACAGAACCCTACATACGGACTTACAGCAACCAACAGTTGACCTACATATACGAACACTCTATTCTCGATTTCACCTTAACGGACACGACAATAGACTGGTTAACGACATGTCAGTAGCTGAAATGCCGGTCAGAAGGCTGAAACGAAGCTGGATGAGGGACCTCCTCAGCTAGTTTAAAGCCTTGGAAGGGGTGCTGGGCACTTTACTTCCCCATGCCTACCTGGACACATTAGCTGATTGTCAGACATCTTCTGACAGGTGCAAATAAAGATATAAAGAAAAAAAAGTAAAATGAATAATTATTTTAACAGCTGAAAATTTATCTTTACGAATTAATTCATTAATTTTATTTGAAACAGCCGCGGTGATTCGAGGAGCCCAGAAGCGGATCTCGACCGAGAGCCTAGTCATCGGGAAGTTCCGCTTTGGCTTCTAGAAAACCACGTGATAACACTATACTGAGCAGATCTGCACGAAATCAATGTACGATGTGTCAAGTGTGCAGGTTTGCACTCAACAGATACCTGTCCTAAGTCTCGGGAAACTCCAGCAAAATGTGCTTTATGCAGCGAAGAGCACCCTGCAAATTACAAAGGTTGCATAGTCTATAGAACTAGACTCAGGCAAAAAGCACTTTACGCAGCGTCAATATCAAATACCCAGAAGAGTTCTGCTCCAGAAGAAGAAAAACCTGGCCCTTCAGAGAGGAGTGTTCCTGCCGCCCGGAGGACTGCAGAAATCAACCCATCTCAACGAACTTCGGCCTCCCATAGTTCTTCTTCCAAGACTTACTCAACAGTAATATCACCTCGCTCTCAGCCGCCTCGATCTTCCTCATCCCAGCCTCAGACTTCCTCCTCCCATCCTCAACCTCAGATCTCTCAACCTCTGCCTCAAACCTCTCATGTACTTTCTCATGCCGTACCTTCTCAGCCTAAATTTCAAAAAAACAATTTCCCCTCTAAAAATGCCTCCCTGAGGGTTGAGTTACCCCCCGTAATTACTCCTCAGAACGCTCCCAAAGTTCCAGTTTCATCCCTTCCTTCTAACCATTTCGAACCCTCATCAGAAGTACCATTGAATATTCAACCCCCACAACATTCCCAAAGGAATATCCAACCACCTCTTGCCCAAATTAATCCTCCTTCCTATGACAATACCTACTATCCCTATCCCAGCCAAAACCCATCTGATATTACATCTATCCTCTCTTCCTTCCTACTAGATCTCCAAAACACTATAAGACCTCTCATCTCTCTCCTTACAAATCTCCTGTCACAATTCCCACTTAGTCTCCCACGATGAATAACAAGTCTCTAGCTCTTCTACTGTGGAACGCAAACGGACTGAACAATCACCGAGACGAACTTGACATTTTTCTTCACGACAAACACATTGACATTGCACTGATTACTGAAACTCATTTCACCACTCATTCTCACTTTTACATACGTGACTACATTACATACAGATCAGATCACCCAGACAACACATCACACGCTGGCTCATGTATCCTCATTCACAAAACCTTACCTCACTCATTGATTCCCTCCACTCCATCTGACACCATTCAGTGCACCTCCATTTCCTTAGCTTCCCACCCCTTCAATATGACAATCTCAGCTGTATATTGCCCTCCAGGTAATTCCCTCAACTATAACCACCTTGAATCCTTACTCAAATCCTTAGGTCCGCGCTTCATTGCTGGGGGAGACTACAACGCCAAAGACCAACGATGGGGATGTCGAACGTCCAACACTCGTGGCAGGATTCTTTCCCGCGTCACAACCTCCAATAGCTATTCCATCTTGTCACCTCATAATCCCACATACTGGCCCACATCTCCTAAAAAACGTCCAGATATTCTTGACATCTTCCTTACTTCCCAAATCCCCTCCTCCCAATCTATAATAAAATCCTTAGATGACCTCTCCTCAGATCATAGTCCGGTACTACTTCTCATGGCTTCAAATCCTATTCTTAAACCATCTCCTCCCTCCTTGATTAAAGGACACATTGACTGGGAAAAATTTCGTTGTGATTTAGAGAACAGACTCGACTTAAAAATTCCGTTAAAAACCAAACAGGACATAGACTCAGCCATTGACGAACTAACAAAATCAATAGAAACAGCCATAGACAACAACACATCTCACTTTAAAAATAGAAAATCTCATGAAACAAAATTGCCAAGTCATATTCGACTCTTATTAGCTGAAAAACGCAGAGCTAGAGCGAAGTGGCATAGAACCAGATACCCTTCAGACAAAACCCATTACAGTAAACTAACTAACAAACTCAAGACAGAAGTAAGAAAACTCAAAATTAAAAACTTCCAGAACTTTACAGAAAACTTAACCACGTCAGACAAATCTTTATGGACAACAACTGCAAAACTACTGAAATACAAAACCTTTAATCATCCACTCCTCACTGAATCACAGACCTGGACAAGAACCGATGATGAAAAATCCCAATTTTTTGGCGAACACCTATCCAAAACTTTCAATCCTCATCCCGATATCATTAACCCTATCCATAATGAACATGTAGAAGCAGAACTAAATGTTCCACTCCAAATGTATCCACCTCCTAAAGCCTTTCATCCATCAGAAATCATCAATATCCTTAGTAAATTACCTCTTAAGAAATCTCCAGGTCACGATCTTATTACAACCAACATCCTGAAACAGCTCCCTCGAAAGGCCATCCTTTTCCTTACTTACATCTACAACGCCACTCTCCGTTCTACCTATTTTCCTGACATTTGGAAACTGTCCATTATGAAAATGATCCCTAAGCCCAAAAAGCCACTTGAATACCCATCCTCTTACCGCCCTATATCCCTTTTACCCATTATGGGCAAAATTCTTGAAAAACTTCTCCTAAAAAGGTTATACCCGATCCTAGATTCAAATCATGTCATTCCTGACCACCAGTTTGGATTTCGATCATCCCACTCTACTATTCAGCAGTGCCATCGTGTGGTGGATGTGGTATCCTCTACATTGGAGCGCGGAATGTACTGCACTGGAGCCTTTCTAGACGTGGAACAGGCTTTTGATCGAGTTTGGCATCCAGGACTGCTCTACAAACTCCGCAAATTCCTCTCTCCGACATATTTCCTAATAATCCGCTCCTACCTTACAGGTAGAACCTTTAAAGTTAATCATAACCTCTCCTACTCCTCAGTATTCAACCAGTCAGCCGGTGTACCTCAAGGTAGTATCCTAGGCCCAATCCTCTACACGGTGTATACAGCTGATATCCCTATCCATCCAAGCACTTTCCTCTCTACTTACGCTGATGACACATGTGTGCTATCCGTAAATAATGATCCTATTGTTGCTTCCCAAGTCCTACAGAACCATTTATCCGCCATTGCAGAATGGTGTCACAATTGGAGAATCAAAATAAATCCTAATAAATCCCACCAAATCACCTTCACTCTACGACGTAAACCTATGAATTCCTGTCCAGTTGTTTCCTTTAATCATACCCCACTCATCACTGTAGAACAAATACGATACCTTGGACTTCATCTTGACAAACGTCTTACATGGAATCCTCATACAAGACTTAAACGACAGGAAACTGCCCGTAGATATCGACTATTAAAACACTTACTTGACAAACGATCAAAACTTCCTCTTTACTTTAAAAAACTCATTTACACAACCATTATTAGACCTATCTGGACTTATGGCATAGAGCTATGGGGCTCCACTAAACCATCGAATTCCTCCCGCATCCAATCCTTGCAATCCAAAATCCTTCGTCAAATCCTAGACGCTCCTTACTTTGTTACCAACAAACTCATCCATAGAGACCTGAATATCCCACTAGTTACTGAAATCGCTCAAAAAAGATACACCTCCTTTCATTCCAGATTACCCACCCATACAAACCCGCTTGTCCGCATCCTCTCATCGACATATATTCCCGATAATCCTCCGAGGCGTCTGAAAAGACGGTGGCCTCGAGACCTGCTGAACAAATAATCATTGAAGTGCTACCGCTGGGTAGATTCTTCTCATGTCTTTTTCAAGCCAATTTTCTGTTTTTAGCACATTTACTTATTGTACTGTGTAAATTGTACAGTTGTAAATATCAATAAAAGAATTTAATAAAAAAAAATTAATAAAATAATTTTATTTTTTCAATTTTCTTCACCACAATTATTTTTTTGCATGCTTTTCTCACCATTGTAAATAATAAGTAATTTCGTCGTTATGGTCTCATTGCTCGACATACTGTAAATGTTTCTACATATTCGTTGTTCTTATGGGACCTAGTCCCAGAATAAAGTTATTTCAAATGAGCCTAGAACCTTTTTATTAGTAATGGATTAAATTTTTTCCATTACAGTGGTGGTGTACTTACACTCAATGATTGATTGGACAATAGAGAAAACTCTTCCTATTGGAGCACATTCTAGCAAATTTGTTTGGAGTGACGAATAGACCTTGGCTAGTTCACTGAAGGATTCCGTTCTCTAAGCATTCCCCTCAAATAGTTTGCTGTGTGGTTACTTAAGGAGCCCAGCTACCACTATTATTTAGGTCGGTGTAGGGCCACCACTTTAACACCCCGCGGTTGAGAATGGTTTTCCGTTCCTGTATATAATCTCTCTATATATAAAACGATAATTCGATTTTATTTTCCGCGAACTCCTTCTAAACCACTGGACGGATTTTGGTAAGGTTTTCACCATAATTTATAGCATTCTTTCCTTAACCTTTTCAAATAAAATACATTGCAATTTAGCTTTTACTTAAAAGGGAAAAATATATTTTCTGTAACCAAGTCTAAAATTAATCCTGAAATATAAGCAGTAATTCAGAAGTATAACATGCCGTTGGAAAGAGCAAGATTTTAGAAGAGTAATAAAATAAACGTACGAGTTAATATAAAGCTGTCATAAGCCCAAAAACTTATGAGCATATGTTATAGGTAAAGAGGGGGGTTATATGATATTATATGATAGTTAAATGTACAGGACCGTGCAAGTTATATTTTTCCTTATAGTACGCAAGATTTTAGAAACAATACTGCTTACCAAATTGTTACTGAGTTGTTGACATAAATGGTAAGTTATTATAAATCTATAAACTAACATTGTCATTAATAATTTCGAATTTAATACTAAGTATAAAAATAAATTTATTACTAAAAGGCAAACAATAAAAAAAAAAATTAAACCGTAAATTTATTGCGTGTAAACGTATAATACAGTTATTAAACAAATGATAACACAATAAAAAAATTAAAAAAACGAAATTTATTTACATTATGAAAATAAATTTCAAACTTTATCCATGTATATAATTAATAATCAACTATAAAGGACTGCAAGAATATGTATATAATGTGTAATAAATTGTTTTGTAACTGATTATAATATTCCAAATGATAGCACTCTGATTCTTGATTAAAACATAATATTGTCTCTAAATAAAAATTAAAAAAACTAATAATATGTATAGCTTAATTTTTTTATTTTATTACATGTATGTTAGTTTTTATTTCTTGTTAGATTCACGTTTAATAAATCTACAAGAAGTTATTTTAAGGCTGACTCCATGAAACCTCCCACAAATGTAATAAACGATTGGTAAATCCTGATTTTCCTCAATATCTAATCTGGCATGTACTCAACAACATGCACAATCTCTTCTTCTTCCTCTAGGCACAGTTGATATTTCCAAATTTTTACATCTCAACGATTTCAACCCATCTGCATCATAATGACCAAGAATGTTAAAGTAGAAGCCAAAACCTGAAATAAACAAGTATTAATGAAATAAGATATGATTTATAATATGTTATAAGTCAAAAATGGAATAGAAAAATAAGATATTTTTTTTATCGCCACCAGTACAACTATTTAATATTCAATTATGTTCATATGTTTTATCAATGATAGCAAGATGATATGGTTATTTTTATAGAATCTAAACAATTAAAGGTACTTTAGAGGAAGAAAAAACAAATAAATCCATAAAAAGTTTTAAAATACCAAATTAAAAATAAAAAAAGATCTGGAGCACTCAACACACGACTTTCACTTACCTAGATTATTTATATCAATTTAAGAATTTTCAAATAAATTTATAAACAAAAATAAATTGTTAAAGAATTAATTAAATTGAATTTCTATGAAAAAATGTGTTTCATTAAAAAATCTATTAAATTATTACCTAAAACAATCAGTTTGTTTTATCGGATTTTCATCACTCTCCGTTAACTTTTACAATAATATGTATAAGATAATATTTGTTCTAAAATCTTTAGCATTCCAACGCTATTATATACATGTATATTACTGTTCTTAAGTTCACGAACAAAAAATTGCATTAAAAAAATATGTTTGCAGTTTTCTCGTTTAGTAGGATATCGAGTTGGTTCAAATATATATTTACCTATGTTTTTTTTTAATTCTAATCAGACGATATGGTTAATTTTTTTCGAATATGCAAAATATAAGGTACTTTAGAGGAAGAAAATTAATAATATCGGTATTTAAGCTCAGTTGAACTATTTCAATTAGAATAAAACCTACAAGCTAGTGTATGAGATAATATTTTTTCTAAAATCTTTAGCTTTCCAACGGTATATCATACATGTATGTTACTGTTCTTATGTTCAGAAATGAAAAATTGCATTAAAAAAATATTTTTTCTGTTTTCTCCTTTAGTTGGGTATCGAATTCGTTCAATTTATATATTTACCTCTTTTTCATTAGTGGTAACAAGATAATATAGTTATTTTTATAGAATCAACAAAATTAAAGGTATTGGGTTGATGCAAAATTAATGCAGGTTTCCTCTATTGCAATATCTTAATTCCAATCGTGAAAACAAAGATAATCCTAACATTGATCATTATTATACCAAAACAAACCTTATCTAATACCCTCTCTTTCACCATGAATTTGTTTAGTAAAATCGTTTTGTTCAGTGTGTTCAAAGGTCTTGAATCGAAAATGTCAAAGTGCGATTTTCGTCAAATTTATTTTTACGAATTTAAATTAGGGCGCAGCGCTGCGCAAACGGCTCGTAATATTAATGAAGTGTGGGGTCAGGGGGCTATTAATGAGTGCACGGTGCAGCGTTGGTTCCAGAAGTTTCGCAGAGGAGATTTCGACCTCGAAGACAAGGAAGGTCGGGGCCGTCATCTTGCTCTGGACAACGACCAGCTGAGGTCAAAAGTGGAAGAAGACCCAACCAAAACCACACGAGAAATGGCGGCGGAACTCGGAACTCAAAAATTGCAACGTCTTTGCCCAGCAATGATGAATCGGAAGGGGCCGATCCTGCTCCACGATAACGCCAGACCACACGTTGCACAACCAACGCTTCGACGACTGCACGAGTTGGGCTACGAAGTTCTCCAACATCCGCCTTATTCACCTGACCTCTCTCCTACAGACTTCCACTTTTTCAGGCATCTGGACAACTTTTTGAGGGAGAAAAATTTTCAAAACCAGGACGACATTGAAAATTCTTTTCGTGATTTCATTGAGTCCAGGGATTCGGATTTTTTTTCTGGTGGAATAAGAAAGCTTGTTGAACGTTGGCAAAAGTGCATTGATTCAGATGGAAATTATTTTGATTAAATATATATGGTTAAAGTAAAGATATGGCGTATTTACAATACCTACTAAAAACCTGCATTAATTTTGCATCAACCCAATACTTTAGAGAAAGAAAATTTAAAATATCGGCATTTAAGCCCTGTCAGACCATTTTAATCAGAATAAAACCTAGAAGATGTTAAAGCTCATTTAATTTTACATTGATATACTTAGTATTTTGAATAAACTAAGTTTGAGCTGTTTTTGATAAAATCGTAAAAAAGGATGTAATAATCTCGTGAAAACAGTACTTTAAATAAGATTTCTTAAAAACTGTCCTAAGTCTAACATTCTTCACTCCTAATATAATTGTATTAATATTTTTTTTTTTTTTAATGAAAAAAAATGATGTTTCTTAAAATTGTCTCAATGTTTTTTTAAAGACAATTTTAAATATTTCTCCTGACTCACGTAAAATACAGGAGCCTGGAATATACATCATGGCTTAAGGGGCTTAAGAAAATAACAAACATTCTCTAGGATCTATGCAAATACCTTTTAAAAAGCAAAAAACATAGTTTTTTTTATGTTTGAGCGGATTTTTCAAAATGAAATATTGGTTGTATAATCAATTTTATAAGCTTGTTTTATTCATAAAAATTTACTTTTATAAAAGTATGTTTAACCTTTGAAATCTGTTGGTTTATATAAAAGGTATATAAAAAAATATGAAACATTGCAAGAATCTTATACCTCTTTAAGCCAGAGTTGAGGCTACTTATTACAATGGACTATTAAATAAAGAAAAAGTTTATTTTGACTTGAAATAACATGAGCAAATGTTGAAATATCCTTGTTATTTCGTTTAAAATAAATATAACATGAACGATTCCGCAATTCACAATATATATTTATTTATCACAATTTTTGAAGTATGGTCAAAGAAAATATTAGGAATATAAAAAATAAATAATACCAACAAGAAAAAGAACCTTTTTTGTTTTTTTATATACTGTAATAATCTATAGAATACTTATATACTGCAATGGGACCAAAATGCCTTTACATTAGTTAATTTGTATTTGTAACTTTATTTTAATTTATACTATCTCATCAAAATCGGCGAGACACACTTGGGATCCTTTCCTTATAGGTAGAATCACTAATCTAATAAAAATGAACTTGGTTGAAATTTTGCATAAATTCTGTGTCAGAAAAATGACATGACTTTATAAAGCTATCCAAAGAACTATTCATTTTTACTTTCACTTACTTATATAATATATAGTAAGGGAAAGTATTGCGAATGTGAAAAATTTTGATTTCCAGTTTTCAACGGAAATAAACGTTTTAGGGTCCCCTGAGTCCAAGTCCCGAAAAAAGGTCTGTGTGTGTATGTGGTATGTCTAGCGCCAAAACAAAAATACGTAGAAAACCAAGATTTCATACTTAAAAAAACTATACGCACGAGATGTTACAGTAAATTTTTCCCTAAAATCGACTGATCGGAAGTGCTACTTTATGCTATGCATTTTGCACCTGTTTTCGATATTCTCACAAACGGCTCTAACGATTTTTATTAAACCTACCATAACGATCTAAAATACAGGGCTTGAATGCCGATATTTTAAATTTTCTTCCTCTAAAGTACCTTTAATTTTGTAGATTCTATAAAAATAACCATATTATCTTGTTAATAGTGATAAAAAAAGTAAATATATAACTTGAACGAATTCGATATCTAACTAAAAGAGAAAACTGAAAACATATTTTTTAAATGCAATTTTAGGTTTTTGAACATAAGAGCAGTAATATACACGTACATATACGAGTATAATATAACGTTGGAAAACTAATGATTTTAGAAAAAATATTATCTTATACGCATGCTTGTAAAAGTTAATTAATAGTGATGAAAAACTGATAAAACTGACTGATTGTTTTAGGTAATAATATAATAGATTTCTTAATAAAACACATCTTTTTCATAGAAATTCAATTTAATTAATTATTTATTAGTTTCAGCCATTTTTATCTCTGACTGTATTTGAGAATTGTTTAATTGATTTTAACAACGGAAGTAAGTGAAAGTCGTGTGTTGCTTGCACCAAATTTTTATTTGTTTTTTTATATCGTAAAGAATAGTGGAGCAGCTAAGCAAAGCCATGTGCCATTGAAAGAGTAGATGCTAATTTAGTGGGTCTATATCCAGTGAATAGAGGGGATGGGAAAATACTTTGCATTTAAGCCAGTTTCCAGGTAGGTTTTTACTGGTTTTGCAATCGATACAAACACGTGGCCGAGCGTTTCATATCTCTGTTAGATAATTCCCTTTAGGACTCGGCTCATAGCCATCAATTACAGTCGAAAGGGATCTGCTATGATATTGGGTAGTCCGAAAAATAATGCAGGACTTTGAATTTTCTTTAAAATGCCTCTCTGTTTCTTTAAACTATTTACATTATCTGGATTATATATTTGTAGGCGTGCCAACACTTATTAATCATTTTTCAAAATTTAATGTTTGTTTACCTCTGTTGCATTCCGTTGCTTATAAATAATTCAGTCTTTATCAAGATATCAATGCGTGATGTTCGTATACTTTTATTTTACGAGTTAACTCGGGCCGGAACGAGCCCAGACGGTCAGAAACATCAAGTCTGGGACAAGGGAAACATTAATGAGTGCACTGTTTAAAAGAGGCCCAACAAATTTCAAATGGGAGACTTTGCCCTGAATGCGAACAAGGTCGTGGAAGGACTTCATCTATTGACGGCGATGCTCTACGGACTTAGGCGGAAGAACACCACAAAACAACTGTTCTAGAACTTTCAGGAAATTTTAATCATAGCAGATCTACCGTCAATTACGACCTAATGGTGATTCGAACTATAAAATATCTGGTGCGCGCAACACACGACTTTCACTTACCTCCGTTATTTATATCAATTTAAGAAATTTCAAACAAATTTAGAAACGAAAAAAATAGTTAAAGAATTATTTTCATTGGATTGTGATGGGCCTGATGTGTGTGAGGGAGTGAGGTTATAACACACAGCTGGTGGGAGCAAAGAGGTTATGTGAAATGGATTTGTCACTGCCTCAAACATGTTTATATTTTAGTTTTCTTTATATTTAATTGAAGGTCATTTTTATTTATTATTTTATTTTCTGTGTTTTATGATAGTAGAAAGATTATTTTATTTTACCGTGGCAAATCCATTGCAACCTCTCACCAGCTGTGGTTTTGGATCTATCTCGATTTGTGTGTGCTCCTCATATTGTTTTCTTCATTTTGTATTCTGTTATTCCTTGCTTTATTTAACTGTTTTTAACCTTAAAAACAATAAAAGAACCATTTGTACCAATAGTGCCAGGCTGTAGTCATTTCGCCCTCACCTCCTCAAAAGGATTTTAATAGAAAAATGTATTTTATTAAATAATCTATTATATTATGATCTACGACAATTGGTTAGTTTTATCGGCTTTCCATCGCTCTCCGTTAACTTTTACTATAGTATGTATAAGATAATATTTTTTTTTTTTAAATCTTCAGCATTTCAACGGTATATTATACAGGTATATTACTGTTCTCAAGTTAAAAAACAAAAAATTGCTTTAAAAAATATTTTTGCAGTTTTCTCCTTTAGTTGGATATCGAATTCGTAACAAAATGATATGGTTATTTTTGAAGAATCTACAAAATTTAAGGTAGTATAGAAGAAGCAAATTTAAAATATCGGCATTTAAGCAACATCAGACTATTTCAATCAGAATGAAACCAACATGATATTAAAGCCTATTAAATTTTACATCGATATATCAAGTTTAATCAAAATCGTTTTTGATAAAATCGTAAAAAGGTGTAAAATGCATGGTATAAAGTGGCTCTTCTGGCTAGTTGATTTTATTGAAAACGTTTTTGTAACATCTCGGGCGTATAGTTGTCTTAAATATGAAATTTAAGAATTCGCCCGGGAGTTACCACACACACTCACTCACACAGACCTTTTTGCGGGACTTGGTCATGAATTGTTTCTTGTGATGAAAAGTGAATACTTTACGAAAACAGCAGATGTTCTAGACATATATAAATATACACGGATATCCAAAGAGAGTATGAAAAATCTTTTATTATGCCTTAAAATGTTGGTACTCAGGCCTGTGCTATGTCAGGTACTCTTTAAAATTACTGTCCCAATTAAAATTTTATAGGCCAAATTTAGGAATCCCCTTGTACCATCGTCCGATAAGTTACAGTGGCAACACACGACCTTCACTTATCTCCGCTTTTAAAATTGATTAAAGAATTTTCAAGTACAGTAAGGGATAAAAAAGATATCAAAACATTAAAGAATTAATTAAATAGAATTTCTATAGAAACATGTGTTTTATTAAAAAATCTATTATTATCAATGATAATCAGTTAGTTTATCGGCTTTTCACCACTCCCTATTAACTTTTAAAAGTTTGTGTATAAGATAATATTTTTTTTTCCAAAATCTTTAGCTTTCCAACGGTATATTATAAGTGTATATTACTGTTGCTATGTTCAAAATAAAAAAAATGCATTAAAAAAATATGTTTTCAGTTTTCTCCTTTAGTTGTTTTTTAAATTCGCACAACTTACATTTTTAACTGTTATTTATCAATGCTAACAAGATAATTTGGTTATTTTTATAGAATCTACAAAATTAAAGGTAATTTTGGGGGAAGAAAATTTAAAATATCCGCATTTCCCTTAGCCCTGTCAGACCATTTTAATCAGAATTAACCTACATGACGTTTAAGCCTATTAAATTTTACATCAATTTTCGAGAAAATCGAAAAAAAGGTGCAAAATGCATGGTATAAAGTGGCTCTTCTGGTAAGCTCATTTTAATTAAAAAGGTTTCGTAGCGTCTCAGACGTATATTTGTCTGATATATGGAATTTCAGTTTCATAGGACTTACCTTTACCGCCCGGGAGTTACCACACACGGACACAGACACACACACGCACAGGCCTTTTTGCGGGACTTGGTTATTTGGACTCAGGGGACCCTAAAATGTGTATTTTTATTGAAAACTGTAATTCGAAAATGTTCACGATCGCAATACTTTCCCTTACTATATATAGTAAGTGAAAGAATTAATGACTTTAAAATTTTAATATGTTTAAATCATATTGGCTTACTCATATAGTTAGTTAATTTACTAATTTTATTCTGTGAGGGTGAGACTGAAAAAGAATGATAGCATGAAAAGTAAAATAGATTGGTGGAACCATTTTTTTTCTAACAGGAAACATCCCCTTAATAATTCAATTATCGGCTAATTGACAAGTTCTAACTTCCAAATGAAATTCCCGAAATAAAAGTTGGATTCTATTACGATAGAGTTCTTTGCTTAAAAACCTTTAATAATAAGCCGGACCTTTCATAGGTTTTCAAGTTTGATAGACCATTAAATTATTTATGTTTAATTTTCGTTTTTACTCATTATTTCCCCAGAATAAATTATGAGAGTTTTTAGATAAAACACTTTTATCTGAACGATTAGACGATTGGGAAAAACACTGACGTCAGAAATGTTTTAGATAGCGATTAGTATCAACTTTCAACCATCTATGATAATTTATATGATTGCATAGAATGACTAAAGAAATTAGAAAGTAATAATTTTTGCCATTTATTTATTTTAACATATGTAACTATCAGGATGTCCAAAACTTTTTAACCGAATTAATAAATTAACTCGATATTTGATAAAGTTCTGGGAAAAATTAAAGCCTTTTACACATCTTCTGTTTTACTTTCACTTACCTATATATGAAATATATAGTAAGGGAAAGTATTGCGATAGTAAAACTTTTCGAATTCCAGTTCTGAACAGAAATACTTGTTTTAGGGTCTCCTGAGTCCAAATGAACAAGTCCCGCAAAAAGGTCTGTGTGTGTGTGTCTGTGTATATCTGTGAGTGTGTGTGTGTGTGTAGTCCCACACGTAGCGTAAACGAAAAGTCCTATGAAACTGAAATTTCATATTTAAGACATCTATACGCCCGAGATGTTACAGTAACTTTTTCATTAAAATCTACAAGAGATAACCAGAAGAGCCACTTTATACCATTCATTTTGCACCTTTTCACGATTTTCTTAAAAACGGCTCTAAAGATTTTGATTAAAATTCGCTATGTCGATGTAAAATTGAACGGGCTTTAATATCACGTAGGTTTCATTCTGATTGAAATAGCTTGATAGGGGTTAAATGCCGATATTTTAAAATTTCATCCTCTAAAGTACCTTTAATTTTGCAGATTCTATAAAAATAACCATATTATCTTATTGGTATTGATAAATAACAGCTAAATATGTAAGTTGTACGAATTTGAAAAAAAAAAAACTATAGGAGAAAACTGAAAAAATATTTTTTAATGCAATTTTTTGTTTTTTAACATAAGAATAGTAATATACATATATTATATATCGTTTGAAAGCTAAAGATTTTAGAAAAAATATTATCTTCTACAAAATATTTTAAATGTTAATAGAGAGTGATGAAAAGCCGATAAAACTAACTGATTATTTTAGATAATAATATAATATATTTTTTAATAAAACACATGTATCTATAGTAATTCCATTTAATTAATTCTTTAATGGTTTCACTCATTTTTATCTCTTACTGTACTTGGAAATTCTTTAATCGATTTTAAAAACGGAGGTAAGTGAAAGCCGTGTGTTACCCGCACCAGATTTGCTTTTATTTATTATCAGATTATTCATCGTTTATATTATTCACATTAATGTGTTGATTTTTCTCCGTTATTATATATTTTAAATTAAATATTATCCCAGTCATCATTTTTAACATATATAAAATTAAATGAAAAATGTTTTTATTATCCTTCGACTAAAGCACCTTAAGAATAAAAATAAAATACAAGTTTGGTGATCGAAAAAGTGTGGTCATTAATTTAATTATCATAAGCTAAAAAAGAAAACGAATTGAGGTTATAAACAATGTACATATTTACAAAACAAACTATTAGAATAAAGAATATTAAAAAAAAAAAATGATAAATTATGAAAAAAAACCATTAGAGAAAATTAAAAATATTTGGTGCTAAAAACACACGACTTTCACTTGTCTCGGTTGTTAAAATCAATTAAATAATGTATTATAAACTATTAAATAAAGCTACAGTTGAATATTTTTCAAAGAATTATCTCTCATTATTGGAAATATCTATCAGTTTCATTGGGGACATATGTTTGTTTGTTTATTTTATTTATTTAATGTCACATTATGCTGCTGTGGTTAGTTGGACAATACTACAGTGAGAGTCCTCAATTTTGCCTATCTAGGTTTAATTAGAATAGGGATCTTTAACGTGTACCTGACATCGCACGGACTTGGAACCACCTTTTTACGTCCCCTCCAAAGGACAGCATAATTTTACTCCCATTAAAAAAGCCTTGGGCCGTCTGCGGTCAATTTTTTTAAGTCAAGTCTAATCAAAACCGTTACCGAGTTTTATTTTTAAATCGCAAAAATATTAAAACTGCATCGTATTAAGTTGTTGTTTTGTTGAAATTGTTGCGGTAACATCGCAGGTATATAACCTTATAAAATATGAAATTTCAGTTTTATATAACCTATCGTTTTCGTTTTCGTTAGGGACCCTAAAAGTGTTTCGTCTGTGAAAACTCGAAATAGTAAGAGCTTTATAAACACAAACAATGTTGGGTATTTACGAGTTCTCTTATTTATTTATTAGTTCGTACGGCGAACAAACGTTTTTTTTTTTTATTCGTTATACGGGTTCGACGTAATTTTGAAAGGATGAACTGATTATAAAACTATATAGAATTATTCTTTACCTTAAAAAATATCGTATATATCGGTGAGATTTCAATGTTTTCGTTTTCCTTTTCTTTTTTCGTTCCTCGTGGTGTCCTGATCCTAAAACGAAGTGCAATATTTCCTCTATCTTCAAAGGATTGTATATAGGTATGAGTGACTTTTGTATATATTTTTATTGATTTTGTTTTGTATACTATTTTTATTGATTTTGTTTTGTATAATATTTTTATTGATTTTGTTTTGTATAATATTTTTATTGGTTTTGTTTTGTATAATATTTTTATTGATTTTGTTTTGTATAATATTTTTATTGATTTTGTTTTGTATAATATTTTTATTGGTTTTGTTTTGTAAAATATTTTTATTGATTTTGTTTTGTATAATATTTTTATTGATTTTGTTTTGTATAATATTTTTATTGATTTTGTTTTGTATAATATTTTTATTGATTTTGTTTTGTATAATATTTTTATTGATTTTGTTTTGTATAATATTTTTATTGATTTTGTTTTGTATAATATTTTTATTGATTTTGTTTTGTATATATGTATATAGTATTATTATTATATAAATTTATTTTTTGTACATATCGTGTGAATGTAGTACTTTATCACTATTAAAAATGTCCTAAATTGGACTGATTGTAATATTACTCAATAAAAAACTGTTATTTATATTAAAAAATAACTGAGTTATGGATGTATTTATGGGTAAAATTTCATTTTTATAATTAAAAAATAATTATTCTCGGTTTCTTGGTTAGATGATAATGTCCTAGTATTTTTGTGCCAAAAAAAAAAAAAAAAAAAAAAAAAAAATGTCCAATAGTTTCGCCACTGACAAACGGCTAATTTAAATTTGCCATGCGGGTTCAACCTATCTTGGAATGTAAGCCCTAACATTTTGTGGAAGGAGGGTAATTTTTTTTTTTTTTTGTTCGTTTACAAATGTTCATTATTGGAAATAATAAACCAAATGTAATACTTTCATTGAATCACTCAATTAAATTATTTTCCAGTCAGGGAGTTTTAGATCGCTGGATAAGAGAGTCTTACTCTTCTGTATTGATTGCCTTGAAAAGGGAAATTTAATTAAATTTTAAATAAGCGTTAGCGAAATTAATCCATTCCAAACAAAATAACTGATAATAATCTCGGAAGAGGAATACTTGATAGAGCTATCTAAACAGAGTTAGCAAAGGTGCTGATCCGGCCGCAAGCTCAGCAATATCCAGAGATGGTGAAGATTCCAGGCAGATATCGACTGCTGACTCCAGCAGGACTTACCGAGTGGACGAGGCTGAAGTCCAGCGGGAACAGTCCGCAAGCGGAGAACTCCACTCTTCTGTTCGCCACGAAGTGGAGTTTCAATTTGCTCTGGAACAGAAAGTAACCATTAATAAAGTATTATTAAAACTATGAAAAATCTGAAACAATAAAGAATAAATAAAAAAAAATCTGGTGCGGGCAACACACGAATTTCACTTACCTCCGTTTTAAAAATTGATTAAAGAATTTTCAAATCCTGTTAGAGATAAAAATGATCGAAATCATTAAAGAATTAATTAAATTGAATTTCTATAGAAATTTGTGTTTTATTAAAAATCTATTTTATTATTATCTAAAATAATCACTTAGTTTTATCTTCTTTTCATCACTCTCTATTAACTTTTAAAAGCTTGTGTATCAGATAATATTTCTTCTAAAATCTTTAGCTTTCCAACGGTATATCATACATGTATATTACTGCTCCTATGTTCAAAAACAAAAACTTTTTTTCAGTTTTCTCCTTTAGTAGTTAAAATATCGGCATTTGAGCCCTGTCAGACCATTTTAATCAGAATGAAACCTACATGATATTAAAGCCCATTAAATTTTATATCGATATAGCGAGTTTGATCAAAATCGTCGGAACCGTTTTCGAGAAAATCGAAACAAAAGGTGCAAAATGGATAGTATAAAGTGGCTCTTCTGGTAAGCTCATATTTGTATATTTGTCATAAATATGAAATTTCAGTTTCATAGGACTTACAGTTTCCGCCCGAGAGTTACCACACACACAGGTCTTTTTGGTTATTTGGACTCAGGGGACCCTAAAATGTGTATTTCCGTTGAAAAATGGAATTAGAAAATTTTCGTTCGCAATAATTTCCCTTACTATATATTGTAAGTGAAAGTAATTAGTGAAACCATTAAATAATTAATTAAATTGAATTTCTTCAGAAACACGTGTATTATTAAAAAATCTATTATATTTTATATAATATAAATAAGTTAGTTTTATAGGCTTGTCATCACTATTTATTAACTTTTACAAGCATGTGTATAAGATATTTTTTCAAAAATCTTTCTCTTTCTAACGGTATATTATATGTCTATATTACTCTTCTTATTATAAAAAAAAAAAAAAAATACTAAAAAAATAGTTTTGCTCTTTAATACTTTCGTTGGTCATCAAATTCGTCCAACTTGTATATTTAGCCTTTATTTGTCAATGTCGTTAAGATGATATGGGTAATCTTTTAGAATGTACAAAATTGAAGGTAGTTTAGAGGAAGAAAATTAAAAATATCGGCATTTAAGCCCCGTAAATTTCAATCAGAATTGAACTTACATGATATTAAAGCCCATTAAATGTTATATAAAAATAGCGAGTTTAATAAAAATCGTCGGAACCGTTTTTGAGAAAATCATAAAAAGGTGCAATATGCATGGTATAAAGTGGCTCTTCTGGTTAGCTGATTTTGATGAAAAAGGTTTTGTAACGTCTCGGGCGTATATTTTTCTTAAATATGAAATTTCAGTTTCACAGGACTTCTCGTTTACGCGCGGGAGTTACCACACACCGGGACTAGGTTATTTGGACTCCGGAGATCCTAAAACGTGTATTTCCGTTGATAACTGGAATTCGAAAATTTTCACTATCACAATACTTTCACTTACTATAATACTTTCATATGTATGGTAAGTGAAAGTAATAAAAAATTCGTTGTTGAAAACCTCTTATTTTCTTATCCATAAAGCCAGAAAACTGCCAGAACAGGAGCAGTATACTTTTTTTGTCATGACACTTCTGAGACGGGACTCAAGGCATCGCATATTGTTCCAACCCAAGTTCCGTATAGCCAGAAGATTGTGGAAGGACAGAAAAGTGTTGGATTACAGATCCAAGATCAGTAATCAGTCCCTTGTTTCGTTAATTTAATGTAGTCGTCCAGGAAATGTGAAAGTTTTTTGTAACGTCATGCTAGTTATTTTCGCTTCATGTGGTATAAATAATCCAACTTAGTTTTTTTATTCAAATACAGTCCAAGGTATGGTTACCTTGTTTTTCTATGGTAATGCGTTGTTATTCATTTTTACGAGTAGGCCTTTCCTAGGGGAGAAGGTCACAAGGCTGAATTAACTTAAATAATCAACTTTTTTATTTTTAATAATCCATACGGTTAATAATTCTCTCTCTGATCCTATTAGTTGTGAGGACATTAGAGAGTTTAATAAATCGGTGTCAAGAGTCAAGTGTGTTAAATTCTCTAATCGTCTTAGTTGGTGAGCATATTCATCACTATAAATTTAGAACTATTAAATGGGATATGATTAATATTGGGTTGTGTCACGTAAAATGTTCGTTTTAAAGGTAAAGGATTTTTATTAAAAATACGATATAAAAACAAGATAATTTTATTAGAAGTATTTACCTTCTTTTTCTACACATTTTTCCCAACGTGACACCAACTTTTTTATCCCCGAACTGAAAAACTCCGAGCTTTGAAGTGAAACAAAATCTGTAAACGCACTTTTCACTTGATCATCATTTTCTAAAAGTTTTCCTTTGACGAAGTTGTCTAAATTCCTAAACAGGTGGTAGTCTATTGGAGACAAGTCGGGAGAATATGGTGGGTGCGGAAGAACTTCGTAGCCCAGTTTTTTCAATTTTTGCACGGTATGTTTTGAAACATGGGGTCTTGCTGCTGCTCAGTGAGATCATGAGGTACCCATGTATCGAGCTTTTTTACTTTCCCAATACACTGTAAATGTCTGAAAACGGTAGATGCACTTGCATTTAGTTGTGCTGAGAGTCCTTTAACTGTTTGGTAGGGGTTCCTTCTACTGTATGTTTAAGGACATCGTTGTCTATTACTATTAGACGGAGGTCTTCCTCGGGGCAAGTTTTCCAAGTCGGTATCCCCAGCTGAAAACTTAGCAAACCAACGGCGAATGGTCCGTTCATTAACACTCCCTTCCTCAAACGCCTTGCAAATATTTCTAGCGGCCTCAGCGCTGAATGGCCGAGTTTAAACTCGTACAAAAATATTACTCGAAAATCGCGTGTTGCCATGTCATATTTGGAGGTATACTAAAAAGTGGGTAATTGATAGAGAAGCTAATATTTATAATACAAAGGTAGAGGATTAGTAACTGTTTACTTTTAATATGTAAACATTCGGTGAAAACAACAGAGAACTGCAAAATCCTTCAGTATTTCAGAAACTATAAAAACGGACATTTCATGTGAAACAACCCAATAAATTATTCATAGGTACAATAACTATTTTTAGTCATTAAATATTTTTAAAAAATGTATTAATATAAGGATAATATTTTGATAGATAATAATTTTTGATACAAAAAGATTGCACATACGCTGTAAAGCCGCTCCTTTTGCCTGCTGTACAGGAACAGTTTGTATAGGGCATTATTGACACTCTCCACCTGAAAAAGTATAATTTCAATTATTGTTTGAAAATTATTATTAGTTACTCAAGTTATTATTGTATAAAATAATTGTTTTTTGGAGGAGCGGCGTGGTCTAGGGAGGTAGAACACTCAATAGCCTACTGCTATAACTGATACATTTAATTTTATTTAGGACAATTCTAATAATACCAACTCCAATTATCCAGAATTCTCCCCTCAATAAATAAATCTATAGAATATCTAACATATATCTTCAAAGAAATATTCAAGGTGAGATCGAAGTTAGATGGGAGAACTGTCTAGACCAAGCGCCAAGATATATGGCCTTAGTTATAGAGAGAGAGAGCTATTGAAAACTTTTTATGAAAGTATGTCATTGCTTTTTTGGTTTATTATTTTCAATAATCGAAAAAAAATACCCTTTCCCCCTTAAAAATTTAAGTGAAAACTCGAATTTGAAAATTTTCAGGTGAGGAAGAAGATTGGGGGTGCGGTCATCAGAAAGAAACACACATTAATAAGGCAGCTCGGAGACACTTTGGATGGCAAAACAATAGTCGAAATGGGTAGGGTAGAGGGAAGCTATGAAGTTTGTGAATTTCGGCTAAAGATGATGAAAAACTAAGCCATTTCTTAAAATATGGATCAATTTTACTTTCACTTACCTGTATATGAAGTATCGTAACCTTCAAATTTTTAGAGATCACTTGTAGCTGGGTGGCTAGCATAACAGCCTCATATGCCGAAGGTCACGGGTTCAAACCCGCAGGAGGTCCTAGGATTTCTTAATGGAAGTAAAAAATCCTTAGTTATGCCGTCCTTCGGAGGGGACGTTAAAAGGTGGTCCCGAGCCTGTGCGATGTCAGGTACTCGTTAAAGATCCCTGTCCTAATAAAACCTGGATAGGCAAAATTGAGGACTCCCACTGTAGTATCGTCCGATTAGCCATAGTAGCATAAAGTGACGTTAAATAAATAAAATAAACCTTGAAAATTTTCAAAATGATGTAGTTTTTGTTGATCGTTGAGAATATTAGATGTCATATTCATGGTTGGGGGTGGGGTCATTAGAAAGAAAGTACCATTTTTTAATGTGCGTTTCTTTATATTATTAAAACATTACAATTATAACCTTACTGTCAGTACTTAAATCGTAGTAAAGCGAAGGAATATCTTGATCATATAAACATTGAAATATGGCATTTTAATAATATAGATTTCAATTAAGCACAATGTGACTCATTAAAACATATGATTTTTGTTTACTTGGGAAAGAAAATGAGATTATCTCTGTGAAACAACTATAAAGCTTATTCCTAAATGTTTGAATTTCCTTGATACAAATGGCAGGTCCATAAAATAAAATGTGCCAACTGTACCACCAACTCATACAGTCTACCGTGACATCCAGATTACGGTGACATTCTTCAAGATGGTATATCTCTACAAGGTGATGAGGTTTTTCAATTAAATGAAACCTAGTAAAAAAAATCTGGTGCGGGTTACAGTGGCAACATACGACTTTCACTTACCTCCGTTTTTAAAATCGATTAAAGAATTTTCAAGTACAGTAAGGGATAAAAATGATATCAAACCATTAAAGAATTAATTAAATGGAATTCCTATAGAAACATGTGTTTTATTAAAAAATCAATTAAATTATCATCTAAAATAATCAGTTAGTTTTATCGACTTTTCATAACTCTTCATTAACTTTTACAAGCTCGTGTATAAGACAATTTTTTTTCTAAAATCTTTAGCTTTCCAACGCTATATTATACGTATATATTACTGTTTTTATGTTCAAAAACACAAAAATTGCGTAAAAAAATGTTTTTTTATCGTTTCTCTTTTATTTAAATATCGTATTCGTTCACATTACACATTTATCCGGTTTTATCAGTACTAAATAGATGATATAATTATTTTTATAGTATCTACAAAATTCAAAAAACTTTAGAGGTAGAAAATTTAAAATATCGGTATTTAAGCCCTGTCAGACTATTTTAATCAGAATGAAACCTACACGATGTTAAAGCCTATTAAATTGTACATTGATATAGCGAGTTTTATCAAAATCGTCAGAACCGTTTTTGAGAAAATCGAAAAAAGGTGCAAAATGCATGGTATAAAGTGGCTCTTCTGGTAAGCTCATTTTGATGAATAAGGTTTTGTCTATAGTCTCCGGCGTATATTTGTCTTAAATATGAAATTTAAGTTTCATAGGACTTTTGGTTTCCGCCCGGAAGTTACCACATACGGACACACACATTCACACTCAGACCTTTTCGCTGGACTTTGTTATTTGGACTCAGTGGACCCTAAAACGTGTATTTCCGTTGAAAACAGGAATTCGAAAATTTTCACGATCACAATACTTTCCCTTACTATATATACTTAGTAAGTGAAAGTAAAAAACAACATGCATTCTCAACATAATCTATTTTAACGTTCTTCTTCTTCCAACAAAATGCTAGCGCAAATGAAGAATTAAAAAAAAAAAGTTTTCTCTTCTATTGGCAGTTCCTATGACTGCCTGAATTGTAATTTTTTTCTTAACATCAGCTTCAGTTCATAATGATAATAAGAAAATGTAGTAAGCTGAAAGATTTTTATTTATTGTACATTTTTATTTTTAATTATTATTCTAAATTGACGCCTCGGATAATAATAAAAATATTATTACTGAATTTTAGAGAATATGAGAATTTTGAAGTTGATTTTTGATTAAATTTTAACCTTATAATTGTCCATAAAAAACTCATCATCCAAAGTATGAATAGACAGTCTTGAAGAAGTTATACGGTATTAGTGAAGTGCTTAAAACGTAATGGGTGGTGAGGAGAGGATTTGGGTTAGTGCCACGGCCGGCGGCAGATAGCGCTGTTATCGCTAAGAGTTATAGTCACCTGTTAGCAACCGCCTAGTGTATTTGAATGTTATAGGCTAATCGGGCTGGTTCTTGGCACTATGTACATCTAATACGTTCGTCCTTAAATCTTATTTTATTTTATTCATTACAAATTTTTATGTTAGAGAAAACAAAGCGATTGAGCAATAATTCAGCTTATTATTATTATTATTGGCAATAATTGCACTCAACCACTGATTGCTCATGTACAAGAAGATATTATAAATTAAAAATAAAACAAATAATTAGTCATTGATCTCTGATAAATATGTGAATTTTACAAGCCAATGAATGTTGGTGATATTAGGTAAAAGAGAGGGCCATAAATCTCCGAAACGTCCAGGAATAACACTAGAATAAAATAAAGAATAAATTCTCTTTGATTCTTATATTTCAAACTTCATTATTCCCGTTATATGACGTCACATAATACTACATTTTCAAGACACTCTACATTCCAATTTTCTTTCACAATAACTATCCACTCCAACAAATCCTCATAATCAACCCGGAAGATAATTTAAGAGCTGGCGAAGAGGAAGTATTTCAATCATAAGATATTTTTTAACATTGCTGTTTCTTATTCTTTTGTATTAAAAAAACCTGTACCACTACAACCCGTGAAGTGTCTTGGGCTCAGTACATAAGAAATTTGTACTGTTTCTAGGCTAACGACCGTGCAATGAGGTGATTAGGTCTTGATCACGCTCAGACGCCAGGTTTTTTTATGGGTACCCACTTAATAAAGGCTGGGTCTGCCCCAGGAGGGTCTCCATACCCTTGGGTCACCCCCCGACTGATTTAACAGAATAAATAATATTCTGCCACAGCCTGGATTCGAACCCAGGACCCGGAGAATCGTAGACTAGAGCTCTATCCACTAGACCACGCCACTCTCATGTTCTTTTGTATTCAAAATAGCAATTTCATCCGTTGTATTTTTTATAACCCTTCATCAAAAAAAAAAAAAAAAGTTTTTTTTTTCGTTTGGGTCTTGGAAATGTTACGGTTGTCAATATCATGTAAATAAATAAAACAATATTGCTATATTATTTCGGAAATATTCTGTATTAAATAAAAAGTACCATACGATTCATAGATAAAATCAAATTTTAAAGGGTTATTGGTTCCAAGTAAAAATGTTTTCATCCATTTTTCCTATTAGTTTAGATATAACCGGATTTTATTATTTTGAGAGAATGCCTCAAAACAATTACTATTGCTTTGGCTGCATAACAGATCTATTGTTGTCCAGAGCATTCATATTATTGTTTGTTTTTTTGCAAGTCAGCTATTAAAATTTCTAAATAGTTCTGAAATTGTTTTACTGAGGATTAATCTGAATCTTAACGATTTCATCGTATAATCAAATTATTATTATTATTACATTTAAACAAAAAATGAAATAAAAATGATTTTTAGTCTACCATCTAAAGAACTTTTATATAAGAAGTTATAAACTTAATAATAGTAATAATAATATTAACATTGCTAACGACAAAGTTTGCTCTAAAATGTCAAGGAACAGATTTAGAAGGAAAAAACTGGAAAAAGTACTTTTTTTTAGAGGTTTTTTCAAGATGGCGGAAAACGCACAAGGGTGAAAAGTGTGAAAACTTGGGTTTTTAATGAGGGAGCAGTACAAACAATCGTGCCTAAAAATTAAATTTACCCCACCTTTTTCTAGCCAAAATCATATTTCTACTGAGCTAATAGTCTACCTCGATAAATGGAATATCCAACACAAAAAGAATTTTTCAATTCGAACCAGTAGTTTCTGAGATTAGCGCGTTCAAACAAACAAACTCTTCAGCTTTATAATATTAGTATAGAATAATGCACAACGTTTCGATGACTGGTAAAAGCGAAGAATTTATGAACAATTTTAGGTAGTTCATTAATGGTTTAAGTGAAGTAATATGTAGAGACATTAGTAGTATAATCAGTTTTTCTGACAAAATTATTAGAGGCAGGATCAAGTTGATATAAAATTTGTTTTTTTTTGCAACTGAAGATGTCATTTTAGCCGAAACGTTGTGCATTAGTATTTAATAAAAGAGTGGTGAAGTTATATATCAGCCTCCAATTTTATCCAATTTATGTAAGCTTTATTCTGATTGGAATGTTGTGATGGCCTCAAATGACAAATTCAGAAATTTCTTCCTCTTGAGTATCTCAAATGTTGCTGATTAGCAATGATCACAATTAGGTGAAAATGAAATATGAAAGATTTCGATAATAAACTGAAGTAGGGAATAAAAGAAATATTTTTATGTTTTTTTCTTTATTTGTTTTTTTCTTAAAATAAAAATAGTAATATAGATGTATAATATGCCGTTGGAAAGCTAATGATTTTAGGAAAAAAGTTTGCTAAGATACATATTGTATGTTAGGAATGTATTGCAGAGCAACATAAGGGTATAAACATATGTGATTGTTGTTCATATCAATTAATATTGCTTGTTTAATATAAAATAAATGTTTCCTTCGTAAAAACAAATAATTCTTTTATTTCAAGAAGGGGTACAGCTGTGTTGCGCGCATCAGATTTTTATTATTTTCATGGCATCTACGTAAACTTATTCAATACTCAAACTATTGTTGTTTAATACCCTAGAGAAAAAGCGGCGAAGATATTAAAGAGATACATTAGGATTGCAGCAATCTCTTCTGCTCAATGTGATACAATTGTAAGAGGGCTCTGTTTTTTTTCTAATCCCCATAAAAATGCAGACTTGTGGTCGGGTTTGATTTTCGTATTCGTATTCTTGTATCTCTTCTGCTGCTTCTTATGCGCTTTTAGAGAGTTCTGGTAAGTTGGTCGGGGACTGAATATCTGTGAATTATGTTTCTCTCCTTGTGATGGGGCTCACTAGTTGTTTGAGTCGGTCCAGCTCAGTTACTTTTACTCAGTCTTGGAGGGTATTTCGTACGAAGTTCTGCCAGCGTTGTGGTCGTCCTGTATGTGTTAATGAGTCAAATAATGGGTTTGTACAGTTCTGGAAGTTATCAAAGAATTCGATAAGCCTCCGTAAGATAAAGTCTCAGAAGAGGGCTATGAGAAGAAGAAATGCAATAAATTTCATAAAATTTGTTTGTTTAACATTTAGTTAATTATTACAAATACTTATGGGAGCTGCTTGGTCCAGTGGATAGAGCACTTGTCTACTGTTCTCCGGGTCCTGGGTTCGATTCCTGGCTGTGGCAGAATATTATATGTTCTGTTGCTGATGACACATGTGTGCTATCCGTAAATAATGATCCTATTGTTGCTTCCCAATTCCTACAGAACCATGTATCCGCCATTGCAGAATGGTATCAGAATTGGAGAATCAAAATGAATCCTAATAAGGCCCACCAAATCACCTTCACTCTACGTAAAGCTATGACTTTCTGTCCAGTTGTTTCCTTTAATCATAACCCCCTCATCACTGTAGAAGAAATACGATACCTTGGACTTCATCTTGATAAACGTCTTACATATAATCCTCTTACAAGACTTAAACGACAAGAAACTGCTCGTAGATATCGGCTATTAAAACACTTACTTGACAAACGATCAAAACTCCCGCTTTATTCAAAAAACTCATTTACACAACCATTATTAGACCTATCTGGACTTATGGCATAGAGCTATGGGGCTAATCCACTAAACCATCAAATTCCTCTCGCATCCAATCCTTGCAATCCAAAATCCTTCGATAAATCCTAAACGCTCCTTACTTAGTTACCAACAAACTCATCCATAGAGACCTGAATATCCCACTAGTTGCAGAAATTGCCCAAAAAAGATACTCCTCCTCTTATTCCAAATTACCCCTCCCCCATAAAAACCCGCTTGTCCGTATCCTCTCATGGACATATATTCACGATAATCCTCCGAGGCGTCTGAAAAGACGGTGGCCTGGAGACCTGCTGAACAAATGAACATTGAAGTGCTACCGCTGGGTAGATTCTTCTCACGTCTTTTTCAAGCTAATTGTCTGTTTTTATTGGTTATGCAAAGCAAATAGAAGAGGAGCTCGAAAGGTTAAAAATCAAGAAAATAGACTGCTTAGATAGAGCTTTTCGGGAAGAAAATAAAAGAAGTTGGGGTTCTTACAAGAAAAACAAAAAAACAGGGGAGAAAATGGACAAAGGAAGAGCGGGAGGAACAGTCCAGGAAGATGAAAGAATATTGGAGAAAAAGGAAGATGAAAGATGTGAAGAAAACAAAATGATATTCACGTGGTCCTTGATGGCCAATTCGTGCAGAAAATAAAAAAAAATAAAAAAAATTTGAACAAAGGTAATATTTCCGGATTTGTACACTTCAAAGCTTTAAATGTCCCAACAAATGCCCGTGTTAATTTACAGCTTAGCTACAAAGCGGCAAGGCGAGTTTTATCAAAGAAAAAGTTTTGCCATTAGCTCGCTAATATACAACCTCCCTTGGCGGCCTTTTCACTTACACCTAATTGCCACTCACCTTTAACTAATCCTCAGATATTCTTCAATGTCACTTATTTTACTCCTGGAGTAATATATTTGGTTTTTATAAAAGAAAAGTTTAAAAAAAATGCCAACAGTAATACCTGACACAATCCTTGCTAGAACTGTAGAATAGAATAGAAAAAATCTGGTGCGAGTAACACACAGTTTTCCCTTACCTCGTTTGTTAAAATCAATTTAATTACTACCTAATAAAGTTACTGTTGAAAATCTATACTAATATTATAAAGCTGAAGATTTTGTTTGAAAGCGCTGATCTCAAGAACTACTAGTTTGAATTGACTAAAATTCTTTTTGTGTTTGATAGTCAATTTATCGAGGAAGGCTTTAGGGCATATAATATCACGCTGCGACCAATAGGAGTGAAGAACCCTATGTTCCCCTGAGAACATCTGGGAAAAAAACGGGGAAATTAACCTAGCATCCTAATGATTTTCCTATGAATTAAATTTTCCATTAATTTATCTTTTGCCATAACAATTAATAAATAAACACGTAGGGATCGATTAACATCAAGACTGCTTTTCACACGGCTAACTACACTGCCGGATAAAATTAAAGGATCACTTACAAATATTTATATTATTATTACATAAGAGATACAAATAGGAATTCCTTTGCCCCAGACTGGACTTTGTGTTGTACCTTACCTGTTTATATTCCCTCCCGTTTATGGAGAAAAGGGTCAGTTAATCCTCTTCGTTTCTTTCTTAATATCAGTAAATGGTTAGTTGTTAGCAAAGATTCATCTTACTGAAGATTTTCTAACATTTAAGAGACTTTTTTTTACTTGTGAGTTTAGTAAGAACGTTGTGATGGCCAATAGAAGATCATTGACCGAAGAGGAATCAATTCGTGTTGTTGCTTTGAGGGCATACAAGAAGAGTCGAACAAGGCCGTCCAAGGTCAACTTCCCACCATGACGAGAGATTGTTGCAACTGCATGTTCTTCGGGATAGCCGATCAACTGGTAACAGTTCCAGAGGTTCAGGAATGTGCAAATTTCAGAGTGAACCGTAAGAAGACGAATCAACGATTATGGATTGACCTCCCATCCTTCAGCTACTGGTCCTCTTCTCTCCAGGGAACATCGGGTTGAGCGCTTGAGGTTTGCTCGGGAGCACCTAAAGTGGACTCAGGAAGATTGGAGTCTCGTATTATTCAGCGATGAGTCAAGATTCTGTCTCCGATCTCCAGGTGGACGGGAAAAGGTATGGAGAAGGCGGAGAGAGAGGTATGCTCCATGCACTTTTTCTCCATGGGTTGCGTTTGGTGGTGGGTCAGTGATAGTGTGGGGGAGGGGCCACAAATTTAAACTCCCGTACAGAGTTGGCTCTTCTGAACCGTGACTCTGTAATACCTTTCGCCAGAAGTATCGCAGGTAACTTTATTTGTATGCACGATAATGCCCGACCCTCACGTCCTCAGACAAGAAGAAATTGACATTATGGTTTGGCCAGAAGTCGAGATATGAACCCAATAGAGCATGTATGGGACATGCTTGGAAGACGTGTCCGCGCCCGAGACCCACAAACTTTGGCAGATTTAAGGGAAATGTTAGTGGAAGAGTGAAACAACATCCCAGAACAACATGTAAGAGCCCTGGTCGCGGGAATAGGCAGGAGAATAGAAGCAATTATCAGAGCTAGAGGTGGGAATACCAATTATTGATTGTTTTCCTCGAATTCTTCATTTTTATTCAGTTTTGTTATTCCATTTCATTTCAAAGATTTACTTTTTCATTTTGAGACTGTAGGACATTTTTATTTTTGGATTTTTTTTCCTATTAAAATTTTCTAGAAAATAATTTTTTATTACCCTTATGATAAAGTGTGACTTTCAAAGAAAAAAGAATATTTTCAAAAATACCCTATACAGTTCAGTAATTTCAAAATATTAAGTGATCCTTTAATTTTGTCCGGCAGTGTACAAGTCGCATTGTCAAGATCGGGTTGCAGAGAAAATCAGTATGTTTTTCTGACACAAGAAAATAAAACTAAAAATATCATGTACGTAGAAGTACTTTAAAATATATACTTTTAAAAACTTCTTAATCGCTATCATAATAACATAAATTGACGCAGACGAAGTCCTGGGCAACAGCTGGTATTTCGTATATAGGTAACTGAAAGTAAAATATTAAAGAATTATATTCTGTTCGTTGGAAACATATGTTTTAGATTAAATAATATAACAATTGTTAATGTATTAAATTGTTATGTGCAATAATCACCTAACTTATGCCCTTTTCGTCACTTAACACTACATTCCAGTACTTTTGATTCAAAATAATACTTTTTTTTAAATGTTTACTTTTCCAACGGTATAATATGTAATATTTTTCATCTATTTTACTGTTCTCGTACTTCAAAAACCAAAAATTTATCTTAAAAAATAAATTATTGCCTTTTCTCCTTTAGAGGAATATATAAAAAAGAAAAGAAGCAATGTAAGCCCTACCATACTATTTCAGTAAGAATAAAACCTACATTAAAGTCTATAAAATTGTACATCGATATTCGTAAAAAGGTGCAAAATGCATAGTTAAAAGTGGCTCTTCTGTAAAGCCGATTTCGATGAAAAACTTGCTGTAATATTTTAGGCGTATAGTTGTCTTAAATATGAACTTTCAGTTCAGTTCAGAGTTCTAATAATCGTATAAAAATAGTCTGTTAAATTATTCCATAATTTTGAAAAAGCTTGGAGAAAAGCCGCAGACGGAAGAAAGACGTACTTTTTTCGTATTAGATTTAGAAGAAACACTATAATATAAACGTGATAGAAATTATAAAAAAGTTATTACTTAAGTCTAAAGCTGAACATATATGTCTATATAATTGATAAATTTTTAAATAAACTTTTTTTTTTATCGAATATTAGTATCAAAACGGAATATATTAAATCCTTAATGTATTCAAATCTCTTATTACTCCACATAAAACCTACCTGATATATTAAATCCTAGCTCCTAATTACTTTGGTTGAAGTTACTAAATTGAGTTTTCCTCGTTTTCTCAAAATTTTGTTTATTAAATTTTCCTTTCCTTACTCCCCAAAAAGTTTTCTAATGGTGCCGCATTAAATGGAATTAAGTATTTTGCACTGATTTGAGAATGGAAAGAATGAAATTCAAATTTTTAAGGAAATATATAGAGGGTTCTATGACTCTGAACGACCAACTCCTGCAAAAAAGCCTGTGCGATGTAGGTAGCCAATATCTCTAACTCGAAAAAAGCACATTAAAATAAGACACTGAAATTTTATATTAAAGAAAATCATATTCCTAGGATGTTTAAATTAACAGTGAATTCTTTATCAAAATATACCAACAAGGAGTTCATCTTTATACCGTGCACTTTTAACCTTTTTAAGATTTTTCAAAAAAGGCTTCAATGATTTTGATTTAACTCATTATATATCAATGTCAAATTATATAGGCTTTGATTTCATGTAGGTTTCATTATGGTCAAATAGATAGAGTTTAAATACAAATTTTTCAAAATTTCTCTCTCTAAAGTACTTGAATTATTGCTTATTCGAAAAGATTAATCTTTTCTTTTTGTTACAATATAATTATTGATAAAAAAATATGTAAGAATTAAGGAGAAAACAGTATGAATATTTTTTTAGTATTTTTTCCTCCGCCAATAAGGATAGTAAGATGTGTAATATACCTTTGTCTTTTTCGGCCTTTAATTGAATGTCTTCGACAAATATTCGTTGTGTATCCTGTTTTTTTATTATTAATTTATTGAAATTTACCACTGTATTAGTAAATACATCAAGTAAATTGGCTGATAATATAGATAATATACATGAAGAGAATATGCCCATTGGCAACACTCCACTAGATAATCTACAGTAGAAGGTCTCGAAGCCATCTTCTTTTCAGACGCCTCGGAGGATTGTCAGGAATGGAAGAGGAAGCAAGGGTTGAAACTAGAGGATTAATGTGGGAGTGGAGTTTGTCATGGAAAAAATGATACCTCGTACGGGCCAAATCAGCAACATAGGGGACATTAAGGTCTTTATGGATGAGTTTGTTGGTGACAAAGTAAGCAGCATTGAAGATTTTTTGAAGGATTTTGGATTGTAAGGGTTGAATACGGGAAGAATCATCCTTTCTTAGACCCTAGATCAAGAACACAAACTTTAGTTCAAAGACTACTGTTTAAGTTTCCTCATTAGCATTATTTGAACATCCCAATTTCTAACCTTCTAAGCAATAGTAATTATTTAAATATAAATATCAGAAAGCATGGTATATAACTTTATAAACTATAAATAAAAAAATATTATATTAAAATTAATTTAATGCGAAAAGCTTCAAATAAATTGGTCTAGTAATACAAATTATGAGAGCCTCAAGCTGTTACTGAAATAAACGTTTCAATTAAGTATGCTGTTTACTGTAAAACACACTACCAAAACGAACCTTTCCAACTCATTTTTTCATTTTTTCTTATAATAAGTATTTTGAGATTTAAAAAAATTTAATTATCAGTATAAAATCAATTATAATAAAATGAAGCTCTTAAACTATTCAATGATCTAAATAAAACTAAACGGTAAGAAAAAAAGCAGAACTAATCCCATTAAAGAGAGTTGGTTAGATTGTAATAAATTCTCTTATCGTGCCAACCCACGTCTTCTTAATTTTGTGGAGGAAAGTTCTCAAGGGTTTTAAAGTTTCAAGAAAATGGAATATTTTTAATTTTAAATATATTTATTTGTTTGAGATACATTTTCGTATTAGTTTATAAACTCATAGAGGGAGCGGCGTGGTCTAGTGGGTAGACCGCTAGTCTACTGTGGCCGGGTTCTGGGTTCGAATCCCGGCTGTGGTAGAATATTATTTATTCTGTTATTTCAGCCGGGGGAGGGGGCGATCCTGGGGCATGGAGGCCCTATAAAGTGGGTAACCAAAAAAGGGAAAAACCTGGCGGCTGAGCGTGATCTTAGCCGAATCACGTCATTGCACGGCCGTTGGCCTAGAAACAGTACGAATCTCTACATGTACTGAGTTAAAAACTCTTTATGGATTGTAGGGGTACAGGTTTTTTTTTTTTTTTCATAAACTCATAATGAACATTTTAACTGATTGATTTTTTTTTTTTGGTCGAGAAGGTCGAAAAATTTAGCCGTGAGAAGAACAGAACTATCTGTTGGATGAGTGTGCATACTGAACACAAGAATCTACGTCAGTTTTAGAAGTACATTATTTCTACCTAAAATCGTTCCGCCAGACCCCTAGAGGTCCGAGGGGGGTCATTAAAAATTATTTTTAATTACCTTCATAAAAAACATTTGCGAAGCATTAACTTTTAACAAGAATGACAAGAAGTTTATACAGCACGCGTTTCGGGACTGAAGTGGTAGAGGGTCCCTAGTGTTATCTATTACCCACTACTGCTCAAGTAGGTACCTAAATTGTTTTCAAAATTTTAGTAATCCACTGTGTATAATATTTCGGGTTTGTTGTCAGTTCTTAGTGTCAAGGTCTAGTATATTCTACATTCTCTGACTTATAGAATATCTTCTATACGAGTGCACGAGCGCCTGTAGGTTGCTTGATGATAGATATGCATATATACACAATTTTCACTTTCACTTACCTATATATGAAATATAAAGTAAGGAAATTATTGCGATCGTGAAAATTTTCAAATTGCAGTTCACAACGGAAATACACGTTTTAGGGTCCCCTGAGTCAAAATGACGAAGTACCGCAAAAAGGTCTGTGTGTGTGTGGTAAGTCGTAAAACTATAAGTCGTACGGAACTGAAATTTTATATTTAAGACAACTATGCGCATGAGATGTCACAGCACTTTGTTCATAAAAATCGGCTCTAACGTTTCTAACCATTTTGTTTAAACTCGCTATATCGATGTAAAATTTAATGGGCTTTAATTACATGTAGATTTCATTCTGATTGAAATAGTCTGACAGGGCTTCAATACCGATATATTCAATTTTCTTCCTCTAAAAGTATATTTAAATTAGTACAATCCAAAAGATTAACCATTTCATCTTAATGAAATTGATAAAGGTCGGCTAAATATATAAGTTGGACAAATTTGATGACAATAATAATTTTAATAACAGTAATCTAGACGTATAATATACCGTTGGAAAGAGAAAGATTTTAGAATATGTATTATCTGATACACAGAGTTGTAAAACGTAATAGAAAGTGACAGATAGGGAATAAACTTTACTGATTAACAATTATATATAGTTATATTATTTAATCTAAATCACATGTTTCCAACGAAAATAAATACATGTTTTACTAAAATCAATTTGAAATATTTTTTCAAATTGAAGTATTATTTATAGTTTTTAACAGTCGAGGTAAGTGAAGGAGTGTGTTGCCCGCACCAGATTTTTTAAATTAAGGTGGTGTTTGTCAGTATAAAGGATTAGATGATGGTGTCCGCAAAAAGCTTCTGTTGAGAAACATTGATATATTATGTAGGTATAATAAATTAACTAGGTATGACTAACAAACCAAAATTTAATTACTTACCCTGCTAATTAAAGCAGTACAGTTCTTCACCAATAAGATAAGATCTAAAATGGCATACATCAACCAACAAGTTTCCAAAAATAATCCAACGAAATTGGTTGTGCTAGAAGAGCCTGTAAGGTAGGCAGTGAACCCCATGACCACGTTGTACGTACTCGATAAGAAAGACAAATAGCGGAACCCCACTATGAGCAACAGCTGCAGGGAATAAGCTCGGTTCAAGTCGACGCAAGCTATCTCCAGCCGGTTCAGAGCTTCGATAGCGGTGAGGATGTCGAGCTCCTTGAGCATGTATATCCTCACTATGAGGAGTTGGAGGGAGTACATCTGTGCCTCCAGGACCTGGAGAAAGCAGTAAAACTGAAGTTGGATGATCTGGGTCAGGATCATCCCTAGGAAGAAGTAGCAGCTACGGAGTACTCTCTCTGCGAGGCTAATAGCGCTTGTGAGGCAGTTGGTCACTTCGAACGCAAGCTCGAAGATCAGCCTGACGACCGCCGTTCCGTAAGTCAGCTTGTAGTCGTAATATATGGAGATATTGGCCTTCGTGAGGACCCTCTCAGTCTTCTGGAGGACATCGACGACCGCCTTTAACTCCTTCACGAAGAAGAGGATCCTGAGGAGCTGCGCAAAGGGGACGAAGCTGAGGATGGCCATCTTGAAGGCGAGGATGGCCCGATGCCTCTCAGTCCGCTCCGACTCCCGCATCAAGGACATGTAGATGACCTCCCCCACCGTGAGGACCAGCGCCACGAAGACGATACCCGCCAAGAGGACGTAGATCTTGGACCTTCGGAAGCCACCGTCCAGGGGGAAGATCCCGAAGACCCTGCTGACGTAGAGAGCAGGGTCCAGGAGGTCCCTGAACTTCCGGACAGCCATCGGTCGCCACGACTGACCGCTCTTCAGGCCCGTATCGATCTTGGATTGCAAACACATTAGAGCTACCATCTGATTTGTACCGGTTCCTGCTGGTTCAATGGGTCATTTCTGATAAATTACTGCTAAAAGAAATTAGAAGTATATATTTAATTCTACTATTAATTACAATCTCTAAATTATACAATCTCTACTATTAATTAAAGTTAGCTAATTATAATCTCACGCTATTCTAAACTCCTTTTCTCCTAATTTCCTTCTTCCAAACTCTATTTTCATGTAAACAGACGACTATAAAACTTTAGTATATGTTCTATCATGCTTTAATTTTGTGTAAATGTTGATTAGTGATGGATATATGGATGTGACCAATTTATTGTATATAGAATCATCCAAATTTTAATAAATGACCTATCATCCTTATAGAGGTTCCTGCATATGTAATGGCCATTCTCAGGCAGTTAGTGCCTATACCAGAATTATAAGTAATTAGTGTTTGGTGTTAAAAATTTAAAAAATTTAACTTTTTTTTTATAGTAATCGTCTGGATAAATTAAATAAAAAAATCAATAGAACATATAAATTTCAAATAATAATTTGATCCGTGATTCGGGCTTCTTCCTGGATCAATGTTCAAAAATTGTGCACCTAATCTTCAGATCAATATGGCTCTAATCGGCTCTATGACTGTAAGTACATAGACAGTAATATAATGGTATTTTAGTTCAATACACATGCTAACGAATTAAAAAACAATCAAAACAAATGTTTTCAATATAGTTGTATGCTAATTTTATTATTTTCGAATCAATATTTTAATAACTGATATTTATAGTGTAGAAATTAATTCTCAATTATTATTATTATTTTTTTTTTTATTATGAAATAATACAATCTGCCACCTTCTGGGTAATGGGTATTACAGTTAAAAGAAATTATTCATCCCATATGTACATTGTAAATAAAATAAAATAGAAATAAAAAAAAATAAAAAAAATATATAACGCGAAAAAAAGTTAAATAATTAATGAAGACTAAACAAAGAAGAAATATATATATATAATATATATATATATATATATATATATATATATATTAATATACACATAACTAAAATAAAATAAATAATATATACAAAGAAAATAATAACAATCTTGATCACATTCATACCTATTTACAAACTGCCCCTGGGATCACCGAATCGAACCCGAGATCCGTGAGTGGATGTCGAGGCACAATGCCAGGAGATCCCAGTGCCTCTCACTCAGCCGCGTCACTGGTCTTAAGAGCCAGTGGAGGCTGAGTGAGGGCGCTAGAGCCAAAGACACTCAGAGCATGAGTGGAGAAGCCAGTCATTGCCGGCACTCCAATAACATATTTACAAGAGATATATGGGCCACTGCCGCTTCAACCTACGGGGAGGGTTATAGGGATGGCTGGAACTAGATAGGGAGTGTGCCAAGGGATTAGGAAGATGAGTATGCTTCTGATGGAGATTGAGAATTTGAATGGGATGAGATCAAGGACAAATGGGATATTCAGGTCATGGTGTAAGGTTTTGTTGGTGACATAATATGGGGCATCGACTATTGTTCTCAATTATTAGTCAATAATTTTAAATTATAAACTTATATAATAATTAATAAAATAATTACTTAATTCTTTGAATTAAAGTGCAAAAAAACTTATTATAAAGCTTCATTTAATTAATTAACGCCACTGTCTAAATCTGCGCTTGGAATTTCCGGGTCCTTAAGCTCATTTACATATAATATGTGGGATAGGAGACCTCTTAGTAAACTAAAATTATTAAAGTGAAGTGAGAATGGTTGACTGAGTGGATATATGGGAAAAGTTGGTTGAGGATGCAGTCAAATGAAGACATAATAAAGTATGAACTTAATTTAATAGTGCCGACGTGTCGGCCAAAATTATAGACCTTCTTAAGGGCGATTGAAGGAGTTAAAGTCACAATAGAGGGAACGATAGTAGCAGAGCTGACAAAGTAATATATTTTCTCACCAAAGTAATTCTCTTAAAACGTTTTTAACGTTATATCAAAATAAATTACTTAAAATAAACCATAAATAATAGTTATAACTAATATCCCCTTAAAAATAATAATATATATTTAAAAAATAGTAAAGTAAGAAAAACATGTATCTGGATATAATATTTTTTATTTATTTAATAATTATTTGTTTTGGATATAATCTTATCTTTCTTTCCTTGTTTGTTCTTTTCATTTATTTATTTTTTATATATTTATTTTCACTTTATTTTATTTTTTTAATGTTTAAAATGATCATTCTAGAATTAATATATGGATCCGGCGCTAATGGCCTAGATGTTTTTGCGCGTTTAAAATATAACAAACAAACAGACATTTTTTTTTTTTTTTTTTTTTTTAACTTCATTTATTGATTTGCACCTGTCAGCAGTGGTGTGACAATCAGCAAATAGGATGAAATAATAAACAAAATAATGACATGTAAGGCATGAGGAAGGACAGTACCCGGCAGCACGTCTTCTCGTCAGGTTTTTTTTATGTATGGTGTCCAGCATTTTTGAATTGATTGAAGTCTTTATTTTATGTCTGAGTGTTAATAAGGCTATTATTATATGATTAGGGGCCACTTGGAGTGTTCATAGCTTGAGTCTATCCTGTGGCTTTTGTCTTCAGGAAGTTGATAAGTATGAAAATCAGCTTCTGAATTCTTGAGACTGCTTACTAATTTTCGATATACTTCTGAGGTAGAGGGGTAACTGTTTACCTTTTAGTGAAGTTTTAAGATAAAATCAATTCGGAGGCGATTTATTTTATAAATATGTGACAAAAGCTTGATAGTCTTGGATGCCGTTAATGTGTATTGGAGGCGGTTTATTTTTGGGGGGTCTAGCATTATCAGTAGGCTGATCTACTTCGATTAAATTTTCTAACGGAGCATAAGTGTTACTTACTGTAATGGGCTTGTCATTTCCTGCAACAGTTGTATTTTGCCTACGTGGATCTCTGGATTCAGCTGGCGAGTTCCTTTACTTCCCACTAACTAAGGCCCAGGCATCACGTAATGTTTCATCGCGTTTTAAGCCTAGTACACCTTCCCCACTCCCCCAACACACTGCGTTGAGGTGGGGAGCATTTCAGCTGTAGGTCTCGCCTTTGACTTCCAATGGAAACTCAGTCTTAAATTTGAAACCAAAAGAATAAAATTTAGTCAAAAGAATTGTCTGAATTCTAATAAACTTTTTGACGAAAAATATAGGTTATTTATAGTTATCAAGCACCATATCACAGACATCTAAATATAAAATTAAATATACAGCGACATGTGATTTCCATTGTTATCAAGATAGATCCATTCATACAATACCAGGAAGATTTGTAGAGATGATGAAGGACAAACTGTTGCTGCCTTTCATCCAGCGAAAGGGAATGAAAAATGGGCGGATCCTGAGTTTTAGAGGGTGTATATATATCCCCAGCTATACCCCCCAACGCCCCCTCAGCGCGGCCTATTCCTCGCTCCCCGCCATCTCCCCATTACCCCCTCAACACACCCCATCCCTCACCCTGGAGGCGGGAGATTGCCATCTAGCTCCCACTCGTTAAGTCCTTAAGCCGCTCAAGTCCCGGTGCTTCGGTGTCACCTACTTTAAAGGGCCACATTAAATGTCGTCTCTGTAGAAATTTAATTCTGTATCCTGCAGTTGTATCCTGGGTTAATCTACGTTTGTTGAGAACGGCTGTTAATTTAACAATAAATGAAATAATTTGTATATAACTTATTTATATTTAGGTTTTTTATTTATATTAAAAATGGTAAATAAGTTGCCTCAGAATCTTTTTACTTGAAGTAGTTACAGATGAGTTACCAATGATACCAAAGGGCAGTTCTTTCAGAAGCCATTTTCATGTCATGTATACATATTTCCCATTTACTTGTTGTATTTATGTAGTAAAGTTGTAAAATTCGATAAAAAAATATTTTTAATTTTTTAAAAAGGATGTCTCTCAAATATATGGTAGGCGCTTCAGGTATACCTTACTGCTTAACAAAAACCTCTAACCGAGTAATAATGTAACGAAAATAGAATAGAAAGAAGTCATTTTCTGGGGTAAATTTCCTCTGGAATAAAGTACAATATGAAACAGAAGAAAACTTATCTGGCCAAAGGCTTATTAAAAACATCCGGTGCGGGCAACACACGACTTTCACATACCTCGGTTGTTAACATCAATTTAAGAACTATTGAACAGTGTTAGAGTTGAACAAATAGTTTACACAATTATATTTAGTTTCAAGGGAAATATGTTTTAGATGAAATAATATAACAATATAAAATTGTTATTTACAATAATTGTTTGTTTATACCGTATTCGTTACTTTACATTACCTTCCACACCTTTGTATATAAGATAACATTTTTCTAAAATCTTTAGGTTTCCAATGGTGTTATATATATATATATATATATATATATATATATATATATATATATATAATCTATATAAAAATCTGGTGCGCGCAACACACTTTAACTTACCTCTGTTGTTAAAATCAATTTAGTTTTCAAATACAAAGATGAAATAAGGTTTCGATGAAAACATGTGTTTATTTAAATAATCTATTATATTATTATATGAAAGAATCAATTAGTTTCTTTCGGCTTTTCATCACTCTCTATAAACTTTTACGATTGTGTTTATAACATTTTTTTTTTTTTTTCTTTGAATCTGTAAGTTTCCAACGGTTTTTCTACATCTATATTACTATTCTTTTGATAAAAAAAAAAAAAAAAAATACGTAAACAAATATTTTTGCTCTTTCCTCCTTTTATTGGATATAAAATTAGTTCAACTTATATATTTTTTATGATCGCTAACAAGATGAATTTGTAAATATTTTTGAATCTACAGAATTAAAGGTACTTTAGAGGAAGGAAATTTAAAATATCGGCATTTAAGCTCTGTCAAATTATTTCAAACCTACATGATATTAAAGCCCATTAAATTTTACATCTATATAGCGAGTTTAATCAAAATCGTTAAAGCCGTTTTTGAGAAAATTGTAAAAAGGTGCAAAATGCGTGGTATAAAGTGGCTTTTCAAGTTAGCTGATTTAGTTTAAAAAGAGACTGCGGTGACATCTAGGGTAAATCCTTAGATATAAAATGTATGTTTTATACACGTTACCGTTTTCGAGCTAGAGTGACCACCCAAACACAGGCCTTTTCGAGAGACTTGGTTACTTGAACAAAGATGATTCTAAAACGTGTATTTCTATTGAAAGCTGTGATTTGAAAATGTTCAAGGCTGCAATACTTTCCATTTCTGTATATTTCATACATAGGTAAGTGAAAGTATAAATTGTTAAGAGGATATAAATCTCTGGTAGGCGCTTTAGATATACCTTTCCGCATAACACAACTCTCCGATCAACTAATAACATAAATATAATAAAATAGAACAAAGAAGTCATTATTCTGAGACAAAGTACCTTAATAATAAGGATTAGGTAAAATAAGAAACAGTAAAGGCAGCGATAAACGGTAAGAATTAGGATATGTGAAGGTGAGTTGAAATTTGTGATTAGTAGGTGAAAGTGAATATCACATACTTTCAACATATTATAATAAATATTAAATTAAGGAATTTTCTATATTACTTCATCATTTATTTTGTTTACTTTTTATTATAAATAGTGTTTACTTTCTCAAAATCGAGTTTCTACAATAAAAAAAAGAAATACTTAATGATACTATAGGATTTTTCTAATAGTAATATTTGACGGCATTATACACTTTCCTACCCTATACCCATCATGTCTGCTGCTGAAGATTTCTGTGCTAAATTTGCTTATTTTCAGATAACTCCTGACAGGTCCAAATAGAACGTGATATGAATAAAAAAAAAAAAAAAAAAGCCTCCAGGTATTCATAAAACAAAATTTATGATTAAGACTTTATCTAATTATGCAGTTTATAAACTCATATTTATGTTTCATTTCAGATAAAGTAAGATATGAAGAGATAAATAAGAGAGGTATAGGTCGTGGTTGGAAGGGATACAAAGATACAAAAGATAGGAACAGATGGAACAGGGTATGTAGGCTTGCTCCTATTTAACATATTCAGATTCCTAGCTGTCTCGGAGGGAACAAATGGCATCGCTTCTCCCACTCAATGTTTTTTTTTTTGTTTTTTTTAGGGCATCAAGCTTTCTTTTTTATTTAGCCAAATTTATTCTTGGCGGCTTAGCAAATTATTATATTTTTTTAATCCTTTTTATATTTTTGAATGTCTATGAAATATTTCTCTTTATGCATAGCTCAGGACAAGTTTTTAGTTTTCCTTTAAATGTTATTAATTGATAAGATATTATTAATTATTTTTACATTCACTTACAAATGAAATATATAGTAAGGGAAAGTATTGCGATCCTGAAAATTTTCGAATTCCAGTTTTTGACGGAAATACACGTTTTAGGGTTCCCTGAGTTCAAATGACCAAGTGCCGAAAAAAGGCCTGTGTGTGTGTGTCCGTGTCCGAGTATGTATCTGTGTATGTGGTAAACGATAAGTTGCATAAAACTGAAATTTCTTATTTAAGACAACTGTACGCCTGACTTCTTACAGTTTTCATCAAAATAGGCGAACTAGAAGATCCTCTTTATACCATGCATTTTGGATATTTATACGAATTTCTAAAAAATGGCTGTGACGATTTTGATGAGACTCGGTATATCGATGTAAAATTTAATGGGCTCTAATAACATCTATGTTTCATTCTGTTTGAAATAGTCTGAAAGGGCTTAAATGCCTTTAATATAAATTTTCTTCATCTAAAGTATCTTTAATTTGGTTGAATCTAGAAATATAACTATATCTTCAATTTAGTTCTGATAAAAAACGGATAAATAAGTATCCAACTGAAAGAGAAAAGACCAAAAATATTTTTTTATTGCAATTTTTGAGTTTATGAACATAAAAACAGTAAAATAGACTTATGAATGTAGCAGTTGGAACAATATCTTCTCTTTTATTTATATTTTTATTTATTATACCATAAATAAAACTTGATTATAACGTTTCGAGGTACTTTATATGCCTCATCTTCAGATTATTAAAAAATCATTTCTTTATGTCTATTCAAAATTGTTTCTAGCTCTAAATTTAATGTTCTTCTAGCTCTTCCCATATGGTGTTCCATTTCCATATTATTAATATTTTAATATCAATTATTATTACAGAAGAGTAAATATAATTATGAATGTAGTAGTTGGAACAAACAGTTCTCTTTTTTTATATATTTATTTATTATACCACAAATAAAACTTGATTATAACGTTTCAAGGTACTTTATATGCCTCATCTTCAGACTATTAAAAAATCATTTTCCTTGTGTCTATTCAAAATTGTTTTTAGCTCTAAATTTAATGTTCTTCTAGCTCTTCCCATATGGTTCTCCATTTCCATATTATTTATATTTTAATATCAATTAAATCATTATTATATTTAATCGATTCTATTATTATTATAGAAGAGTAAATATAATTATGAATGTAGTAGTTGGAACAATCTCTTATTAAAATATTAATAATATGGAAATGGAATTTATGGTATAATAAATAAAAATATAAAAAATGAGAAGAGATTGTTCCAACTACTACATTCATAATTATATTTACTCTCCTATAATAATATTGATATTAAAATATTAATAACATGGAAATGGAACACCATATGAGAAGAGTTAGAAGAACATTAAATTTAGAGCTAAATACAATTTTGAATTTACTCTTCTATAATAATAATTGATATTAAAGTAAAATAGACGTATAAAATACCATTGGAAAGCTAAAGTTGTTAGGAAAATTATTATCTGATACACAAAATCGTAAAACTTTCGTTTAGTTTTGTAAATATGTTAATTATTCTATTTTCCTACATGCATAGCAATTATTATTATTTGAAATATTGACTTATTTGGCAAAGATATTATCCCGAAAAGCTTCTTGGCTTAAGAAGTTTTGTAGAGTGGATGTATTTAATGGGTTGTGTAGGAGGGGTTAAATACTGGGCTGATCCTATTACTGAAACTAAGCCGCAGACAATATATCTAATGCTATCTTTATAAATGCTTGTGTTCCTTCATTATATCCTAATGTATTATATTATATGAAGACAAAAAAGAAATCTTTATTCTAGGACTAAGCCTCTTAAGAGTATCATCACTATATCTGGCCATCTGGCTATATCTGCAAATTATTACATAATAGTTTATTATTTTCAAATAACAATATTGAGGTTTAGCTGTTTATAAAGCTGTAGACAGGAATTAAGTAGTATGAAAAGCAACAAATAATTCAAAGGAAAATGACATATCACCACTGTTAATTTCGAAACGCTGTATCTATTCTTAACCATTTTCAATGATTCTTTTTTTATTTTGTAGAAAATTTAATTCAAAAGGATATTTTGGTATTTTTTTATTTATCAATTACTAGAAACGGATTTGCTTTAACTATTTTATGCCTGCGTTATGAACCTTTATATGGCTAAGATTTCAATTGTTTTCCTTTTTCTTATTTTGTTTTTCTTGTTTATCGCGCTTTACTAATTCTAAAATTCTATACACTTTTTTCTCTATCTTCAAAAATAACTTAATAGAATAGAATAGAATAGAATAGAAAAATAATTTTTATTCTGGGACTGGGTCCCTTAAGAACAATATGATATGTAGAATTAATATATACAATGTGTCTGGCCACAAGACCAAAGGATTATAATTAATTTTTATTTACAAAGGTTTAAGAAGAAAAGTAGGATACAATAAAATAAAGTGTAAAATAACTAAAAGAGTAAAATAAATGAATAACTTCTTGATATGTCGAACAAAACTTTACATTGAAACTGATTCATAATAATTGATCGATACAGAATCATGAACAATAAATAATAAATTTTCTTTTTGAATAGATATTTGATTTGAAAACTCAGGCTTGTGGAGCGTCTGTTTGAGATGACAATAGGTACTCGAACTGCTGGGACTTGAATGATGGTAGGGAAGAAGCATGGCGGATTTGAGTAGGTAGGGAATTCCAGAGAGTAGTAGAGTGGACATGAAAGGAATGCTCAAAACTTGTTGTTTTGTGGGCAGGAATATAAAGGTCAGAATGGCGCGATCTTGTTTGGAGCGAGCTGACGGACGTTTTAAATTGCAGAAGTTTGAGGATATAGGGAGGTAGCTGATAGTTTGGTAAAGGAATCATCCAAGGAAATATTGTCTGCGGTTTGAGGGAGGGAGCCACTTTAACTCACTGTATAAATGGGTCACATGAGAGCTCTTCGGGGTGCAAGGACAAATCTTAAAAATGTATTCATAATTCGCTTTAGCCTGTCCTCGAGCACAGTCGAGAGGCCACCATATACCCCGCAGCAGTAGTCAAAGTAGGAGAAAATAAATGAGGATACAAGGAGCTTACGGGTGGATAGTGGAAGAAAATAGCGGGAGCGATGGAAAAATTTGAGGATACTTATTGTTCTTCGGGAGATTTGGGCAATATGGGGTTTCCAGGAAAGGGTTTGGTCAATGGTAATACCAAGGTTTTTGACAGAGGAAGTGAAGGTGATTGGTTGATCATTTAGGGTTACTCGGAAATGTAGTATGGGATCTGAGGAGGGAATTGGAACCTATAAGAATCGCCTGAGTTTTCATAGCATTTAGCCTAAGTTTATTCAGGGTCGCCCAGGCACATATTCTATCCAGGTCTGCCTGAATATTGGCAAATGCTACATGAGACTCGGAGGGAGAGAAGGATAAGTAGATCTGGAAATCATCAGCGTATAGGTGATGGGAGCAGTGATGGATGGCATTGGGAAGGTCATTAATATAGGAATTAAAAAGGATCGGAGATATGCTGGATAATATAATAGTTAGCGTATTTATGGATACAATTTATATCTTTTTTTCTTTTTTATAATTATTCGCGTTTTTTGGTTAATAATCACTGATAAATTTTTAATCTATCTTCAAAAATAACTGAGTTATTGAATTAAATCACTTTTAATCGTCCGCCATTTAAAAAATAACCAGCTGGTATCAACGTCTAGAGGTAAGGATCATCGTTACATGCCCTTTTATTTTTGTGGCGAATTAAAAAAAAAAAAATGATCCAGTAATTTTGAAGAAATGCCGCAGACGGCGGACAACTGATTACTTTTTATTCACTGTTTTGGTTTTATGGGCAAAAAACTGCGAGTGGTTACCTTACCTATGATGAGGAGAGAAAAAAAAAAAAAAAGGACGAAATCAATAAGAATAAAACAGAACAATAGGATCAATAAACATTACGATTTAATCGGAACTGCAAACACGATGATTAGCAACAAAAGGTAAAACAAAAAATAATAATAAATTAAAAAAATAAATAAATAAAAAGTGTTACAAAATATATCAAAAAGTGCTTAAAAAAACTGAATGGGTTAAATGAGGTGATATAAACGAATGTTCTTCACCAATTGAATGACACCGTCGACGGCCCGATCACTATCGCTCAATGCCTCCGAGACTTTACGTGGTATGCTACATTTTACAAATTCCCTACTGTAACGAGGACACTCTTGGAAAATATGACTTACTGTGAGAGTCAGTTTACACAGTTGACATCGAGGGGGATCCCTTCGTGCCATGAGGTGCTCATGAGTGAGGCGGCAGTGTTCTATCCTCAGGCGGGCGATAACTACCTCCTCACGCCTGCACTTTCTTGATGATGAGACCCAGCAGCTGATGGTCGGGTTGACATTTTTTAATTTGTCGTTTTCAAGAGCAGTCCAAGACTATTGCCATTTGTCTATGATCTTCGCGTTTATTGGCTGAAACAGCTTAGATGATGAAATAAAAGAGGGCGTTATTTTTTCTAGCGAATGCGCCTCTGTTGCTGCTCTGTCGACTTCCTCATTCCCTGATATTCCGGAATGATTTGGAATCCAAAATAATTTTTTTTTTTTTGGAGAAGTCCTCCAACTGTTTGATTGCGAAGTGGACCTCCTGTACAATAGGGTTTGCTGAGAATGGATTGAAAATAGCTCTGAGAGCACTGAGCGAGTCAGAACAAATGATTACTGACTTTTCTAATGCTGTTCCAGCTAGATGAACTGCTTTTAGAATAGCTGTCAATCCGGCAGTAAAAACACTACAAGTATTATCAAGTTTGTACTTGTGAATTTTGGTCGCCGTCTAATACAGCGCATGACGTAGATTCAATTGTTTTAGAACCATCGGTATACATGATTTTGTTATACTGATATTTATTAAGTTCTGTTAAGAAAGTTTGTGATATTTCTTGTGGAGAACACTTTTTTTCACAGTTGACGTGAGGAGGTGATACTGTCCATGATGGTAGCTTTGTAGCTTGGTAACTTTTTATTCGTTATTTGGGTTCTAGGCATCTTGAAACTTAAGCTCTCAAATTTCGTAGGGGGTTAATTTTTTTTTGTCTATTAAAAAGGTCCATTCTGGAAAATAATAAACCAATAAAACGTACTCTTAATTAGGGACTGTAATTAATGACCCTGAGAAGATAGACTCAGAAATTTCAAACAGAATATCGAAGTTAAACCAGACATACTACCAGATCACTAACAATATCCTCGGGTACCGTGAGGTAGATAAGAAGACTAAAATGTATTTTTATTAGTCTGTATTCCTGCTTATTCTCACCGACGGTGGAGGAAGCTCGACTTTGCTTGGTAGAGATACAGTCTTATAACAACGATGAAATGAGATTCCTACGTAGATCGGTGGAAAAAACTACAATGAATTAGAATTTCCAGCTTAAGAGAGGAGTTGGAAGTACCTGAACTCAAGACCACTTTGGAAAACAGGCAACTCAAGTGGTTTGGACATGTCTGCTACTTGAACTAGGACGTGGATCCGTTTAATAAATTAGAGGCTCGACACTGGAAAACCGACTAATAAGTCAAAGTTATTTTAGTTGTAGGCCTTCATCGGGGCTAAGATAAAACATGATATCAACCACTACATTTAAACATTAGCCAGCTGCTAGACTCTTCCTGTGGATTTAAAAGTCGCCCTACTACGAATTTTCTCTCCTAGGTTACTCTCCTACTAAATCGGTTTTCGTGGTTGGTCTCTGACTCCTATGTCTCGAATACAACTGCAATTCGTGGTTCATCTCTGACTGAGACCCCGAGGATGGAATTTTACAGACTCTCTCCGTAGATGGACTTTTACTGAATCTCTCCGTGGATAGACTTCGACTTGGATATTGACACGCCTACCGATCTCCTATTGGTGGTCATGAAAAAAGTCGGCGGAGCTGATATGGGAAGTGCCCGAGGTCGATGGTCCAGCCTTTGAAGATAAAAATTTTAAGAAGTGTTCAAGTATATTCCTAATATCTTAAACGCGGCGTCGTAAACCCTTATGATAATATGCTTTTCTCTCTCTTGACCAGGCCTAATGTCCTTGTCGACTGCTTGCTGGGTGGAGTGGAACTACCAGGAGTCACCGTTGACCCAATTTGAAGCCAAGAGGGCAGGTAAACGGCTATTGTACTTTTACCGACAAGGCTTATTATTATTAATTTCTATTAACTTTAAAATTATTTAATAATGCACTTAAATCCCCTCAGTGTCCTCAATAACAGTAACATTCAGTACATAACAGAACTAACTACTACTGCTTACTAGTATCCAGGTCTCGGGTTCAAATCCTGACTGTGGCAGAATAATTATTTATTCTTTTATTTTAGACGTTTGGTGACTTTTAGGTTGGGGAAGAGTCTCTGATAAGGTCTACCCATCATCTATAAATTGTTTTCCCAAAAAATTGGGAAAAACAGCCTGCAAAGCGTGATCGAGGATCTAAGCACCTTCTTGCAAGCACATTATCCTGAAAACATTATGAATCTCCGTATGTACTGAACTAAAGATCCTTCATGGGTTGTTTCGGTAGAGGTTTATATTTTTTTTAAGAATATAGATAGTTGTTTTGTAACTGAAGAGGAAACGTCTTAAAAACAATAGTAGCTTCGTTTAATAGAACTAAACCCTTTTAATAAATCGAGTACTTTGGAAAAGCTCTTGAACAAACCAACGGAACACAACTCAAGAGATCAAGTTAACAGGTCTAACTTCAATCTCCCCTCGTTCCACTCCATTCCGGTTGTCTCAGTCGATTGGGGCGCTCTCTATTGTCTAGAAGTGCTAAGGCATCAATCGCCCATTATCATCATCTTATACCGAAATAGACTATATTAATTGATTAAATGATTTGTAAATAAAATAACCTTATTGACTATTAAATAATTAATAAGTATGAAATACTAAAATGTATGGTAAAACAAATAAATTTTTTTTTTTTCAATATTTCAAAGGACTGTAAATATTTTGATCCTACTTAATACATAATAGTCCCTTTAGAGAATTTTCCAAATGATTAATTTCATTAAACTTAATCATAGAAAGCGCTAGTTTAGTAATTTGTTTAAAAGAAAAAACATGATAGTGACCTATGAAATTCTTGTAATTTTAAGGCATTACTGAAAAAAAATATAACTGCCACACTGAAACAAATCATGAAATTACTAAATATGAAAGGGTAGGTATCCTTGATCAGCGCACGGCAAGGTGTTAGTTTAAAAAAAAAATTAGCAGTGGAGATACGACGTCGGGGACAATTATCAAGCACTCGCGAACTAGCCAAGGAGTGAGGTGTCGAATGATACCGATAGTCACTATCTACTCTCTACGGTGAAGGAGAAAAAGAACTGTAGACTGGTCCTTCACTTTACTCCACAGAAATCAGCTAAGAGGTTAGAAAATGTATTGAGTAAACCTTTTGAAAGGAGATTTTACTGAAAGATTGTCACCTGCGAAGTGAGTGGGTGTAAAAAAAGTGGCTTTACTGGCGAAATCTGAATACCCGTGAGAAATGGCTAGGTCGTAGTCAATCTGCTTCTCCTGTAGCTCCAAGGGGCAACTAAACAAAAAAAAAAAAATTAAAATATGTTGGTGAAGTATAAGTCAGCCTCCAATTTTATTTAAATATTGATGCTCTATCCAACAAGATAATGCTGGTTGATAGCCATACACTATACATTGAATATTAATTGTATTTTTTATCAAAGAAATAATAATACAAATATTTACTTGAAAAAAAAAATGATAATTTTTGTATACATCCTATTAAAATTTTTAAAACACTATTCAAGGATTCACTATTGCTCTAGGCATAAGAAAATATTACTGAAATACTGTAGTTGACTGATATTATTACTTTCGCTTACCTATATATGAAATATATAGTAAGGGAAAGTATTGCGGAAAATTTTCGAATTCCAGTTTTCAACGGATATACACGTTTTAGGGTCCCCTGAGTCCAAATGACCAAGTCCCGCAAAAAGATCTGTGTGTTTGTTTGTCTACAAAAAATTGTAAAAGTCAATGATGAGTGATAAAAAGCCGATAAAACTAACTGATTGTCATAGGAATTAATTTTTTTTTAAATTATTTTCATATCTAAAAGTATTTAAAAATTTGTAAATTGATTCTAACAACAGGGGTAAGTGAAAGTCGTGCGCACCAGATTTTTTACTTTCACTTACCTATATTTGATATATGTAGTAAGAGAAAGTATTGCGATAGTGAACATTTTGGAATTCCAGTTTTCATCGGAAATAAAAGTTTTAGGGCCCTCTTAGTTCAAATGACCAAATGAATGAAAGTGTTGCAAAAACGTGTGTGTGTGGTAACTTCCTCGAAAACGAAAAGTTCTATGAAACTGAAATTTCATATTTAGGACAACTATACGGGCGAGATGTTATAGAAACTTTTTCATCAAAATTAGTTAACCAAAAGAGCCCCTTTATACCATGCATTTCGCTATTTTTTACGACTTTCTCGAAAACGGATCTGACGATTTTGATTGATCTAGCTGTATGGATGTAAAATTTAATGAGCTTTAATATGATGTAGGTTTCATTCTGGTTGAAATAGTCTGACAAGGCTTAAATGCCGATATTTTAAATTTTCTTCCTCTAAATTAATTTTAACTTTGTAGATTCTATAAAAATAACCATATCAACTTGTTATAATGGACGAAAAACAGCTAAATATGCAAGTTGAGCGAATTTGAAAAGCAACTAAAGGAGAAAACTGAAAAAAATATTTATTTAATGCAATGTTTTGTTTTTGAACATATGAACAGTACTATACATGTATGATATACCGTTGGAAAGCTAAAGATTTTAGAAAAAAATATTATCTTATACACAAGCTTTTATACTCAAGTGTGTGTCAACTCCAGTGCAAAAACGAAAAGTCCTATAAAACGTAAATTTCATATTTAGGACAACTATACGGGCGAGATGTTACAGAAACTTTTTTATCAAAATTATTTAACCAAAAGAGCTCCTTTATACCATGCATTTTGCACTTTTTTACGACTTTCTCTCAAGCGGCTCTAACCAGAAAACCTTCAGAAAAAACTTCAGAACCAAAAAAACCCTCTATATCTATAACATGTTCACCCCACTCTCCTCTGTCCACTCTATCAACACAAGATCCCAGTCCCTGGACCTGTTCATTCCCTCCTACAGAACTACTTCCTTCAAGAGATCTTTCGTTATTCGTGCTACTTCATTTTGGAATACCTTACCTATGCCTAATCGTACATCCCAATCCTTAACTTCCTTCAAGCATAAACTATTTCTCCATCTCCTTGAATATCAGTCTACCGCGCCTTTATAAGTTTTGACTATTTACACTGTTTATTTATTTTTTATTATTCAATGTTTCAGTTCATTTTATTTCGTTTATCAATTCTAAGGTTGCAATATTACCTTGTACATAATATGCATGTGTTTAAGTGTATGTATGCATTTTATTTTATTTTTTTATTCATAATATGCAGAATAATTTATTGTATGATGTATATTTGTAGACGTAATAGCCAGAAGATTAATACTTTAATGTACATTTATATTATTCTTAGGGGACTAGCTGACCCAGAATAAAAATTATGTTTTCATTTCATTTCATTTCAAATATTATCATATACACAAGCTAGTAATAAAGAGTGATGAAAAGCCGATAGAACAAACTGGTCATTTTAGATAATATAATAGATTTTTAATAAAACATATGCTGTAATATAAATTAAATTTAATTAATTCTTTATTAGTTTCACAAATTTTTATCTTTAACTGTATTTGGCAATTCTTTAATCAATTTTAACAAGGAGGTAAGTGAAAGTCGTGAGTTGCTCGCACCAGATTTTTTTGAAAACTTTAACCTGAGTACCTATAGTGTTATATATTGTGTATTATATTTTTTAATTGCGCGAGTTGTTAGAAAAATCTTCAGCATTCCAACGGTTATATTATTTGTTTCGTTTCTGATAAAAGATATTCCACTTCAAAAATATTTCTGTTGATAATTAAATTCATTTATATTAATATTTTATCTACTAACAATGAGAAAATGTTAATTATTTCAAATAAACAAAATTCAATGTACGTTAGAGGAAATAATTTCGAGAGTTCGTCCTTCGGCCTTGTCAGGCTATTTGGATGAGGATAAAACAAACCTGATATCGAATGGTATTTAATTATACAATGATATAACGAGTTTAATTAAAATCGTTGCGTCCGTTTATTCACGTAAATATTTGCGATTTCAAAACTGTCCATTACTGTATCTCTTATGTACAATTAAAAGTAAAAACGTGTTAATAATGATACCATTTACTCCAAAAAAATCTGTTACCTAGGACTCCATCTTGACAAAAGTCTTGTATAGAGTTTACAAAGAAGACTGAAGAGGAGAGAAACTGCTCGTCGAACCTGTAACTACAAAAATCACCACAACAAATTCACATGTAAACTTCAATAATCCTCCATTAGGTGTCGAGAAAATCTTTAAATTCATCCCAAATATAATGCTAGCAAAAAAAGAAAAAAAAAAAAAAAAAAAAAAAAAAAAAGAAAACGCTGCAAATTATTACACAATGGTTTATTTCCAAATAACAATATTACGGTGTAACTGTTTATTAAGCTGTATATAGGCAATTACTGAGCTCTACTGACTGAGCTCTGAGCGTACGCACATGGGTAAGATTTCATTTTTTTTTTTCCTTGTTTATCGCGCTTTACAGATTCTAAAATTCCATACACATTTTTCTCTATCTTCAAAAATAACTGAGTTATGGGCGTGTTTATGGATATAAATAAATTTTTTTTTTTTCTTTTTGATAATTATTCGTTGTTTTTTTTTTTTATGTTAATAAACACTAATACATTTTTTCTTTATCTTTAAAAATAACTGAGTTATTGAATCAAATCACTTTTAACCGGCCGCCGTTTTAAAATAACCAGTTGATATCAACGTCTAAGTTTCACGATCATCGTTGAATGCCCTAATATTTTGTGGCGAATTTTTTTTTTTTTTTTTTTTATTAATTGGAATTTACAACTGTATACAGAAATACAACAAGTAAATTAGATGAAATATATAAAGGCATGAAACACATGTAGAGAAGCTTCCCAATGGAAGCACTCTAAAAATGTTCTAAACTAGAAGGTCCGGCCATCTCCTTTTCAGACGCCTCGGAGGATTGTCAGGAATTGTAAGAGGAAGAAAGGTTTGAAACTAGAGGTTAGGGTGGGAATGGAGTTTGCCATGAAAGGAATGGTATCTAGATCGGGCCAAATCAGTAGCATACGGAACATTAAGATCTTTATGGATTAGTGTATTCGTGACAAAGTAAGGAGCATTGAGGATTTTACGAAGGATTTTGGATTGTAGGGATTGGATACGGGAAGAATTCTATGGTTTAGTAGAGCCCCAAAGCTCTACTCCGTAAGTCCATATCGGCCTTATGATAGTCATGTAGATGAGTCTTTTGTAGTTAAGTGGAAGATTAGAACGTTTGTCTAGTAAGTGTTGAAGTAGTCGAAAACGTCGAGCAGTTTCTTGTCGTTCAAGTCTTGTATGAGGGTTCCAAGTGAGACGTTTGTCAAGGTGCAGTCCTAGATATCGTATCTGTTCAACCGGGACAAGAGGAGTATTATTGAAGGAGACAGTAGGGCAGGATGTCATAGGTTTACGACGAAGGATAAAGGTAATTTGGTTGGATTTGTTGGCATTTATTTTAATTCTCCAGTTCTGACACTACACTTCAAGGTGATGTGGTGTGGTGAAGATGTGGGATAGGAGAGTTTGAGAGGCAGTAGTTGGATCAGTATTGACTTATAACACACAAGTGTCATCAGCGTAGGTAGAAAGGAAAGTGTTAGGATAGGATGGGATATCAGCTGTATAAACTGTGAAAAGAATAGGTCCTAGGATACTGTGTGGCGGATTTTAAAAAAAATATTCCAGTAGTTCTGGAGAAATGCCGCGGACAAACGTTTTTATTTTATTCGTTATTCAGGTTCTACCCATCTTGAAACGTAAGCCCTCAAATTTTGAAGGGGGGAGGGTAGTTATTTTTTTAGGTCTATTATTAAAAATAATAAACAAAAAATTTTTACGCCTCGTTTTATGCCACAGATATAAAACAATTTACCTCAAACTATGCCGTGTAACATTGGCGTAAAATCTATGCAATTATTTCTTGTTTGAATTTCATAGTGGACGATTCAGTCAGTAGGGTAGAGCGGGGCTGGTTGAACATAGGGGCAAGTTGGGCAATTGAAATATTTCGCAAACTATTCGCCGTACGCATAGACATCTTTTGGCGGAAAGAAAGAGTCGTGGGAGGGATAATCACAACGCGATCGCTAGTGGCGGCTGGATGAGCGAGTGAAGCGCTCCTGTGTTTTGTTTTTTTTGTAACCGAAAAGTAAAAACGTCGTTCATCACAAGTTTTCGTCTGTATTAGCCAATTTTTATATTTTTTTAATCAGGTAAGTGTTAATATTTCAGAGAATTATTGTACTTTTGATATTTGGAGTTGTTCTGGGTATAATTCTTATGATTTTTTTATAACCTCGCTTTTGTTTTAAATTTCCGGGTTGAGCTATAGTTGTTGTTGTTTGTTTATTCGTTTAACGTCACTTTTATGCTGCTATGGCTAATCGGACGCTGAGCTATAGTTATATATGTTTTGTTTATTATATTTTTAGTTAATTATCCAAAGAAAATTACTTCAAGTGTTGCTATTCTATCACTAACACTACATAAACCTACTTTCATTTTTGTCAATTGCAACAGTGACAATGATCATTAAGTTCCAAAGATCTAATTAATATTTTTTAAGATATAATCTATATGAGTAATAATATAAACATCTAAGTCTGATTTTAAATTGCAAGACTGAATTTAATGTTAAAGTTAATCTTAAGATACGTTAATGTTTTATTGATTCTAGTTTTGGTTAATTATTCAAAGAAAATTACTTTAATCTTTGCCGTTCTGTCACTAAAAGACGATAAACAAAGAGCTGATTGTTAAACACATATTTTACTTTAATTCTACTCGAAATTGAACCCGTGGTTTGGTTAGACGTTCTTATTGCTTAGCTCGCCCCATACCATTGCTCAACTTACCTCACATATGGGGTACATTGAGCAAACTTGACTTCCTGGATTTAAATATCTGTAGCTCTTGAATTCGACTTCCTATGAATAAGTTACTGTGGAAAATTATTTAAGGGATATATTACGTACCCATCAAGCAGCTTAGAAACTCATTGAGACTTATCATTAAGAGCTATATCCGTTCAAGTGAAAAATTGCTCAACTAGCCCCGCCCTACAGTGTTCTCAAAGTGCGAAATGGAACAAACACAAGAGCAATATAGATATAGGCCGATATTGGTGATATCGGGGGTGGACAAGCCCAGCAAGTGGCTATATTGGCCCTTATTGCCAAATCGGCACCACTACTTGGCCTTATTGGCGATCCCTACTACCATCTCTCACCACGTAACTCCTTTCAGTGAATCCCAACTTAATCTCAATCGGCGAAATAACAGTCCATCAATTCGTGTTTCGATCTAAATCTTTAAAATTAATATTTAAGTTCAAGTCTGATTAGATTTCCAGTGATTCATATCTGATTAAATTTAATCCCTACGGGATTGTTATTTGAGTTGTAGTTACTGATTCAAGCAAATTGGGTGTCATTTAAATTATCTCTCTAAATTTTCTTAAGGTTACAATTAATTATATATCATTTGATTTAGAAAAACATCTGGTGAGCGCAACACAACTGTCACATACCTCGATTCATTAAATCAATAAAAAACTATGAAATAAAGAGAAAGTTCAAAATATTTTAAAATATTATATTCAGTTTCGTTAGAAATATATGTTTTAAATTAAATAATATCGCAGTTTAAAATTGTCATAAAAAATATTCACAGAAATTTATGTCCTATTTTTCACATTACATTACCTTAAACAACTGTTTATATAAGATATTATATTCTTTAAAATCTACAGCTTTTCAGCAGTATATATATTACTATTCTTAGGGTTTGCGAAAAACAACAAAATTACCTAAAAAAATAGTTTTCAGTTTTTATCCTCTCGATGGTTATCAAATTCGTTTAACTAGTATATTTAGCCGTTTTATTAATCAATAATAATTAAATGATATGGGTTATTTTTTGGAATCTACAGAATTAAATCAGGAATCAGTCATTTTTTTAATTTTGCCAACGTTTCGGCTCAAGCTTGTGAACCATCATCAGGGCATTACTGAGCCATGTCCAAGCATGAACTGTTTTGTTGAGTTTATGCTTGGACATGGCTCAGTAATGCCCTGATGATGGCTCACAAGCTTGAGCCGAAACGTTGGCAAAATTAAAAAAAAAATGACTGATTCCTGATTATTCCACCTATAATAGCTTCTACAGTCGACTATACATCCTCAATACAGAATTAAAAGTACTTAAGTAAGAGAAAAATAATTAAAATAATTGGCAGCCCCGTCAGACTATTTCAATCAGAATAAAACCTACATGATATTAAAGCCCATTAGATTTTACAGCGATATGGCGAGTTTAATCAAAATCGTTATACCGTTTTTGAGAAAATCGTGCAAAGGTGTAAAATGCCTGGTATAAAGTGGCTCTTCTGGTTGGACGATTTTGATGAAAAGTTGCTATCATATCTTAGTCATACGCGCTTCTTAAATATGAAATTTCATTTTTATACTTATTGTTTTCGTGCTAGACTTACCACACACAAACACATACCTTTTTGTGGGACTTGGTTATTTAGACTCAGGGGACCCTACAATGTGTATTGCGATCCTAAAATTTACAGGTTCGCAATACATTCCCTCACTATATATTTCATATACAGGTAAGGGAAAGCATTATTTCCTTAAATCATTAATAGTTCTGACCTAAAGGCAGGCTTACACATTTAGCTGTTTAAAAAGAAAATGTGAGGCCTCGAACTGGAAATGATTATTTCAAGTTTTGTCCTTTTGCGAATTGACCCAGCCAACTCATGGATGTTCCCCTATGACTTGCCTTATATGTAGCTGTATCTCAGTCACTTTTGGAATTAGTCCGAATTGCCCAATCAGCTCCACCTTGGTTCCTTAAATGATCAGATTAATAATATTGAACTTTTTTAAAATCTTAAACAAAAGATTTATTTATATTACTAAACCAAATCTGGACCCACGGAGTTTGGGAGTCAAGTATACATTCGAATTCTTCATGTATTTAATTCTTAATATTCTGTATGCTTTATGATTTAGCCTTAATGATTGGTCCTTAAAGCTAATGCGAATCAAACTTTTTAAATTTTTTGAGGATCAAAAAAGAATTATACAACACTAAAAAAAAAAAAAAAAAAAATGAAAATAAATAAATAAAAAAACCGTTACTTTTTCATTGAAACCGATATAGCTCCGAAGCGGTAGGTCCTAGAGACAAGTGCTATATAACAACAAATATTATATATTTAATTCCTAAGCTGGATATGTCTGATTTGAGTAATACAATAAGAGCCAGAGCTGTTCAAAAACGTTTCATACTAGAGAGTCAAAAATACGTTAGAAAACAAAACATTGACCCCCTAGCCAAAACACATATTTTGGCTAGGTGACAAAAGACATATATACACAAGTCCAACAAGTTTCCAATATTTAGATTTTGTAGTTGAAAATATTGCTGTTAAAGCCTTTATAAAAATATATGTTTAGTTTTCTCTCTGATTTACAGTTATGACGCCTTTGGTAAAAAAAAACAACAAAAAAAGTGTAATTTCAATATCTTTTTTTTAATCTTCTGTTTCACTTTGAAATAGGACCTAACTTAATCCACTGATCGAATCCCAAGGTATCGTTCTCATTATATACATTATCTAATTATTGAAATAAGAATGTAATATATTGTGGTTTAGAAAAGATTTGTTAAAACTTCGTTTCTAATTTGCGTTTGATTACTGAATAGGTTTTATGTATACTGATTTATGTATGGCCTCTCCAGACAGTCACACGCCTCTCACTGGTATTCTGGTCAAATGTGTCTCTTTCCCGAATCCCAAAGAAAATACCTTCTTGGCATCTTCCTATTCCAATCCTTGCGAACCAGAAAACCTTCCATATCTTTGACCTCTTTACTATACGCTCTTCCGTGTACATCCTAAATGCAAGATCCCAACTGATCGATCTATACCTACCCTCTCATAGAACAGCATCCTTTGAAAAGTCCTTCATCATCCGTGCTACAATACTTTGGAACTCTTGGACCATCACCCTCCAAAACTTTTCACTTGATCATCATTTTCAAAAAGTTTTCCTTTGACGAAGTTGTCTAAATTCCTGAACAGATGGTAATCTGTTGCAGACAAGTCGGGAGAATATGGTGGGTGCGGAAGAACTTCTTAGCCCACTGCTTTCAACTTTTGCACGGTTTGTTTTGAAACATGGGGTCTTGCTGCCCCTCAGTGAGATCATGAGGTACCCATGTATTGCTATGTTTTTAACCTGCTGCTTTTCTAAGGCAGCGGTAGCTTCAAAAACTAGCTTACTTACTATATTTAGTCAATATATAAACTATATTTAATGATACCGTTGGATCTCCTTTCCAAAGGTATCGTGTTTACCAATCCAATAGGTGGCATGCAGGGCAAGATTAAAGTAAACAAGATTCAATTAATACGTTATTATAATTATTAACTTACACGTATAAATTATATTAATACATTGCCTATTACTCTGATTGAGAATACTGAGGGACATTTTCACTACTACCTTTGCCATACAATATTACAAATAACAATATACCTTTGAAACACTTAATCGGCTGGCGAAGGTGAAATCAGACTTAGGTCCCCTTTCTCGGCATCATCCTCCAGCTGCTCTCAGAACCCCGACGGCCACCTCCTCTTCTTGTAGATGGAACCCGACTCACTCCTCTTGAGGATAAAACTTGACTAACTCTTCGGTTCTTCTCTCTCATTCTTGTCACCTCGGGTGGGCCGAGATGGGAAGTACCGGTTGGCGGTATAGCTTTTGTGATATTATTCTTATCTTTTCACCAATCCTTATATTCTTGTTGGACGCCGCTGGAGAGAAACTAACAGAGGTTTCTGGTACCGCTGGGGGGCCCATACTGATGGGAAATCTAGGGGGCTAGGTAAACACCTTTTGATGGTTTGCCGACAAAGGTTAATCAATATTTATTTAATTAATACCATAATTATACAATCCTAACTCCCCTCAGTATCCTCAATACATTACAGTATCCAGCTTTTTTACTTTCCTAATACACTTTAATGTCTGGAAACGGTAGATGCACTTGCATTTAGTTGTACTGAGAGTCCTTTAACTGTTTGGTAGGGATTTCTTTCTACTGTATGTTTGAGGACATCGTTGTCTATTACGGACGTTGGTCTTCCTCGGAGCAAGTTTTCCAAGTCGGTATCCCCACCTGAAAACTTAGCAAACCAACGGCGAATGGTCCGTTCATTAACACTCTCTTCCCCAAACGCCTTGCAAATATTTCTAGCGGCCTCAGCTGCTGAATGGCCGAGTTTAAACTCGTACAAAAATATCACTCGAAACTCGCGTGTTCCCAATGTTCACATTTGGAGGTATACTAAACAGTAGGTAATTGATTAGGAAGTTAATGTTTATAATACAAAGGTAGAGGATTAGTAACTGTTTACTTTTAATATGTAAACATTCGGAAGAAAACAACAGAGACCTGCAAAATCCTTTATGTATTTCAGAAACCATAAAAACGGACATTTCATGTGGAACAACCCAATATTTATCCACCTCCTCAAAAATCCATTTTCCGCACATATGTGATAAATCTAGACTTTGATAATACTTAACTAAACTCATTTGATGTTGTTATCTGTATTTTTTTTATATTTTATTCATATGAACCTTTTATTATTTAATTGACTGAATAATCACATATCAAATGAAGCCAGACGAAATAGACTTTTTCTGTTCACTGTATATTATTCTTAGGGGACGAAATGTCCCAGAATAAAATTTATTTTTCATTTCATTTCATTTCCATCAGCACATCTAAAGTATGTACGAATCCTGGGATTTCTCTTTAAAGCAGAAAGGATTTCGAGTATTATTCTGGAAATTATCGGAATCCTTCGTACTTTTCCAGAGGAGGATGTCAGATTTCCCCCTGTAAGTCCCCGTGCACTCCCAGCCGGGATTGTGGAGGCAGGAGCTTCCAGCAGACGTCACCGAAGACTGCGCAAGCTCTACCACAATCGACCGAGTTCCTCCAGTCGAGTTTCGAACTCCACGACTCATCTACAACAGGTAGGCTCGGGCTATATAAAGACTTCGATATCTACGGATTTTTTATTTAATTTATATTCAATATTAGTTTATTAAAATATGCATTTATAAAATATTGTAAAATTCTCATTCATACAAGAGGGTGTCATGTTAAACCATTTTAGATATAAACATTCAGGAATGAGATTTAATAAAAAGTAAAATATACAATAAACTTATATAATATACTTTAAATAGTTTATAGTATAAATAACTTGAGGATACCACATGGAAAATATAGTCCAGTCAGCAACAGGAAGCTGGACGTCTCTCTCTCACTCGTTCTCTCTCTATATCTCTCTCATTTTTAATATTACAGTTAATTATAAATATACAAATATAAATGTTAATATAAATATGCAATTTTTTTTTTTTTTTTTTTTTTTTTTTTTTTTTTTTTTTTTATGAGATATATACAATTTGTTACAAAATGAACAATAATAATATTGATAAGAGACCACATTCATACTATATATACAGAAAATAATAATAATGGTCAAATATGTCAATATTAAATGTTAAATTATATATGTATTAAATATTAAATGTAAATATTTAGTTAAATATCAAATTTATTTATACTTAAATATTGGTGTTAAATGTTAATATTAAACAGTATTAATATTAACAGTTATTATTACATTTATATTTATATTTGAGAATTTCTATTTATATAGAGGATATTTGGCTTTGGCAGTGAAAAATACGAATTAAATATAAAGAAAAAAAATCGATTGGTCCTGTATAATGTATTCTTATAAATCTTATAAACATACTATTATATAAGTATTTTAAATCTTTTTTAACTGACACATTTGTAATGAAAAAATTTTTGTATATATAATAATATATAAAATACATATAAGTATATTTAATATTTTTTAAGCTCTTGATAATCAGCCAATATTAACATTTATAGTTTGGCGTCGTTTCAAGAATTTTTATTTATATAGAGAATATGTGTTCTATCAGTACAAATTCCGAATTATATATATAATATATATATATATATATATATATATATATATAGGAATTCCATAAACATATTTGTATTTTAATTATTTTAACAATGACAAATTGATTTAATTGTTATAGTTTCATCGTAATCGAAATTCCGATTTTATCTTGAAAACTTTTAAAAACGCGCAACTATTTCTCTGCTACATCTATAAAATTAAATTAAAAAAAAAATGTATGCAGTAAATATAATTATGCTATTTCATCTTTAATAAACTTGAAACGCGCTTGAGAGATGCAATTATTTCTCTTATTCGCAATTATAAATGATTACAAATTTAATTTCCTTCCAAATGATAATAAAACATTTCTTTCCACTTTGTAAAAAAAATTTATTAATATAGTAAAAAAAAACTAGATTTAAATGAGAAAAAATTGTTTAATAAAAAATTAATAATAGGATTTACGCTTTGTTTTAAATTTCCTAAAATGGTTATAGTGGCTTTTGGAAATCAATGTCTCAGTTAAAAACTATATTTGCCTAAGTTTCTTATATTCTAGTTGAAACAGTGAAAAAAAAGTGAGTTTTATTATATATATAATAATATTTAAGATATAATAATCACAACCTATTATTATATCTTAAACATTTGCGGTGAATATACTTATTTTAATATTCTATCACTGGTTGAATTTGTAACGTTAAATATTAATTATTGGATGACGTTTTTAAACATATTTGTATTCTTAATGTGTAGTTTTATCGAAACCCGCCATCAGACTTCATTGACTGAACCTCAAGATCCCTAAAAAATATTATTACCAGATTATTCAATAAATTCATTAATCAATACAGAGCGTCTCATGAATGTCTGCTCATATGTTTGGTCGGAGGAAAAACTAGACCTCTAGAGGAACAAAAAAGTTCCTATGACCCATAGTCTGATTTTCCTCCCGAACTGTTGGAAACCGGACCTATAAATAATATAAATATAAATGTTTTTCTCCACTCAAGGTCTTATATCTGCTCTCACAATATGACGAGACAATTATGAGACACCCTATATTATACATAAGCATACAATATTTAAATAATGGTGGGTTGATTCTTTAGAAAAGTTTAATGAATCTAAGATAACAGATATTTTCAATCATCACATTCGCTTGTAAGAAATATATCATATAAGAACTAGTAATAGAAAACATCTTAATCTTGAAAATTTACGCGGATACTGATTTCAGCGAATTTACGGATTCCGTTGGAAATAAATGCATGTTTTGTAAGACAGCCGAATATGGTAAGCTTAGCTTAAAAAAGAAAATTCGTACAAATCTGAAATCACATATTTAAAGACGGTTTATGTATGGATAGGAATATTATGCCTTAGATGTAACAGCAACTTTTTTTGTTCTACACCAAAATCGACTGAATTGAAACGCCACTTCGTATAAACATATTGGTTTAATGTTTTTAATAATCAACCATTGTAATCGACCAAAAAAAAAAAAAAAAAATACCCTACTCGAAATTTGAGGACTTACGTTTCAAGATACGTAGAAGCAGAATAACGTAAAAAAAAAAGTCTGTTTCCACCGTCCATGGCTTTTCCTACGAAACTACTGGGCCAATCGTTTTCAAAATTAGGCACAAAAATACCAGAGCAGCCGACGATGTTCCTAAAACTTGGACGTTGATATCAGCCGATTAGTATTAATTACTTGAAATGGCGACTGATCAAAAATGGTATATTTCAGTAAATCAGTTATTTTTGAAGATAAAGAAAACATTTATTAGTGTTTTTAACGAAGAAAGCGGGGATATATAAAAAAAAAAAATGAAATTTTTCCCATAAATACAGCTATATTTTCTTCTTTTTTTTTAAGATATAGAAAAATATGTATAGAGTTTTAGAATCAGTAAAACGGGATAAACACATACAAAAGAAAAAGGAAACAAAAATTGAAATCCTGCCTATGTATACGCTTGTAACACCGTTATTTTTGAAGATAGAGAAAATACTTAGAGTTTTAGAATCAGTAAGGCGCGATAAAATGAAAAAAAAAAAATGATCTATGTGTTTAAGTCACAAATTATAATAGATGTAATTCCCCCACAACTCAGTTATTATCAAATATGGAGAATTATTCAAATGAAAATCGAACGGAAAGAAAAGGAAATAATAGAGAAGCCTAAAATAAATGTTTTTGGTTCATTATTTTCGAGAATGAACTTTTGTAATCGACCAAAAAAATTATCCCTCCCTCTCCCTCAAAATGTGAGGGCTTACGTTTCAAGATTCGTAGAACCCAAATAACGAATAAAAAAATTCGTTTTTCCTAATTAATAGATAAATACCAATCAGATGTATTTAATTATTCGATAAAGAAATAAATTTACCACAAAACGAAACAAGAATCATTGAAATCGGCCTAGAAATAACAGAGATACAGCGTTTTGAAATTAGTATTTGTGATAGGCTATATTTTTTTTCATTATTTATTGCTTTTATATTTAGTTAATCGCCTATAAACAGTTATATCTTAATATAGTTATTTGGAAATAATAAACCATAGCTTAATAATTTGCAGCGTTTTTTTTTAAAGAACGGGATCCACGGGTGAATTAACATAAAAGTCAGAGAAGTTTTTTTTTGGTATAAATATCCTGACAGTTATTTAAAGGACAAGTTAAATGTAATATTCCTTGCCGTAAGACCCGTCAAAGGACCTCCGAGATTCCAGAGAAGGCGGCAAGAGTAGGCGCTTCGGGACTTCCATCATTCCTTATTATCAAAGTCCTCAATTATTATCTTATTTTTATCGCTATAAATAACGTTTTATTTATGAAATTCTTATGATATATAAGGTCATTTTTCACTGGAAAGATAAAATTTACTTTACTTTACGAAATAAAGATATTTTCATCTGAAATATTTACCTTTATTTTCTTAATCTTACATATTTTTCCCGAAACCACTTTTCAATACTTGAACTGAAAAAATCCGGTGATCACAACGCACGTTTTCACTTAACTCTGTTGTGAAAATCATAACATTAAAAGAGGTCAAATAATTACAAGTTTCCATAGAAATTATTATATAGAACAATCCCCTTTTTTTTATTAGCTTTTTATAACATTCTATCGCCTTATACAAATTGTATATGAAAACTCTCTTTTTCTACAATCTTTAACTTTTCAGTGTTATATTTTACATCTATATTAATATTCATATGTTCAGAAAGAAAACCCTATGAATTATATTTGTTTTTTTCTTCTTTAGTCGTTAATAAAATTGAAGTAATCAAAATCTTTTATATTTACTGTTTTTTTTAATCAATGTTAATAAGATAAAATTGTTGTTTTTTTGTTTTTTTCAAATCTACAAAATGAAAGATACTTTTTAAGAAAAAATTTAAAATATCGGCGTTTAAGCCCAATTAAAATATTGAAATTTAAACTTTATATAAAAATCTTATTACATTTTACAACACTATAGGGAATTTATGCATATCGTGTGTGCTGTTTTTGAGAAGTTAACGTGGTGTATTTATGAATACTGATTTTAATTTAAAGATCATAATGTTTAGCTGATATTAGGTATTGGCAATATATTATATTTTACATCAGAAATTATTATATAATAAAATAAACTTCTCCTATTTTATTTATTAATGGTACAAAAAAGTAAATAAATCTTATGGATACTTCTATTAATTTGTTTTAGAAAGTTTTCTGGAAATTATATTTCATCTCTTAAATTAATCAGAGATTATTAATTAGTTGATGCTTAAGTATTAAAGATATAATAAATAAGAAAAAGAACAATTCAGATCCTTCCGTTAAATTAAAAAGCTCTTTATTTTAATTTAGCTGCACATAAAACTTTTTCGAGTCATCCTGGCATTTAGAAGTTTTAAAATTTTATTGTAATAATTTTATATTTCAGAATTTTTTCTTTTTAAATTTAAGCTTTCGTTGTCACTGCACTATAAATCACCTGATATCATATAAAATATAAACATTTTATGAAGAAAAGTTATACATATTGTTAAATGAAAACTGAGAATTTTTAAATGCTTTCAGTTGAATCAAGACAATTTATTGAAATTACCTGTATAAGAACTAACTAAAGTAAAATGTGGCTTAAAAAATTGAAAATATTTAAACAACAGAATATTGGTTGTTTAGGGTAATCCTACTAACATCTCTGTTTTGAATTAAAAGATAATCAACATTTTGCTTTTACACTATTATAAAATATTTTTATATACCTATAATCTGTCCTGTCTTTATTGCATATATAAATATATATATATGTATAGTCATATTATAAAAAATAGACTTTATGCTGAAAACAGCCTAGTCAGTACGTTATTATCTACTGGATTAAGGTAATATATTCCATTTACTTTTAACATTTGATCTTAAAAACATTATTTTTCTTAACTTTACTCAGAATGGAACATTTAAAAAAATATATATCAAATTACATATTATATCAAATAAAATTATATATTTTTTATTTTATTTTTGTATCTTTCATGTTTAAAAATAAAATTAAGATTACTTGAAACAAATCACGATCCTCGCTATATAATTTAACTTACTTATTATTAAACAATTTTATCCTGTAATCACTTCGACAAAATATTAAAAAAAAAAAAATTCGCAAAATATAAACTTTTTATTTGTAACTAATAACTAAACTTTGAAACACTTTGATCTGAATATTGTCATCCGCAAGGTTTCAACGGAATACACGTATTAGTTCCGCTAAATTAAATACATATGTGTGTAAATTTTTCAACGAAATCGATGAACCAGAAGAGCCACTTAAATGGGTTTTCATGTTGGCTTTATTCAGATTGAAATATTCTGACAGGGCTTAAAAGCCAAATTTTAGAAATGTCTTAGTTTAATTTTGTTGATTAAAAATAATTAACCATTCTTACTTTCAGCATTAATGGTCAATAAGAAATATAAAAGGATTTGATCTTCTTCTCTTCCAGTGACGCGACAGGCGTGTTGGCCATGGGCCTCGTGGTGAACCTCCTGGGAGATAACACTCACGTATCTCGATGCATATTGTAGTGTAGGGTCATCACCCTTTACGCCTAATTTTGTGAGTGGCCACCATTTGGCTGACGGGTCTTACATACCCGGGGAGAGGCTGTGAGTGAATCCCCATTTAATTACACTCTTATAAAAGCCCCGCCGGGATCGGGATTCGAACTTACAACCTGTAGCATGAGAGACTAGCGCCCTAGCCACTCAGCCACGGCTCCCCCTTGAAGGACCAACTAAAATAGAACACAACGGAAATATTTTTTATTTCTACGATTCTCTTATTATTCTAAGATAAAATAGATATTTCCATAAAAAATCACTATTATTGTTAGGTTTTTTTTTTTTTTCAATTTAATTGTATTCAATAGTTCCAAAATATATTTCACTAAGAAACCTCAGTGAATGTTGTGGTTGCGCGCACTATATTTTTTTTGGCTTTAAAAATTTTGATTGCTATAAGTAATGGAATCATTTTTTTTTTTTTTTATTATTTATTTAAAGAAATTTACAACTGTATACAATACATCAAGTAAATGGGATAGATATGAGATTAAGACACATGATTGCCCTGTGAAGAAACTACCCATTGGTAGAACTCCAATGTTCCAATTTACGGTAAGAGGTCTCTTGGCCATCTTCTTTTAAGTCGCCTCGGTGGATTGTCAGGAATAGATGTTGAGGAAAGGTAACGGATAAGCGGGTTTGAGTGGACAGGAAGTTTGGAATGGAAGGATGTATATCTGGATCAGGCTAAGTCTTCTACTAGTGGGATATTTAGGTCTTTATGGATAATTTTATTTGTAACAAAGTATGGAGCATTAAGGATTTTTCGAAGGATTTTGGTTTGTAGGGATTGGATGCGAGAGGAGTTTGATGGTTTAGTGGATCCCCATAACTCAATGCCGTAGGTCCACATAGGCCTTATAATGGTTATATAAATATAAAGTTTTGAGCGTTTGTCGAGTAAGTGTTGTAGTAATCTGTATCTACGAGCAGTTTCCTGTCGTTTCAGTCTAGTATGAGGGTTTCATGTTAGGCGTTTGTCTAGGTTTAGTCCTAAGTACCGGATCTGTTCAACAGGAGTAAGTAAGATATTGTTAAAGGATACGGTGGGGCAGGAAGTCATAGGTTTACGACGTAGAGTGAAGGTTATTTGATAGGATTATAGGATTTATTTTAATTCTCCAGTTCTGACACCATTTTTCGATGGCTGATAGATGGTTCTGCAGGATTCGGGATGCAAAAAACAGGAAATGGAATCATAGAACATAATATGAAATATTTATATAAAAATTGATAATACATAATTATTTTGTTAAAATAAATATTGAACGAAGCGAGATAATTCGCACTACGCCTAGAAACATTCAAATAACATAAACGATATCGGAAGTAATATCGCTTCATAAATCAGAAGGAAGGCGGGAGAGCACAAATCATCAGTGACACTCCAAATCTTGATAAATATCCCGGCTCCCTTTCAGATCCAACTCGAATTTCCAAGCGTGAACTCTTTTTTTAAACATCTTTCTTCACATTAAAGGATCTTCATTTTGTTTATACTAACCAGATAAATTCGATAATCAGTGTTGGTATATTGTATGTGATATTGGGTTCTCCGAAAAATAAATGCAGAATTTTCGTTTAAAAAAAAAAAAGGATTATTAAATAAAAATAGCCATCTCTACTATTAATACATTTTTGAAAACCTGTGGGCAACCTTTCCATTATCTATTCCGAGATTCCGAATTTCTAGGTGTAGGTTTCAAAAAATGATAATCCATTGGCTTTCTCCAGTCACATTCGGGCTGGATTCTGGTATCTGCTGAAGTCACCGCTGCTCTCTTTACTTTGAAACTCTAGATTTATAAGGCTATTAGCAGACCTCCCCTCCTCTATGGTGCACCACAGTTCGCTATCAGAACTCCTTCTTCCGGTGGATCGTCCGTGGCACTTACTGGTTACAAATGGCAAGGAATAGACACATTGACGAGAAGCTCCAGCTACCCCCATTGCCTGAGTACATAAGCTGGAGGCAGATCAAATTCTTTGATGGGCTGAAGGCCTGTGCTAGTCCTTTATGTAACACCAGCAGCCTGAGAGGAGGCAAACCACTGTCCATTTGGTCCGCCGTCCGCGGTATATCTCCGAAACTACTGGACAAATTTTTTTGAAATTCACCACAAAAATACTAGTACATTCAACGATGATCCTAACACCTAGACGTTGATATCAGGTGGTTAGTTTTAAAATCACGGCCGATTAAAAGGATTTTATTCCATAACTAAGTTATTTTTGAAGATAGAAAAAAATTTTATTGGTATTGTTTACCAACAAAACGAGAATAATTATATAAAAGAGAAAAAGAAAAGAAAAAAAAAATTGATATTTTTCACATAAATACGCTCATAACTCAGTTATTTTTGACGATAGAGGAAAGTATGTATAGAGTTTTAGAATCAGTAAACCACGATAAACTAAAAAAAACAAATGAATGAATGAAAAATTGAAATCTCGCTTATATATACGCTTGTAGCAACGTTATTTTCGAAGATAGAAAAAATATTCATTATTATTTTTTAATAATTATATAACAGAGGAAAAAGAAAAGAAAAAAATTGATATTTTTCACATAAATACGCTTATAACTCAGTTATTTTTGAAGATAGAGAAAAGTGTGTATAGAGTTTTAGAATCAGTAAAGTGCAATAAACCAAAAAAAAAAAGCATTACATGTCAATAATACAATGAAAATGAATAGAAACTTTATTAGCATCAAAACAATTATCTTGAACTAATGATTGACGCTATACACTCGGTACGACAAACTATACTTTGCCATTTACAAGAAGATAGCAAATCAGAGTTCCAGTGGTATTCTCCAAAAAAATTTTGGACCGAATGAAAAAAGTATCATTGAATTTGGTTTACAACTAGCTTAGATATTGCGTTTTGAAATCAGTGGCAGTGTTATGATATGATACTTTGAATTAGTGCTTTTCATATTACTTGATTGCCTATCAACAACCTTATAAACAGTTATACCCTAATATTGTTATTTGGAAATAATATACCATTGTGTAATAAGTTGCAGCGTTTTTCTATTGTTATTATGAGCCCATACAAATATAAAGCCCAAACAAACAATATGGGTGTTACGATACAGTACCACTCGACTTAACAAAATAATGCCTGAGGTACCTTTTAGTAATACCCTAATGAGAGGTGCATTAGTAAGATTACTATGACGTGCTAAGTTGAGATCCCCTTGGTACGGCCGGGAGCTATTTTTGCAAGAAATACTTGAGGAGGGTGGATGGGAGACGAAGAGGAGGTAATGGGGAAGTTGTCGTAAAATGGCCTATTTCGGGCCTTGTTTTCCGCCCCTTTCCTTCGCCCTGATCCCTATTGTCCTCGCTCTGGAAAATTAGCTACTCTTTCTGTCAACGCTTTTCTTACAAGGGGAAAAGTCAAGTTCTCTATGCTTTACGAGGAGCTATTCATAGGTTAATGCTATTATTTCGTGGTCCTTATCATATTTTTTTAACAATTTTCGTATATATAATAAAAAAATATCTGTAATCTCTATCACATCTATGTTAAGCAGATACAATTTTTAGTAAATTAAAAAAATGAATCAGGTACTCGCAACACACGATTTCCAATTACCTTTACATGTCTACTCAAATAACAAAAGCGTTTGATCATTCCTTTCTTGTCCGCTCTAATATCCTCTGGAATTCCTTACCTACCCATACCCGCCATTATTTTTCTCTATGATCATTTAAACCAAACAGACGTTGAACATAATATTTTTAGTTTTAGTTTTGTTCAACAATTTTATCTATCTCAAGTTATTTATTTATTTTACTTTTGTCTTATTGTATAGTTTTTTTTTCTTCTATTACCAATGTAAGTAATAATTAATTATATTTTGGCCCGACACATTGTATATCTTAATTGTACATATCTAATGTTTTTAAGGGAGATTATCCCTGGATACAAAATATTTTCTGTTCTATTCTACCAACCACTTTAGATTAAAAAGCGACTAGGACTTTTTAAATAAAGTTAGTTTTGTAATATTTTTGAATTGAAATTAACTACTGTATTTATTAATACGTCAAGTACATTTTTTTTTTTTTTTTTTTTATTTTTTTTTATTCGTATATATTACATTTTGTCATAATAGACAATAATAATAGTGCTACAGGATCTCATTCATACAATATTTACAATATAAACAAAAGGAAAGTCAAATTACATAAAATAAAATCAAAATAAATAAACGTATACAATAACAAAATTAAGTAGACAAAATAAATACAAATAAATGAAGTTAACAAATAAATAAACAAAACATGTCACATTCATACCTATGTACAATATTTACAATCAGCTCGGGAACCCCGGACGGGGCTTGTCCTCCCACGTGTGGAAGGACAAGCAGAGCCCAAAGGATCCCAGCGCCTCCCTCTCAGCCGCATCACTGGTAAGAGCCAGCGGAAGCTAAGTGAGGGCGCCATAGCCACAATCACACCGCACTTGAGAGGAGAATCTGACCAGTGCCAGAACTCCAGCATACGTATTTACAATATATCTCGGGGCCACTGCCGTTTCAACCTTCTAGGTGGGTTGTATGGATGAGTGGAGCTGGATAGGGATCGTGCTAAAGGATTAGGATGATGAATGAGGTTCTGATGGAATTTGGAAAATTTGGATGGAATTAGGTCTGAAATAAATGGAACATTAAGGTCGTGGTGCAAGGTATAGTTGGATACGTAATAAGGAGCATTTACTATTATTCGGAGGACTTTGGATTGAAAGGATTGAATGCGTTTGATGTTAGAACGTTTAGCTGTCCCCCACAGTTCAAGTCCGTAGGTCCAGATGGGCTTCAGTATTGTCTTATAAATTAATAATTTGTTCTCAACTGTAAGTTCAGATTTTCTGTTTAATAGTCTGTATAACTGTCCGAATCGTCGATTGAGTTCTTTTCTTTTAAGTCTTGTATGTGGGTTCCACGTCAGTCTTTTGTCTAGTAGTAAGCCAAGATAGCGGACTGTATCTGAAGGAGGAATAGGAATGGAATTGAAGTAAACTGGCGGACAGGAGTTTCGTCGAAGAGTGAAGGTTACGTGCTTGCATTTGGCCTCGTTCACCTTAATGCGCCAAGCACCACACCAGTCTTCGATAAGACAAAGGTGTCTCTGAAGGTTTAAGGATGCTGTTTCGGGATCGGAACTGGATGATAGGATGGCGGTGTCGTCTGCAAATGTTGCCAGAAAGGTGTCAGGATGATTAGGAATATCAGCGGTGTAAAGGATGTAGAGAACGGGTCCCAGGACGCTGCCCTGAGGAACACCGGCCTCAACGGGATAAAAATTGGAAAATTCTACACCACAGCGAACTTGAAAGGAGCGGTTTGAGAGATAGGATCTTAGAATGAGGTAGAGAGACTGGGGTAAATGCGTTTTAAGCTTGAAGAGTAATCCAGCGTGCCATACCCGGTCAAAAGCTTGCGCTATGTCCAGAAACGCACCAGAACAATACTCTTTGCATTCGAGGGCTGAGGAAATATGGTCTACAACTCGGAGTCCTTGTTGAACAGTGGAATGATGAGAACGGAAACCAAACTGGTGAGAAGGAAGGTTGTGAGATTCTAATATAGGCAGGATTCGTTTTAGAAGGAGCTTTTCGAAGATTTTTGAGAGGATGGGGAGTAGACTAATAGGTCTGTAGGATGAAGTGTTACTGGAAGGTTTACCTGGTTTTAGGAATAGAATGATTGTGGAATGTTTCCATAAGAGAGGAAAATAGGTGGTGCGAAGGATGCAGTTGTAGATGTATGTAAGAAAAACAATGGCTTTCTGGGGAAGTTGTCGCAGGATCTGGGGGTAAGGAGATCGTGTCCAGGAGATTTACGAAGGGTCAGTTTTTGAAGAAGATATTTCACCTCAGATGGATTAATAGCTTTAGGAGGTAGGGAAAGAGGTATTGGTGAGAAAAGGAATTCTTGAACTGTTGTGGTATGATTTCTGTTGGATTCCGGGTGAGGAGTGAATACTTTGGAGAGGTGTGTGGCGAATTCCTCGGCTTTATCTTCATCAGACGCAGCCCAGGAGTCATCACCACGCCGGAGAGGATGGGAAACTTTGTGGTATTTTAGGATCTTTTTGGTCACATTCCACAGGGAATTATCTCGAGCTGATAGAGAGGAGAGGTAGGAATTAAAGGACTGGGAACGGAAGGTCGCCAACTCCCGCTTTAATTGCCTACAATTAAAGTTATAGGAGCGGCGATCTGTTGGGTGTCGGGTTCTTTGCCATAATGATCTGGCTCGGCGTTTTGCATGGATGAGGTCAGCTAGGTGTTGAGGTAAATGGTTTTGCTGAGGAGTTCTATTGGAGTGCTTAGGAGAGGAGGCAGTCCAGACAGCTTGCTGAATGGCGGTAGTAAAGGAGTAGACGGAATCATCAAGGTCATCCGGTGTTTTGAGGGTCACACTGAGGTCAATATTATCGGTGAGGATTTGGCGGAAGAGGTTCCAGTTGACAGGGCCTCGGATAAATGATGGTGGATTGGGTTTCGGAATAGGAGTTAGGGATACTTTAAGGATCAGTGGACTATGGTCAGAGGATAGTTCATCAAGGCGAGTTACGGAATAGTTCAGGGAGCCTAATCCGCTGTGGATGAAGAAGTCGAGGATATCTGGATTACGCTTAGGATCTGTTGGCCAGTAGGTAGGGGAGTCAGGAGGTAGGAGGTTAAAATTTCGGGAATTCAGAGCAGTCAGCAAATTTCTTCCACGAGAATTCGTGGTTCTAGAACCCCACTGCTGGTGCTTGGCGTTTAGATCTCCACCCAGAATAAAATGATTTCCTAGGGAATCCAGGAAGGATGCGAATTCGGTGTTGGAAATGGAGTGTTTGGGAGGGCAATATGCTGATGTAATAGTTACCGGATAGGAAAAAGTCTTGATTACTATTGCTGTTGCTTGCAGGAAATCATAGGTAGGAAGTGGAAGTAAATGATGAGAGAGGGATTGGTGGACAATGATAGCAGAACCGGCATGAGCTTTGCCGTCTGGGTGGTCTGTACGGTATGTTATGTACTGCGGTATTTTGAAAAGATGTTTAGTGGTTAGTCTAGTTTCAGTAATAAGTGCAACGTCAATTGTTTTGTCTTGCAACAACGCTGTCAGTTCGTCAGTGTGATTTCTAACACCATTCGCATTCCAAAGGAGAATGGATAAGGAATTAGGTGAGGTCATTTATGGTTTTTGTAAGGCAGGAATGAGATTTGATACTAGATTTGTAAGGAGTGATATAAGCGGCATAACAAGAGATTTGATTTCGGAGATAAACGATGTCATTAGACTGGTAAGATCTGTGACGTTTGATGGTGGAGGGATATGAGAAATTTGATGTGGAGGAGTTTTTTGAAGATTAGGTAAACTTTGAGGGATAGATTGTTGTACAATAGATTGAGAATGTTGAGGAAAAAGTTGTTCCGGCAGTGCCTCGACTTCATGACTCTGGTTTCCACCCCCAAGCAAGTGGGCAAATGACACATTAGAATTTACAAGTTTAGATGGTTCTCTTCTGCTTCTGATTGGTATAGCTGTTTCATTCGGATTCTGAGGTTTTTGGTATCTGGTTCTGAGTTTCTTGTAGATTTCGCATCCCTTGTAGTTAGCCGGGTGGTCCTTGAGGCACAGGGCACATACAGCGGGTGTTGATCTAGATCTTGTACATTCTTCTGATTTATGCTGTTCACCGCATTTCACACAGCGTGGTATGTGATGGCAATAACGTTTGGTATGACCATATGCCTGACAGTTATGACACTGAACTATTTCTTTCTTTGTGTAAGGTTTTTCAATTTTTACACGGGTATAGTACAGTCTACTGAGGTCATAGATTTTTTCGGCTCCTGCTGATGGTTCCAAGTCCACGAAGAATAGAGGCAGTGGACTTTTATCTTTTAGAACATTAGTGACTTGCCTCACTTGGAATCCTAATTCTGTCAGTTCTTCTTTGATAGCTTTAACGGGTGTTGAGGAATGTAGGTTTCTGATTACGACCCTTAATGCTCTCTCCTGGCGCAGCTGATAAGTATGAAAGTCAGCTTTGGTCTCAGTCAGATATTTTACAATCTTTCTGTAGGTTTCAGCAGTAGTCGGAGATATTTTAGTATCATTGGTTCTACTTATACAATAATAACTATTAGGATCAGTTACTTTGTTTAAATGCGCACACATCAGTTTAAAATTTTTAATATTTTTAACAAATATTGGTGGAGGTAGTGGTTCCCTGGGTATAGGAGAAGATTCCATGGTTTCTTTTTCATTTTGGAGGATCTCAAATGGATTCGGTGTAAAAAACGGGGATTCATCGGTTATTCCTTGTGGTGATGTGCTGGGCTGTGGTTCAGATCCTAATGAGGTAGCTGACGTGTTCGTTGGTGGAATCATTTTTTTATTTTGTTCTCGGCGAGGTCTCTGTTTTGTGGGAGACGAGTTAGAACCTGCAGATCTAGATCTTTTACTTGCAGACTTTGAGGACATGACTTGATGAAAATATCTCATTGATTAAGAAAATAATAATAATAAATAAATAATGAGATAAGAATTAAAGATAAAAGAAAGATAAGTTAAAGAAAAGCAAGCCCGAGCTTGCCGAGCTAGCGGCAATCAGCTGATCAGTGACCCTCCTTTCACTTTTTCGTGATTGTACAAAGTAAATTATAACTTTGCTTACCGAAATTTCTCCAATATTCACTGCCGTAGTATTCCTGAGGTCTAGTGAAGTTCTCCAGACTGAATTCAAGCGAATTCCTACTGAAAAAAGCAAAAATCTGAGAGACGATGTAACGTATGACTGTTATCATCGAGCGCATCAGCTGATATCAGATCTCAAGTACATATGCTAAAAGTCAAAGTTACTTAAGACAAAACTGTAGAGAAACTAATCAATGGTAGCACTCGTGGCCATCCTTATTTCAATCGCCATGAAGCATTATCAGGAATCAAAGAAGAAGCAAGGATAGAAACTGATTGGTTATATGTTGGAAAGGAGTTTGCCATTGAATCTGATATGGGCAGAATCGGAAGCATTTTAGGACTTTTAGATAAAGTTGAAGTTTTATATATATTGAAATTTAATACTGTAATTAGTTATACATCAAGTAAATTTACTGTAAGACAAAATTACATGATACAAACTTCAAGAGAACACAATTATAGCATTCATGGCCTCTTTAGTTCAAACGACTCCGAAGAATTTTGCAAAAGGTTTGAAATCAATAAATCAAGTACTTCAAAAAGATATTAAACTTATGATACAAATTAATAAAACTACCTAGTGACAACACTTTTTTTTCTAGTGGTACAAATTTCTAAAACAGAAGGTATCGAGGCCTTCTTTTTTTCAGAATGTCAGGATGCCAAAAGAAAAAAGGAAAGTAACTAGTGGTCTAGAGAAATTTTAATCATGGAGGGAACGGTACCTGGTTCGGACCTAAACAGCAAAAAAGGAACATTAAGGTTAAAATGGATGAGTTTATTCGTGACAAAATAAGGAGAACCGGTATCACCTTTATTGTATTATTAAGTTTTCGGTGAAATTTTGTGAGGAAATTAAAATACTGAGAACAATTTTATATATTGAAATTTATAACTTTATTAAAATAAATACATCAAGTAAATGTGAGCAGATTGTAAACAATGGCTTATTATACATCCACAGGAACTACACATTGGGAGCTCTCCAAAATATTAGGTTCTTCCTTCTTCTTCCAGTGGCGCGACAGGCCGTGTAGGCCCTGGGCCTCGTGGTGTAAACTCCTGCGAGTTTTCACTCACGTTTCACGATGCAATTTTTAGTGTAGGGTCATCACCTCCCTATGACTAATTTTGTGAGTGGTCACCCTTTGGCTGACGGGTCTCACATACCCGGGGGAGAGGCTGTGAGTGAATTCCCATTTTTTTACATCCTTATAAAAGCCCCGCCGGGACTGGGATTCGAATTTAGAACCTGTAGCATGAGAGACTAGCGCGCTAGCCACTCAGTCACGGGTTGAATAACTGACTTGGTTATTTGGACTCAGGGAACTCTTAAAATTGCATTTCTACTAAAAAGTGGAATTCGAAAATTTTAACGATCGCAATACTTCCCCTTCCTCGCAATGTTTCATACATAGGTAAGAGGAAGTATAAATGTTAAAGAGGTTAAGTCTCGCGAAGGTGTGGCAGGCGCTTCAGGTATACCTTTCCGTATAACACAACTCCCAACCAAGTAATAATCTAGCTATAAATATTGGATTGTGTCACATGAAATGTCCGTTTCCAAGGTAAAGGATTTTTATTAAAAATACGATATGAAAACAAGTTAATTTTATTCGAAGTATTTACCTTCTTTTTCTACACATTTTTCCCCAACTTGAAGCGAATTTTTTATCCCCGAACTGAAAAACTCTGAGCTTTGAAGTGAAACAAAATCTGAAAACGCACTTTTCACTTGATCATCATTTTCAAAAAGTTTTTCTTTGACGAAATTGTCTAAATTCCTGAACAGGTAGTAATCTGTTGGAGACATGTCGGGAGAATATGGTGGGTGCGGAAGAACTTCGTAGCCCAGTTCTTTCAATTTTTGCACGGTATGTTTTGAAACATGGGGTCTTGCTGCCGCTCAGTGAGATCATGAGGTACCCATGTATCGAGCTTTTTTACTTTTTTACTCCCAATACACTTTAAATGTCTGGAAACGGTAGATGCACTTGCATTTAGTTGTGCTTTAACTGTTTGGTAGGGGTTTCCTTCTACTGTATGTTTGAGGACATCGTTGTCTATTACGGACGGAGGTCTTTCTCGGGGCAAGTTTTTCAAGTCGGTAAACTTAGCAAACCAACGGCGAATGGTCCGTTCATTAACACTCCCTTCCCCAAACGCCTTGCAAATATTTCTAGCGGCCTCAGCTGCTGAACGGCCGAGTTTAAACTCTTACAAAAATATAACTCGAAAATCGCGTGTTTCCATGTTCATATTTGGAGGTATACTAAAAAGTGGGGAATTCATTGGGAAGCCAATGTTTATAATACAAAGGTAGAGGATTAGTAACTGTTTACTTTAAATAGTAAACATTCGGAAGAAAACTACAGAGACCTGCAATATCCTTTATGTATTTCAAAAACTATAAAAACGGACATTTCATCTGAAACAACCCGATATATTCTAAATCAGAAGCTTTCTTCGCTATCCTTTTTTTTAAACATTAAGATCATTATGGATAAGGTCATTTGTGACAAAGAAAGGAGGATTGACGATTTCACGCAGGATTTTGGATTGTAATGCTAAATTTGATGGTTTAGTGGAGCTCATCTCCGAAAGTCCAGATAGGCATTATGGCTGTTATTTAGAAGTTTTTTTTTGTGATCAAGTGGAACGTTTGAGCGTAAGTGTTGAAGTAAATGAAAGAGAAATGTTCACCAAATATTGTAGTTTCAGTATTTTATAGAAAAACGGCGTGGTATAGTAGATAGACACTAGTCTACTGCTCTCAGAGTTCTGGGTTCGAATCTCGGCTGTAGCAGATTATTTTCATTCTATCATTTTGGTTGAGAGGTGATCCTCCTAGGACACACTCAGCCTCTATTATGTAGGTGCCCAAAAATCGGATAAAAATCTGGCTTCTCAGCAAGATCTCCGTCTATTCACCGCATTGCACGGCTGTTGGCATAGGAACAGAACTAGGCATTAGTACGAACAGTAATCTCAAACAGTACCAGAAACAGTAATCTCAATATACAGGAAACCCACTTTTTAACAAACACGGTTATAACGAACTATCGTTGCGGTCCCTTGAAAAATGAATAGAAAACTATGCTTTCTCCTAGTTTATAACGAAATATTATCTTATAAAGAATTGACGAACTACTTTTGTGGACCTCAGAATTTAATTTGTTCGGTTATTACGAAAAATAAAGGAGAAAAAAAAATAACGAAACGTCTTGATTCCCAGTAAAGAGCGGCGCCTTTCTGTCCAAATCCTTGCCTCTTCTTTCTATTCTGCTCAATTCTGTGATTCACAGTCTGTGACAGCTTCTGGTTTCTAGTGTTTCAGATAGTTTTTCTGTTTTTATTACTTGATTTAATACGAGTTTCCTACGAGGTCAAGAGAAAATCCATTGATTTAAATCCAAGGTTGACGATTCTCCAAGAAGTGGATACAAAAATTATTCGAAATCGAAAATTGCGGAAAAATACGAGATATCAAAATCTCCTCTATCAACGATTATTGCTAATAAAGATAAAATCGATGCCTCCGTTGCGTCTTCATCGGGATGTACAAAAAATAAATATATATATATATATATTTTTTTTTTTTTTATTACTTCAACTATATGGATTGCTGTGATTTTGACATTGTAAGTCCCTTTTTAAGTTTATGAATGATGGTTTATGTTAATCTTAAAGTATTATGTAAAATGTGAAATAAGATAGATATATGTACATAGTGCATAGTTTTAACTGCTTTTGTAGTTTCTAAATAAACATGTGCCTGAAATAGAATGCTGTATTGAAAACATTTCTTTTTAACCACCTGAATACCAAGACATATAACATAAATACAATATATTTTTCGGATATAACTAATTCTTTTATAATGAACCGAGTATTTTTTGGCCCCTTGGAGTTCGTTAAAACGAGGGTTTACTGTATATGGACTGTACTTAAGACGCTTCATGAGTTGTAGAGGTACAAGTTGTTGTTTTTTCAGTATTTTCTGAAAATTTCATGTTAGAAGGTTTGTCTAGCGCGAGTCCTAGGCATGGTTCAATAAAGATAGATAAAGTATTTTATTTAAGTTTCGATGGAAGCATTTACTTTATATATATATATATATATATATAAAATTTTTATTCCTCATAGGGTAAACTATACTGAGAAAAAAAGAATAGAGTTAGCAATTCCATAGGTCAGTCTTTATCTACGAATGCCATGCGGTGGGGTTGGTCTGGGTAAATATAATTTAGAGCTATTGAGTTTTTACAGCAATCGAACGTCTATTGTTTTTTTCTTTTCCAATTTTCTATAAAAAAGTACTGGAAAACTAAAATGAAAAGAAACCTGTTAAGGAAATATTAATACAGCTTTTTTTTTTTTATCTGGTCCATTGAAAATTTTCCTGGTATTTTTTTTGGAAATATTTGCATTTATTGTCTGTTGCATTTATCCAGATATGTTTTAGGACTAGATCTCTGAAAAAAAAAAATTAATTCGGTAAATGATTTCTTAGAACAAGGCTAACATAAAATAGTAGATTGAAAAACCAACAATTGAATCTCTCTCACTAGGAAAAACAATAGATTGTATATATGTTTATCTATAATACTCAGGTAATTAGTTTTAAAGAGAGTAAAAAAATCTTTGATTATGCCGTCCTTCGAAGGAAACGTAAAATGGTGGCGGTCTCGCGCCTGTAAGATGTCAGGTAACGTTATAGACCTCTATCTAACCGTTAAGAATCGGACAATGGGTCACATGATCTTTTTTGTTCCAATCGAGGTCTACTATTTGCTCTCAAAATATTAGGAGACATTTATGAGACACCATGCTGTACATATTTATGTTATATAAAATAATGGAGATTAATCAAAAGTAGATGAAACTAAGTGACTAATAGAGAACATTATTTATATTTTCTATTGTTATCTTTCTGTTTTCTATTGTCATATCACTGATGTTTGGGAAAATCAAGGGCTTCAGTCTTGGAATGTGAATTTTACAGATCTAGTTTGGATAATATTTTAAAATCCTCTCGAAGTATTTTACTTTCACTTACGTATATATGAAATATATAGTAAGAGAAAGTATTGCGATCGTGAACATTTTCAAATCCTAGTTTTCAACGGAAATATATGTTTTAGGGTCCCCTGAGTCCAAATAACCAAGTTCCGCAAAAAAGTGTGTGTGTGGTATCTTTACCGCGTAAACTAAAAGTCCTATTAAACTGAAATTTCATATTTAAAACAAATATACACCAGAGATGTTACAGCAACTTTTTCATGAAAATCAGAAAACCAGAAGAACCACTTTATACCATGCATTTTGTACGATTTTGTCTAAAACAGCTGTAACGATTTTGATTAAATCGATCTCGCTGTATGGATAAAAATTTTAATGGGCTTTAATATGATGTAGGTTTCATTCTGATTGAAATAGTCTACCGTGACTTAAATGCCGATATTATTAAATTTCAAAAAAATTAGGCACATCATCTTGTTAGCATTGATAAATAACAGCTAAATATGCAAGTTGAGCGAATTTGATATAAACTTAAAGGAGTGCAAACATATTTTTGTCTTTTTTAACACAAAAATAGTAATATAGATGTATAATATACCGTTGGATAGCTAAAGATTTTAGAAAAAATCTGGTGCGGGCAACACACGACTTTCACTCACCTCCGTTTTTAGAATCAATTAAAGAATTTTCAAATACAGTTAGAGATAAAAATGAGTGAAACCAATAAAGAATTAATTAAATGGAATTTATATAGAAACATCTATTTTATTAAAAAATCTATTATATTATTATCTAAAATAATCACTTAGTTTTATCGACTTTTCATCACTCTCTACTAACTTTTAAAAGCTTGTGTATGAGATAATATCTTTTCTAAAATCTTTAGCTTTCCAACGGTATATCATACATGTATATTACTGCTCTTCCGTTCAAAAAAAAAAAAAAAAAATGTAATTTTTCAGTTTTCTCCTTTAGTTGGGTATCGAATTCATTCAATTTTTATATTTACTTGTTTTTCATCAGTGGTAACAATATGATATAGTTATTTTTATAGAAACAACAAAATTAAAGGTACTTTAGAGGAAGAAAATATTAAAATATCGGCATTTAAGCCCTGTCAGACCATTTTAATCCAAATGATATTAAAGCCCATTAAATTTTACATTGATATAGCGAGTTTAACAAAATCGTCGGAACCTTTTTTGAGAAAATCGAAAAAAGATGCAAAATTCATGGTATAAAGTGGCTCTTCTTGTAAGCTGATTTTGATGACAAAGATTTTGTAACATCTCGGGCTTATAGGTGTCTTAATTATGCATTTCAGTTTCATAGGACTTACCGTTTTCGGCCGGGAGTTACCACACACACACACAGACCTTTTTGCGGGACTTGTTTATTTGGAGTCAGGGGACCCTAAAGCGTGTATTTCCGTTGAAAACTGGAATTCGGAAATTTTCACGATCGCAATACTTTCCCGTAAGTAAAACGTGATAGATTATTTAATAAAACAGATGTTTCTATGAAAATTCAATTTAATATAATCCTTTAACAATTTATTTCTATCTCTGAATGTACTTAAAAATTCCTAAGTTGTGCGCACCAGATTCATTAAAATAAAAGATGATCAAACCAATTCTGATTACATATTATTTACATAGCCTCCTTCACGACATCGAACACACACACACCTGTGATAGCTATTCGGTTGGAAGAAGCTCCTTAAAATAGCGAACCTCCCTGTCTAAGGTACTCTCGAAACCAGCTCACGTACAGGCCATCAACAACCGCTAGTGAAAAATAATGCAACTTTTCACTTGAAGACTCTCCAGGTCTCTCCAGGACTCCAGCGGAAATTGAAATCCCATCTCAGGCTCTTTTTCCTCCCTGTGTCAGCTTGTACCTATCGATCATCTTAAATGAGTTATTAAATTTAAAAAAAAAAAATAAATAATAATATATATATATATATATATATATATATATATAATCGGACCATTTCAAATCGATTTATCCGTGTATATATATATATATATATATATATATATATATATATATATATATATATATATATATATATATATATATACACGGATAAATCGATTTGAAATGGTCCGATTTTTACTTTCACTTACCTATATATGAAATATATAGTAAGGGAAAGTATTGCGATCGTGAAAAATTTCTAATTTCGGTTTTTGACGGAAATACACGTTTTAGGATCTCCCGAGTCCAAATGACCAAGTCCCACAAAAAGGTCTGTGTGTCTGTGTGTGTGTGTGTGTGTGGTAACTCCCGGGGGAAAACTAAAATTGCTATGAAACTGAAATATCATATTTAAGACAATTATACGCCTAAGATGTTACCATGCATTTTGCACATTTTTACGATTTACTCAATAACGGAAAAAATTTTGATTAAAATCGCTGTATAGATGTAAAATTTAATCGGTTTTAATACCATGCAGATTTCATTCTGATTGAAATAGTCTGACGGGGCTTAAATGCCGATATTTTAAATTTTCTTCCTGTAAAGTACCTTTGCTTTTATAGATTTCAAAAAAATTGGAACATCATCTTATTAGCTTTGATAAATAACGGGTAAATATGCAAGTTGAGCGAATTTGATAAACAACTAAAGGAGAAAAGTACAAAAATATTTTTTGTTGCAATTTTTGCGTTTTTTAGCACAAGAATAGTAATATAGATGTATAATATACCGTTGGATAGCTAAAGATTTTAGAAAAAAATATTATCTTATATACGGAATTTTAAAGATTAATGGAGAGTGATGAAAAGCCGATAAAACTAATTGTTGTTGATAAAATTATGATTGATTATTTAATAAAACACATGTTTCTATTGAAATTAGAAAAAAAAAACAAAACGTAAAAATTTATTTGTGTCTTTAAATGTATTTGAAAATTCTTGATTTTAATAACGGAGGTAAGTGAAAGTCGTGTGTTGCGCGCACCAGATTTTTAATTTATTTTGTCGCTCAACAATTTTGATTTCCATGATATTTTTGTACAAAAGTGCCGTTATTATTTGACCAGGTTCAGCTTAGATCTTTGGGTTTTGATAATTTACCAAGCAATCGAACTTTTAAAATCTATTCTTTCCCACTCTTAGTTGGCTGATGCATCTTATTTTATTTTTTTTTTAATTTAGCGTATTTGTTTGATAGGTGTAGGTATATTTCAGGCTTGAGTAGGTCAAACTGTTGAGCGATCGGTGTATGGGGTTACTATTTGAGTTCGCTGCTCTATTGGTGTTAGTTCAGAAGTTGTGGTTTAGGATCTTTTCAATAATATCGCCTTTATGCTTCAATATTCCGTTTTCCTATGCAGCATTGAATTCATATCTAAATCCATATAGGTGGGTTATCATAGTAACTTGTGTGACCCACTTGTATTCTATATCAGGGATTTCTGCATCTAGCATCCTTAGGGCTAGTTGCACCCGCCTCGGTTCAACCTAAGGTAAGCTTACCCCAGGTAAAACTATGTTAGATAGTTTACCACCGATTTCAGCAGGAAGCGTTGTTGGTACGGCGTTTACTTATACTACTGTCTCGCGGGAGATGAAAGGTAGGTCCGCCATTTTACTTTCTGATTTCAATTCTTACCCTTATCAGCTTAGCTACTTTGGAACTTCTTTTTAAGAAATACATTCTTCTATTTCTAAAGTTTGTTATTAAAAGAATATAGTTAATTTATTATTTGTTTCCTGAATGTGAATGAATTTGTTTGGATTGTTTGTGATTTTTTTTTTTTTACTTTCATTCCACAGAAATCAGTTTATAAGTCAACAAAATATCATCTATTTTGGTTTTTAGTCAATTTTGTAATTTCATCCTTCATTTAGAGTCCTAAGAATGAAATTACCTATTGAAATTACCACCATTACCCCTCTTGTTAATTGAAAATTAAAACCCTAATTATATAAAACATATTGTAGAATATTTTGTACAAAATTAGGAGATATTTGTATCTAGTTTACATTTAAATGCATTAATAATAAAATTAATTGGTTAATGAAAAATCAATCATTTGGGTTCAAAATTTTCAAAAACTGATATGGAACCTACAGAAAATCATTCTCCACGTACAGAATGTAGGCAACTTTTTTTAACAGGAATATAGTGGGATTTTTAACTTACTTAAAAAAGTTATAGGCCTAGGCATTCTTGAGCAAGCGCGATTAAAATTAATAGTATGATCGGTAACGAACCTTTTGGGACGCAGCTACCTAGCCTGGTATCGAATAAAAACGAAAAAGTTAGAATAAACCTATTCTTAAGCGAGCGCGATTAAAATTAATAGTATGATCGGTAACGAACCTTTGGGGACGCAGCTACTGAGCCTAATATCCAGTAAATACGTAAAAGTTAATATGAAATTCTAAGTGTAAAAAAACATAATAATAGGCCCCGATATCGATTTTATCTGAAGTGTTTACAATAATCTATAAACCCATCATCTTAATAATAATAATTTACCCTTATAAATTTTTTACGAAAAGTTTAAAATAATCGACAATATGAAAAAAAAGATGGTTTAAAGAAATTATTAATATAAATTAACTTAATAGATGTATGTAATATACTCTATTCTGGCCACCTCATATAAAAAAGTAATCAAGGACTCAAGTAATCAAGTACTCAAAAGTACGAAAATTTTGATTACAGAGGAAAATAGAAAGTAATCAGCAGGAAAGCTGAGTAGATTTTATAATCAGCAGCGAGCATCAGTTGATTACAGTAATCAGTACTCAAATTTTTTGAGTATTTGCCCATCACTGGGTGAGCTTTGCCGAGTAAAGATTACCGTGGATTCAGGATCTTTACCCTAGATGGAGCAACGGGCAAAGGCTGACTACAACGGACGTTACCCCCACTGCACTTTGACCTGGGTTGGTGCAACTGGCCCTTAGTCTATTAAAACAGTTTTGGGAGTCTCTTTTCTGACATAAATGTCAGTTTAGACCAATAATTGATTACCTTTGAAATTAAAGGACTTCTACCTGTTTCGAGCCTAACTATGTAGTTAGGTAAGTGAAAGTAGGTGTTATAGAATAATCTTAAACTATATAGATAGATGAATATTTAATCAAAATTGTTTTTAAATAAAACTAAATATAAACTCTCATAATAATTCATTTATTAAAATATTTTTGTGAAAAATTGGGAACATCTATCAAAAGTGTAGAAGTGACTATACGGCTGTCGAATGAGATGGAGATACATAGCCTGGAAAAGCCTGGCCATCAGTCAGTGGAGTTGACATTAATAAAGGCGGTGCGAGGTGCCGCTCCTGGAGACAGATTGAAGTTGCCTTCGATCCCTTTTGGTGGCTTCCAATCCACAGGCGAAATAATTCAAGGAGAAAGGAATCGATATACCTCTTGTCTATACTGGACAAGTATTATAAATGCCCCGTCTGTACATTTAATGAGAATTAGCCTGATTTTAATTATTAAATATCTAGTACACGGCTTTCACTTTCCTAGACTGTTAAACTGAATGTAAAAAATCTGGTGCGGGCAACACACGACTTTCACTTACCTCCATTTTTAAAATCAATAAAAGAATTTTCAAATACAGCTAGAGATAAAAATACGTGAAACTATTAAAGAATTAATTAAATCGAATTTCTATAGAAACATGTGTTTTATTAAAAAATCTATTATATTATTATCTACAATAATCAGTTAGTTTTATCTTCTTTTCATAACTCTCTATTAGCTTTTAAAAGCTTGAGTATAAGATAATATTTTTTCTAAAATCTTTAGTTTTCCAACGATATATTTACATGTATATTACTGTTCTTATGTTCAAAAACAAAAAATTACATTAAAAAATATTTTTTCAGTTTTCTCCTTTAGTTACTTTTCAAATTCGCTCAAATTGCATATTTAGCTGTTTTTCATCAGTGGTAACAAGATATTATAGTTATTTTTATAGAATCAACAAAATTAAAGGTACTTCAGAAGAAGATAATTTAAAATATCGGCATTAAAGCCCTGTCAGACCATTTTAATCAAAATGAAACCTAAATAATATTAAAGTCTATTAAATTTTACATCGATATACCGAGTTTAAACAAAATCGTCGTAATCGTTTCCGAGAAAATCGAAAAAAGATACAAAATGCATAGTATAAAGTGGCTCTTCTGGTTTTTTGATTTTGATGAAAAAGGTTTTGTAATGTCTCGGGCGTATATTTGTCTTAAATATGAAATTTTAGTTTCATAGGACTTACCGTTTCCGCCCGGGAGTTACCACACACACACACAGAGACTTTTTTGCGGGACTTGGTTATTTGGACTCTGGGGACCCTAATATGTGTATTTCAGTTGAAAACTGGAATTCGAAAATTTTCACAATCGCAATACTTTTCCTTACTATATATAGGAAGTGAAAGTAAAAATATTGAATATACTGAACTATTGAAAAATATTTTAAGTTTATTTTAATCAAACGTTTATTCACTTTAGTTGGAAACATATGATTTAGATTGAATAATATAATTATATTAAATTGTTAATCAGTAATAAGTTTATTTCCTATCCATCACTTTATATTACCTTTTACAACTTTGTGTATCAGATAATATATTTTCTTCAAACGGTATATTATACGTCTCTATTACTCTTCATATAACTGAAACCAAAAATTACATACACAATAGTTTTGCTCTTTTATCCTATAGTTGGTCATCAAATTCGTTCAGCTTATATATTTAGCCGTCCTTCATCAATGTTATTAAGATGATATGGTTAATATTTCCGAATGTACCAAATTAAAGGTAGTTTAGAAGAAGAAAATTTGAAATATCGGCATTTAAGCCATGTCAGACTATTTCAATTAAAATGAAACCTACATGATATTAAAACACGTTACATTTTACATCAATGTAGCGAATTTAATCAAAATCAAACGGCTCAAACTTTTTTAAGAAAATCGTAAAAAAGGTGCAAAATGCATAGTATATAGTGGCTCTTCTGTTTAACCGATTTGTTGGTATTAGTGTAACATCTCGGGCTTATAGTTGTCTTAAATATGAAATTTCAGTTTTGTGCAGCTTTTCTTTTTTGCACTGGACGTAATAAAAAAATGAAAAAACATTATAATAATCAGGGATTGCAAAATAGGTTACCATTGGAAAAAAAAAATGAAGTATTGTTGCCAAAAAAATTAGTATATTCTAAAATATTGGATTGTTTCACATGAAATGTCCGTTTTATATTTTCGGAAATACATAAAGGATTTTGCAGGTTTCTGTTGTTTTCTTTCGAATGTTTACATATTTAAAGTAAACAGTTATTAATCCTCTACCTTTGTATTATAAACCTAAAACCTATAAAGCTTCCCAAACAATTACCCACTTTTTAGTATACCTCCAAATATGAACATTGAAACACGCGATTTTCGAGTAATATTTTTGTACGAGTTTAAACTCGGCCATTCAGCAGCTGAGGCCGCTAAAAATATTTGCAAGGCGTTTGGGGAAGGGAGTGTTAATGAACGGACCATTCGCCGTTGGTTTTTCGCCCTACCAAACAGTTAAAGGACTCTCAGCACAACTAAATGCAAGTGTATCTACCGTTTCCAGACATTTAAAGAGTATTGGGAAAGTAAAAACGTTCGATACATGGGTACCTCATGATCTCACTGAGCGGCAGCAAGACCCCGTGTTTCAAAACATGCCGTGCAAAAATTGAAAGAACTGTGCTACAAAGTTCTTCCGCACCCACCATATTCTCCCGACTTGTCTCCAACTGATTACCACCTGTTCAGGAATTTAGACAACTTCGTCAAAGGAAAGCGTTTTGAAAATGATGATCAAGTGAAAAGTGCGTTTTCAGATAGTGTTTCACTTCAAAGTACAGAGTTTTTCAGTTCGGGGATAAAAAAGTCGGTGTAATACGGACATTTCATGTGACACAACCCAATAATTTGAAATATAAACGAAAATATACCATAATGGGATTTATAATCTCATGATCATGGTATATAAAAAATAAAACAATAATAATATAAGTAAACAAAACTAATGGTGCCAACTACATCGGTATCTTTAAAAGCAATGTGCAAAATGCAAAATAGGTATGTGAAACATATTGGTATAAAGTACCTCTTCCTGTCAGCCGTATTTATGTGAATACGTTAAGGTGGGAATGAAATTTTGGGTGTATTATTTTCTTAAAGATGAAATTTCTTTTTCTAGACTTGGTTATATGGACTAAGGGGACTCTAAAACGTGTATTTCCGTTGAAAACTGGAATTCGAAACTTTTCTCGATCGCAATACTTTCCCATACTATTTATTTCATATATAGGTAAGTAAATGTAAAAAAAGCCTTTTTCATCAAAATGAGCTGACTAGAAGAACCACTTTATACCATGCATGCATGCACCTTTTTTCGATTATTCAAAAACGGTTACGATAATTTAGATTAAACTCGCCATATCGATGTAAAATTTATTAGGCTTTAACATCGTGTAGGTTTCATACTGATTAAAATGGTCTGACAGGGTCTTGACAGTCTATAAACCGATATTTTATAGATTCTATGAAAATAACCATATTACCTTGTTGGCATTGATAAATAACAGCTAAATATGTAAGTTGTACGAATTTGAAAAATAACTAAAAGAGAAAACTGAAATCATATTTTTTTAATGCAATTTTTTGTTTTTGAACATAAGAACAGTAATATACATGTATTACATATAATTTGAAAGCTAAAAATTTTAATAAAAGTATTATCTTATAAAAAATCTTTTAAATGTTAATATATAGTGATGAAAAACCGTTTTTTTTTTCATAATCAATTTGAATCACTCAACAATAATTTTTCTTTGACTATTTTAATGCACATAATAAAATGAAAACAATCATATTGTATATTGATTAAATTAAAATCAAAGTAAACTATTGAATGTCTGAGTTGAACAAGGAACGTCTGGACAAGGTATATTATACAAAACACCACTCTAGGATCCTTCAACCTTTTCTCTCCTTCCAATAACTCCACTTCCAGACCTGTCCTTGAAAAGTATCCTCTGGAATGACCCTCCCAGCTTTAGTTCCTTATACTCTGCCCGTTTCCGGAAAAGATGCGATTAGTTACGCGCTACATCCGCTATTCTGTAGTCACTTTCATTTTATTTTGTTGAGCCAAGACTTTCGTCGTTTTCAAGCATAAGTGTAGAACATAATAGAATAAAATAATGTTTTATTCACAATATTAAATAATAATAATTCTATATTTATTCTGGGACAAGTCCCTGTAGAATAATACAGTAGGAAACATAAAGTGGACTTAAAACTATAGTCTTAGAGTATAATAATTAAAAACAATAGAATTGAACTAATAACCTGAACAAAGAAGATAACATAAAAATAAATTCTAATAAAAATGCTTAAAAAAGATAAATAAATATATGTTAACATGAGAACAATAAAAAAACAAAAAAACTGATTTATTTTCATATTTGAAAATAAAATATACGAAGAAAAGAAATTACAATTCTTCAATGCATGTTAACGTAAGAACAAAAAAAAAAGATATAATAAGATTTAAAAAGAACAAAAAAATTATGTTTATACAGTTTTAAAATGAAATATAAAAAGAAAAGAAATTAACAATTCTTCAACGTATGTAAACATAACAACAACAAAAATATGCTAACAGTTTTAAATTAAATAAATAAAGAAAAGAAATTACAACTCTTCTGAGTGTTTGTATAATAATTTAATCTTACCTCCTTGAAAAGATTAAAAGAAAAACTTTAAATAATATTTGCTGTTAATGTAAACGAGAAAACGAAAATTGAATAAATAAATAAATGTATCTGTCTGCTTTATCTCTTGACCTTTCCTGAAATTAACATTTACTTGGGATTGTTTGGGAATTGTATTGATAGGAAATGGCTAAATAGACGGTATTTAAATGTTGAGGGAGTTTGGGAGTTCCGGATATTAGAAGGAATGGAGTTCCATAAGGATGCGGATCGGATTAAGAATGATCTATCGAAAGCTGTGGATCGATGGGACGTTATATACAGATCAGAAGGCAGCGAGCGGGTGTTACGGAAACGAACAGAGGATTTGAATTTATGGAGATCAAAGATGTAAGACGGACAGTGGGATTGGATAATCAACATTATTAGGGCTCCTTGCATATAATTGTATATACGTAAAAGTTTAATGAAAAATATTGTAATTAGAAAATAAAAAAACATTATAATAATCAGGAATCGCAAAAAAAAAAAAAAAAAAAAAAAGTATTGTTACCAAAAAAGTTATTATGTTCTAAAATGCTTTAAAATATAAAGGAAAATATACAATGATGATATTTATAATCTACTACAATTAAAGGAAAACCATACGCAAATAAGTAGAAAAACTAACGGTGCCAACTACATCGGTAGCTTTAAAATCAACATTTTCACACTTGACCATGAGAAACCTAAATCATAATAAAGCCAATCCCATTTTACATTTGTATAGTGATTTTAATCAAATTTGCTAGATCGTAAAATCGTAAAAACATGCTAAATGCAAAATAGGTTTGAGTAAATATTTTGGTATAAAGTAGCTCTTACTGTCAGTCGATTTTGGTGAATACGTTGGAGTAACATCTTCGTTCTTAAAGATGAAATTTCAATTTCTAGACTTACACACATACGTACCTTTTTGCGGGACAAGATTATTTGGAATCGGGGGACCGTAAACTGTCTATTCTCGTTACAAATTGTAAGCCACAGTAATAAAATAGAAGTAATAATTATAAACACTTATTTAAGAGTAAAATATTATCATAGATCAACTAAAGCTCAGGAGTAATTTTTTTTTTATACATATACTTTTAAATATATATAATATATATATATATATATATATATATATATATATATATATATATATTTATATACAGTGTTCTTTTAAAGTTTTTGGTCTACAAATGTCTATTTAAGACACTATTTTGTCCAAAATTGCATGATTATGAGAACAATAAATTCTCGAAACATGGCATAGGTAAAATTGTTTATTCATTGACTGAAACCTGAGAACAACAAAAACTTATATATATATATATATATATATATATATATATATATATATATATATATATATATATATATATATATATATAAAACGTATTCTTTCACTATATGTATACCTAAACGTCTACAACCCTTTTTACGTCCCTGTAAAAGATAAGATAATTTGAAAAATACATAAATATAATGATAATACAGGTAATTTGAGAAATTGTAATTTGATTAACAAGTGAAGGAGAAAACAGTACAGATATTTTTCTGGATTAATTTTACTTTCACTTACCTTTATAACGAAATATATAGTAAGGGAAAGTATTGTGATCGAGAAAATATCGAATTTTCCAAGAAAATAAGCCTTTTAGAGTCAAAATAACCAAGTCCCACATTATATGTTATCATATGATTCATATTGAACCAATAATTTTGGGAGAAAATGAAAATTTTCAGCATAAACATATCAAAATTATTGGTAGATAGAAATGAAAACAGAGGCCGTTTTAGAAAAATATCGGAAATAAACAAATTGGGAGGGAAATTGAAAAAAAAACAAAAAAAAAAAAAAAACTGGGATAGATGGAGGAAGATACCATTATATCGAATCCCCTGGAAACCCAGAGCCGGTCGATATCTACATAATTTATTTTTGGTCTAATTTTAGTTTTGAACTGAAAATAACCCATAATCGATTTCCGATTCGGCGTCTCGAATTAGATTTCAAGATGTCATTCGATATACTATGGATGCTGGATAATGGTAATTTATTCTATAACTGTCAACGGGTTGGCTAAAAGATCTTTGGCGACACATTAGATCTTATTTAGTTTAATTAATGATCAGTTATTGTTAGTTGTTATGTTTATTTTTAGGTTTAATGGCATTAAGTTAGTTAGTTCAGTAGGCGATTTACAAGGATTACGTTAACAAAAAAGCTAAAACATATTATGTGATTATGGTTATGACTAATTCTATTGGTTTGCTATTGTGAATTTGACAGAACGAAGACTAGATCTGGCTGTAAACAGTTAAATTATATTATTTTTATATTAAAATGATATAATATATATACATATACGTCAACGAAAGGTCTTGGGTTTAGTACATATAGTGATTCGTGCTGTTTCTTGGCCAGTGTAAGGCAATGTAAGAAAGTGATTAGGCCTTGATCACGCTCACTAGCCTGCAGGTTTTCTCGCCTATTTCTGGTACCCACTTTATAGAGCCTGGGTGTGTCACAGGACGATCTACATACCCTAGGGTTCTACAAGGGCTGAAATAATAGAATTAATAATTCTGCCACAGCCGGGATTCCAACACGTGACCCGGAGAACAGTAGACTAGTGCTCTTAAATCCGCATATTTCATATTGGGTTGTTTCACATGAAATGTCCGTTTTATAGTTTCTGAAATACATAAAGGATTTTGCAGGTCTCGGTTGTTTTCTTCCGAATATTTACATGTTTAAAGTAAATAGTTACTAATCCTCTACCTTTGTATTATAAACATTAGCTTCCCAATCTTTTTAGTATACCTCCAAATATGAACATGAAAACACGCGATTTTCGAGTAATATTTTTGTACGAGTTTAAACTCGGCCATTCAGCAGCTGAGGCCGCTAGAAATATTTGGACTGGGTACGTAGTCGTTCCGCACCCACCATATTCTCCCGACTTGTCTCCAACAGATTACCACCTGTTCAGGAATTTAGACAACTTCGTCAAAGGAAATCTTTTAAAAAAAAATTATGATCAAGTGAAAAGTGCGTTTTCAGATTTTGTTTCACTTCAAATCATAGAGTTTTTCAGTTTGGGGATAATAATGTTGGTGTCACGTTGGGAAAAATGTGTAGAAAAAGAAGGTAAATACTTCGAATAAAATTATCTTGTTTTCATATCGTATTTTTAATAAAGGTCCTTTACCTTGAAAACGGACATTTCATGTGACACAACCCAATATATAGTTAAGTGAAAGTAAAAATAGAAAACAATTATAGCTTGATTTATAAAAATCTTAAATTAGCCTCAATGACGTCAAGGACTCTCGAAATTACTTTTCCTTGTTAAGACGATTCAGAGAAGGAACCTTGGGAAGGAACAAAGACGATAGAGGGGGGAGGGGTGAGAGATAGGGGTGGGACTAATTGTCCTGGAGAGGCAGGAGATATCCTTTATCCTGAGGGGGGAGTGGGCTCAGGATATCTAGGGCACCATATCCTCCCTCCTCCCATATCTATACCCTGATAGCCCACTCCCACGTTCGACTCTCTTATCATAACAGTCTTAACTTCAGGTTTCCGAAGTATCTTCACTTCGGAAAGGAGAATATTACTTTTCAGGTTACATTTTTAAAACGAATAATAAAATAAAATTCAAATTTATGCCTTTCTCGCGAATATTGCATTTTGTATTAATTTATATGTGTGTCTGGAAATAGTGACTAAAGTACATAAAAACAAAATCTGATGCGTGCAACACGACTTTTACTTACCTCGACTATTTATATCAATTTAAAAACTATTGTCCATACTCATGTTGATTTTAATAAAACGTTTATTCATTTTCGTTGGAAATATAACATTTAGGTTAAATAATATAACTATATCGAGCGGCGTGGTCTAGTGGATGGGTAGAGCGCTAGTCTACTGTGCTCCGGGTCCTGGGTTCGAATTCCGGCTGTGGCGGAATATTATTTATTCTGTTATTTAGGCCGGGGGTCAATCCCGGGGTATGGAGACCCTCCCGGGCACACACCCAGTCTCTATAAAGTGGGTACCCGAAAATGGGGAAAACCTGGCGGCTGAGCGTGATCTCGACTGAATCACTTCATTGCACGGCCGTTGGCCTAGAAACAGTATGAATATCTACATGTACTGAACCCTATAATATAACTATATATATATTTGTTAATCAGTAATAATTTTTCTCTTTCTAACGGTATATTACTGACGTCTATATTACTGTCCTTAATATAAAAAAACAACAAAAAATTACATTAAAAATTGATTTGCTCTTTTATCCTCTAGTTGGTCATCAAAGACGTTTAACTTGTATTGGGTTGTGTGACATGAAATGTCCGTTTTCAAAGTAAAGGATTTTTATTAAAAATACGATATGAAAACAAGATAATTTTATTCGAAGTATTTACCTTCTTTTTATACACAACTTTTTTATCCCGGAACTGAAAAACTCTGAAATTTGAAGTGAAACAAAATCTGAAAACGCACTTTTCACTTGATCATCATTTTCCAAACGTTTTCCTTTGACGAAGTTGTCTAAATTCCTGTACAGGTGGTAATCTGTTGGAGACAAGTCAGGAGAATATGGTGGGTGCGGAAGAACTTCATAGCCCAGTTTTTAGGTATAAAGTCCATGGTATAACGTGGTTCTTCTGTTCAGCTGATTTTGATGAAAAAGTTGCTGTAAAACCTCGGGCGTATATTTGTCTTAAATATGAAATTTTAGTTTAGTACGACTTTTAGTTTTTGCGCTAGATTTAACGCATACGGAAACACTCACAGACCTTTTGGGAGGGACTTGGTCATTTGGTGTAAAAACGTGTACTTCCGTTGAAAATTGGAATTAAAAAATTTTCTCGGTCGCAATACTTTACCTTACTATATATTTGATATATAGGTACTTAAAAGTAAAAAACTGGTTCTCACAAAACACGACTTTTACGTACCTGCGTTGTTGAAATCAATGAAAGGATTTTTAATTAGTTTATAATTTAATTAATCTAGAGATGAAAAAGGTAAAAGTATTAATTACTTTGAGTTTTGATAGAAACATATGTTTTTTAAAAATAATTTGTTATATTATTATCAATAACAATTAGCTAGTTTTATCTGGTTCTAGTCATTCTCTATTACATTTCACTAATTTATATATAAGATATTATTTTTTCTAAAATCTTTAGTTTTCCAAAGTATGTTATGGATATATAGTACTGTTCTTATCTTAGAAAAACGAAAATGTTCGTACATCCTACATTAAAAATGTTTTTGATCATTTCTTCTATAGTTTATTATCAAATTCGTTTAACTTGACTATTTTTATCAATGCTTGTGATAAATATTGTTATTTTATTCGAAGCTATTTAATTATAGATACTTTACAGGTAGAAAATTTAAAATATCGGCAATTAAGCCCTCTCTCAGTCTATTTCAATCTGAATGAAACCTATGTGATATTAAAGCACATTAAATTTTACATCGATATATCGATTTTAATCAAAATCGTTATAGCCCTTTAAAGGTGTAAATCGCATGGTATAAAGTGGCTCTTCTAGTTCGCCAATTTTAGTGAAAAAGGTGCTGTAACATCTGTGGCTTATGAATGTAACTAATAGTTTCAGTTTCGTTCGACTTACTACACACACCGACCTTATTGCGAGACTCGGTTATTTTGACTAAAGAGAGCCTAAAATTTGTATTTCTGTTTAAACAGGAATTCGAACATTTTCACGATCGCAATAATTTATATTTAATACTTAATATATATTTCATAAATCAGTTAGTAAAATTAGTCACTTTTCGAACTACTTAATGTAAAAATAATATAATTTTACAGTTTACATTCAGATCTAGACCTCGTTCTGTCAAATGTACAATAGAATTAGTCATAACCATAATTACTTAATATGTTTTAGCATTTTTGTAAACGTAATCCTTGAAAGTCACCTACTAACTACTACTAACTAAATGTGAATTAATGCCATTCGTCGGTAAAGCCTAACAACTAATAATGAGTAATCATTAGGTAAATTAAATAAGATCTGTTGTCGTCCCAATGCTGTTTTAATCGATCCTGATGTTGGGCGAACCGATGACACTTATAGAATAACTTACCATTATCCAGCATCCATATTATATCGAATGACATCTTGAAATCTAATTTTAGACACCGAATCGGAAATCGATTATGGGTTATTTTCGGCTCAAAACTAAAATTAGACCAAAAATAAATTATGCAGATATCGACCGGCTCTGGGTTCCCTGGGGGTTCTATATAAGGGTATCCGTCATAAAACTTCCTCCATCTATCCCCCCTTTTTTTTTTCTTTTTTTTTTTTTCAATTTCCTTCCCAATTTGGATCTTTCCAATATTTTTCCAGGCTTCCGTTTTCATTTCTATCCGCCAATAATTTTTTAGGATCGTTATTGCTAAAATACTGAGGACAAAGGTTCCTGCATAGGAACATACGTTTAATATGTTTAGGCTAAACAATTTTCATTTCATCCAAATCATCTCAACCCTAAGATCTTCAATCAAAATTATTGTTTGTTTGTTTATTTATTTAACGTCACTTTATGCTACTATGGCTAATCGGACGATCCTACAGTGGGAGTCCTAAATTTTGCCTATCATCTAGTCCCTGACATAGTATAGGCTAGGGATCACCTTTTAACGTCCCCTCCGAAGGACGGCATAACTAAGGACTTTTTACTCTCAATGGGTACTCCATTTTTAAAATCAATGAAAGGATTTTCTAATACAGTTAGAGATTAAAATACGTGAAACCATTAAAGAATTAATTATTTAAATGTCTATAGAAACATGTGTTTTATTAAAAAATCTATTATATTATTATCTTAAATAATCAGTTAGTTTTATCGGCTTTTCATCACCCTCTATTAACTTTTAAAAGCTTGTGTATGAGATAATATTTTTTCTAAAATATTTAGCTTTTCAACGGTATATCATACATGTATATTACTGCTGTTATGTTCAAAAACAAAAAATTGCATTAAACAAATATTAATTCACTTCTTTCCTTTAGTTGGGTATCGAATTAATTCACTTTATATATTTAGCCGTCCTCTATCATTGTCATTAAGATGATATGGTTAATCTTTTGGAATGTACAAAATTAAAAGTAGTTTACAGAAATATCGGCATTTCAGCCCTGTCAGACCATTTTAATCAGAATGAAAACTACATGATATTAAAGCCCATTAAATTTTACATCAATATAGTGAGTTAAATTAAAATCGTCGGAACCGTTTTCGAGAAAATCGAAAAAATTTGCAAAATGCATGGTATAAAGTGTCTCTTCTGGTTAGCTGATTTTGATGAAAAAGATTAAGATAGTTATGAAGGCGTATAGTTGTCTTAAATATGAAATTTCAGTTTCTTAGGACTTACCGTTTCCGCCCGAGAGTTACCACACAAACACAGACCTTTTTGCGGGACTTGGTTATTTGGACTCAGGGGATCCTAAAATGTGTATTTCCGTTGAAAACTGAAATTCAAAAATTTTCACGATCGCAATACTTTCCCTTACTATATATAGTAATTGAAAGTAAAAAATGTCCAACAAATTTTATTAGGGACTAATATTAGGCTTATTGATCCATTTAAAAACCTGTAATTTCCGTCAGGACATATTCTTCTCTCAAAGACTTTTCACAATTCTCTCCCCGTTAAAGTGCAGTAATAGACTTTTTATATTCTAGGATGGTGGTTTTATTGACCACCTGCCTACCACATTACAGCCTGAGCTCAAGTTTATTGAGGATAAAATTTATGATAGAACAAATGACTAATTATTTTATACAGCTCTCAAGAGAATCCATTAATGTTACGTTCAGAATAAAAAGTTTGTGTTGTGTTTTTAATGAATATGTTATTAATATTAATATATATTAATATTAATATATATAAAATAATATATATAAAATAATGTTTTTCATCAACTGGCTCTGGGAGCAACAGTTTCAGAAAATATATGCCTAAAAACTTGTTAAAAAAATGTTGTAGCGTGAGCAATAAAAGTAAAAATAGTTCGCGTGTCGAGAGCTACCTGTCATTCAACGATTTGAGACAAACACCTGTCGCTTTGCCAGGAGAATTTATGAGTACATTAAATCCAAACCTAATGATAATGTCTAGCTTTAAAATTAATTTATATAAAGATATTCTTCATATTATTTTATATATATATATATATTATATATATATATATATTATTTTTTTTTTTTTTTTTTTTTAAATGCGTCAACGTTGATACGCTCATTCTTCACGAAACTGGTATTTTGACGTATTTCTATTCTATTACAATAGTTTAGTTTTATAAATATCCGTTTTCCAATTTTATCTGAAAGACACACAAGTCCTTTTAAAAGTGTTTGAAAATCTTAGCTCTTTCCAAAAGATACTGATTCTAAGTACACATTCATACAAAAAACATTTTCTTCTATAATGTAAAATTCAATTTTTGTTTATTATTATCAATAATCAATCTTTGTAGAAAAAAAAATTACTTCTGATACGTTTTATTATACGTAGATTCGAATAACGAATAATAAAAAAAAATCCGTTTGTCCACCTGTAACGTCTCTATTTACGTTATATAATTATTTATTTAAATAAGTGCTAGCTCAGCGGAGGAGGAGTGAGTAGTAACCATTTTTGATTTGAAACTTCTTTATTTTCACATCAGGTAATTGAACCTAAAAGGTTACAATACAATTTTATAATAAATCACATTTAGAACGTTTACTGTAAACAAAAAAAATAAAATACTATACGTCTAAGATAAACTTACCCCTACGGGTTCAATATTCATTAATAAATCAAAACCAAACTAATATAATAAACATGTATCACAAACTGAACAAGACTAAGATACATAACCAATAACACCATCAATGTTTTGTAACCTCCCTTAATTTAAATACTTTTTAATTAAAAGATCAGCTGATTTCATCAGAGCGAGGGTTTGTTCCAACTCTAGTTTTTGTCAGCTGTGACACACCGTCCGCGGCATTTCCCCGAAACGACTAAACCAATTATTTTTTTTAATTCGCCACAAAAATACTAGTCCATTCAACGATGATCCTAACACCTAGACGTTGATATCAGCTGGTTAGTTTTAAAATAGCGGCCGATTAAAAGGATTTTATTCAATAAATAAGTTATTTTTTATGATTGAAAAAATGTATTAGTGTTTTTTAACCAAAAAACCGCGAATAAATTTATAAAAGTGAAAAAAGAAAAAAAAAATTTAATTTAAAGATGCGTAGAATCCGAATAACGAATAAAAAAAAATCCTTTTCTCCTAATAAATAAATGAATAAATACAAAAAATACAGCCATTTGATAGAGACTTAAATTTTGGACCAAATGAAAAAAGAATTATTGAATTTGGCTAACAACTAGCTTAGATATTGCGTTTTGAAATCAGTGGTAGTGTTATGATATGATGCTTTGAATTAGTGCTTTTCATATTACTTAATTGCCTATCAACATATAAACTGTTATACGCTAATATTGTTATTTGGAAATAATATTAATAATGTAAGTTTTTTATTCCGTAAACAAAATCGAAATATTAATGAAATGAGAATAAAATATTTGTATTATGAAGAGTTTATAGGAGGGGTCTTGTGACCAACTCCTTCAGTTGTCAGAGAATGTTTTCTGGCATGTGTTTTATTGCAATTAAGTAATAAAGAATATCCTGCTCATCTATTTTATATACAAAGGTATCTTAAATCTTTTTACGAATGAGATATATAGATATATTTTTATTATAATATTATAGTTTCATTGGTTGTATACCTCCTCTTATAACATCTAAAATACACACGGAAGTTTTTAATAAGGTGTTTGGAAAGTGTGTTTTTTATCATACGCATTTAATTTAAATCCATAGCATAAAAAAAATAAAAATCTGGTGCGGGCAACTTTAACTTACCTCCATTTTTAAAAATCAATGAAAGAATTTTCAAAAACAGTTAGAGATAAAAATACGTGAAACTATAAAGGAATTAATTAAATTGAATTTATATAGAAACATGTGTTTTATTAAAAAATCTATTATATTATTATCTAAAATAATCAGTTAGTTTTATGTTCATTTCATCACCCTCTATTAACTTTTAAAAGCTTGTGTATGAGATAATATTTTTTCTAAAATCTTTAGCTTTCCAACGGTATATCATACATGTATATTACTGCTCTTATGTTCAAAAACGAAAAATTGCATTAAAAAAATATTTTTTCTGTTTTCTCCTTTAGTTGGGTATCGAATTTATTCAATTTATATATTTACCTGTTTTTCATCAGCGTTAACAAGATAATATAGTTATTTTTATTGAATCTACAATATTAAAGGCACTTTAGGTATTTTAAAATATCGGTATTTAAGCCCTGTCAGACCATTATTATCCAAATAAAACCTATATTATATTAAAGCCCATTAAATGATACATTTATATAGCGAGTTTAATAAAAATCGTCGGAACCATTTTTGAGAAAATCGAAAAAAGGTGCAAAATGCATTATGTAAAGTGCCTCTTCTGGTAAGCTCATTTTGATGAAAAAAGTTTTGTCACGTCTCGGGCGTATAGTTGTCTTAAGTATGAAATTTCAGTTTCATAGGACTTACCGTTTCCGCCCGGGAGTTACCACACACAGACCTTTTTGCGGGACTTGGTTATTTGGACTCAGGGGACCCTAAAACGCGTATTTCCGTTGAAAACTGGAATTCGAAAATTTTTACGATCGCAATACTTCCCCTTACTATATATAGTAAGTGAAAGTAAAAAACTGTTTGAATCCTCATAATTCTTGTTTTGAAGCCATTCTAAGTTACCTTCTTAGCTGAAAACAAGTTTTGGGAAAATGCCTGCAGTTCTGGAGAAGACTAAAACTACTAATTTTATTGGGTTGTTCGAAAAATAATGTAGGGCTTCAGGTTTTTCTATCAATACCTGACTATATAATTATCTGAACTATTTATTAGTATGAATATCAACACTTATTAATTCTCTTCCAAAAGAAAACGTTTCTGTAACTCTGTAATATTTCGCTACTAGGAAATTATTTAGTCTTACACTAAATAATTTACCGATATGTCAAAGCGTTACTTTCGTTTAATTTTATTTTACGAGCTAAAAATAGAGCAGAACAGTTCCCAAACGGCCAAGTACATCAACCAAGTCTTGGAAGAAAACAGTATTAGTGAGTGAACCGTGTAATGGTGGTTCGAAAAATTTTGAGAGGGAGCTTCAGCCTGAAATAGAAAACAAATTAGTAGAAATACTTCTTTCTTTCATAATAATGTCCTAAGAGCTTTGGTGGAAGAATATTCCGGAACAATCGTTAGAGAACTTGGAGTTTCCCGATATAACAAAATTGACCATTGATAATCACCAAGGCGATTGGATAGCTAAAGAAAACCCGAAAAATGATGTTTCGACATTCGTTTTAGCCATTCGCAGCCCGTTCTTCCATTCGTCGTCCGCTTTCCTAGGTTTTTCTTCTAATGGCTAAAAAATGGGGATACCATTGAGCAGATTCTTTTTCAGCCTTGGCAACAACGTCACAGTCTGTGGTGCTAATGATGATCACAAGTTGATTATGCACGACATAACCATTGTTCTAAATGGTGGCCAATCGCAGAGGTAATTCAATGGTATTCAGTTAATATGAAGCGGCTTCTGTTGAGAAAATTAAAGGTTTGAATTTTATATAACTCATATAACTTTTATTACCTCCACGGTCCTTCTATATGGATGCGAAAAGCGGTTGCTTACATTGAAGGAATTAGCAACTTCTTAAGGTTTTCGAGAATAAGGTACTGAGTAAGATATTTGGTCCAAAAAGTGATGAGAGCAATGGGAAATTTAAAAGGTTACACAATACAAAATTACAGACGTGTCTGTATATTGGAGTTTATAACGACGACTGAAATGGACGACTGTTGGGCTGAGTGAAGAACGAATGCCTATTGTAGTTTTGCGCTGAACCGACTGCTAGATATGTCTGGGTTGCTGTGCTAACTATATGGGCTTGAGGTTGGACGGTGGTCATAGGACGGATTTGTGTAGGCAACATGTGGTAGTATCGGCATTGAACCTTCGGGCTCGCTAATAATTTCTAACAATGATAATATAACTTGCACGATACATTTAACTATGATACCTCCTCTTACTTATAACATATGTTTATAAATTTATGGGCTTGCAAGAACTTTATGTTCACTCGCACGATTTCATTTATTGCATATTAACTTTTCTAACATCTTCCTCTTTCCAAAGGTGTATTATACGTCTGAATTACTACTTATATTTCAGGAATAATTTTTTGATGACTTGGTAATAGGAAATTTATTTTTCCAGTTAGAGAAAAGCTAGATTGAAATGTATTTTACTTTTGAACCATCAGGAAATAATGCTCAAAATAATGGTGAAAACCGAATCAAAATCCGTTTTGTGGTTTAGGAGGAGTTATTAGAACCCAAATAATTGTATATATGGCCAGGGTATGGTTATTATTATGGCCAAGAAAGGTCACAGAAGGCCTCGACAATTGCGTGTTCATGCAAGGAAGAGAGTAAGATGGAAATAGTGCTCGCCGTGGTAGAAGCAAGTAGCACCAGGTTTAAGGTTACTCTGCCAGGTGGGGGTAAACTCGCATCCAATAAATTAGCTGAGGGGACTGGCTAGGAAGGAAATGCCCGTGTGGTAGTAGCACAACAGCAGCGGATAGGTTCCCTCATAGGTGCACATGGGTTGAAGCCATGCGCCCCATCCTATGAGGGGGATAGGAAGGATGAAGGAGAGAAGATATTTGAAGGATGTTAAATAAAGATAGGTCACATTAAGATACAAAGGCAGAGATACTCTGACCTAGGGAGATGTCACCTGGTGGAAGCAGGTTGGTGATCTGAAGAGCTGAGCTTACCTTTGGTGATGTTAGTCCACCAAGTCAATAATTGATGGTGAGAGCTTTCCTACCAGACAAGTGTCTTGGCCCTAGGTCAAATTACCTCCAAAGGTTTATTTATTCTCATCAATCAGTTACATGTGTAAAAATATTTATAATAGCATTAATCGGTTACAATATACAATATTAGTGAGTATTGTGTCTACTTATATTCTAGTATATTCGGCCGGTGACCCAAGTAGCCGCCGCTAGCGCTATCTGTGAATGTAACATCCACTACATACATACATACATACAAATATATATATATATATATATATATATATATATATATATTTGTATATATATATTTTTTTTTATAGTTTATATTTATGTATTTATATAGTATATGTTTATATTTTTTTTGCAGGGGCTGGGGACTGGAATGAGGTGATGGCGAACACAGCTCACCTGGTGCGGAGGCAGAGCTCCCGGGACTTGGCCCCCCAAAGGTCGCTGGACCGGCTGGAGCTGAAGGAGATGCGCGGGCGGCTCGTGGCTCTAGAGAACGGAACGCCCAGCAGCTACGGAGCCACCAACTCCGCCTTCGACGACTCCAGTCCCAACACCAAGGTAATACAAACTACAGTATTACTAAAAGAAATATATTATAAAGATGAGAGTATATTACTACTAGTAGTATTACTATTGACTAAACCCTTTCCTGGAAACCCCATATTGCCCACATCTCTCGATGAACAGTTAAAAAAAAAATCCTGTACCTCGACAACCCATGAAGAGTCTTGGGCTCAGTACATATAGAGATTCGTAATGTTTCTAGGCAAAAGGCCGTGCAATGAGGTGATTAGGCCTTGATCACGCTCAACCGCCAGGTTTTTCTCCCAATCTTATTGGGTACCCACTTTATAGAGGCTGGGTCAGCCCCAGGAGGATTTCCATAGCCGGGATGAACAATTAGAACCCTCAAATATTTTTATCGTTCCCGTCATCTTCTTCCACTATCCTCCTGTTAAGCTCCTTATTTCCTTACCAATTTTTAAGGCGAGTTAAAGTAGCTCGTTTCCTAATTAACAAACAATATTTCCCAGGATCATATTGGATTGTGTCACATGAAATGTCCGTTTTAAAGGTAAAGGATTTTTATTAAAAATACGATATGAAAACAAGATAATTTTATTCGAAGTATTTACCTTCTTTTTCTACACATTTTTCTCAACACCAATTTTTTTTATCCCCGAACTGTAAAACTCTGAGCTTTGAAGTTAAACAAAATCTCAAAACGCACTTTTCACTTGATCATCATTTTCAAAAAGTTTTCCTTTATCGAAGGTGTCTAAATTCCTGAACAGGTAGTAATCTGTTGGAGGCAAGTCGGACTTTAAATGTCTGGAAACGGTAGATGCACTTGCATTTAGTTGTGCTGAGAGTCCTTTAAACTGTTTGGTAGGGGTTTCCTTCTACTGTATGTTTGAGGACATCATTGTCTATTACGGACGGAGGTCTTCCTCGGGACAAGTTTTCCAATTCGGTATCCCCAGCTGAAAACTTAGCAAACCAACAATTAACACTCCATACCTTCCCCAAACGCCTTGCAAATATTTCTAGCAGCCTTAGCTGCTGAATGGCCGAGTTTAAACTCTTCCAAAAACATTACTCGAAAATCGCGTTTTCCCCTGTTCATATTTGGAGGTATACTAAAAAGAGGGTAATTGATTGGGAAGCTAATGTTTATAATACAAAGGTAGAGGATTAGTAACTGTTTACTTTAAATATGTAAACATTCGGTAGAAAACAACAGAGACCTGCAAAATCCTTTATGTATTTCAACTATAAAGTCGGACATTTCATGTGAAACAACCCAATACCTTTACCAAATCATTAACACCCAGCATCCTCCCTATATTCATAGTCTACTGAAATTTAAATCGTCAGTCGACTATCTTGAAACAAGGTCACACCATTCTGGCCTTTACATTCCTACCCATAAAACCACAATTTTTGATCATTACTTTCTTGTCCGCTCTACTAATCCATGGAGTCCCCTACCTACTTATATTCCGCTATTCTTCTCTTTTATCATTCAAGTCCCAACTGTTCCTCTACTTTCTGTATTCCTAAACAGACGCTCAGCAACACTGATGTGTATATATTATTCTTTTATTTTTTTTCTTACACAATTATAAATAGTGATTAGTCATATCATTTGGTCTTTTGGCCAGACACATTGTATATCTTAGTTGTACGTATTGGTTGTTCTTAAGGGACTGTGTCCCAAAAAAAAAAAATCTATTTTATTATGGTCTATTCTATATCACTGAGAAAACTTTGTTTCTAGGCAGCGCTGAAATGCGCTGAAAAAGTTGAACGGGCGCCGTTCAAACCGGAGTGCGGAGAGGACGAACGGGAATCCTGGGACTCCAAGTTGACCTTCCTTTTGGCAACCATAGGCTATGCTGTTGGACTGGGTAACGTCTGGAGGTTCCCCTACCTGGCCCAGAAGAACGGAGGAGGTAGGATATCTTATCATGTATAATAAAGTCAAGTCTGCTGGTGTAGGAGTGTTTGTGTTGGAGGGAATCTTTGGTTAATAAATCGCAAGAGACATCTTTTCTCCAATATCACAGTTGTGCTTATTTCCCTGGCCCACTGAAAGGGAATATAGCTATTAACTAGACAAGAAATCTTCTGGCAAACTGAAATGTATGAAGGTGGAGTTCAATCTTATATTTACTAATCCTGACGTTTGCGAAGAGGAAATGGTTCTTACCCGGCTTCAATGGTAGATTCACGCTTATTATTTTCACTTACTATATATAGTAAGGGAAATTAATGCGATCGTGAAAATTTTCGAATTCCAGTTTTCAACGGAAATACACGTTTTAGGGTCCCCTGAGTCCAAATAACCAAGTCCTGCAAAAGGGTCTGTGTGTGTGTATCTGTGTGTGTGTGTGTGTGTGTGTGTGTGTGTGTGTGTGGTAACTCCCGGGCGGAAACGAAAAGTCCTATGAAACTGAAATTTTATATTTAAGACAAATATACGCCCGAGACGTAACAAAACCTTTTTTATCAAAATGAGCTTACCAGAAGAGCCACTTTATACTATGCATATTGCATCTTTTTTCGATTTTCTCGAAAACGGTTCCGACGATTTTGATTAAACTCGATATATAAATGTAAAATTTAATGGACTTTAATATCATGTAGGCTTTATTCTAATAGAAATAGTCTGGCAGGGCTTAAATGGTAATACTTTAAATTTTCTTATTCTAAAGTACCTTTAATTTTGTATATTTTATAAAAATAACCATATTATCTAGTTGGCATTGATTACTAACAGCTAAATATGCAAGTTGAGCAAATTAGAAAAGCAACTAAAGGAGAAAACTGAACAAATAATTTTTTAATTCAATTTTTCGTTTTTGAACATAAGAACAGTAATATACATGTGTAATATACCGTTGGAAAGCTAAAGATTTTAGAAAAAAAATAATATCTAATACACAAGAGGTTGTAAAAGTTGATATACAGTGTTAAAAAGCCGATAAAACTAAGTGATTGTTTTAGATAATAATATCATAGATTTTTTAATAAAACACATGTTTCTATAGAAATTCCATTTAACTAATTGTTCAATGGTTTCACTCATTTTTATCTCTTACGGTTTTTGGAAATTCTTTAATCGATTCAAAAAACTGAGGTAAGTGAAAGTCGTGTGTTGCCCGCACCAGATTTTTTTTTCATGATGGGACCCAGGACTGCTGAACAAACTCACCCCTCCAACATACTTCCCCAGCATCCAGTCTCTGATAGATCCTTTCAAATCAACCACAATTGTTTCTATCCATCATTTTTAGTCATTTTGCTGGTGTTAAGGCAGTTGAGAAATAGGGTATGTGTAGGTGAGGTAAAAGCAGGTCTAGTAAGGGTTCACGAAAGTAGCCGGAGAGGTGAAGGCTTATTTTTTAAAAATAAATTCGAATAATGACATCGAATATTACTATTAGAAAAATCCTATAATATCATTAAATATTATTAAAAAAAAAAAAGATTAAAAAACTGAATGATAAAGTTATATCAAAACAATCAAGGGTAATATGTAGAAACTCGATTTTAAGAAATTAAGCATTATTTATATAAAAAAAAAAAAAAAAAAAAAAAAAAAAAAAAAAAAAAAAAAAAAAAAAAAAAAAAAAAAAAAAAGATGAAGTAATATAGAACTTTTTCCTTCCATGAAAAACTTCACTCCCACTCTAATCCACTAGTTTCAATCCTTGCTCCTCTTCAATTCCTGTTGGTTCAGAAACAGTTCGAATCTCTATCTATACTCGTATATAACAAACCCAAAACACTTCGTGGCTTTGAAAGGTAAAGGTTTTTATTTTTGTTTATTATTTTCAATAATGAACCTTTTGTAATCGAACAAAAAATAAAAAAATACTTCTCTCAAAATTAAACGACCTACGTTTCAAGATACGTAGAACTAAGAAAAAAAAACCTTTTGGCTAAATAAATAAACAAAATGTTATTATTAATATTCGATAGATAATTAAATTTCCTGCAAAACGAAAAAAAGAATAATTAAACTTGGTTCAGACATAGCAAATATACAGCATTTTCAAGTTAGCAGTGGTGATAGACCATTTTAAGCCATTTCCCTTTGAATTATTTATTACTTTCACTTACCTATAAGTAGAATCATAGTAAGGATAAGTATTGCGATCGTGAAAATTTTCGAATTACAGTTTTCAATAGATACACGTTTTTTGGTCCCCTGAGTCGAAATAACCAAGTCTGTGTGTGGATGTATGTGTCCGAATGTGTTAACTCCTGCGTGTTAACCGAAAGTACAATGAATTTGTAATTTCATATTTAACACAACTATACACCCGAGATGTCACAACATCTTTTTCATCAAAATCAGCTTAACAGAAAAGCCACTTTATACTATGTATTTTGCACCTTATTACGATTTTCTCTAAAACATCTCTAACGATTTTGATTAAACTCCCTATATCGATGTAAAAGTCAATGGGCTTTATTATTATGTAGGTTTCATTCTGATTGAAATAGTCTGACAGGGCTTAAATACCCATATTTTTTTTTTTTTTTTTTTTTTAAACATAATTTATTGAAATTTACAACTGTAATCAAAAAAATACATCAAGTAAATATGATATTAGAAAAATGACATGGAAGAGACTTGTAGAAGAACTACCCAATGGTAGCACTCCTGTAACTATTTTAAACTAGAAGGTCTCGGGGCCATCTCCTTTTCAGACGCCTCGGAGGATTGTCGGGAATTGAAGAGGAAGAAAGGATTGAAACTAGAGGATTAGGGTGGGAATGGAGTTTGTCATGAAAGGAATGGTATCTAGATCGGGCCAAATCAGCAACATACGGAATATTAAGGTCTTTGTGGATCAGTTTATTAGTTACAAAATAAGGAGCATTGAGGACTTTACGCAGGATTTTGGATTGTAGGGATTGGATACGGGAAGAATTTGATGGTTTAGTAGAGCCCCAAAGCTCTACTCCGTAAGTCCATATAGGCCGTATGATAGTCATGTAGATGAGCCTTTTGTAGTTAAGTGGAAGATTGGAACGTTTGTCTAGTAAGTGTTGAAGTAGTCGAAAACGTCGTGCAGTTTCTTGTCGTTTCAGTCTTGTATGAGGGTTCCATGTAAGGCGTTTGTCAAGGTGTAGTCCTAGATATCGGATCTGTTCAACCGGGACAAGAGGAGTATTATTGAAGGAGACAGTAGGGCAGGATGTCATTGGTTTACGACGAAGGGTAAAGGTAATTTGGCTGGATTTGTTGGCATTTATTTTAATTCTCCAGTTCTGACACCATACTTCAAGGTCTCTGATGTGGGATTGGAGAGTTTGAGAGGCAATAGTTGGATCAGCATTGACTGATAACACACATGTGTCATCAGCATAGGTAGAAAGGAAAGTGTTAGGATGGGATGGGATATCAGCTGTATAAACTGTGTAAAGGATGGGTCCTAGGATACTGCCTTGAGGAACACCAGCAAACTGACTAAAAATGGATGAATAGGAATTATTATGATTTACTTTGAAGGATCTGCCAGTGAGGTAGGATTGGATGATAAGGAAGTATGTAGGAGGGAGGAATTTGCGGAGCTTGTAAAGCAATCCTGGGTGCCAGACTCGGTCAAAGGCCTGTTCCACATCGAGGAAGGCTCCCGTGCAATACAAGCCGCGCTCCAATGTAGACGAGACAACGTCCACCACACGATGCCATTGCTGGATAGTGGAGTGGGACGTTCTGAATCCAAACTGGTGATCAGGAATAATGGAATTAGTATCTAGGATGGGATATAGACGTTTCAGTATAAGCTTCTCTAAGATTTTGCCCATGATTGGTAAAAGTGAGATAGGACGGTAAGAAGATGGATTTTCTGGCGGTTTCTGAGGTTTGGGTATCATTTTGACAATGGATAATTTCCAGGAAGTAGGAAAGTACGTGGAGCGGAGTACGGAATTATATATGTAAGTGAGATAGAGGATAGCTTTTCGAGGAAGTAGTTTTAAAATATGGGAAGTTATAAGATCATGCCCAGGAGCTTTGCGGGATGGTAAACTTTGAATAATGCTAGATATTTCTGACGGATGGAAGGCTTTAGGAGGAAGGACCAATTGGAGTGGGATATCTAGCTCATCTTCTATAAACTTAATGTGACCTGGATTATGGATATCTGGATGTGGATTAAAGGTTCGGAAAAGGTGCTGGCCGAATATCTGGGCTTTCTCTTCATCAAATCTTGTCCAGATATGGGATTCAGATAGGAGTGGATGATTACAGTCTTTGAACTTCAGTAGCTTTTTTGTCGTCATCCATAATGATCTGTCTGTAATAGTAAGTTTTTCAGTGAAGTTGAGTAAGTTTTGAATTTTTATTTTTCGGATTTCTGATTTTAGTCTGTTAGTCAGTTTATTATAATAAGTTTTGTCTGACGGATATCTAGTCCTATGCCATTTCGATCTTGCCCTGCGTTTTTCCCTTAGCAAGATTCGAATGTGCTGTGGCAGGGTAGTCTCCTGTGAGTTAGTATTATTAATGGTTGTAGTATTGTCGAGTATGCTACTACTAATTGAGTTAGTAAGTTGTTTAACGGCTTTATCAATATCGTGTTTAGTCTTAAGTGGGATTTTTAAGTCCAGTTTGTCCTCCAAGTCACTTCTAAATCCGTCCCAGTCCACTCGTCCTGTAATCAGAGTGGGAATGGTAGGTCTAGGAACAAGGCTCGAGTGCAAGGCAAGAAGAACTGGGCTATGATCAGATGACAGGTCATTTAGGGTTTTGATTGTGGATTGGGAGGAAGATATCTGAGAGGAAACGAATATATCAAGGATGTCAGGACGTTTTTTGAGAGAAGTTGGCCAATATGTTGGGCTCATAGGAGAAAGGATAGTATAGCAATTGGAGGTAGAGATGCGAGAAAGGACATTACCACGGGAGTTGGATGTCCGGCAACCCCATCGTTGGTGCTTAGCGTTAAAGTCTCCTCCAGCAATGAAGCGCGGTCCTAAGGATCGGAAGAGGGATTCAAGTTGGTTATAAGAAAGAGAGTTACCAGGAGGACAGTATACAGCTGAGAGTGTAAGATGGAAAGGACGAGTTGAAATGGCTACCGAGGTTGATTGTATGGCATCAGTTGGAGTAGAAGGAATAAGGGAATGAGGTAAGGACTTATGGATAAGGATGCATGACCCAGCATGGGAAGTGTTGTCGGGATGGTCAGATCTATAAGTGATGTAGTCACGTATGTGAAAATGTGATCGTTGTGTGAAGTGAGTTTCAGTGAGTAGTGCTATGTCAATGTGGTTGTCGTGAAGAAGTAAGTCCAGTTCGTCACGATGGTTATGCAAGCCATTAGCATTCCACAAGACTATCGCTAGCGGCTTTACACTCATCGTGGGAAATTAAAAGGGATTTGGGAAAGGACTCTAGTGAGAAGGGTAATTAGCGGTTGGATGGTATCTCTAAGATCTGAGAGAAAGGACTGGAGAATGGAGAATGTGTTAAAAGGATCATGGTTGGGAAACGGATGAGGAGGATAAGAGACCTGGGATGGATAGTTGATTGGTTCAGGATTGTTGGCTTGGGGCTGAACTCGCCGTGGGGTACGAAGCTGTTCAGTCCGCTGAGATACTGGAGGTTGGGGTTTTGGCTGAGTTGGTTGATCATAAGGGCGTTCAGGTATTTTATTGAGATTCTCAGGAGGAAGTTTCACCCGCATGGGTAGATTATGGGGAGTGATCGGTTGACGGGAAGATTGTGGTTTAGGACGGGAGGACGGAGGCTTGAATTGAGAGTTCGGAGGCGCCTGACTAGTAGTAGGTTGCTTCTTGATAGTTGTGACCTCGGGGAGAGATTCCCTGTTTCCTCAGTAGAAACTCTGGCTGCTGATGTGGTCGGCTGCTGCGGAGTGATGAAATTGGTAGGTTGCTGAATTGAAGGAAAATCAGACAAATTACTCAACTCTGGCACTTGAGGACGAATATTCTGATCATCTCTTTTTACAGGTATGTTTTGAGATCTCTGGCGAAGTAGGCTTTTGTAAACGATGCAGCCCCTATAGCTCGCCGGGTGGCCTTCCCCGCAAAGAGCACACTTTGCTGGCTCAGTCCGAGATTTCGGGCATGTGTCAGAGGCGTGTGGTCCAGCACACTTAACACACCTAGCCGGGTGGTAACAATATGATTTTGTGTGTCCAAAGGTCTGGCATTTGGTGCACTGGACTATAGTAGTTCTTTGCCTAGGCTCCTCAAAACGGACAGATGAGTACACCAGCCTTCTCACCTGAAATATTTCCGAATTATTACTCGCTGGTTCAAGATCTACAAAAAACAAAGGCAATGGGTATTTTTCTCTGGGGTGTGTCACTGAAGAAATGTTTCTTGCGTGATGCCCAATTTCTTCTAGACCTCTTTTGATTGCTTCGGTAGGAGTTGATGAATGAAGTCCGCGTAAAACCACTCGATAGGATTTTTCTTGTCTCAACTGATAACAGTGGAAATCATAATTTTTTGTGCTCAAATAACTCACGAGGTTTTTGTAGTTCTCTTTGGTGGTTGTATTAATTTTTATATCGTTTAGTCGGGAAAAACATTGAAAGTTCGGTTGTCCGATTAGATCGGCTATTTCATCACCAAACGACATAAAATATTAATATTAGAAACAAATACTGGAGGTGGCTCGGGATCAGAAAATCCTTGAGGCTGGTTTGCATTGGTGACTGAGGCGGAATTATTAGTAAGAGCAGACGGTGCGGAAGCAAATGGTGGAGCGGATGACGTGGACGGCGCCGGAGACTTAAGTTGGTTGGCTGCAATGGTGCTGCGAGTTTTTGGTGGAGAAGGAATTGATTTTGACGGTTGTTTGGACTTGGCCGATTTATTTTTTTTTTTGTTTGGCGAATTACCGCCGGACCCAGTGTTGTTCCTCTGGCGTTTCTGGCGTCGAGTTAAATACTGGGAATCTGATTCACTAATCTCAGAGAAAGGCGTTTCTTCCCCTGATTCATCATAAGATAGAGTCTTATCTAAATCCATGATGAATACGACTGTATGGATGAATACAATAGAGAAAATATATGTATATATATGTTTAAAGTCCTCTTATATTATATAGTGAGCTAAAAAAGTAAAATGATTATAAAAAAAAAAAGTTATATAGACTTATATAAATTACTAATAATAGAAAATTAACGTAAAGATCTTAAAACTAAACTATTTACAATGTATACATACACATAGAAAATATAAAACAAAACGAACATTCTGATATCGTAAAATAAAAATAATGTTTTAGAAAAAGAGAAAAAAAACACACAAAAAAAAAAAAATTCTTAAGAGGAAGAAGAATTTAAGTTTATAAAGAGGTCTCGGTTACGAAGTCGGAAATGTCAACACTACCGACCGAGACCTTGTAAACAAAGAAGAGGATTACTAAGTCCTAGCCTAGGCCTTATCTCCAGCCTCGGACGGCCACCAGTCTATTATTGTCTATCGAACTAATTGCCACTCACCTCGTGATATGTGTTCGTTAATGTGTTTATCAGTGCAACCACTCACGATTTACAAAGTTTGAAGCATTTTCAAGCAGTATCACATTGATGAGAAGGAAACTAAGACAGAGAATGCGTAAGTAGAACTGAGCCAGCGGCCATTTTACCCATATTTTAAATTTTCTTTCTCTTAAGTATCTTTAAGTTTGTAAGTTCTCTAAAAATAACCATATTATCTTGTTAGCATTGATAAATAACAGCTAAATATGCTAGTTGAGCGAATTTAAAAAAAAAATAACTAAAGGAGAAAATGAAAAAATATTTTTTTAATGCAGCGTTTTGTTTTTTGAATATAAGAACAGTAATATACATGTATGATATACTGTTGGAATATTATTTCATACACAAGCTTTTGAAATATAATCGTGATTGATGAAAAGCCGATAAAACTAAGTGATTATTCTAGATAATAATATAATAGATTTTTTTAATAAACACAATTTTCTATAGAAAATCCATTTAATTAATTCTTTAATGGTTTCACTCATTTTTATCTCTTACTGTATTTAAAAATTCTTTAATTGATTTTAAAAACGGAAGTAAGTGAAAGTCGTGTGTGGCCCGCACCAGATTTTTGTTTTTCATATGAGTTAACTATCTATAAATAGCTTTATAAACCTTTTTGTCCTAATATAATTATTTGGAAATAATAAACCATTGTGTAATAATCTGTTGCGTTTTTTTAGTGTTTTAAACTCGTACCGTTTTTATTGACTGTCAGTAGTCATTGGATAGTTCCGCGAGATCCTAACCAGAGGCCTCTCACGGTGTATTCTCTCCGAAGGTCTCGAGGGACTTTTCATTTAGGAAAGGGAAATACTTATTTTAGATCTCTCTCTAATATTATTAATAGAAAGTATTGTTTTTTCCGGCTAGTGACTTAAGGGTATTCCCCGCTAGCTCAATCTGTGAGCGAGGACGTGAACCCGTTGCTTTAGTGTAGCTCTGCTGCAACCTTATTGAGGAATGGGAGTTTGTTCCACTTTTCTAAAATACAATATATTTTTCGTTCATTGAAATCTATCAAAATTGAGAAGGATTATTTTATTTTTCTCCCTACCTTACCTTTCTAGGCTATACGGGGTTTTCTCGGGCCAGGAGGTGAGGTCGGGGATTAAATGAAGTCCTCGGCACCGAGACTCGAACTCAACAGTACACAACACCGCGCTTCAACCTTCTCGGTCACCCCGCCCCATAATCATCGAGTAGGATCATTGCTTTTGGTGTTTTAAAAGTTGCTGGAACTGGAGATGCCCACAACCTGTTATAAATCAGGAAGATAGAGAAAGCAATATCTCCGGTGAAAGGAGGAGGGGATGGAGCGTCCTATTATAGGGTGATCTATGGCTTCTGACGGTGAGTCAAGGAGAAGTGTGGGGTCTGCCATTGTTATACCTTCGTATTGTTTATATGTCAGTCCAAAATTTATGGTTGTTTTGGATAATTTTTGTGAAATTGTTGCTTCTATAAACTAATACATCTCCAGAATAAAGAAATTAAAATACTTCTACAATACAGGTAAATATTAGATCTAAATAATTATTAATGACTTTAAGAGTGACTACCCATTGTCGCACTCCCAAGCGATACTAGCTAACTAAAGTTAGTTTTGTCCCCAGATCTCTATTTTTTTAATAATAATAAATATTTATCTTTTCTTAGGTATTTCCCTTTAAAACAATCATTAAAATGTTTAATTAATTATTATTTGTAAAATATAAATATAAAGGCCAATTAACCACTTGAGGTATTTTAGCCCTGAATTAAAAATACGAAAATGTAAACTAATAATAAATAAAAACGAAAATGCTTTAATAATTTACAATAAAAAAAAAAATACAGAATTAATGAACACTTTATGATTTTTCTATTTTCTAATATTGATTAAACACTGAATGAAGTCAGGAAATTTTTTTTTTTTTCATTTGCTTATCCGCCTCTACCCTTGAGGGTCATTCATTGGAATTGAAAAGCCGAAAAAGTATTTAAAAAATAAAAAAATAGAAAAGAAATAAAAAATACTGTTTTGATTAAAAAAAATAAATCACAATGCCTATGAAATTTGTAAGATATAAATAAAATTATCTTTATGTCACGACAAATATGCTTGAGTGTTTTGTGTTGAATTTTTAGTAATATCAAAATAACATTTTGAGTTCAATGTGCAAAATAAAACGCAAATTAAACAAACAACTAATGATACTTACTTACTTACTTACTGCCGGGCGCTACGGTCCAACAAGGACCCGGGCTTCCTCAAGAACTTCCTGTCCTTCGCTCTAGCCCTCCATCTCCTCACTCCAAGCAACTTGAGGTCCTCCTCGACGTCGTCCAACCATAACTAATGATACTATATTTTAATTTATTAACAGTCAGTTTCATCTTACTGTTTTTGATTGACTTTATCAAATATATTTTCATTAAAATATATGTTTGGTTTTGGGAATTGAATGGAGCATAAGTAATTGAATAGACTAGATTTAAATGTTATGAATTAGAAAGCATATAAGATAATATAGGAGCATGGGAATCACGGATTTAAGATGGAGTTCCTTGAGATGAGGATTGATTAGGAAAGATATCGCGAAGGCGGCGGTTGAATGAGGCTTTGATACAGATCAGAAAGCCGCAAACGATTTTTGCCCAAATAGGACATTTCTTCCAAAGGAGATTGAGGACTAAGGACTTTTTTGGACGCCCCAGAGTATTATTGGACGAATATTAGAGGAATGAAGGTTTAAATCTAATGGTGTTTTGTATGAATGGAGTTAATGGAAGAAAATGTGTGTTGATTGATTAAGATTATCTCTTGTCATCATCTGAGAATTATTCATTTAAAATGTATTGATTAAACGAACCATTTGGATTAGTGGTAATAATTTACTAAGGAATTTCCTATAGACCAAGGCAAAAGTAAAGAAATAAAAAACAATCAACAGTCTGTCTAAATAAACGACTGAACCATCCAAGCTGTCGATAGAACACATTCGATTACAGCCCTTCAAGGCAGACCAAACCACACTACAAGTAGCGAGCCTTCTCCTCTTTCACCAGTTTCGTAATTTATACCTTCACTTCTAACGCCCCATTTTGGCAATCCACATACTATTGTAACAGCCTGAGCATTGTATTCCTCCGCTACATACGAGTCCATACAACGAGTTTCAGGTCCCAACAACAGAGGGTAATTTATTTCGTTTTCATTGTATTATTCCTGGGATCGTATATTTCAACCAAAGCCGCTTACAGTATGCAGTATTTATGGTGATAATTCATGGTATTTGACAAGTGTATAAGGATATAAGCAGTAAGCATTTTCTTCTTCTTTTATTTTTTTATTAATGTATATTAGTATCCTTTCCTACCCAAATACGACTAAGCTTATATTTAACCAACCTTCCCTCGCCATAGTAGAAAGATATAGATTTATTCAATAGGATTTCTTGTGATTCACCACAGAGAAGAAACGCTTTCTGACTTCATGGTATTAATTACCACTGATTCATGAAAATTGTACATTCCAGTACGACAATACCAACTTTCTTTGGATATTTAGAAAACTTAATAAAATCCAAAAAATAAAAATAAAATAATAATAGGCCCGAACCGAAGGTTCGATGCCGATACCACCTAACTCCGCCTGCACAGACTCGTCCAATAATCACCGATCAAGCCCAAGCCCCCGAGATCAGCCTTAACGCAATCCTCTCATCGACGTTTTGGCCTACCTTTCGGACACCTACCAGTCGGATTAGCGAATACGTTCCTCAGCGAGCCCACAACTTTACTCGCCCATTTGAGTCTCCGCGATGCTATAAACTCAATTATATTCACAGGGTACAACAATTCCGCGTTGTACAACCTTCTAAACTACCCACTGGACACATTAAAAAAAAAAATAATAATAATAAAATAGTAATAAGAAATAATCATGTTTGCAGATTAATTTAATTCTTTAGATTTCGTAACTGTTTTTTTTAATTATGATCTTTCGGGCCTTATATATGTTGTATATTAATAAAGCGTAGTGGATTAAAGTCATGAGCTGAAATCAAAATAACTATTTTTTCTCACAAACGACGCTGCTTAAATACGATTTTTTTTACAGGATAAATGTCTTAAAAGTTAATATTTTTTTAATGCTTCTGAATTCTTTACTTTAATGCTGATTTTCTAACGTCATCCATTTCAGCTTTAACCTTCGTTTTCCGAATCACTTCCTTTGTCTTATAGGCCTCCAAGAACTGTTTTTTTTTCGTCCAACATTAAAATGGATAGTGCCCATAATTTTCCTCTCACTGACACAAACTTTGTAGTTTGGTAGTTATTTTACGTCGCCAACTGAGAAAAACGTTCTCTGATCGTAAACGGAATTCGGTTTCCTCTCAGAAATGTAGTCCATTGGATTCAAATGCAGCGCAAGCAAATATGCTCAGAAGACTGCAGGACGCCACAGGTTGGACCCGAAAACCCTCATGCCCTGTGAGAAACAGCGATTCAGTAGTCCGGGAGGTTGCATTTCGAGACCTGGACCTCTAGACAATACTGAATATTGAGAAGGAATTCCTCAAGATAGTGCCTTATTGAGTTGGCACCCACCGTCAGTTCCACTCTTCTATAAAAAATATTCTCACGACGAAGTTTTAAATGTCTAAAAACTGTCCCACCTTCTGGTGTGGTTTACAGGCAGTTCTGCCAAATCTTACTTCAATAGAGAGTACTTCAATCCATCTTCTAGGATGATGTCAAGTGGTATCGCTCCTGTAAGGAATTTCACCGTCTCTTGCTACACGGTCTGTACCTCCTACAGTCCAGGAGCCTAACACAGGTTTAGATCACCCATTAAAAATACACCTGAAAATAATTTGATATAATATTTATTTGTCGTATAAACATACGAACTCCAGTCTTGCTGTTAATTGTACCACGATTCGCGCCAGGCGCAACCGAACTGCACACTGACGTCATAAAAAATTTCTCATCGAACATGCACCTGGAACATATTTCATTTTATTCTTTGTGTCGGAATAATGGCGTCTGGCTCCCGTACTATTAGTGACTATTAGAGAAGTCTTTCTTTGTCGTCGCTAACCACTCCTCGGGCAGTAATTCTGGTACCCAGGGGCAGCCTAAATCATACTTTCATATTAGATCGATGTAGCTAGGTATATGAGGCCTCAGAAACGCCTCCTAATGGTCTTTACTTGCCAAAAAAAAAGTTTTTAGCAAGTTCATCATATTAATCATTGTTAGTTTCTTTATTTACTATAACTTTATGGTACTATGGCTAATCCGACGATGCTACAGTAGGAGTCATAAATTTTGCCTATCCAGGTTTTATTAGGATCGGGATCACTAACGAGTACCTGACATCGCACAGGCTCGGGACCACTTTTTAACGTCCCCTCCGACGGACTCATTAATCAACACCCTCTCTGCCTCGCAGGTGCTTTCCTGGTGCCCTACTTCATAATGCTGGCCATCGAGGGGATCCCGATGTTCTACCTGGAGCTGGCGATCGGGCAGAGGCTGAGGAAGGGAGCCATCGGGGTCTGGAACCAGGTCTCGCCGTTCCTCGCGGGAATAGGAATCAGCAGTGCCGTAGTGTCCTTCAACGTGGCGCTCTACTACAACACCATCATAGCATGGTGCCTATTCTACTTCGCACAGGTAGGATCCATACGATAAGATATTTATTATAGACAAAATAAAAGTACTTAGGAATGTGAATACTTATTTTGGTTACTCTTTCAGAGCTTCCAGGCCGAGCTGCCTTGGTCAGAATGCCCCAAGAAGTACTTTCCCAACGGATCTTACGCAGAAGAACCTGAATGTATAGTAAGTATTTATATAACATTAATTATTGAATATTTTAAATTAAATATCAAATTATTTAATATTCTCTTTGAAAATTCCGATGAAGTCATGATAAGTCAAAACATATAACGTTCACACTTCGACAAAGTACTTACCAACCAATTTATCGGCGAAAACCATATTCTTCAGACCAACTCAGTACGTTACCTAGGACTATCTCAAGACCGAACAATGACTTCGAGCTCACATTTCAAGTCGAAAAGAAAGACTCTCTCTCAACCACTGACTGAAAGTACTATACTCTTTTCTATCCAAATCATTGAAATTAAAAAAAATAGACAAAAACTGAACACATATACGTACCTACTTAAACCCATATGGACTTACGGCTCACAGATTTCTGTTTCATCAAAAAATACCCAAATACAAAAACTGCAACCATTTCAATAAAAAACTTTATGATTCATAACGACAACGCTTCTAGGTACGTAAATAACAAAACTCTACATATGGACTTTCAACAAACAACAGTCGACGAACACATACGAGCTCTCTATTTCCGTTTTCATAGTAAACTACACGGACACGACAATAGACTTATAAAACATTTTTAAAAATCTAAAAAATGAACAATTTGTCTATGGCCAAATTTTTTATTTTTTTTAAATTTTATTTATTACAAACAAGAAACATGACATAAAATTCAATTTGCCATCTGCATTTCCTATGCAATAAGCAAATTTGTGGACTGCTGAAGCAGCGGCTCATCTCAGTATAGCTCGTTAAGTGATCAGAATATCTCTTGGCCACCGCCTGCGTTGTCGTCGGGGTGGGCTGTAAGGATTCGTAGAGCATTTTAATGTTTCTGTAAGAGGGTTGGTGTTGTATGTTAGTCTTTGGTGGAAGTTATTGTATTGTTTTGTAGCAGTGGCTGAAATAGTCGAAATGTTTAAGTCGTTATGTATAACGTCATTTGTTACGTAGAACGGTACGTCCACTATTCTGCGCAGCACTTTCGACTGAAAAGACAGTATTCTTTGGATACTTGATGGTTTAGCAGAGCCCCACAGTTCTATTCCGTATGTTCAGATTGGTTTTAGCAAAACTTTGTAAAGAGTTAGTTTGTTGGTTAATTATAATTTAGAACGTCTGTCAAGTAATCTAGATAAAAGACCGTATCGTCTGTTGAGTTCTTTACGTTTTTGTCGAATGTGGGTACTCCAGGTCAGTATTTTGTCCAAGTGAATACCTAAATATCGAATTTCGTCGGAAGTCGGAATAGGAATATTATTAAAGTTAATGGGAGGAGAAGGTTACGGTTCAGGGTGAACACTACATGAGCACTCTTGGACTCGTATATCTTTATTTTCCACCTAGTAGCCCAAGCAGGAATTTTTGGCCAAATTAAAGCATTCTACAGAACAGTAATTTTGTGGGAAAAATCTCTGATATAAAATCAAGTTATTGTTCGATTGTTATATCTAAAAATCTTCACAACACTGAAGTTGAATTAATTTAGTATTTACAATTATGAAATGTTGAATAATGTATCACAGGCTAGTACCCCGACCCAGTACTTCTGGTACCGAACCACCCTGATGGCCTCCGAGGACATCAACAGCCCGACACCCTTCAACTGGAAGATAGCATCGCCTTGGTCATCGCCTGGATTCTCGTCTACATGTGCATGATCAAGGGGATAGCCTCGTCGGGCAAGGTAGATATATCGATTCATAATAATTGATTAAATGAATATATAAATACAGTATTAACAATCGATTCATTTGCAGGTGGTCTACGTCACAGCTACCTTCCCCTACATCGTCCTAATCATCTTCTTCTTCCGGGGAGTGACGCTTCCTGGGATGTCCAACGGCCTAAAGCATCTCTTCACCCCGAAGGTAATCGAGTTATTACATTCATAAATAATCGATATTAATATAGAAATTTTCTAACATTGTAATTTCTGTTAAGTAATTAAAACGCTCTAAGTACTGGAGTATCATTTGCCCTTAGTTAAGAGTTATGACTCCATTACCGCCTGGTTAATAGCAGCCTGTGCCTCGGAGATATGAGAGAAATGTAATGGGATACATTTTTGTTGCCTTGATATCTTACTTCGTCATAGCAATATAATTTTAAATCACAGATAAAAATATCATTCCATTCAATCAAATATTTATTAGTTACATAAGAAAAAAAAATTGATGCGTGCAAAACACGAATTTCACTAACCTCCTTAAAATCAATTAAAAAAGCATTAAATAAATTGAGAGGTACTTTCAGTTTCATGTATTTCATTAAAAAATCGATTATATTACTACCGGCAACAATCACATAAGTTTATCGGCTTTTCGTCACTCTCTATTATTATTTACAACTTTGTGTATAAGATAATGTTTTTTTTCTGAAATCTTCAGCTTCCCAAAGACGTCTATATCATTTTTCTAAATTATTAAAAAAAAATTATATTCCTTTTTTCTCCTTAGATGGTTATCAAATTTGTCCAACTTGTATAAATTAGCCGTATTTTTTATCAATGCTAATAAGATAATAAAGTTTTTTTTTTTTTTTTTGGTCCTAGATCATGAAAGAAGTTAAAAAAAAGTCTAAGTAGGAAGTTTAATCAAAATCGTTTGAGCCGAAAATTCATGAATTGAGAAAATTCATAAAAAGGTTCAAAACGTATGGTATAAAGTAGCACTTTCTGTCAGCCAAGTTTGGTAAAAAAGTTGCTTTAGCATCTCGGGACTTTTCATAACAAGGAATCTATAATACTTGCATAGTTTATATTAAACATTTGGTGCGCGCAAGACACGACTTTCACTTACCTTCTTGATCAAATCAATTAAATACATTTAGAAATGAAAATAATTTGTTAGAATTAATTACATTGAGATTCAATATAAACATATGTTTTATTAAATAATCTTGTTTATTTATTTAACGTCCCTTTATGCTGCTGTGGCTAATCGACGATGCTACAGTGGGAGTCCTAAATTTTGCCTATCAGGTTTAATTAGGATAGGGATTTTTAACGAGTACCTGACATCGCACAGGCTCGGGACCACCTTTTAACGCTCCCCTCCGAAGGACGGCATAACTAAGGATTCTCTTCTTACTCCCATTAAAACATCCTAGGGCTTACCTGCGGGTTTGAACCCGAGATTTCGGCATAGGAGGCTGTATGCTAACCATCCTGCTACAGGTAACCCCTATTAAATAATCTATTATATTATCATCTATGACAATCAGTTAGTTTCAACGCTTTTCATCACTCTTCGTTTAGTTTTACAATTCTCTGTATAATAAAATACTTTTTCTAAAACCTTTAGCTTTTCAACGGTATATTATACATCTATATTACGGTTTTTATATTAAAAAAAAAAAAAGTCTTTATTTTTCTCTTTTTGTTGATATCAAATTCGTCTAATTATATATTTATTCGTTTTTTATCAATGCTAAAAAGTTGATATGGCTATTTTATAGAATTTCACAATGAAAGGTGCTTTAGACAAGAAAATTTAAAATATCGGCATTTAAGCCCTGGCAAACTATTTCAATCAGAATAAAATATATATGATATTAAAGCCCATTAAATGCTGCATCGATGTAGAAAGTTTAATTACATCGTTTGAGCCGTTATTTAGAAAATTCTGAAAATGTGCAAAATGCATGGTAGCACTTTCTGTCAGCCAAGTTTGGTAAAAATGTTGCAGTAAAATCTAAGGTATATATACTTTAAAAAAAGAAATTTCAGTTTCATACAAGTTATCGTTTTAGAGCTAGACTCAGGGGAACCTAAACGTGTATTTCGGTTAAAACTGAAATTAGAAAATTTTCACGATCGCAATACTTTCCCTTATTATATATTTTATGTATAGAGAAGTGAAAGTAAAAACAAAAACAGTTTTTTAATTGATATGAAGTAATATATACACAACAAAAAAAAGAGAAAATATTCATATACAAAGTTCTAAGCCCAACTCACCACGATATTAGGCCGCAGCTTCATTAGAGCCAATAATATCCCAGTCTTATTGGAGAGCCTATCTAGAAAATAGAGCTCTAATTTCCAACTCCACAACTGTTCCCAACTATCGAGTTGAATTTCGGCAACCGTTACAAACTTCTGACGAACTTCAATTTCTCCATCAGTTCATTAATTTCTGCAACATTATAACTGCCTTTCCGTTTCAAATGCGAAATTTCAGACATATAAGGAATACTTAAGAACACTGTTAATTATGACCTATATAAAATGGTTTATTATTTCCAAATTACTGTATACTTTAAAATTCTGGTGCGCGCAACACACGACTTCTACTTTAACCTCCGTTGTTAAAATCAATTTGAATTGTTTTTAAGAATTTTTTAATATAGTTAGATATAAAAATATTTTTTTAAAGAATTAATTACGTTGAATTTAAAAAAAACAACACGTGTTTTATTAAATCATCTATTATATTATTATCTACGACAATCAGTTAGTTTTTTTCGGCTTTTTAATATTCACCGTTAACTTTTACAATTTTATGTATAAGATAATATTTTTTTCTAAAATATTTAGCTTTCCAACGGTATATTATACATCTGTATTACTGTTTTCATGTTCAAAAAACGAAAAATTGCATAAAAAAAGGTTGTTTTTTTTCTCCTTTAGTTGGTTATAAACTCCATTCAACTTGCATATTTAGCTACTTTTTAGCATACCTAATCAAATGAAATTGTAAAGTTCATAAAAAATTAAAGTTACTTTAGAGGGAAAAAAATAAAAATATCGGCATTTAAGCCCTGTTAGACTATTTCAATAGGGGATCACTTGTAGCTGGGTGGCTAGCGTAACAGCCTCCCATGCTAAAGGTCACGGGTTCAAACCCGCAGATGGTCCTAGGATTTTTTAATGGAAGTGAAAAATCCTTAGTTACGCCGTCCTTCGGAGGGGACGTTAAAAGGTGGTCCCGAGCCTGTGCGATGTCAGGTACTCGTTAAAGATCCCTATCCTAATAAAACCTGGATAGGCAAAATTTAGGACTCCCACTGTAGCATCGTCCGATTAGCCATAGTAGCATAAAGTTACGTTAAATAAATAAACAAACAAACTATTTCAATTAGAATGAAACCTACATGATATTAAAGCTCATCCAATTTATATCAACATAGGGAGTTTAATTAAAATCGTTAGAGCTGTTTTTGATAAAATTATAAAAAGGTGCAAAATGCATGGTTTAAAATGGCTGTTCTTCTTTGGCGAATTTGATAGAAAAGTCGTTGTAACCTCTCTATTAGTGCTAGAATTACCACACACACACATAAACTTTTTTATTTAGATTCAGGGGACCCTAAAATTAGTATTTCCGTTGAAAACTGGAATTCGAAAATTTTCGCAATCGCAATACTTTCCCTTACTATATATTTCATATGTAGGTAAATGAAAGTAAAAAATTTACTCGCGCGAAAATAATTTTGTAAATCTTTTCAATTATTTTCAACCATTATCATATAAAATACTCTTTGTGTTGACATACTACCAACGTCATCGGTACTATCACAGTATCTATGTTGAATTCGACTGTGAAATATTAATCTGAGTAATAAATTAAGTAGATTAAAAGCTCTGTATCTTAAAGATTTGTAAAAGAAAATTAATTTTTAACTTTAAATATATTAATAATCAACATACTGTAACAATATTCGCTTACAATCGTAGTAATTTTTAAGATATTGGTATAATAAAGACAATTTTTATTTGCTCTGTATATGTCATTTTATTAGCTATAAAGGTGATTCTAAAAGCCTATGGTCTTCATTTCGAGCCGTAAAATGACCTTTTATGGGTCATAAAACTACGACTTAAGACCTAGTTTTACACAACTTTTCTAAGCAATATTACTTTTCTCATATCGGGCTTGTTTGCGAGTGACAGGAGAATATTGAGCAGATGCTGGTTCTCATATTTAGGTCCAATAACTGTTTATGAAATCTATAATAACATATAAACGTCTCAAAACGTTTTTTAATACAAAGCATAGAACTTAAGTTAATGGTTTATAGGAAAAATATATATATTTTATAAAATAGTTTATATGTCACACTTTCAAACGCTGTAAATTATTACGCAATGGTTTATTATTTCCAAATTACTATATTATGGTATAATTGTTTAAAGGCAATTAATTAATATGAATAGCGGTTAATTAATTAAAGAAAAATGATCTAATAACGGTATATCTTTGCTGTTTCCGAACGAATTCCAATGATTCTCTTTTCTTTTTTTTTTTTTTTTGTAGGAAATTGAATTCTCTATCGAATAGCTCTCAGATTCATATACTTTGTTGATATTTATACTAAAAAAAAACTACAATTTTTTTTAAATTTATTTATTTGATCAGAGGACAAACGGATTTTTTTCTTCATTCGATATTTGGATTCTTTACTATTTTTGTTTTTATCTTTCTTCCAAAAGACTTACAACTCTTATAAGTTGTGGCTTAACCATATAAGACTATATGGTGCAATTATGTAATAGAGGGGATGTAGACCTAAGATTTGATGTATTGTTCAATTGATACAGATAAAAATAAATTTGTTATATTGTTCAAGATATCATAGAGTGTTCCTATTCATCCAATTTTAAATAAATAAATAATTTCTATATTATAAATAAAATATACAAAATGTACAAAATTTGCTTTGTATTCTTAGATTAAATTAAATACATATAAACAAATTAATAATTACTGATATAAAATAGACATATTTAAATGAGAAGAAAACAACAACCACAACAAAATAAAAAATAAAAAGCTTATTCACAATTCTATTGAGCCTAGATATTCATTAAGTGATTAAATATGCGGGATTTAAAGGTAGAAAGAGCGTTGGAGTGACGGATGGAAGGAGGGATAGAATTCCAAAGGATTGATGTTCGAATGAGAAAGGCTCTGTCGAAATGTGCAATGCGGGGTGGGCCGTACTGTATAAATAATTGCGACGATTGAAACGGTAAAGCCACTTCAACTCAATAAAATTGGGATACGGAGGTGTGTACCTAGGGACCCCAAAGATGAATCGGACAAAGCAATTAATTAAGCGTTTTATTTTAACCTCGAGATCCCCAGAAACACCATCGTATACCGCACAGCAATAGTCGAAATGGGGAAATATTAGAGAGGTGACGAGGAGTTTTCGGGTTTCAAGCGGGAATAGGTGACGGAGGGAATACAGTCGCTTTACTACAATAGAATACAGGTACGACGAGAGATTTCGGAAATATGGTTTTTGGGCTTGGTCGAAGGTTAATCCCAGATTCCTGACAGTCGGATGGAACTTTTTAGGATTACTATTTAGGTACAGGGTTGGGATATGTGGAACAGTTTTCAGGAGGTGATGGGATCCTATTACTATTGCTTTTGTTTTTTCAGCATTTAGTTTTAACTTCTATGCTGATGACACTTGTGTGTAATGATCCTACTATTGCCTCTCAAACTCTTCAATCCCGCATCAGAGACCTTGAAGTATGTTATTTGAATTGGAGAATCAAAATCAACTCCAACAAATCCCACCAAATTACCTTTATCCTTAGTCGTAAACATACGACATCCTGTCCTACAGTGTCCTTTAATAATATTCCGCTAGTCCCGGTTGAACAGATTCGCTATCTAGGACTCCTACTTGACAAACGACTAACTTGGAATCCGCACACAAGACTGAAACGGCAAGAAACTGCCCCACGCTTTCGCTTACTTCAACACTTACTGGACAGACGCTCTAACCTTCCACTTAACTACAAAAGGCTCATCTATATTACCATCATAAGGCCTATCTGGACGTACGGAGTTGAGCTTTGGGGCTCTACTAAACCATCAAATTCTTCCCGTATTCAATCCCTACAATCCAAAATCCTTCGTAAAATCCTCAATGCTCCTTACTTTGTCACCAACAAACTCATCCATAAAGACCTTAATGTCCCATATGTTGCTAATTGGCCCGTACGAGGTATCATTCCTCCCATGACAAACTCCACCCCCACATTAACCCACTCGTTTCAATCCTTGCTTCCTCTACCATTCCTGACAATTCTCCGAGGCGTCTGAAAATAAGATGGCCTCGAGACCTTCTAGTGTAGATTACCTAGTGGAGTGATGCCTATGGGCATATTCTCTTCATGTCTTTTCATGTATATTATCTATATTATGATCCAATTTACTTGATGTATTTACTAATACAGTTGTAAATTTCAATGAATTAATAAATAAAAAAAAAAAAATAGTTTTAACTTATTGACTACAGCCCAGTGGCTTATTCGATTTTACGGTATATATATATATATATATATATATATATATATATATATATATATATATATATATATATACAAATACCTCCGTGATAACGACCTGAATAGAAGAAAAAAGAGCAATCTTATTTTTTTTATATTAAGAACAGTTTTCCAGATGTGACTGAAAACAGAAACGGCTTGTTATGCTGAGACGGTTTCTTACGAGGGAACATGAGTTGAGAATAATGCATACTAATGTACATTAGCATACATCGCAGGGAGGGATGGACGGAGAAGCATATGCTGGTGATCCGCTCTGGTACCAGGGATTACTGTTAGGTAACTTGGGGTTTAGCCTTAAAAAGAGAGGATTTAAACTTAAATATTACTTTAAAAAAACAAGGTTCTTTGAACGGAATAGAGACATTATTTGGGATATTTGGGTCGCATAGGAAACAAATCTGGTGCGGGCAACACACGACTTTCACTTACCTTGGCTGTTAAAATCAGTTTAAGAACTATTAAATAAACTTAAAGTGGAAATTTTTTAAAATAAATAGCGCATTAAGTTCAATTACAAACATTTTACTAAGTTTAAATAATCTAACAATATTAAATTGCTACGTATAAGTTTATGTACTATTTGTCGCTTTGTAATGTATTACATTTTATGACATTGTTTGTAAGATAATGTTTATTCTCAGTCTTTCTAGCGGTATATTATACATCTATATTATTATATTGAGGATGTATAGTCGACTGTAGAAAGTATCGTAAGTAGATATAATCGGGAGGTCAGTCTTTTTTAATATTTTAATTTTGCCGACGTTTCAGCGCCAACTCAAGCATAAACAGTTTATGCTTGACATGGCTCAGTAATGCCCTGATGATAGCTCACAAGCTTGAGCTGAAACGTCGGCAAAATAAAATTTAAAAAAAGACTTACTCCCGATTCCTCCTCTCTGGCGCGACAGGCCTTGTAGGCCCTTGGCCGCGTGGTATAGACTCCTGAGAGATATACACACGTTTCTCGATGAAATGTTTAGGGTAGGGTCATCACTCCTTACGCCTATTTTTGCGAGTTGCCACCAGTAAGCTGGCGAGTCTCACTACCCGGGGGAGAGGCTGTGAGTGAGTCCCCATTTAATTATATCTTTAGAAAAGTCCCGCTGGGACTGGGACTCGAACTCACAACTCTGGCGTGTGAGACTAGCGCGCTAGCCACTCAGCCATCGGCTCCCCTTACTCCCGATTATTTCTACCTAAACCCATATTAATATTTTTATGTTCGGAAAAAAACTACCTAAAATATTTTCCTCTTTTCTCCTTTAGTTGGTTATCAAATTTATCCAACTTTAATAATTAGCCTTTTTTTATCAATGCTAACAAGATAGTAAGGTTATTTTTTATGGAATCTACAAAATCTAATGTGCTTTTATTTGAGTCCTGTCAGACTATTCTAATCTGAATGAAACCTACATGATATTAAAGTACATTAAATTTTATATTGAGCCTAATCAAAATCGTTTTCGTGAAAGTCGTAAAAAGATGCAAAATGCAAGGTATAAAGTGGCATTACTGTTTCGTTAACTTCGATAAAAAAATCTTTAAGTATCATTCCATTCTAAATATGAAATTTCATTTTCTTACAAATTATTGTATTTGAGCTAATTAACCCCTTACACACATATCTTTTTGTGAGACTTAAGGGACTTCATATTTGCGTTAAAAACTGGAATTGTTTAATTTTGAAATACTTTTTCTTACTACATATTTCATGTATAAGAAGGTATACAATAACATAAAAAAAAAAAAAAAAAAAAAGCCTGAGTCAATACAAACCATGAACGGTATTGGGTTAATAACATGATAAGAATCAGTAATGTTTCCAGGTAAACGGCTTTGCATATTATGATTAGATTTAGGCTAAACCGCAAATTTATCTGCTCATTTTAAAATAACAACTATTGGGTTGTTTCACATGAAATGTCCGTTTTTATAGTTTCTGAAATACATAAAGGATTTTGCAGGTCTCTGTTGTTTTCTTCCGAATGTTTACATATTTAAAGTAAACAGTTACTAATCCTCTACCTTTTTATTATAAACATTAGCTTCCCAATCAATTACCCACTTTTAATATACCTCTAAATATAAACATGGAAACACGGGATTTTTATTTTTATACGAGTTTAAACTCGGCCATTCAGCAGCTGAGGCCGCTAGAAATATTTGCAAGGCGTTTGGGGAAGGTAGTGTTAATGAACGGACTATGTTTGCTAAGTTTTCAGCTGGGGATACCGACTTGGAAAACTTTCCCCGAGGAAGACCTCCGTCCGAAATAGACAACGATGTCCTCAAACATACAGTAGAAGGAAACCCCTACCAAACAGTTAAATGCAAGTGCATCTACCGTTTTCAGACATTTGAAGTGTATTGGGAAAGTAAAAAAGCTCGATACATGGGTACCTCATGATCTCACTGAGCGGCAGCAAGACCCCATGTTTCAAAAATACCGTGCAAAAAATGAAAGAACTGGGCTCCGAAGTTCTTCCGCACCCACCATCGTCTCCCGACTTGTCTCCAACAGATTACCACCTGTTCAGGAATTTAGACAACTTCGTCAAAGGAAAACTTTTTGAAAATGATGATCAAGTGAAAAGTGCGTTTTCAGATTTTGCTTCACTTTAAACCTCAGTTTTTCAGTTCGGGGATAAAAAAGTTGGTGTCACGTTGGGAAAAATGTGTAAATAAAGAAGGTAAATACTTCGAATAAAATTATTTTGTTTTCATATCGAATTTTTAATAAAAATCCTTTACCTTGAAAACGGACTTTTTATGTGACACAACCCAATATATAATTTTAGAGAAGATAGTAGGAACCACGCAAAAATGTATTTTAATACGTTTCATTAAAACAATAAAAAATATAATTGCATTGATATAGACCTCGACAGATTGTTAAATGATCAGGGCATAATTTTCAATCTCGCCCACGCTAATGATGACTCTTTTTAACGAGGGGCTGATACGGTCCTTTAACTTCATGACGCTATTAAATTATAATAATATAAAATAAATCAATGGAAATCTATATTTGCAAAAGCAAGTTACAATTCAATCACATATTTGATGATCGCAATATCTCAAAAATGACTATGGTTGTAAATCTAAAATTTTTAATGGATGTTTCTGTTACCGAGATATCTTGCAATGGATGTTTCCGTTTCCGAGATATCTTGTAACACGGCTGGGTTTGGAAAAATGTGTCTTTTAAGTGTCGACATTTTTAAATATCGTCATTTAGGCCATGTCAAACTGTTTTAATCTGGATGAAAACTATATGATATTAAATTTTATATCAATATAGCGAGTTTTATCAAAATCGATAGAACTGTTTTTGGTAAAATCATAAACATTTGCAAAATGTATGGTATAAAGTATATACATTGGACCAAAATATTTTTTTATTATGGCTTATCCTGGAGAAGTGCAAAGAGCACAATATCGTCACGCATCACCTCTTTGTAGACTTCAAAGCAGCCTATGATAATGTGGACCTTAATGAACTATATCAAGCCATGAAAGAAATTAACGTACCTATGAAGCTCATTCGTCTTGTAAAAATGACTATGACAGGATCCATGTGTGCCGTGAAAATTTAATCTGATCTCTCAGAAGAGATCAGTATGGACAAAGGGGTAAGACAAGGTGATGCCCTTGCCTGGCTACTCTTCGATCTTGCAGAAGAAAAAGCAGTAAGGGACTCCGGAATCCAGGTTGGTGGAACAATATTTAACAAATTGCTCCAAATCCTCGGCTATGCAGACGACCTTGACATCATAGCAAGATCGGAAAAAGCATTCAAGGAAGCATTCCTTGCATTGGAGGCTGCAGCCAAGAAACTTGGATTTAGGGACAACGCAGAAAATACTAAGTACATGGGCATAGGAGGGAAAGAAGGAAGAAAAGAATACCTCGAAGTTGGCCAGTTCAAGTTCAAATGCGTTGACAGCTTCGTCTTCTTAAGAACCGAAATTAACGAGCAAAATGATATTTCGCTGGAAAATCGAAGGAAAATTAATGCTGCTAATAGCTGCTACTTCAGTCTAAGGAAGCAGTGGCGGAGGCTACTAGAGGCGGCCCAGACTCGGTGACGAGTTGTAGCGCCAGATGATGATGATGACGATGATGATGATGTTGATGGTATAACGTAGCATTTTCTGTTGGCCGATTTCAATGAAAAAGTTGCTGCAACATCTCGGGCGTGTAGTTGTTTGAAATATTTGTTTAAAAATCTTTATTCGGGTTCTACGTATCTTGAAACGTGAACCCTCAAATATTCAAAGGGTTATTCTTTTTATTTGTTTGGTCGATTATACAGTTTCTTTATAATCGACAAAACAAATAAAAAAAAAAGGTTCTTCATTAAAAATAATATTCTTCCGACAGTTCTTTACGGATGTGAAACGTGGCCGGTAACTTTGAAAGATGAATTACGGCTAAAGGTTTTCGAAAATAAGGCACTGCGTAACATATTTGGTCGGAAGAGAGATGAGGCCACTGAGGAGTTAATAAACTTGCAAAAAGCGGATTTGCAGAACTTTTATCCTGTAAATATAATTGCGTCGCTGGCATAAATTTGTTGGGCTCGGTGAGGAACGGATTCCGAGAAAGATGATATTCGCTGATCTGACTGGTAGGTGTCTGAAAGGTAGGCCGAAGCGTCGATTGGATGATTGCGTTAAGGCTGATCTCGGAGGGTTGGGCTTGATCGGTGAACATTAGACGAGTCTGTGTAGGCGGAATTTGGTGGTATCGACATCGACCCTTCGGGTTCGGTAAGCCTATTATTATTATTATTGAAAAATAAATAAACCAAAATAAAATAATTTCATCACTATATATAATAAGTATATATCTTCATGACGAAGTTATATAGTGGGAATCGTTTAAAAGTGGTTTGGATGGAAATAAACGAGACTCAGAAAAGAAGACTTAGCTTGATGAATACACGTGGACGAAGGGATAATGAATACGAGACCCTCTTGCAACGGTGGATATTGATTCTCTCGTTCTTCCCTCTCGCTCTTTCTATCTGTCAGATCCGATTTAATCTGTTTTTATGGACCGATAGGAATGAGAGAGATTCAATCATTTGACAGCTTCAAATCCTCTCAGATCTATTTAATATTTCGTGATTTGTGTTCCTTATTCAGATTCTACCATCTTATTATTATTTGGGTTTTGAACAATGATTATTGTGTCTGGATTCACATAAAAGCTGGCTGTCATTTTCTTTAATCTGACAAATCCTCTTCTCTGGTTCGATTACTTTGCTTCCATCTGTAAGCCATGAATTCCTTTGCCGTCTTCCCCCTTTTTTGTTGTATCTGGCTGATATAAGAAACGCTTCTTTGCTTATCTCTCTTCTCCCTCCCTCGTTGACTGAACATACGGGGGAAGCCTGGTTTTAATATCAGGTACACTTCACAACTGGCCTATAATTCTTCTGAATGTATTTTTCGCCTTGTACTGAAGCCTTGAAATACCCCAGCTACTTCCATGGACGAAAGATCTATCTCCCATGCCAGTAATTTGTGAATTGCGAAAGTGTTTTATATTTTATGACGTTTCTGGTTGATTTTATAGATCCGTGTTTATTATATTCATTCTGTAACCGATCCATTTTTACTTTCTATTCTACCTATTTTATTCGACTTACCTATATATGAAATATATAGTAAGGGAAAGTATTGCGATAGTGAAAATTTTCGAATACCAATTTTCGACGGAAATACACGTTTTAGGTCCCCTGTGTCCGTAAGTGTCCGTGTGAGTGTTGTAAGTCCAACGAGAAAATGAAAAGTCAGCAACTTTTTCATCAAAATCGGCTAACCAGCAGAGCCACTTTATACTATGCATTTTGCATCCTTTTACAATTTTTCCCTCAAAACGGCTCTAACGATTTTGATTAAACTCCCTATATTGATGTAATTTAATGGGCTTTAATATCATGTAGGCTCTATTTTGGTTGAAATAGTCTGACAGGGGTTAAATGCCGATATTTTAAATTATTCCTCTAAACTACTTTTAATTTTGTACATTCCGGAAGATTAACCATATCATCTTAATTAAATTGGTAAAGGACGGCTAAATACACAAGTTCGTGGAATTTGATGACTGACTAAAGGATAAAAGAGCAAAACTATTTTTTTATGTTGTTTTTTTTTTTTATAAATGAAGAACAATTATATAGACGTATAATATACCGTTGGAAAGAGATAGATTTTAGAAATAATATTATCTGATACACAAAGTTGCATTTATAAAAGGTAATATAAAGTGATGAATAGGGAATAAACTTATTTATGATTAATAATTTAATGTAGTTATATTATCTAATCTAAATCATATGTTTCCAACGAAACTGAATACACGTTTTATTAAAATCAACTTTGATTTTTTTTTATTAAAGTATATTTAATAGTTTTTAAATTTATTTTAACAGCCGAGGAAGTGAAAGTCGTGATTTTTCCTCTTATTTTAAATTAGAAAATGATATTTATTTGGCTGTTTGTCTCATGATGTACTTTTTACCGAAAAAATATTTTAGAATTCCCAAAATAGGATTTCTTCTGTTAACATTTGGCTTGCATTTCTCCCATCCCTCGGTCTGTGAATTTTTTTTTTTTTTGATCGAAGCTAAAACCAAGGTAGAGCATTTTATTTTTGATTCCGTTGAGAAGAGCCTCTTGATGAATCTTTTGTCTCCCTTCTGCCTCGGGTGTTACATAGAAATATCACTGATTATTATAAAAGAAAAACAACTAGTATCGTTTACATAATGATTTTTCATTTTATTATTTTTAGTTTATTTATCTAATACAACTTCGTATATTAGGTAAAGTTTTTTTTATTTTTCTTAAACCTTTAGCATTCTAATGGTATATTAGGAGTACTCACTACGTTTGCTATAGCATGCTATCTGTGTTATTTTGATAAACCCGTCGAGTTTCTACAGTTATTTCCTGTATAAAATTGATGGGTTTAGCACAATAGCACAAATAGCATGCTATAGTCAACGTAGTGAGTACCTATAGCTTATACTCCAACAAAAAATACAATTAACCTTTAATAATATTTCTGCTGTTTTCTTCTTCATTTAGTTATCACTTCTTTCATATTGATTTGTGTTTTATCAATGTCAAAACCAACTTTTGTCTTCGTTCTGCATCATGTTTTCATAGAAATATCAATTTATTAATGCCTATTGATAAATATTTATTTAATTAGATGTAGATTATTTTAGGTGAAGTCAAAGTCTTAATATAAAATGGGAGGCTGATAATTAACTTAACACAACTATTTTATTTAATTATGATGCACTACGTTTCGGCTATAATGCTGTCTTCTAGAACAAAGAACAATTTTTATCTGCAAGAACAAATATAGGTTCTTTACAAATAATCAATCTCGTAATCATAACATAAAAAATACATAACAATACAATATGTTTAATTACAATAAATAAAATGCACAAAATAAAATTGCTAATACAACAAACAGTTGTAGATGAAGAAGTCGAGAATGTCCGAATTACGGTTAGGATCTGTTGGCCATTAGGTAGGGGAATCGGGAGGTAGGAGATTAAAGCGTCGCACAGTGGTTCCAAACGCACTTTTATGGGACAAAAGTCTGTAATTCTCGCCCATTTTAACGTCATTTTGTTACTTAGTAAATTCACTCTAAATGGTATGATTGGCATATTTTTAGCTCATTTTTATATCATGAAAATTTATAAGTTTTGTCGATTATTTCAGAGAAATGTCTCTGCAACTAATTGAGACGTTGATTTCCAAAAGGTACTAAAGGACATTTTTTACGAAATTGATTTTTTTACATATTTGTATTCTCATCATTTAGTTTTATCCAAATCTTAAATTTGATTGTATCTAATGAACACTCATGTCCTTTAATAACGTGATTTAGAAATCCTATTAATTTCTTAAGATACTTATTACACATTTAGTTTCATTCTAAATCATAACAGAACATTTCATTTCATAACTTTAATATGGTTTTATTAATATAGTAAAGAAATAATTCTAGATTTTAATGCGAAAATAATCAAATTAGCTAGTTTAATAATATAGTAATGAGAGATTTTCGCGCTTCCTGTTAAATTCCCCAGAATGAATATAGTACCTTTTGGAAATCAACGTCTCAATTATTCTTGTATAAATCTTTATATATCTATCTTTCCTGCATTTAACTTTGTCTAGAATCGTTATTAGGTGAGTTTAAGGAATTTTTTGGGTTTCATATCACGACTTAGTGATTTTTTAAGATTTTTCAAAAAATGTCAAAAAAATTAAAATTATTTTAAATATATCAATACATACATAAAAAAATAAAGTGCAAAATACTTTCAAAATTTTAGTTTTGTTTCTAGTTTTACCGACAAAATTTCAAAACCGTAAATTGATTTCTACGTTTTTGGTAAAGCAGAACGCATTGTTGGCTATAAAAATTTCTTAAATGGAAAGACAAGAAAAAAATTTACATATAAAATTATTTTGAGGTCTTCCCCAATTTTTCCAAATGATAAACCATAATGAAGTACTACCCGAAGAGAGATACAATCATAAATTTTTTTTTGTAGGGTATTTTTGTTATTTATTTTCCTTAAATTTAATTTTGTCGGGAGTTGACTGCAGACTGAAACTGATTCTAAAACTCTATACATATTTTTCTCTATTTAAAAAAAAAAAAACACTGAGTTTTGGGCGTATATGTAGGCAAGCTTTCAATTTTATTTGTTTTTATTTTTTATGCGTCATTTCTTTTAAGCTTATCGGCTGATATCAACATCGGAACGTTATTAGAATCTTAATATACTATTCCGTTGCTGAGTTGGCCCGAACCCGGTATCACTCCTTCCATGACAAACGCCATTCCCATTCTAACCCACTACCTCTAATCTTTGCTTTCTATTCTATTCCTGATTATCCTCCCAGGCGTATGAAAAGAAGATGGTCTCGAGAACTTTTGGTATAGACCTAGCAGAAAGTTTCTCTACATGCTTTTAATCCTGGAGTAGTATATTTATTTATTTTGTTATCAAATACAGTTGTGAATTTTAGTAAATAAAAAAAAATTAAAAAACGTTAGATAGATATTTGGAAAATTCTCACTGACTACTAAAAAGTGCAATGGGCAGTTTCTCTTTATGTTTATTTCATGTTCTTTATCATTTCAGCATATTTACTTGTTGTATTTTATACAGTTGTAAATTTCAATATAAATATATTTTTAAAAACATGCTGGTTACAGTGGGACAGACTGACAGACCCGCTGGTGTGGCTGGAGGCTGGTACCCAGATCTTCTTCTCCTTGGGACTCGCCTTCGGAGGCCTCATTGCCTTCTCCTCCTACAACCCCGTCAACAACAACTGTTATCGCGACGCTGTCATGGTCTCACTCACCAACTGCTTCACTTCCATGTTCGCTGGCATAGTCGTCTTCTCCATCATAGGTAAGTAATCAGTAAGTGTTAGTAGTATATAACATTATCATTCCATTGTATCTGTGTTGTTGGTTCAAACAACTTGAGTCAACAAGAAAGCTCCGTTTGGTTCCGTTTCTCCTGCCTTCCAGTTCCGTCTGTTGAGAAGGTTTTTTGAATGAGCTATGTATTGTTTAGATTTGAACAGGATGATTGTGTTGATCGACTGTCGACTCAAAATGTCCAAGACTCAGCTGAGTAAAGAGTACCCTTTTAAGAAACGATTTGTTGTCGCTGACAACAAATGCAGGTTAAATACTTCCTTAAAGTTCTCGCCAACCCTTATCACCCACTAAAACCTCAATTTCTTCTTTCTCCGCGAGAATGACCAGTGAAGCCCACTCTTTCCTCTCGGGTCCACGATGTGATTCAGCCTTTCCGCCAGAGTTTGGAGCAGCTATACCCCATGGGCCGTCCCCTATCCCTCCCTGGTCCGTCCCTTCTATCCATTATCAACTGGCTCTCACACGGCTCCACCTAAGGTATATCAGTAAGAATTTTTAGAGCTTATCGATGCTAATGTTCTTTACATAGACGGCTCTCGGGGAGAATGATGCGCTGGGGCTGCAGTTGTGAGTGAGGCCTAACTTAGCATCATCGCCCTCCCTTCTATATCCAGTAGCTATACCGCCGAAGTAACTGCCATCCTCCACTAGCTCCTCTCCCAGCAATCTACCTCTCAAGTAATAATATCCACCGATTCCCTCTTCACTCTCTTCCTCCTGCCGTCTCAACGCGAAGAGGTTCTGCTCACGCGACTTCGTATAGGACAATCTCGGTTGACCCACACTCACCTCATGGCCCGAGCATCTCTTGCTCCTCTGTCGATCATGTCAGATCTCCTCCCTCAATACTCCACATCCTCACAGAATGTCGACAATACACCGCTTCACGTATTCTTTTCAACCTCCTCACCGATCTGTCGCTTCTTCTCTCTGATTCCTCTCCTCATATGACTAACATCATTCGCTTCCTAAAGTCACACCATCTTTACTCCCAGATCTAAACTATACTCTCCCTCTACTCCTATAATCATCTGACCTGTGTCTAATGGTGCAAAGGCGAACATGACCCTGGTGGTTGTCGTCTTAAAAAAAAAAATAAAAGAAACGATTTGTAATTTGTTTAGAAAGTAAAACTTCTTTAGGCGCTATTACGGTGTAACTGAATGCTTTGGATGAGATCAATGCAATGGAAACACTAATTCTCTCGTTTGCGACAAGTCGTATTGTTTTCACACTATCACAATTAATATTAGTTTCCTCACATAAATGGCACCGTAATGGTGCATTGTGTGCTCGTAAAAGGTACTGAATCTTCTGTTTGGCCGATTTCGATGAAAAAGTTGCTTTGACATCTCAGGCATATATGTTTCTAAAATATAAACTTTCAGATTTAGAAAATTTTTACTATCGCAATACTCCCTTAAAATTCATTTCATTTATATGTAAGTGGAAGTAAGAACGTCTTTATGTATAGATATAGAGTGATTATTTGTGTATTGATAGAGTGTATTGATATTGTTCTTTTTAATAACGTATAGCCTTACATGCCCAAGCTGAAGGTTATATTACTATTTCTCGAGGCAGTAATAAAGTATGCTTGAGAGCATTCAAAGTTGTGAAAGTTTTTACTTGATATATTTTGTGCTTAGCCCGAGCGAGGGTTGGACTTTGCTGTCTAAACTTAGCTACCTTGGCTGAGATGATGGATCTCTCCCGTTTCCTGTTTGATTAAATCATATATCATATAACATAATGGAGGCTCGAGGCTCACCTGATTACGGTTAGAGTGCCTTAAAAACTAATCTATCTCTGTACAAAACTTTGTCTTGAATCGAATTTTTAAGTTGAATTCATCGTTTTATTTTTACTTTATCAATTACCTAAAGTATAAAAAGCAATATGAAAAAAAAAATAGCTATTTTTGTCCTATTTTAAAAGTTATTTTAAGATCATTCTTAATGCTTGCTTTTCTTGGATACTTATTACACAAATTCTCAAACCTTTTAATTAACTACAAAAGGACTATTTGCATGACCATCATAAGGCCAATATATAGTTACGGAGTTAAGCTCTCCAATTATTCTACATTAAAAAATAGATCATAACTCACTCAGTTATTGAACATTTAGTTTAATCATAAAAACCGCATCCATAGAAATATCCATTTATATCTAACTAACATTTTACGAATAAGAGTATTAATATAATAATAAAATTTTTTTTTCTTCTCTACTATTAAACCTTGATTGTTTTTTTTTATTATTTTATATATATATATATATATATATATATATATATATATATGTATATATATATATATATATATATAAATATATATATATATATATGTTTTATCATTGTTATACAATACCTGTTTATGTTTATTTTAAATTCAAAATTTAAAATCAATGACAGAAGAACATGTGTTTTAAAACAAATATATCTTTCCTTTCTTTTTCAAACTTTATTTTTATCTAAGGTATATATATTATGTACAAATCGTTTATTATAATTTTAAAATAGTTTTCTCAGAGGTATAACTCTATTAAGATGATGTATAACTTTGTATTATAAACAATGACAAACTCTATTACAATGGGGGACTTCCCCAAAGACAAATAAATAAATACAGTCTTTACAATTCAAAATGCTTCCGGGATTCCTCGAAGATCTTTGTTTTTTATGGGATAAACCTATTCTTTATGACCTTAATGTTCTATATGCCTTAGATTTTGCCCGAACCACCTATCATTTATTTCAAGACTAACACCTCTCACCAATTTCAATCCTTGATTCCTCTTTAATTCTTGATAATCCTCCAAAGGGTCTGAAAAGAAGATCGCTAAGAATACTTTTTAGAGTGGTACGAAAGGGGGGTTTATCTACATATGTATTATAACACTGTTTTATATTTTCATTAAACTTATTAGATATATTTATCCTGATACAGTTTTTTTTTTTTTTTAAATTATGCTATGCTTTTGCTAAGGTATCCTTGGGTTTTTCACAGAAACGGGAATCTAGTTATCAATGTTCACACCTGTGGAGTCATTTCATTTTCAATTTTGAAATAAATTAAGTTTCTGCTACTGTCTCTGCCCAATCGTATTTTTCCTCAAATGCAAAAGTGCCTTTAGCACATGATTGAATACAGATGAGGATGCAACTAATTGTTATATAACAGCCTTTTTGAAAATTGGCGGTTCAGGATTATCAAAATTTAAAGAGGTAAAATAGGCTGATAAAAGTGTGAGAAGAAGTAACTAAGGAAAACCTTAAATCAACCCCATTTCCTTATTTAAAAAAAATATTGATAAAAGTAATATTTTATCTCAAGGGAGCTCGTGGCTGATGGCTAGCGCGCTAGTCTCTCATGCTAAAGGTTGAAGTTCAAATCCCAGTCTCAGAGCGACTTTTTCATGCATTAATTTAATGGAGATTCACCCACAGCCTCGTCCCCGGTATGTGAGACCCGTCAGCAAATGGTGGCCACTCACAAAATTAGGCGTATGGGGTGATGACCCTACACTACAAAATGCATCAAGAAACGTGAGTGTAATCTCCCAGGAGATTACACCGCAAGGCCTAGGGCCTACACGGCCTGTCGCGCCACTGGAAAAAAAATATATATATTTTATCTGAGAAAATTCAAGATTTCAAATAAGTGAATGTTGAAAACAATTTTTTTTTTCAGGTTTTAAAGCAACCCTTAATTACGAACGATGTTTAGAAGAAATGAACAGCGGACTTCCAACACAACACCTCGGACATCTTGCTAGTAATTTGGAAAATGCGACCAAGTCAGTCTTGAATTGCGATTTACAACAAGAACTTGAAAATGTAAGGTTTACCTTCTTTAATATTACTCGAAAAAGATTAACATTTTTTATTATTTATTTAACAAGTTTCTGATTTTTTTACCCTTTGAAGTGCGAGGCAGGGACCGGGTTGGCGTTCATCATATTCACTGAAGCCATCAACCAGTTCCCAGGAGCCCAGTTCTGGTCCGTTCTCTTCTTCTTGATGCTCTTCACTCTTGGGATAGATTCGCAGTTTGGCACGCTGGAAGGAGTCATCACTTCTATTGTCGACATGAAACTTTTTCCGAACTTGAGAAAGGAAATCCTTACAGGTACAAAAATCTATTAGGTCTATCAAGTTCGAATAAATTTTACCGGTAGTCATTTTTGATACGATTTTTTATACCAGTAATTATTTATTATTTTCTAATTTTAAACTGAGAAAAAATTTCTTGTATGACCTATAATTCTTGTTTTGAAGCCATTGTACATTCCTTTATAGGTGAAAACAAGTTTTGGAAAAATGCATTCAATTCTGGAAGTTTGGAGAAACTATGAGAAAACTATATCTACTAATTTTATTGGGTTGTTCTGTTTTTTAAAGTTTTTATCTCAATACCCTTCTGTATATAATTTTCTGAATATTAATTAGTATGGAGTTAATACTTATTGATCTCTTCCAAAAGAAAACGTTTCTGTAACTCTGTAATATTTCGCTACTAGGAAATTATTTAGTCTTTACCGATATGTCAAAGCGTTACTTTCGTTTAATTTTATTTTACGAGCTAAAAATAGACCAGAACAGTTCCCAAACGGCCAAGTACATCAACCAAGTCTTGGGAGAAAACAGTATTAGTGAGTGAACCGTGTAATGGTGGTTCGAAAAATTTTGAGAGGGAGCTTCAGCCTGAAATAGAAAACAAACTAGTAGAAATACTTCTTTCTTTCATAATAATGTCCTAAGAGCTTTGGTGGAAGAATATTCCGGAACAATCGTTAGAGAACTTGGAGTTTCCCGATAAAACAAAATTGACCACCGATAATCACCAAGGCGATTGGATAGCTAAAGAAAACCCAATGTTGAGTTCCTTAATCATTCAAATACACCAAAAAAAAAAAAAAGAAAATGCGTTATGAAATTTGACCCTCACTTCTTTGCTGGAGCAACTACGATAAATTTTCGTACACACCAGCCTGACTTTCCGTACCTCACTCTAACTGATTACTAATTAATTTAGGTACGTACCGTAAAATGGGGTAAATACGAACACTCTATGGTATCTTGAGCAATATAATTAAAAATTCTAAGATTTTTTTTTTTTCTAAATACCCAGTAAGTAAATGTCACCAACTGAAATGCCATAATTTGTAGATGATCAGTTGTGCACATTTAACAGTCTTTATTTTGGGTTTGGTTTTGGTTTTGTTGAAGTTCTGCAAAATTACGAGGGCTGAAGACTTTTTTCAAAAACTTTTTTTCAGCTACGAAAGTACCTTTCAATGACTGGAAAACAAAAACCATGAGCCTGAAAGAGTTTAAAAATTTGTTGATTAGACTATTGCATAATTTGTCTTCTAATCCCTGTATCACTTAAACCTATTTTTATTTCTCCCTTTTAATCGAATTTGCAAATACACAGGATTTTTTACTCAAAGGAAGGGATCTTCCCCTTTATTTTTTATATATAATTTAATGAAAAATAAAGATAATTAAAAATAAAGTTTAAAAAAAATGAACAGACCGCTGCGCATGCCCCAGTCTAAAGTATGTTGGTAACGCCATCATGGTTACGAAATCGAAGCTTGAACCCTGTAAAAAATCGCATAACGCGCCTAAAGAAGTTTTCACTTCAAAAAATTTTGTGCTGGATCTTGTGGATGATTGGCTCTTTTTTTTTTTAAGTTAAAACTTCTTTGGGAGCGTTATGTGATTTTTGGAAGGGGTAAAAGCTTTGATTTCGTTACCATGTGATGTTACCAACATTACTAGGGCATGAGCAGCGGTCTGTTCATTTTTTAAAACTGTGTCTTTAAATATCTGTTTCATTAAAATATATATACGAAATAAAGAGAGTAGATCCCCTATTTTAAGTCAAAAATCCTGTTGTATTTGAAAATTTCGATTCAAAGGAGAAAAAAAAAAATAGGTTTAAGCGATATAGAGATAAGAAGAATAAAAAAAATTTCATTAACAATAACGGTTGAAAAGAAAAGAAAATCGAAACGTTTTCAGAAAATAAATGGTCGAAACTACTAAATTGTTTCATTCACTGGCCGCTACTCGGACTAAATTCCTTCTAGGGCAGGTCCATCAAAAAGTATTGTGGGTATGTAATTATCGCCAAACTCATATACAGATCTGCAGTCACACATTCTGATTACGATGGCATAATTCAAGATGATATATCTCTACAAAATGATGATGCTTCACAATTAAAGGAAACAATAATAACAAAACATGAATTTTCAACATACGCGAATTAAAAAAAAATTCACTTCTACCGATTGTCCCTTTGACTGCCTGAATTTTATTTTTTTTCCCCTCTTGTACATCTGTTTGATAATAAACTCTACCTCGCCTATTTTCATTTCAGGAGTCATGTGCCTTGTCTGCTGCTTGATATCAATGTGTTTCGCGCACGGAGCTGGGAGTTATGTTTTCGTTTTGTTCGATAATTTCTCCGGAAACTTTCCACTTCTCATCATAGCTCTGTTTGAATGCATTGCAGTGGCCTACGTTTATGGTTTGAAGAGGTTTGTATTATTCATTCCTTCATTATTCAAAACCTTTTCCAATTTAAAATTCCAACTTCATGGTCAATTCCTATCCCATCCCATTGACGTACAAATAGTCTCATCCAGTCTTCAAGACCTTTTTATATTTACTAACCCTTACTTTTATTTTAGATTAATTTAATTTTACTGCCCTTTAGAAATAATAGTATTCTTAATATTTAATATAAAAATATATACTCACATTAACTTTTTATAATGGAATCATTTTGCAAAAACTGTATGAAACAGGAGTATTTCTGGATGTCGCTCAAGTATTCGATCGAGTCTGGCATCGCGGGTTTCTATGCAAACTAAATATATCACTCTTACCTACTATCTTATCCTTCAGTCCTTTCTTTGCCATAGATTTATCACTGGCTGTCAATGTTCAATCTTACTCGAAAAGCCAATCAGCCTCGAAACTCTTGACAGCCACGTATGTAGACGATACAACAATCATAACATAACATCTCAATCCTACGCCTCTTTCTCTCCTTGATGAAAACCTTACCTCGCATTCACTGATTGTCTACTGACAGGCGTGAATAAACTTCAGAACTATAATTAACATTAAAAGTATGCCTTATTATTAATGTTTATAATCTTGTAAAAATGGTTGACTCTATGTAGATATTGAGAAGAAGTTAGTTCGGCATTAAAATCATTAAAACAATTAATTAATAGGGAAACTTCATTTATCATGTTAATGTTTCGGCCTAAACTTTAGGCCATATTCAGGGCTATAAAACAAAAGATAGCAACGAGGAGTAGAAAACTTTGTAGAGTGACTAGACGAATGTTAAGAACTAGAAGACCGATGCTGAGCGGGTTTAATGGACTCAAAGAATCGTTGATTATTGCTGTTGTCGTTGAGGTAATTTAGGTATTGCATGTATCTATCTGTATATTATTTATTAGTCATATTTAATTCCAGGATAACTATTGAAGGCACTGTGCCTTGGCCACGTCGAAAATAATATTTCCATCAGCTGATACGACTATGCATTTACTTAATATTATGACTCCAGGTTCGCTGATGATATAGAGCTGATGACGGGAAGTAGGCCAGGGCTGTACTGGCTGATCTGCTGGAAGTACCTCTCCCCGCTGGCGATGAGCCTCATCTTGGCGGCCAGCATAGCCGACCTCTTCATGTACGGGAGTACCTACCCAGCCTGGGCCGCGGACATCGGGGAGACGGTACCGCACGAGTGGCCGCTCTGGGCCATCCTCCTCGCCTGTCTCCTGGTCACTGTGGCCGTCATATGGATACCTTTGGTAGCCATCTGCAGGTCAGTAGTGTTCAAAACAAACCATATTATAGTATGATTTTTGATTAACCTATAAAAAATATACGCAAAAGTAAAGAAAGCAGGAGTTCCTCGGGTCAGAGGAAGAGGGCGCGGAATCCTCAGTTAAACGTTCCGACCTGAGACGAGAACTCATAATTATTTTCATTCAAAGATTTTGGTCAACTGTTTCATAGTAACGGGCATACATGGCATGCCACCCATTGGAAATTCTTTTATCCAGGAGTGTATTTTTTAACATAATGTCAGGAACCATTATTTTCTGTTTTCTCTCAGCTCGGCTGTTTAGCTGCTTGCCACCCCCTATTAAAGTAAAAAGAACAAACTACTGATTACCAATCCGTTATTACCGCAAATTGATGGGTAAGATTCATCATAAATTAAATAAATTTAAAGATGGAATGGCTGAACAGGTTCAGTTGACATTGCAAAGGTGATTCCTTAACTCTGGATCTTTCCTAACTGGTACAGTACAGTAAACCCTCGTTTTAACGAACTCCAAGGGACCAAAAATTCTCTGTTCGTTATAAAGAATTCGTTATATCGATATCTATCGTTATATTGTATGTATATTATATGTCTTGGTATAAATTCAGGTGTTAAAAAGAAATATTTTCAATACAGCGTTCACTTTCAGGCACATGTTTATTTAGAAACTACAAAAGCAGTTAAAAACTATGCACTATTTACATATATCTATTTTATTTTACATTCTACATAATACTTTAAGATTAACATAAACCATCATTAAAAATACAAAACTTAAAAAGGAACTTACAATGTCAAAATCACAGCAATTCATATAAAGTTGAAATAATTTTTTTTTTTTTTTTTTGCACATCCCGGTAAGATGCAACGGAGGCACCGATTTTATATTTATTAGCGATAATCGTTGATAGAGATTTTGATATCCCGTATTTTTCCGGAATTTTCGATTTCGGCTCAATTTTTTTATCCACTTCTTGGAGAATCGCCAACCTTGTATTTAAATCAATGGATGGAAGCAAGTAATAAAAACAGAAAAACTAGCTAAAACTCTAGAAACTAGAAGCTGCCACAGACTGTGAATCACAGAATTGAGCTGAGTAGAAGGAAGAGGTAAGGATTTGGACAGAAAGGCGCCGCTCTTTACTGGGAATCAAGACGTATCGTAATTTTTTTCTTCTTTATTTTTCGTAATAACCGAACAAATTCGATTCTGAGCTCCACAAAAGTATTTCGTTAATTCGTTATAAGAGAATATTTCGTTATGAACGAGGAGAAAGCATAATTTTCTATTAATTTTTCAAGGGATCGCAACGATAGTTCGTTATAAACGGGTGTTCGTTATAACCGTGTTCGTTAAAAAGAGGGTGTACTGTATTTTAAAGTGTAAAATTATTTCCTAAAAGTTAATAGTTTTTTTTACTAAAACTCTATTTTAATAAATACAGATGAATCTAATCTATTGCTTTTTGTGAAGGTTATTGAGTGTAGTCATCATAGACGACAATGAGAAAGCTTGGTTTCCTTCTGGCGATCTGAAAGAATTCCATGGTATCGTGGAGCACGAAGTCACAACCGCTGAAACACTATTTTTCTGCATCAGACCGGACGGAAGTGAAGGTTTCTGCTGCCCAACTAGCCCACCAGATGAAGACTAGTCTAGAAAACAATAGTATGTATATTATACAAAGGTCATTTGTGTAAATAGTCTTAGATGTAATTATGTAACATAGACTGAGAAGGAAAGTATTGAATACATCTGTGTTACATGAGAATGATGCTGAAACTAATGTATTTTGTCTCTTTTACAGAAATTTTTATCATTATTTGGCACAAAGTACGTTTATCTCATGATTTGTCCATGTGCACGTGTTTCTTGTTTAAGTTTATTGACAAACTCTGCTAAATTTATGGCAATATGATATAAAACATTCATGCATAGTTTAATATATAGTAGTATAGTTTATGTGCTTATTTTAAAATATGATAAAAAAAGGCTGGAGAATAACATGATGAAACCATTTTTTAATTTAACATATTACTTCTTGACTGATTCATAAATTATTAAAAATAATTTTTAATGTTATACTTAAGGTGTTTATATGTTTATTTTATGAATTTTCTGAAGTTTTTATAATAGCAAACTACAACGAAAAGAAAGAGGCTGATTTATTGTTTATATTTATTTCTAAAAATATGAAAGTCCATACATTTAATTTTACAGATCTAAGAAAATATTAACTACTTCAGAATGTAATGGAATCTTATTAAATAATTCTCATCCATGAAGGTGATTCTTACAAATGAAGGCTTAGTTAAAATAAAACTACATAGTATTAAAAGTAAAATAGTATAAGTATTATAACAAAATGCCTCTGAAGAATTGCAGTTGACAATAATTTTTAGCCTGTCTAGAAACTGTGGACAATACTGTACTAAATACTAGTGGATGTAGAGAATAGTTTTCCTAGATCTTGTGAGTGAATTGGTCATTCAGTTCTTAATAGTATCTTCTAAGTATAATAAAATATAATTATTCAAATAATAAATTAAATATATATTTATTATAAATTAGATTTTATTTTATTTGATCTCTCATAGAAGTTAGTCTGTCACTGTGGTATTCTTTTGGTTTCGGAACGTTTTACCATCCAAGGAATGTAATATACATAATTTTAGCCAATTGTCGAGACATAGGTACACGAATCCGTGCTGGGTCCCAAAAATGCAGATCTTGACGATTTAGCATTTTCCGAGCCAATCACTGGGACCCGATGATATTATTATAGAGAGCAAAAGTAAAGTCGTTTATAATAAAATTAACAATGGAAAAATAAAAAGGACGTTCAACATATAAAAATAAAAAGTTCCAAACTCATAAATACTATTTTGTTACCAGTTAGTATTTGTTAGACTGACATTAGTATTAGAAGTTACAACTGTTAAGACAATAACATAATTATTAGATTGTAAATATTTGTTTCTATTTGACAATAATTTTAAAGATCTGTTTACTCATGGCCTGTCTTAGATTTATTTAAAATTTCATATAATAGCTGTTAAATACCTACAGCAGTAATGTACCATTCCCTATAATCTCACCATTATATAATTTGCGAGATCAAATCTTAAATGTTTATTATTTGTAATATATGGGGAATTTCATTTTATGTTTAGAGGTGATTACATTACATTAATTTTAGGTGTTTTTTTTTTGTTTTTTTTTCATCATGTCAAAATCATAAAGCATTATTTCTCTAAAAAAAATAAATATAATAAATACAAAATGGTTGACAATAATTATACGAATAACATTACTTTGAATATATATCATAGGAATAAATAATGTCAATAATGAGGAATAATAATAAAAGCAGATGGTTTTTATAAGAAATAAGAGAAAGTGGATAAAATGCTCCTTTTAAGTTGTTTTCTCTACTCCAGCATTGTTTTAGGTGTTATATTGAAAATAATATAGCTATGTGGAAATGTAAGGGCAATAATAACTACAACACATTTCAAAAAAATTAAAATATATATATTAAATGTGAAAAATAATTAACACTACGTGTAATAATATACGGAAAAGTTGGTTCTCAGTGCAAATAAACATTTAATTAAGTAGAAACTTAATTTATTAAGTTATAAATTAACTTTCCACTTACTTAAGTGTTTATCTGACTGTACCCAGAACCAATTTCTCCCCTATATATACACACAGTCAACCATTCCTACTTCACTAAATATAAAAATATTAATACAAATGTTTAATAAGAATAAAATATATTAAAGAGGAATAAAAACAGTTTCATTTTCATGAAAATTCATTAGGAGAATGAATCTAGAAAGAAATTCATAAAATTCAAGATTAGCTGACAGTCAACTTAAAGATGAAGGTTTAAAATTAAAATAATTAATGGAAATTATACAAAACATTACTGAAAAAAGTAACAAAAATAAATATAAATAATTTAAAAGTGATTAGACAATAACATGCAATTTCACCATAATATATCGTAAAATGGCTCTAGTTCATTATAAAATTAGCATTTCACTCTATCATGACTGTCTTCGGTAATATAATGAATGTTCTTAAATGCAATTTTAAACTAATGACCCTGAAATATAGTGCTTGATATTCTTTCACTAAAATACTGCACATCCCTTAATGTGGAAAGAAATATGTATCTAATCAAAAACCCGTACCTAAATAATAATTAGTGGTTGCCCTGTAAACCCAAAAAATATACCTTCATTCACATAAAAAATCCTCCCCTGGCCTACCAATCTTTGTTAGTTCCATGTTTTATAAATTGCACACCTTGACTTCATTATAATCCACCATTTTAACACCAAAGTTATTTTTTCTAAACTCTAGATCTCTAATTTTCTTCTTGCACATGATTTCTTGACGTAGTCCCCACCCAGAGACACAAACAGAGGACTAGTTTACTTCCAGATAATTAGTGTTTCACCTCAGAGGAGTCTATGACAATTTGTGGTATTTTTTGAACTGAAACATATGAGTAAGGTGTTCAAACCTACATCATAATCTCCAGCAAGCCTGGAATGCCACTCTCATTGTTTATCAGCGAGTCTATCAGACTCAGACTGGAGGAAATTCCACTGACAATTCCCACATCCACAACCTGTGGGATGCTCTCTATGCGGTAATGAGAGCAGTGCAAGAATTTATTAGAAATCAAAGCCTTTGAATAATAACAGAAGTATTTAAGAAAGGGTCTAATAGAAAATGAAATGCCAGATAGATTTGGGAATAGGATGAAAGAATACATCGGCAAACTTGTTCCAAATTCAATATAAATAATATCTCGACTTTTATATTAGAACTTCTAAAACAATTATCTTAAATGCCTTCAATTCAAATATGCTTGCCAGTAAAACCACACACAAAAAAGCTTTCTAATAAATTATAATTATTGAATAAGTTAATGGAATAAAAAAAATAAAATAAACATCATTATTTCAAAAAACCTGTAATTTAAATATGGGTAGGGACTTAACTTTTGAATATCCCATGAAAATATTAGTTGGAGCAAAAAACAAATCTAGAATAGTTAATTTATTCACTTTTTTATTTTTAAAATGTGACATGATGAATTAAAAAAGAAAAAAAAAACATAGTGAATTGTAATCACCTCAATAACTAATGAACTTAGGTACTTAGTATTCTAACAATAGAAATCTTCAACACCAGTATAATATATTTTTTGTATAATTAAGGTAATTTATAGTCAACTTAATGTTTTACAAAGCCAGATTTTCAACGATACATTTTTGAAACGATCAGCTCATCTCTTTTTCATTATTTTATCTGGAAAATATTTTAATATCATTTATCAAATCAAATAAAATTGGAAGGCTGAAAATATAATATTCTTAAAACAGCACTCGAAGTTCTGATATACTGTTAACACAGTTGTTATTGGAACTTTAATGATATGAATAAAAATATGTATATTTATATATGTTTACAGTTTCAATTTGACAAGGAATATTGTTACGTTTAAGGAAATAATGTTAGTGTTAAAAATGTATTAGCAATATGAACAAGTTTCATTTAAATAATTTAGTTTCTGTTCCAAGATTAATAATTATGAATGTTCAAGAGTGGTTTTTAAAATAACTTACTGTATGTTAGCATAGTCAATTAAAGTGTAAATATGGTTAAGCTTATGTATATGTTCTTTGTTGTAGATAGGCACACATTTTATGTGAAATTTAGCAAAATAACATTAAGGGAATATTGGAAATAGCCGAGTAGGGGGGAAAATTTGTATCGAATGATTTATTATTATCATTTTATTTAATATATTTATTTTTTTAATTATCAAAACCATATAAAATGATAGTTGAGCACTTAACAAACATAATTACAATACAAATGAAAATTTTTAGAGACAATAAACAACTATTTGATGAAGGCATCAATGATGAAATCCTTGGAAACCTAAAGGAGTATTTAACTATCAGATAATTTCACTTAAAAATTTACTAAACAAACCTTTCCATTTTTGCCAAAATAAGGAGTGTGCTAAAGACAAGAAAACAATTTGACAGTCATATTTCAAGAAATTGTTAGTAGAATAAACATTACTGAAGATTTTTCAAGAACATTAAGTGACTAATGCATTGTGGCAACAGAAAAATTATTACCTTAGGGTATTAGAAATTATTTAATTAATTAGAATTAATGTCAGAATTTTTATTATTGAAAAATGTCTGAATTATATGAAATTTATAACAGTTTTGTATTTATTTTGACTTAATTGAAAATGCTTCATAATAAAATTATCTAAAAGTAACATAATCAAAGAGAATTGAATAATCATTTTAATCATCACAAGGTATGATTTTAATTATATTAATATTTTACTAATCAAGTATGTTCAAATTTTATCAGAAAATTCTAGGCTTAAGATATATTTCTACATATTTGTGTTGGTAAATAAACATATCCATAATCCTGTAAAGGTAACTTCGTATAACGCCATTGGGATCAAAATTCATAAACCTACAATTATTAAAATAACTTTTTTGTTTTATTTTCACCAGGTTCAGTAAGTAAATCTAAGTACGAAAAACAACAAAAATCTCTTTAGCTGTCAATAAATCATGAAAAGTTATTTTAAAATGCTATATAGTCTGTTCCCTTACTGCTTGGAGATCATAAGCAGTAAATATTTTCCCGCTACAACAGTCTTAACCAGAACAAACCAAAAGTATTGAGCAGGATCTGCCAGACCTCTAAAAATATAAGCCATAAGGGAACAGACTTATAAATATATCATTTTTTAATGTAAAACTGTAAAAATTTTCGGCTGGAACTGTAATAAATAATGGGTTTATTATATCAAGTTTTCTGTTTCAGATAATATTAATTATGTAATCAGAACTCCATTGTATTTACTTTTTGAAGATATAACTCTTTTAAATATATATAGCTATATATTTTTCACTTGCTGACAATAATTAATTATGTCCATTTTTAAGAGGTTTAGAAAAAAATAAAATATTTTATTAAATTTTAGTATCTTTTCTTCAAATAAATAGCATAAAATTCACCGGGACAAGATTTTTGTAGTTATAGATTATTCAATTTTTATTGTTTGATTGAAAAAAACAATAACACTTCTGTAGTATTTCTCATTATTAAAACTGTAGTTTTTAGTCTGTAAACTGTAGTCCTAGTTTCAATAATGAACATATTGAATATTTAATAGTCGAAATAAAAATGAATAT